>CM023864.1:26702402-27302315 GCA_013389735.1 Phaseolus lunatus | reverse complement strand
TTCATTTTCTTGAGTGTCTTTGTAATGGATTGAAAATGGTTGATTGGATTGATGACTGCATACCAGTAGTTGTTCTGGTGTTATGCTTGATGTTATAAGCATTATGATCCTGTTGATGAACTCAAATTCTAAATGACTGTGAGGGGCTGACCTTTGTAAGGTCTAGCTGTTACCCCTTGAATGAATTGATTTCTTATCGATTTCATTCTTATAGTAGTAGGGAATATAGAAACTAGTGGTTTCAAAATCTGAGAACGAAGGAAGATGACCCGTAGACCTCCTACCTCTCCCCAATCTTCTTCGGAAATGGGCCACATCGCCAGGGCCATTGAGATGATGGCAACTGCCATCCAACAATAGAATGCAGCAATGGCTCAGAATCATCAAGCTGCAATGCACCACTTGGAAACTGCTCGGTCGACTGAAAACAGCTTCCCACGTCGGTCAGCCTCAAGAACAGATGGGACTGACCGAGTTCATGAGGCACAATCCACCCAAGTTCAGTGGGAATGTTAACCCTGATCAAGCAGATCAGTGGGTCGGAGCGTTCGAGAAAATCTTTAAGGCGACCTCCTTCCCTGAAGAGAAGAAATTGGTGAATGGATAGTTACCCAATAAGTGTAAAGCAAGTGCAAGATAGATTTAGTTGCACCATGATTTAATTTCAGATAGATATAAGACATGTAGAGTAAATCAACAGTATATTGAGGGTTTTAAGATTTAAGCACTTGCTTCTATAGGGAGTACTGGAGTTATGTTCCAAGATGAAAGTAGGAATTTTCTTTGATCTGGAGCTTGGAAGGTGTTAGTGTCAGTAACACAACATAAGATGGCTCTAGCTGGACACAAGGCTTAAAATGGAAATTTGAGATTTGGTAGAGAATAAGTTTACAAGATGATTATATCATCTTGAGATGTATCAATGATTTTGGGAAAGAGGAAAGATGAAATATCTTAATTGTGTTTAAAGTTACAGTTAGGCAAAGAAAATTGTTGAAAAGCAACAGGCGGAGAAATTGCTTGGATGAGAGAGAAAGTCTCACGTGGGATGGATGTTGTTTAATTGATTTGGATTTGAAAGCAGTATGTGATTCGAAATTTGGACACTAGTTTATGTTGAGTATGTAGGAGATGAATTGGATGTTATTCCAGAAAAGGGATTAGTGATCTGTCAATCACGTTTCCAAAGGTTAAGCTCAACGAAAGATAGTGTTTCCAAAGTTCAGCCGAGTTGATTAAATTGAAGAAAATAAGTGGAAGAGTTGTTAGAGACGCAGTAAGTCAAGCCCAATATATCTCCTTGGAGTTTCCAGCGTTGTTGGTTAAAAAGGAAGAGGAAGGACCTCAACTGTGTAGGGACTACAGGAAGTTGAATAAGTTGACCATCCAGGACAACTATCCTCTACCCGTAATTGATGATTTGAGGGATCAGTTAGATGGAACTTCAGTGTTCTCAAAGTTTTATCTGAAATCTGGATAAAACCAGATTTTGCTAAGACAGAAGATGTGCAGAAGACAAGCCTTTTGAGGTTTAGCATGATGCCTCACATCAAAGTTCGAATTGTGACTGAATACAAGAGAAGACAGGAGTTGCATATGTTCAATGCAACTCAAATTTCATGAGAGAAATTATTCTACTTATGATTTAGAATCGGCAGTGGTAGTATTGTTATGGAGATTTGAAGACAGTAATTGTATGAAGCTTTGTATGGGAGGAAATGCAGAATTCCCTTATTGTTGTAACCAGGAGGGCGAACCAGTTTTGATTGAACAATTAGAGGATCCTAGTCTGAAACGTATTGTGTAATTGCTAGGCACCGATCAGGCTAAAGGCTTTGTAACGGGTAAAGATGGAATATTGAGATTAATGGCAGAATTTACATACCAGCAGATGGAGAATTTAAGAGATACCAGAAATTTTAACTTTGCTCTTCTGGCAAAATGGAAATGGTGGATGAGGAGTGATGAGAAAGGGAAATGGAAAGATATTCTTGTATCCAAATATGACTCGGAACTTGGGAGAAGCCGAGCTCATTTGAAATATCAATCGTGGTGGTGGAGAGATGTACGTAAGGTGTGCGAGGAGGGTGAAGATGATGGTTAGTTCCAAAAAGTCATTGTTTGGAAAGTTGGAGGCGGAGGGGATGTGAGATTTCAGGAGGATGCGTGGGCCACTAACTTTAACTTTAAAGCAACGTGGCTGGTCTATGTGCTTCAAGTGGATAAGTGTTCTATTTGTTCGACATAAGGATTTGAGGTCCCACCTTGAGAACTTTTATCTTATACGTATGTCATCCAAGTAGAATCAGGTGTGGAAGGGAATATGGGTGGCAATAGTCTGTTGTATCTTGGAGAAGAGGAATAGAGTTGTCCTTAAGCAAGAAATTCTGGATGCAGAGGAAATTTTCCAATCGGCTCCACTACTTACATGGTTGTGGTTGAGATATATGGTGCGTTCGTTCTCGTATGCCTTTTCAGATAGGCACCTGAACCCAAATCAATGCATCCAATGTATACATTGAACAAGGAGGAAATGATGGGAACAGGAAGCCGAGTTGGCAAAAGAAGTCATAATGATGATTTAGAAAGTAACAGCAACAGGAACTTTGTCTTTATAAGGTGCAGAATTATGTAGCATAGTGGCGAACCAAAGGTGTTTCTTTAGGGAGCGTGAGAATTAGATCAGCAGTTGGGAAGTCGATGGATGGTTTTGATCAAGATGCGGAAGTTGATTCCTAGAAGGATATTTCGGATCCTAGTTTGAATTGGCTGGGGGGCATGAGCAGTAGTCAGCTGTCCTCTTTCCTTCCGATGAAGAGATCTTGCTCACTTTTTCTCTAAAGGGGCTAGTCCTGGTTCTGTTAAGGGCCTAGTTCTGGACTTGCTCGACCAAGTCTTCAGGGTTGGAAATAGAGTGTGAGTACTGGAGTTGGCGCTCAATGAAGCAGCATACTCCATATGTAGGGATGGAGAATGGAATTTGATGAAGTATTGGAGTAGTAAGAGTTGGTTCAACGGACAACCGAGAAGGTGAAACTGATGCAAGGCAGAATGAAAGCTTCTCAAAGTCGGCAGATGTCCTATGCAGATCAGAGGAGAAGACCTTTGGAGTTTGCTGTTGGGGATCATGTCGTTATGAGGGTGACACCAGCCAAGGGTGTAGGACGAGCTATCAGATCAAAGAAGCTGTCCCCTAAGTTTGTTGGGCCATATCAGATCCTGAGGAGGATCGGTCCAGTGGCTTATGAGATCGCCCCACCTCCCCAATTAGAAAACCCGCATAATGTATTTCACGTATCACAGCTAAGGAAGTATCTTGCAGACCCTAGTCACGTATTGAAAGTGGACGACGTGCAGATCGGGTGATTCAACATGGGAATTAGAAGAAACCATGAGAGAAGCCCATCCATACCTCCTTTCCTTATAACTCAATTTTCGGGGACGAAAATTTTTCTTGTTGGGGAGATTGTAAGGACCTAGAAAATTTTATTGGAATGAAAGTGTTATATTTAAATAATTTCAGAAGATGTTATTATTTAAAATACAAAGAGCTGGTAAATGAAGTTTCGTAGTAGTCGGACATCGGACGTCGCCCAACGTCTGGGGTCAGCTGGTAGAGGTCGATCGGCTGGCATGTGGATCAAGAAGAGTAAAGGAAGAAAAGTGTAGCTAAGAAGTCTCCTACGAGATCGCCGTCATTGAAGACGGAGGCGATCTCCGACTTCTCTGGCACATGATCGCCTGTCGCCTAGAGGAGACATGACCGCCAATCGCCTATTGCGTACGTGATCGACGGGAGTGCACGTAGTATGTGGTCTGGATACTGGATCAACCAGAGTGGGTTCCACAAAACCACACGTATCAAGGTGTGGGTTAAGCCTTAGATACGCTGTGCATGCAAAGCTCTATCCTTAGTGTTGCATGCATGGGAGCACGAGGAGTATTGCTGATCTACTCTTGGAAATGTGAAGCTACCGACGTCACCAAGTCATCTGGAGGTGATACCTTGGACGTAACATAATGGGAGGATGAACCTTCAGCAAGGTGTGACGATGTGACATCGGTGACTAGAGTAAGGCGATGTGTTCTCGTCACACACAAGGGCGATAAGAGATCGCCAACAGCATGAGAGGAACATCGGTCATCAACCAGGATAGGAGAGACATCGGTGGTCTGCCGGGGAGAGACATCGGTGGTCTGCCAGGGAGAGACATCGGTGGTCTGCCAGGGTGAGACATCGGTTGTCTGCCAGTGTGAGGAATCAGTCATCACCGGGATGAAGCACATCAGTCATCGCCTGTATAAGAGACATCGGTCGTCCTCCAGGATGAGGCCTCGGTGGATAGTCATCGCGCGAGAGGTCATCGGTGGAAGGTTATCGGGCGATGTCGAGTTTCACACAGATGAGGTGGGACCCAGGCTCTCAGCAGGAGACGTACTGCACACGCGACACGTAGACAAAAAGGGTGGTTCAGAATAGTGACCTCAGAGTGTTAGCCTACGCAGAAGCACGCGTAGTCGTACTGTTCAGGGAAGCGTACACGCAAACTTCCCTGCAGAGTGAGTGGTGGCAGCAGCTTTTGGGGGCAAGTTGGTTTAAGATACAAAAACCCACTTCTGAGAGGAAAAAGAACGTTTTCAGTGGTTCAAGAGTGAAGGAGTGAGCTCACCTTCATCCTTCTCTTTTCTCTCCTTCACTCTGCGATTCAGGCCCTATCACGTTCCTGCTTGGCTATCGACGACTGCCATAGAGCACCTGGGAGGTTCTCTGCAAGTTCTACAAACCAGACGCTAAAACAAAGCCAAGGCATCCTTTAAGCTCGGTGGGTTTTGGAGCTCTTGGTGTTTTGCGCAAGTCCAGGTAAGGGAAGTTAGCTTTATTTTCAATAAAAGCCGGAGATTAGCTGTTTCTGAAGTGAGGGCGACGTGGTCGCCGGTTTCATATTCTTTTTCGTGATGCTCTGTTCTATGTGTTTGGGCGACGTGGTCGCCGGTTTTAAACCCCTTTTTCATGATGTTATGTTCTTATGTGTTTGGGCGACGTGGTCGCCGGTTTTAAATACAGATTTCGAAATCCCCTGTTCTTGGACGAGATCGCCGGTTTGGGCGTTGTTTTTTGAACTCCCCTATTTTTGTGTTGTTTGAAACTGTTTGAGATTTAAATGTGATATTCGAAAATATGAACCATGGAATGATTGTTGTTGTGATTGGAATCATTCATTTAAGTGTTATATGATGTGTGGAATGTCGTGAATGTGGGATCAAGACATAGTATTTTCAGGAAAGGAAATACCGTGTTGAGATTTGGTTATGAGGGTGTATTGATCTGTGAGTATCCTGTGAATGAGACGATCCTGAATCTGCTGAGATAATGGAATCACATAGAGGAAGTTATTCAGTTGGTGAGAGTCGAAGGAGGTTCATATGAATGGGTGAGTCGTGTGAAAAAGAACGAGCTCGGCCTGTTATATGAATTAACCCTGTCATACCGGGAGAGTGATGATATTGAGATTATGAATGCGCATGGCTGTGTGGATTTCACAGCGACCCTGTGTGGATTTCACAGTGGTGTGGTATGACAGGTGCAGATCTCTGAGCCTGAGTCAACGCACGAGTCTTCCGGAAGTAGAGTCATGTGTCTATATGTTATGAGTCAGTGGAAAGTCTGACGTGTGAACCATGAATATTGAAAGTAGTGAATAGACACTTGACGAGTTTGTGGAATATGGGAATGTTGAAGGTTGAAATTGATATGGATTATGAATGGCGTGAAGATTTATGTTTTCTATTGATTTAAAGTTTCATATTTAAAGTTTTTAAAACATCTAGCTTACCCTTTCATCTGGTATTGTGATTGCTTTCTAAAACCTGTGATGATCGTGTATTTTTACACGGGAGCAGACGAGGTTGCAGGTAGTAGAGCTCATCAGTGAGTGGTCGCCGGAAGGAGATCGCCTGTTCCTATTTCGGTTAGGCGATCCCCCTTCTTCTGTTTTCTGATAGGAGATCGCCGTTCTGTGATGGGAGATCGCCCTTTTCTTCTGATAGGAGGTCGCCTGTTCGTCTTTTTGGCTGTATTTGTTTAAGTTTTGGAAAATTGACCGAATATGTATTAAATTCCCTGTGAGGAGAAACCTCATTACATATATATAATTTTGTTCACTTCAAAATATTTGTTTACCTTTATTTTCATTATATAAATATGAATAGTATTTTGGCGGGATGTTATAGAAATCCTATGCAGATCAGAGGAGAAAGCCTTTGGAGTTTGCTGCTGGAGACCATGTGTTCATGAGAGTGACACCAACCAAGGGTGTAGGACGGGCGATCAGATCAAAGAAGTTGTCCCCTAAGTTCGTGGGACCATATCAGATCTTAAGGAGGATTGGTCCAGTGGCTTATGAGATCGCCCTACCTCCCCATTTAGCGAATCTGCACAATGTCTTTCACGTATCACAGCTGAGGAAGTACATGGCAGACCCTAGTCATGTGCTGGAAGTGGACGATGTGCAGATCAGGGATGACTTGTCCTTTGAAGCAAAACCAGTTAGGATTGACGATCGGCAAAGTAAACAGCTCAGAGGCAAGACCATCAACATGGTGAAAGTGGTGTGTGATCCTGCCGCTTGACTCGAACGTGGAGGACTGCCTCGTCACTCCTTCGTCTAGCCCTCTGTTCTGCAGGAACGCTCCAAGAACCACCGCCGGAACTCCAAACGCTGCCTGCAAAACACACAGACGGCGCCTCTAGCGGCCGTTGTAGCTCCGACGCTCAAGTCAGGCAACAGGAACACTAAAACTATATCTGTATCTCTCTGTGAGACCCGTGTGTGACTGAAACTCTCAGATGTGTGAGCTATGAGAATCTGTAAAACCCTCCTCTAATTTCGTTAAGAGTTTGTATATATACCTGAGTCTTTCTCTCTCCTGACGGTTATTCCTCCTGACACGTGGATAACATCTGGTCGTACACGTGTCATCATCTGGAGTGTCTGTAGCTGAAACGTTACTTCCACTGTGCTCCTGCGACTAAGTTATCCACACAGGGAGTAGCTTAGTACGCAGGCTACTCTGGGCATTGCATCTCGCACTACACATGGTGGCAGATATGCCACTTATCCTCTGTACTTACACCATACAACAAGTGCTTGCCAAGTCTTCTCAAACACCCGACGATGTGCTCTTTCGGCGACTTGCTGACCACCTGATCTCCTAACCTTAACACATGGCGATCATGTGCAATCTGGGCGATTACTCATCATACCGGCGATGACCGATTACTCATCCTCAGCCGATAGGCGATTACTCACCTCAAGGCGATAGGCGATTACTCACCTCAAGGCGATAAGCGATTACTCAACATCACAGGCGACAGGCGATTATCATTCTGAGTGATCGCCTCTCTGCTTCGCCTGCTTTCCTCTACCACGTGTTACTCTGTGAATGGTCCACGTGGTCAACTGCTGCTGATGTCATCGACTACCGATGACCGACCGGATCAGTGTGGGATGAGAGATCGGGTGATTCAACTTGGGAGTTAGAAGAACCCATGAGAGAAGCCTATCCATACCTCTTTTCCTTGTAAATCAATTTTCGAGGACGAAAATTTTTCTTGTTGGGGAGAATGTAAGGTCCTGTAAAATTAAATTGGAATAAAAAGGAATATATTTTAAATGAATTCTAAGTATGTTTTTATTTAAAATAAAAAAAAGGAAGGAAAGTGTAGTTAGGAGACTATGAGATCGCCTGATTAGTACATAATCGCCTGTCGCCTAGATTACACGTGATCGCCAGTCGCCTGGTGCACATGATCGCCGAAATTGCACTCAGTATGTGGTCAGGATACTGGATCAACCAGAGTGGGTTCCAACAACCACGCGTATCAAGGTGTGGGTTAAGCCTTAGATACGCTGTGCATGCGAAGCTCTATGCTTGAGCAAAAGAGATCGTCCTTAGTGTTGCATGCATGGGCGCACGAGGAGTGGTGCTGATCTACTCTTGGAAATGTGAAGCTACCGACGTCACCAAGTCATGTGGAGATGATACCTTGGACGTAACATAGTGGGATGAAGAACCTTCAGCAAGGCGTGGCGATATGTCGTCGGGCATCGCCAGGGCGCGAGGCATGCGGGCATCGCCGGATGCGAGGCATGCGGGCATCGCCAGGGCGCGAAGCATGCGGTCATCGCCAGGGCGAGACATCGGTCGTCTTCCAGGAGAGACATCGGTCGTCCGCCAGGATGAGACATCGGTGGATAGTCATCGCGCGAGCGATCATCGGTGGAAGATTATCGCGCGATGTCGATTTTCACACAGATAAAGTGGGACCCAGACTCCCAGCATGAAACGTCCTGCACGCGCGCCACGTAGACAAAAAGGGTGGTTCAGAATAGTGACATCAGAAAGTTGGCATGCGCAAGAGACACTCACGGTCGTACTGTTCAGGGAAGTGGTTGGCATGCGCAAGAGACAACCGTGGCCGTACTGTTCAGTGAAACGTACACTCAGGCTTTCCTGCAGAGGGGGTTGTAACATCCCGCCAAAATACTATCCATATTTATATAATGAAAATAAAGGTAAACAAATATATTGAAGTGAACAAAATTATATATATGTAATGAAGTTTCTCTTCACAGGGAGTTTAATACAAATTCGGTCAATTTCCAAAACTTAAACAAAATACAGCAAAAAACAAACAGGCGATCTCCTATCAGAAAAGGGCGATCTCCTATCAGACAACAGAAAAAGGGTGATCGCCTAACAGAAACAGAAACGGGCGATCTCCTACCGGCGTCCACTGTAACATCCCGCCAAATTTCTTTGAAAATAAATATAAAACGAAAATAAAGGTGACAAATAGATTGAAGTGAGCAAAATCTTTATATAAAATAAATAAGTTTCTCCTCACAGGGAGTTTAATACAAACGATCACTTCTCCATTAAAAATGTAAACGAAATACAATACAAAAGACAGATAGGCGATCTCCTGGCAAAAAGGGCAATCTCCTATAAGAAGGGCGATCTCCTTTCATATAGGCGATCTCCTATAAGAAGGGCGATCTCCTTTCATATAGGCGATCTCCTATAAGAAGGGCGATCTCCTTTCATAAAGGCGATCTCCTGTTATAAAGCAGCAAGAGGGGCGATCACCCAACAGAAAAGAAAACAGGCGATCTCCTTCCAGCGACAATTTTCTAAAGAGCTCTACTTCCTGCAACATCATCTGCTCCCGTGTAAATTATACACGATCATTACAGGTTTAAGAAAAGGCCACAACACAAACGAAAACACAGGGTAAGCTAGACATTTAAAAAGAGTTTAAATAAGGATACTTAGAATAAAATCAAGGTAAACAATTTCAAGATATTCACGTAAAGTTATCAAGTTTCTCATACTCTTCACCTGATCACCCAGAAATCACACATTTCACAATATTCTCAAGAGTCATTCTATTTCACAAAACTGCATCAAGTGTCTATCAATTCAATGTTTCTCATTTCTCACGTCAGACTTCCACTAACTCATCACACAAGACACTTGACACTACTTCCGGAAGACTCATGCATTGACTAGACTCATAGATTCGCACCTGTCATACTGCCCACTGTGAAATCACACACATTCACAGGGTCGCCGTGAAATCACACACATTCACAAGCGTATAATGAATCTCAATATCATCACCATCCAAGCATGACAGGGTTAATCCACACAACAGGCCGAGCTCGTTCTATTTCACACGACTCACCCATACGTATGAACCTCCTTCGACTCTCAACGCCTGAATAACTTCATCTATATGAATTCATTATCTCAGGAGAGTCAGGATATCATGACGAATCACCGGTCAATGCACATCCTACACGATCTTACACGGTATTTTCTTTCCTGAAAATACTATGCCTCGATCCCACATTCACCACATTCAACACATCACATAACACTTAAAGGAATGATTCAAGTCACAGCAACGATCGTTTCAAAGATTCAGATGTTCGAAGATTCACATTTAAGCTTCAACAGTTCAAAGTAACACTAAAAACAGAGAGTTCGCAAACAACGCCAAAACCGGCGATCTAGTTCAAAAACAGGGTATTTCGAGTCTGCATTTAAAACCGGCGACCACGTCGCCCAACACATAGCACAGAGCATTTTACAAGGATGAAAACGAAAACCGGCGACCACGTCGCCCTCACTTCAGAAAATAGCTAAACTATGGCTTGTATTGAAAATGAAGTCTAGCTTCCCTTACCTGGACTTGCGCAAACACCTAGAGTTCCGAAACCCAACAAAGCTTGAAGAACGCCTTGGCTCTGTTTTTGCGTCTGGTTGAAGGACTTGCAGAGGACTGCCCAGGTGCTCTAATGGTGGCTGTCGCTCGTCGTACTCTCGTGTGAAGTCGCTAGAATCGCAGCGCGAAGGAGGCAACTGGAGGAGAAGGGAGGTAACTCACTCTTTCTCTCTTCGAAGGCTGCAACGTTTCTTCCTCTCAGCAGTGGGTTTTTTGCATCTTAAACCAACTTATCCACCAAAAGCAGCTGCCACCACCCACTCTGCAGAGAAGTCTGAGAACCACTGCCCTGAACAGTACGACCACTGTTGTCTCTGGTGCATGCCAACCACTGCTCTGAACAGTACTGCCACTGTTGTCGCTTGTGCATGCCAGCCACTGCTCTGAACAGTACGACCGCGAGTGTCCCCTGCGCATGCCAACATTCTGATGTCACTATTCTGAACCACCCTTTTTGTCTACGTGGCGTGCGTGCACTACGCTTCATGCTGGGAGTCTGGGTCTTACCTTCTCTGTGTGCAACTCAACATCGCGCGATAACCTTCCACTGCTGACTCATCCTGGCGAACGACCGATGTCTCCTTCGCCCTGGAAGACGACCGATGTCTCCTTTGCCCTGGAAGACGACCGATGTCTCCTTCGCCCTGGAAGACGACCGATGTCTTCCCTGGCGACGCCCTCATAACTCTCGCGCCCTGGCTACGTCCACATGCATCACGCCCTGGCGATGCCCGCATGCCTCTCGCGCCTTGGCCACGTCCACATGCCTCGCGCCCTTGCAATGCCCGCATGCCTCGCGCCCGCGCGATGCCTGCATGCCTCTCGCGCCCTGGCGACGTCCACCTGGCGCTCATGTTTAGCAGGCGACCGGCGACCTCGTAGCCTTCTAAACTTAACTTTTTCCTCCCTTTCTATTCTAAATAAAAACATACTTAGAATTCATTTAAAATATAACTCTTTTATTCCAATTTAATTTTTCAGGTCCTTACATTCTCCCCAACAAGAAAAATTTTCGTCCTCGAAAATTGAATTACAAGGAAAAGAGGTATGGATAGGCTTCTCTCATGGGTTCTTCTAATTCCCAAGTTGAATCACCCGATCGCTCATCCCACACCACTTTCACCATGTTGATGGTCTTGCCTCTGAGCTGCTTACTTTGCCTATCGTCAATCCTGACTGGTTTCACTTCAAAGGACAAGTCATCCCTGATCTGCACCTTCTCGGTCGTCTGCTGAATCAACTCTGGTTCAACCAATACTGCTTCCTGGTACCAGTACAAAGGAGTTCTGCATTTCCTTCCATACAAAGCTTCATACGTTGCCATCCCAATGCCAGCAAGATCACCGTTATTATAGGTAAACTCTTCCAACTCGGCTCGAGCCCTCCTGTAAGGTGCCATTGACACTGGTCCAGCCCCAGGTACCGAAATCAATAGAGAACTCCACTTCTCTCTTAGGAGGTAATCCGGATATTTCTTCTGAAATTACATCCATGAAATCTTTCACCACAGGTATCCAACTTACGTCCTCTTCATTCTTCACTCCCAACTGAGCTAGGATTCACGAAGCACCTCGCCCCTTCCTCCAACACCGACCACCCTCGCTGAGTAGATATCACGTCTGCCCCTTGGAGGTCTGGAAACGCTATCTTCTGATTACCACAGACTACGAGAACGTGATTGGCAGCTAGCCAATCCATTCCCAGGATAACATCCAGATCCTGAAGAGGTAGGCAGATCAAGTTCACCTTGAATCTGCGTCCCTCTACTATCACTGGACATTCGGGGCAAACTGTAGAGGTCAACACCTGTCCTGATGCAGGTGTATAGACCAACAGTTTCAAACGGTAACTCCTTCACTAGAAGGCCCAACTCGGCTACACACAGGCTTGACACAAAGGAGTGTGTCGCTCCAAAATCAAACAAAATTCTAACGCATCTACCAGCTATAGAGCAACATTCTGTACTAAGTTACCTGACTGAGATGCCTCCGCTCCAGTCATGGCAAACACTCTCCCTGCTGCCTGAGGTCGACTGCCTCCATTCCTCAACTGTTGGGATCCACTGGGTTGAGTCATCCTATTCTGGGTAGGACAATCTCTAGCAACGTGTCCCGTCTTTTGACAGGCAACACATCTTCTCTCTGAATCTCTCTTGGGGCACACATTGGCTGTGTGTGGTCCACCACAGTGGAAACATTTAAGTTTCCAGGGTTGTTACTGCTGAAACTGGGGCGGTGCTGCTTCTGCCCTATGCTGAGAGGGTCTCGAATAAGGCTTGCTTTGTGGGTGCTGCACCTTGGCCTCCCCACTAGAAGAACTCCCTGGGTGTGACCTCATCACCCGAGAATCACCCTTGTCCAGAGTCTCCACCATCTTCGCCTTCTCTACTAAGGCGTGAAATTCCCTGATGCACATCGAAGCTATGGCCCTCTTCAGCCCATGCTTCAGCCCCTCTTCGAACTTCCTACACCTCCAGGCCTCGGAGGTCGCCTGGGTGTAGAATCGGGCGAGGTACTCAAACCGAGCAGCATAGGCATTTACTGACATATCCCCCTGCTCCAACTTTAGGAACTCAGCTTCCCTCGCAAACTTGGCGCTGTCTGGGAAGTATTTCTCCAAGAACCTCACTCTGAAGCTCTCCCAATCCAATACATCCTCTCGGGCCTCCATCATCTGCTGACCTCCCATCCACCAGAACTCAGCTTCTCCAGATAGCAGATAGGTGGCAAACAACAGTTTCTTCTCTTCAGGGCAGGAGGTCGCCCTAAAGATTTTCTCCAACTCTATGACCCACTGATCTGCCTGATCAGGGGTAGCATTCCCACTGAACTTGGGTGGGTTGTGCCTCATGAACTCGGTCAGTCCCATCCGTTCTTGAGGCTGACCGCCGTGGGAGTTTGTCTCAGCCGACCGAGCAGTTTCCCAGTGGTGCATGTAAGGACCTGAAAAATTTATTGGAATGAAAGAGTATGTTTTAAATAAATTCTAAGTATGTTTTTATTTAAGTTAAAAAGGAAGGAAAGTGTAGTCTAGAAAAACTATAAGGGTTCCTGGTTTAAACATAATCGCCGGTCGCCTAGACTACACGTCATCGCCTGGGCGCGAGGCATGCAGGCGTCGCCAGGGCACGATGCATGCGGGCATCATCAGGGGGGGGAGACATCGGTCGTTCGCCAGGAAGATGTCATCGGTGGTAGTCTTCGCGCGAGGTCATCGATGGTTGTCTTCGCGCGAGGTCATCGGTAGTTGTCTTCGCGCGAGGTCATCGGTGGATCGTCTTCGCGCGAGAGGTCATCAGTGGTTTCTCTTCGAGCTGGTAGTCTTCGCGCGAGGTCATCGGTGGTAGTCTTCGCGCGAGGTCATCGGTGGTTGTCTTCGCACGAGGTCATCGGTGGTTGTCTTCGCGCGAGGTCATCGGTGGATCGTCTTCGCGCGAGAGGTCATCAGTGGTTTCTCTTCGAGCTGGTAGTCATCGACGAAAGGTCATCGCGCGACGTTGAGTTACACCCAGAGAACGTGGGCCCCAGACTCCCAGCAAGAGATGTTCTGCACGCGCGCCACGTAGACAAAAGAGTGGTTCAGAATAGTGACCTCAGAGCGTAGCCTGCGCAGAGGCACGCTTAGTAGTACTGTTCAGGGAAGCGTGCACGCAAACTTCCCTGCAGAGTAGGTGGTGGCAGCTGCTTTTGGAGGGATAAGTTGGTTTAAGTTACAAAAAATCCACTGCTGAGAGAAAAGAAAACATTGTTGTATTCGACGAGAGAAAGAGTGAGTTCCCTCCCTTCTCCTCCAGTTACCTCCTCCGCGTTGCGATTTCAGCATCTCCACACAAGAGTACGACGAGAAGCAACACCATTGGAGCACTTGGGAAAGTTCTCTGCAACTCCTTCAAAACCAGACTCAAGAATAGAGCCAAGGCATTCTTCAAGCTCTGTTGGATTTTGAAGCTCCTGGTGGTTGCGCAAGTCCAGGTAAGGGAAGCTAGACCTCTTTTTCCATACAAGCCATAGTGTAGCTATCTCTGAAGTGAGGGCGACGTGGTCGCCATTTTTGTTTTCATCTGCGTAAAATGCTCTGTTTGTGTGCTTGGGCGACGTGGTCGCCGGTTTTATATACAGTCTTCGAAACACCCTGTTTTTGAACTAGATCGCCGGTTTTGGCGTTGTTTGTGAACTCTCTGTTTTTGGGTGTTGTTTTGAAACTACTTGAGATTTAAATGAAATATTCGAAGATCTGAACCTTGAAATGATTCGTCCCTGTGACTTGAATCAATTACTTGAGTGGTATGATGTTTTTGAATGCAGTGAATGTGGGATCGAGGCATAGTATTTTCAGGAAAGAAAATACCGTGTAAGATCTTGTAGTAGGTGCATTGATCGGTGATTCCTATGGGGATATCCTGACTCTGCTGAGGTAATGGAATCACGTAGAGGAAGTTACTCAGTTGTTGAGAGTCGAAGGAGGTCTATATGATGGGCGTCTCGTGTGAAAAAGAACGAGCTCCGCCTGTCCTATGGATTAACCCTGTCATACCAGGAGAACTATTGACATTGAGATGATATATGCGCATGCTGTGTGGATTCACAGCGACCCTGTGTGGATTTCACAGTGGTGTGGTATGACAGGTGCAGATCTCTGAGTCTAATCAACGCACGAGTCAATCCGGAAGTAGTGTCAAGTGTCTTGTGTGGTGAGTCAGTGGAAAGTCTGACAGGTGAAATGAGAAATTTGAATTTTTATAGACACTTGATGCAGTATTGTGAAATGGAATGACTATGGGTGAATGTTGTGAAATGTGTGATTTTGGGCGATCAGGTGAATGATATGAGCAACTCTACGTTTTACATGGATATTTTGAAACTTGTTTTACTTTGATTGTCATGTTCATGATTTAAACTTCCTTTAAATTATATAGCTTACCCTGCGTGTTTTGGTTCTGTGGCTGTTCTTTTAAAACTGTGATGATCGTGTAATCTTTACACGGGAGCAGATGATCTTCCAGGAAGAAGAGCTCCCTAATGGGTGGTTGCCGAGGGAAGAGATCGCCCATTTCCACCTCTCGGTGGTGATCGCCGGATTTGTGTCCTGATAGAAGATCGCCTGATTTGAGGTCTTCTGTTTTGAGATCGCCGGTTTATGTTGGAGATCGCCGTTTTCTTTGTAATCAATTGATTTTCGTTAAAGTTTTGCAAAACTCTTGACTGAATTATGTATTTAATTCCCTAAAAGGGCAACCCCGTTTATTATATATATATGTAATGTTGTTCTCTTCAAGATTTTTGTGTACCTTTATTTTCATTAAACCTGAATGTATGGTTTTATTTTGGCGGGATGTTACATTAATGGTATCAGAGCCGTTCGCCTTAGGATGACCTGAGGGCTGTGGATCCATTGTGTTTCTTCTGCTCATAAAACTTATTTGAGTTTTAAATAACCACTATAGTGGAAGGTTTTCAAAACGTTTTTGGTATTGAAAGTTTGTGTATGCCTTAGTGAATGTATGCTCTAATTGAAAATCTTAGCATTAAGAATGAGGAGATCCTGATAAAGTAATGAGGGTGCACACTCATAACTGGATCGGGAAAATTCTTAATCTTAATTCCAAAGGTTTTATGTTTAGCCTACGTTGAATTCTGGTGTGATTTCTGAGTGTTCTTGAATTTGACTGAGGTGGTAGTTTAGATTGATGTTTGCACACCAGTAACTGTTCTGGTGTTTTGTTTGGGATTATAAGTGTTATAACTTTGTTGATGAACTCAAATTCTTAATGACTTTGAGATGCTGACCTTTGTAAGGTCTAGATGGTACCTCCTGAATGAATTGATTTCTGATCGATCTCATTCTTGTAGTTGTAGGGAATATAGAAACCAATAGATTCAGAATCCAGAACGAAGAAGATGGCACGTAGACCTTCTACCCCACCCCAACCTTCCTCAGAGATGAGCCAGATCGCCAAGGCCATCGAGATGATGGCGACTGCCATTCAGCAGCAGAATGCGGCGATGGCTCAGAACCATCAAGCCACAATGCAACACTGGGAAACTGCCCGATCTGCTGAGACAAACTCCCACGTCGGTCAGCCCCAAGAACAGATGGGACTGGCCGAGTTCATGAGGCACAACCCACCTAAGTTCAGTGGGAATGCTACCCCTGACCAGGCAGATCAGTGGGTCAGGGAGTTGGAGAAAATCTTTAGGGCGACCTCCTGCCCTGAAGAGAAGAAGCTGCTGTTCGCCACTTATCTGCTATCAGGAGAAGCTGAGTTCTGGTGGATGGGAGCTCAGCAGATGATGGAGGCACGAGAGGATGTATTGGATTGGGAGAGCTTCAGGGTGAAGTTCTTGGAGAAATACTTCCCTGACAGTGCCAAGTTTGCAAGGGAAGCTGAGTTCTTAAAGTTGGAGCAGGGGGACATGTCAGTAAACGCCTATGCTGCTCGTTTTGAGTACCTCGCCCGGTTTTATACCCAGGCGACCTCCGAGGCCTGGAGATGTAGAAAATTCGAAGAAGGACTGAAGCATGGGCTGAAGAGGACCCTAGCCCCGATGTGCATCAGGGAATTCCACGCCTTAGTGGAGAAGGCGAAGATGGTGGAGACCCTGGAAAAGGGTGATTCTCGGGTGATCAGGTCACACCAAGGAGGTTCCTCCAGTGGGAGGGCTAAGGCACAGCACCCACAAAGCAAACCCTATGCGAGACCTCCACCACATCGGGCAGGAGCAGCACCTCCCCAGTTTCAACAGCAGCAACCTTGGAAACCCAAGTGTCTTCACTGTGGTGGACCACACGCCTCCAATGCTTGTTTCAAGAAGATTTCAGAGAGGAGATGTTTTGTCTGCCAAAAGATAGGGCACGTTGCTAGAGAGTGCCCTAGCAGGAATGGGGCGACCCAACCCAGTGGCTCCCAACAGTTGAGGAACGAGGGCAACAAACCTCAGGCAACAGGGAGGGTGTTCGCCATGTCTGGAACAGAGGCAGCTCAGTCAGGTAACCTCATCCAAGGTGTTTGTTTTATTGCTGGTAGAGGTGTAAGGGCTTTGTTTGATTCTGGAGCGACACACTCCTTTGTGTCAAGCCTGTGTGTAGCTGAGTTGGGCCTCCTAGTGAAGGAGTTACCTTTCGAACTGTTGGTCTCTACACCTGCGTCAGGACAGGTGTCGACCTCTACGGTGTGCCCCAAATGTCCAGTAATTGTGGAGGGACGCAGATTCAAGGTGAACTTGATCTGCCTACCTCTTCAGGACCTGGATGTTATCCTGGGAATGGATTGGTTAGCTGCCAATCACGTTCTCATAGACTGTGGTAGGCAGAAAGTAGCGTTTCCAGACCCCCAAGAATCGGATGTGTTATCAGTTCAACGAGGGCGATCAGAGCTGGAAGGAGGGGCGAGGTGCTTCGTGGTGCTCGCCCGGTTGGAAGTGGAGAATAAAGGGGACGTAAACAGGATACCAGTGGTGAAAGATTTCACAGATGTATTCCCAGAAGAGGTGCCTGGGTTACCCCCTAAGAGAGAAGTGGAATTCTCTATTGACTTGGTACCTGGAGCTGGACCAATATCAATGGCACCTTACAGGATGGCACCATCCGAGTTAGTGGAGTTAAAGAAGCAAGTGGAAGAGTTGCTGGAGAAGCAATTCATCAGACCCAGCGTATCTCCATGGGGAGCTCTAGTGCTCCTAGTCAAGAAGAAGGATGGAGGGTCTCGGTTGTGTATAGACTACAGGCAATTGAACAAATTGACCATCAAGAACAAGTACCCCCTACCTCGGATTGATGATTTGATGGACCAAATTCATGGGGCCTCGGTGTTCTCCAAGATTGACCTGAGATCGGGGTATCACCAAATCTTGGTAAAAGCTGAAGATGTTCAGAAGACAGCTTTTAGGTCTCGATATGGGCACTACGAGTATGTAGTGATGCCATTTGGAGTCACCAATGCTCCAGCTCTATTCATGGACTACATGAATAGGATCTTTCGCCCTTTCTTGGATAAGTTTGTGGTGGTCTTCATAGATGACATCCTCATTTATTCAAGGACCGAGGAAGAGCATGAGGAACACCTGAGGACAGTATTGGAAATACTGAGAGAGAAGCAACTCTATGCCAAGTTCTCCAAGTGTGAGTTCTGGCTGAGGGAAGTCAACTTCTTAGGACACGTGATATCTGCCCAAGGGATCTCGGTAGATCCAGCCAAGGTAGAGGCAGTGCTGCAATGGGAACGTCCTAAGACCGTGACTGAGATAAGGAGCTTTGTGGGGTTGGCGGGCTACTATCGGAGGTTTATTGAGGATTTTTCCAAGATAGTGGCTCCTTTAACACAGCTAACCCGCAAGGACCAACCTTTTGCTTGGACCGACCGATGTGAGCAGAGCTTCATGGAACTAAAGGAGAGGTTGACCAGTGCTCCAGTGCTGGTGATCCCCGAGGTAGGAAGACCTTTTGATGTCTTCTGTGACGCTTCACATCAAGGCTTGGGATGTGTTTTAATGCAAGAGAAGAGAGTGGTTGCATATGCTTCAAGACAACTCAAGGTTCATGAGAGAAACTACCCTACGCATGACTTGGAGTTGGCGGCAGTGGTTTTTGCCTTGAAGATCTGGAGGCACTATCTATATGGAGCTCGGTTCCAGGTGTTCAGTGACCACAAGAGCTTGAAGTACCTGTTCGATCAGAAGGAACTAAACATGAGACAAAGAAGGTGGATGGAATTCCTAAAGGATTACGACTTTCAACTCATGTATCACCCAGGGAAGGCCAATGTAGTGGCAGATGCCTTGAGTAGGAAGTCTATACAAGTCGCCACCATGATGATGGAAGAGCAGAAACTGATCGAGCAGTTCAGAGACTTAAACCTTGGAGTAGAATTTCACGTGAATCACATTAGTTGTAGCAAGCTGACTATAACTAATGACTTCCTGGGAATGTTGAAGGATAAGCAATTGGAGGACCCTAGCCTGAAGCGCACTGTAGAGTCACTAGGGACAGATCAGGCGAGAGGCTTTGAGATGGGCGATGATGGGATCTTGAGGTTTGATGGCAGAATTTGCATACCTGCAAATGATGAGTTGAAGAAGATGATCCTAGAGGAAGGTCATAAGAGTCGCCTTAACTTTCATCCAGGCATGAACAAGATGTACCATGACTTGAAGGAGTCATTGTGGTGGTCGGGCATGAAGAGGGACATCACCCAGTATGTGACAACCTGCTTAACGTGTCAGAAGGCGAAGGTAGAGCATCAAAGACCTGGCGGGCTGTTGCAGCAACTGGATATCCCTGAGTGGAAGTGGGACAGCATCGCCATGGATTTTGTCACTCATTTACCCAGATCGGCAAAAGGTCATGATGCAATCTGGGTCATCATTGATAGGCTGACGAAGAGTGCCCACTTTCTTCCAGTGAATATGAAGATGCCTATGGTCAAGATGGCACAGCTATACATCCAAGAAATAGTAAGGCTGCATGGAGTGCCTTCCAGCATCGTTTCAGATAGAGATCCCAGGTTTACTTCACGGTTTTGGCAGACCTTACAAGAATGCTTGGGAACTAAGTTGAGGATGAGCTCTGCATATCATCCCCAAACAGATGGTCAGTCAGAGAGAACGATCCAATCTCTGGAAGATCTGCTGAGGGCGTGCGTCTTGGATCAATTGGGAAGTTGGGAGGAGGTGTTGCCACTAGTGGAGTTTACCTATAACAATAGCTACCACGCCAGTATTGGGATGGCCCCATATGAAGCCCTGTATGGGAGGAAATGTAGAACCCCCTTATGTTGGTACCAAGAGGGCGAGGCAGTCTTGGTTGGGCCAGAGTTGATTCAACAGACGACCGAGAAGGTAAAGCAGATACAAAGCAGAATGAAAGCTTCTCAGAGTAGGCAGAAGTCCTATGCAGATCAGAGGAGAAAGCCTTTGGAGTTTGCTGCTGGAGATCACGTGTTCATGAAAGTGACACCAACCAAGGGTGTAGGGCGGGCGATCAGGTCAAAGAAGTTGTCCCCTAAGTTCGTGGGACCATATCAGATCTTAAGAAGGATTGGCCCAGTGGCGTATGAGATCGCCCTACCTCCCCATCTGGCGAATCTGCACAATGTCTTTCACGTGTCACAGCTGAGGAAGTACATGGCAGACCCCAGTCATGTGCTGGATGTAGACGACGTGCAGATCAGAGATGACTTGTCCTTTGAAGCAAAACCAGTCAGGATTGACGATCGGCAAAGTAAACAGCTCAGAGGCAAGACCATCGACATGGTGAAAGTGGTGTGGGATGAGAGATCGGGGGATTCAACTTGGGAGTTAGAAGAACCCATGAGGGAGGCTTATCCATACCTCTTTTCCTTGTCATCCAATTTTCGAGGACGGAAATTTTTCTTGTTGGGGAGAATGTAAGGACCTGAAAAATTTATTGGAATGAAAGAGTATGTTTTAAATAAATTCTAAGTATGTTTTTATTTAAGTTAAAAAGGAAGGAAAGTGTAGTCTAGAAAAACTATAAGGGTTCCTGGTTTAAACATAATCGCCGGTCGCCTAGACTACACGTCATCGCCTGGGCGCGAGGCATGCAGGCGTCGCCAGGGCACGATGCATGCGGGCATCATCAGGGGGGGAGACATCGGTCGTTCGCCAGGAAGATGTCATCGGTGGTAGTCTTCGCGCGAGGTCATCGGTGGTTGTCTTCGCGCGAGGTCATCGGTAGTTGTCTTCGCGCGAGGTCATCGGTGGATCGTCTTCGCGCGAGAGGTCATCAGTGGTTTCTCTTCGAGCTGGTAGTCTTCGCGCGAGGTCATCGGTGGTAGTCTTCGCGCGAGGTCATCGGTGGTTGTCTTCGCGCGAGGTCATCGGTGGTTGTCTTCGCGCGAGGTCATCGGTGGATCGTCTTCGCGCGAGAGGTCATCAGTGGTTTCTCTTCGAGTTGGTAGTCATCGGCGAAAGGTCATCGCGCGACGTTGAGTTACACCCAGAGAACGTGGGCCCCAGACTCCCAGCAAGAGATGTTCTGCACGCGCGCCACGTAGACAAAAGAGTGGTTCAGAATAGTGACCTCAGAGCGTAGCCTGCGCAGAGGCACGCTTAGTAGTACTGTTCAGGGAAGCGTGCACGCAAACTTCCCTGCAGAGTAGGTGGTGGCAGCTGCTTTTGGAGGGATAAGTTGGTTTAAGTTACAAAAAATCCACTGCTGAGAGAAAAGAAAACATTGTTGTATTCGACGAGAGAAAGAGTGAGTTCCCTCCCTTCTCCTCCAGTTACCTCCTCCGCGTTGCGATTTCAGCATCTCCACACAAGAGTACGATGAGAAGCAACACCATTGGAGCACTTGGGAAAGTTCTCTGCAACTCCTTCAAAACCAGACTCAAGAATAGAGCCAAGGCATTCTTCAAGCTCTGTTGGATTTCGAAGCTCCTGGTGGTTGCGCAAGTCCAGGTAAGGGAAGCTAGACCTCTTTTTCCATACAAGCCATAGTGTAGCTATCTCTGAAGTGAGGGCGACGTGGTCGCCATTTTTGTTTTCATCTGCGTAAAATGCTCTGTTTGTGTGCTTGGGCGACGTGGTCGCCGGTTTTATATACAGTCTTCGAAACACCCTGTTTTTGAACTAGATCGCCGGTTTTGGCGTTGTTTGTGAACTCTCTGTTTTTGGGTGTTGTTTTGAAACTACTTGAGATTTAAATGAAATATTCGAAGATCTGAACCTTGAAATGATTCGTTGCTGTGACTTGAATCAATTACTCGAGTGGTATGATGTTTTTGAATGCTGTGAATGTGGGATCGAGGCATAGTATTTTCAGGAAAGAAAATACCGTGTAAGATCTTGTAGTAGGTGCATTGATCGGTGATTCCTAAGGGGATATCCTGACTCTGCTGAGGTAATGGAATCACGTAGAGGAAGTTACTCAGTTGTTGAGAGTCGAAGGAGGTCTATATGATGGGCGTCTCGTGTGAAAAAGAACGAGCTCCGCCTGTCCTATGGATTAACCCTGTCATACCAGGAGAACTATTGACATTGAGATGATATATGCGCATGCTGTGTGGATTCACAGCGACCCTGTGTGGATTTCACAGTGGTGTGGTATGACAGGTGCAGATCTCTGAGTCTAATCAACGCACGAGTCAATCCGGAAGTAGTGTCAAGTGTCTTGTGTGGTGAGTCAGTGGAAAGTCTGACAGGTGAAATGAGAAATTTGAATTTTTATAGACACTTGATGCAGTATTGTGAAATGGAATGACTATGGGTGAATGTTGTGAAATGTGTGATTTTGGGCGATCAGGTGAATGATATGAGCAACTCTACGTTTTACATGGATATTTTGAAACTTGTTTTACTTTGATTGTCATGTTCATGATTTAAACTTCCTTTAAATTATATAGCTTACCCTGCGTGTTTTGGTTCTGTGGCTGTTCTTTTAAAACTGTGATGATCGTGTAATCTTTACACGGGAGCAGATGATCTTCCAGGAAGAAGAGCTCCCTAATGGGTGGTCGCCGAGGGAAGAGATCGCCCATTTCCACCTCTCGGTGGTGATCGCCGGATTTGTGTCCTGATAGAAGATCGCCTGATTTGAGGTCTTCTGTTTTGAGATCGCCGGTTTATGTTGGAGATCGCCGTTTTCTTTGTAATCAATTGATTTTCGTTAAAGTTTTGCAAAACTCTTGACTGAATTATGTATTTAATTCCCTAAAAGGGCAACCCCGTTTATTATATATATATGTAATGTTGTTCTCTTCAAGATTTTTGTGTACCTTTATTTTCATTAAACCTGAATGTATGGTTTTATTTTGGCGGGATGTTACAGTGCATTGTAGCTTGATGGTTCTGAGCCATCGCTGCATTCTGCTGCTGGATGGCAGTTGCCATCATCTCGATAGCCTTAGCAATCTGGCTCATCTCCGAAGAAGATTGGGGAGGGGTAGAAGGTCTACGTGCCATCTCTCTTCGTTTTAGAGTTGATATACATGAAAGTGATGAAGCTAAGATGGCTAGATTTGTAAGTGGTCTTAGAAGGGACATTCAAGATGTTGTTGAACTTTATGAGTACTCTTCTTTAGAAAACTTGGTTCACCTTGCCATCAAGGTTGAAACCCAAATTGCGAAGAAACTTGCTTTCAAAAATACTCATAATGATGGCTATTACAACAACTCTTGGAAAAATAAAAACAAGTCTTTGTCCAAATTTCCTTCTAAAGATTCATTTTTCAAATCCAAGGATTCAAAGCCTTCCACTTCAACTAATAAATCTCCAACCAAATCGTCTAGTAAGAAATGCTTTAAATGTTTAGGATATGGTCACATAGCTTCTAATTGCCCTTCTAAAAGAAATATGATGATGCATGATGGCATAGTAGTTAGTGAGCATGATTCATCTTCTTCTAGACATTCTACACCGCCTAGTTCATCTAATGAATGTGATAGTGAAAGTCCACTTGAAGGTGACTTGTTAGTAGTGAGACGCATGCTTGGCCAAGTTTTAAAATCTTTTGATGAAAGCCAAAGAGAAAACATTTTCCATACAAGGTGTCTCATTAATAACAAGTTATGTTCATTGATTGTGGATGGTGGTAGTTGTGCTAATGTGGCTAGCACAAGAGTGGTAGATAAACTTGGATTATCCACTATCTCTCATCCCAAGCCCTATAAGCTCCAATGGCTTACTAAAAAGGGAGAAATCATGGTTAATAAACAAGTCCTCATAAATTTTGAAATAGGAAAGTATAAAGATGAGGTTTTATGTGACGTTGTGCCTATGGAAGCAACCCATATTCTTTTAGGGAGGCCTTGGCAATTTGATAGACATGTTTTACATGATGGCCTCACCAATATAATGTCTTTTTCCTTCCAAGGGCGCAAGGTTACCTTAAAACCCCTCTCTCCACAAGAAGTTCATGAGGACCAATTAAAAATGAAAAATAAAAGAGAAAATGAAAAAGAAGAAAATGATAAAACGAGTCATAATACCTTATCAACTAAATCAATCTTTTTGACTCATGCTATGCCTCAATTTGAGCATCCAAGGTATTCTTCTTCTTTGTCTTTTTCATTACCAAAAGTTCCTACTTGCACTCCATATTGGTTGAAAAATGTTAGGGATGATTTTTCCATACCTACTAATGGTTTTTACCCTTTAAAGGGAATTTTTCCTAAGAAAATAATCATTCCCCCACATTTTTTTCCAACATGGTCTGTCTATAGGACTTCTTTTTCCGACATCCCAATGATTCATAATGCTAAGTCAAGTTTGCCTTTATTATCATCCACTACTTTATTTGATAGCAAACTGACTTTGTTATATGTAGGGATTCTGAATTCGCGGACGAATTCTCTCCAACCTGGGGAGCATGATGGAGATCAAGTAGAAGAGGATTTTACTAATGGAGGAAGAGGTCATCCACCCAAGCATTTAAAATTCTTCTTACTAGTCTTCTTAAAAAGTAGAACAGTTTGGGTTCTCTTGAAAATTCAAAAGATAGTAGTATAAATAAATCTTTATAAATACTCTTGTATAAATTTGTAAATAATATAGAAATATCCTTAGGAGTATGCCAAAGAAAAAAAAAGAACCTCTAAATGTAAGGCATTTTAGGCACTTTCTTTAGGAAAAAGTGGAAAAAGTGACTTTTCTACTCCTTTCTCTCTTAGGCACTAGAAGGAGCTAGAAGAGTGACTCTTCCCACTCCTTCCCCTTTGTAACATGACCAGCCCTCTCCATTATAAATAGGGGTGCTTGGTACTTTGAATAAAAAAGTTGAAAGTTAGAAGAAAAGAAACTATCTTGAAATTGAGAGAGAGTGAGTTTGTGAGACTTGTCTCTTCTTCTCCTTCATGTCTTATCTTGTGAGCTTTGGAGACTCTCAAGTGGCGGCACCACCCACTCATCTTGGAAGAACCACCCTCCAAGTGGCGTGAATCACATCTCCAAAAGGCTACAACCACATAAGTCATTTCTATTCATCTTCTAAAAATACCCATTTATGTTTTCTTGTAGTTTTTCCATTTTTAATCGGTTCAATCTTTTCCATGAGTTGTTTCCTTTCATTTGCTGCCATTGTTCTGCACTTTGTTTGGTTTATTTCCTTGTTTTCTTGCTGTTTTAATTTCGTCCAAACCATGGGTTTCCATATACATGTGTTGTTCTTGTTTTCCATCCATGGGTTTTTTTGTTCTTTGATGAGTTTCTTATGATTTTCTAATTCCTATTGAATTTCAATCAGTATTTTCACTTCTTCTTGGTGTTCTTATGATGTTCTTGTGTTTCCTTTGAAGTTTGGTACTGTTCTTGAATTACCCATTCATATTCCATTGTTATCTTACACTACAAGTTACCTATTCATGTGTTTTTAGTATGAACCTTTGTTTTCTTGAGTAGAAACTCTATTAATTGCTCTTTAGAATTTTGATCCTATTCTTGAAAGTGTCATGAATACAATGAAACCTATATCAACTCAACCCAAACCAAGAAAGGTTCATAAGAGACTAAAGCTCACAAGATAAGACATGAAGGAGAAGAAGAGACAAGTCTCACAAACTCACTCTCTCTCAATTTCAAGATAGTTTCTTTTCTTCTAACTTTCAACTTTTTTATTCAAAGTACCAAGCACCCCTATTTATAATGGAGAGGGCTGGTCATGTTACAAAGGGGAAGGAGTGGGAAGAGTCACTCTTCTAGCTCCTTCTAGTGCCTAAGAGAGAAAGGAGTAGAAAAGTCACTTTTTCCACTTTTCCCTAAAGAAAGTGCCTAAAATGCCTTACATTTAGAGGTTTCTTTTGGTTTTCCTCTTTGGCATACTCCGAAGGATATTTCTATATTATTTACAAATTTATACAAGATTATTTACAAATATTTATTTATACTACTATCTTTTGAATTTTCAAGAGAACCCAAAATGTTCTACTTTTTAAGAAGACTAGTAAGAAGAATTTTAAATGCTTGGGTGGATGACCTCTTCCTCCATTAGTGAAATCCTCTTCTACTTGATCTCCATCAGGAGGTAACCTCTAGACCTTACAAAGGTCAGCATCTCAAAGTCATTAAGAATTTGAGTTCATCAACAGAATCATAATACTTATAACCTCAAGCAAAACACCAGAACAGCTACTGGTATACAACCATCAATCCAAACAACCACTTTCAATCAATTACAAAAACACTCAATAAAATGAAATAAATCACACCAGAATTCAATGTATGCTAAACATCAAACCTTTGGAATTAAGATTGAGAATCATCTCGATCCAGTTATGACTGTGCACCCTCACTACTTTATCAAGACCCTCTCATTCTTAATACTAAGATTTTCAGTTAGTGCATATATTCACTAAAGCACACACAAAATTTCAATACAAAAACGATTGAAAACCTTTCACTATAGTTGTTATTTAAAACTCAACTAAATTTTATGAGCAGAAGAAACACAATGGATCCACAGCCCTCAGGTCATCCTAAGGACGAACTGCTCTGATACCATTAAAGTAACATCCCGCCAAAAAAGCTTTTCATAATTATAAAATGAAATAAGGGTAAAACAATAATATTGAAGTGAACATATGTATATATATATAATGAAATTTCTCCTCACCGGGAGTTTAATACATATCCGGTCAATTTTCCCAAAACTTAAACAAAATACAGCAAAATAGAAAAACAGGTGATCTCCTATCAGAAAAAGGCGATCTCCTATCAGAAAACAGAAAAAGGGTGATCGCCTAACAGAAACAGAAACAGGCGATCTCCTTCCGGCGACCACTCACTGAGGAGCTCTACTTCCTGCAACATCATCTGCTCCCGTGTAAATTATACACGATCATCACAGTTTTAAGAAAAACAACCACAGAACCAAACACAGGGTAAGCTAGATATTTGAAAGAGAATTTAGATAAGAAACTTTAAAATCAAGGTAAAACAAATTTAAGACACCCACGTAAAAACCATCAACTCTCTCATTCCCTTCACATGACCATCAAGTAATCACATATTTCACAGTTCCTCAAGAGTCTTTCAATTCACATAATTCATCAAGTGTCTATCAATTTCAATGTTTCTCATTTCTCACGTCAGACTTCCACTGACTCATCACACACAGACACTTGATGTAACATCCCGCCAAAATACTATACAAATGTATATAATGAAAATAAAGGTAACAAATAGATTCTATGAACAAAATATTATATATATGAAATGTAGTTTCTCCTCACAGGGAGTTTAATACAAATTCGGTCAAATTTTTCCAGAAACATAAACAAAATACAGTAAAAAAAAAAAAAAAAAAAAAACGAAGCAGGCGATCTCCTCTCGAAAGAGACCGATCTCCTATCGGACGAGACCGATCGCCCATCGGGGGACCCAAAAACAGCCGATCTCCTTCCGGCGACCACTTCACTAAGGAGCTCTACTTCCTGGAAGATCATCTGCTCCCGTGTAAGTTATACACGATCATCACAGTTTTAAGAGAACAGCCACAGAACCAAAACACGCAGGGTAAGCTAGATATTTTAAAGAGAGTTTAAATAAGAACATTAAAATCAGAGTAAGCAATTTTCAAGATATTCACGTAAAGCTATAGATTTTCTCAATACCCTTCACCTGGTCACCCAGAAATCACACATTTCACAATATTCTCAAGAGTCATTCATTTACACAATACTGCATCAAGTGTCTATAATTTCAAGTTCCTCATTTCACATGTCAGACCACCACTGACTCAGCACACAAGACACTTGACACTACTTCCGGAAGACTCGTGCATTGACTAGACTCAGGGATTCTGCACCTGTCTACAAAGCTGTAATGTTTACCAGCTATGCGCATTAACACAGTCTCAATCTCAAGTTCACCATTCTCACAGTATGACAGGGTTAATCCATATGACAGGTCGAGCTCGTTCTGTTTCACACGACTCACCCATGCATATGAACCTCCTTCGACTCTCAACGCCTGATTAACCTCATCTATGTGAATCCATTATCTCAGGAGAGTCAGGATAATCCCATTATAGACATCACCGATCAATGCACATCCTACACGATCTTACACGGTATTTTCTTTCCTGAAAATACTATGCCTCGATCCACATTCACTACATCCAACACATCACATAACACTTAAAAGAATGATTTCAATCACAGCAAAACTCAACCCAAGGTTCTTATTTTCGAATATCTCATTTAAATCTCAACAGTTTCAAAGCAACACCAAGAACAGAGAGTTTCGCAAACAACGCCAAAACCGGCGACCTGGTTCAAAAACAGGGTATTTCGAAGTCTGCATTTAAAACCGGCGACCACGTCGTGTAACATCCCGCCACAATAATACATACATCCATGTATAATTGAAATTAAGTGTAACCAAATAATATTGAAGAGTGCAAAATAATATGTATTTATATATATATCAGAAATGAAGTTACTCCTCTTAGGGAGTTTAATACATAACCAAATCAAATGTTTGCAAGATTTTACGAAATTAAAAGAAATGCAGTAAGACAGGCGGTCTCAAAAGAAAACGGCGATCTCCAACTTTAAAACGGCGATCTCTAACAGAAGACCTCACAACGGGCGATCTTCTATCAGGACACGAAAACCGGCGATCACCCGATGGAGACATAAACCGGCGATCACCCGGTAGAGACGGAGATAGGCGATCTCCTTCCGGCGACCACTCACTGAGGAGCTCTACTCCCTGGAAGATCATCTGCTCCCGTGTAAAAGACACGATCATCACAGTTTTTAATAGAAAACAGCCACAGAGCAATACAAAATAAAGGGTAAGCTAGATATCTTTAAATAGAGTTTAAATCATGAACATGACAATCAAAGTAAACCAAGTTCCAAATATCCATGTAAAACGTAGAGCTACTCATAGCATTCAGCTGATCGCCCAAAATCACAAACTTCACAACATTCACCCATAGTCATTCCATTTCACAATACAGCATCAAGTGTCTATCAATATTCAAGTTTCTCATTTCCCTTGTCAGACTTTCCACTGACTCACAACACAAGACACTTGACACTACTTCCGGATTGACTCGTGCGTTGAACTTAGTATCCAGAGACATGCACTTGTCATACCATACCACTGTGAATCCACACAGCATGCGCATATACAATCTCAATGTTACCATTCTCCTGGTATGACAAGGTTAATCCATACAACAGCTCGAGCTCGTTCCCATTTGAACAACTCGCCCATACGTATGAACCTCCTTCGACTCTCACCAACTGAATAACTTCATCTACGTGATTCCATTATCTCAGCAGAGTCAGGATCGTCTCATTAACAGGTTACTCACTGATCAATGCACTTCCTAACCAATCTCAACACGGTATTTCCTTTCCTGAAAATACTATGCCTCGATCCCACATCCAAACACATCATACCATTCAAGTAAATGATTCAAATCACATCGACAAACATTTCAAAGCTTCAGATCTTCGAATATCTCATGTAAATCTCAAGTAGTTTCAAAACAACATCAAAAACAGAGATTTCGCAAAACAGCGCCAAAACCGGCGATCTAGTTCAAAAACATGGTATTTCAAAGGCTATGTTTAAAACCGGCGACCACGTCGCCCAAACACATAACACAAAGCATTTCATGAAGACGAAAGTGAAAACGGCGACCACGTCGCCCACCCTTCAGAAAAGGCTAAACGATGGTTCGTATTAAAGATGAAGGCTAGCTTCCCTTACCTGGATTTTGCGCAAATACCAGGGGCTCCGAAATCCAACGAAGCTTGCAGAACCTTGGCTCTGTTCTTGAGTCTGGTTTTGAAGAGCTTGCAGAGAACCACCCAAGTGCTCCAATGGTGGCTGTCGCTCGTCGTATTCCCGCGTGAAGGTGTACTAGAATCGCAGTGCGAAGGAGAGAATGGAGGAGAAGGGAGATAAACGCACCCTTTAGCTCTGGAACCACAGCAACGTTTCTTTCCTTCTCCCTCAGAAATGGGTTTTTGCATCTTAAGCTGACTTCTCCACAAAAACCGCTGCCACCACCCACTCTGCAGGGAGTTTGCGTGTACGCTTCGCTGAACAGTACACCTAAGCGTGCCTCTGCGCAGGCTAACACTCTGAGGTCACTATTCTGAACCACTCTTTTGTCTACGTGGCGCGCATGCAGAACGTCTCATGCTGGATGTCTGGGTCCCACGTTCTCTGTGTATAACTTAACGTAGCGCGATGACCTTTTCACCGATGACCACAGGCGCGAAGACTATCCACCGATGACCTCTCGCCCTGATGATGCCCGCATGCCCCTCGCGCCCAGGCGATCCTGCATGCCTTGCGCCCTGGCGATGCTCGATGACACATCGCCACGCCTTCCTTGAGGTCCTTCATTCCACTATGTTACGTCTAAGGTATCTTCTCCACATGACTCGGTGACGTCGGTGGCTTCATATTTCCAAGAGTAGATCAGCACTTCTCTTCGTTCTTCCATGCATGCTACACTAAGGGTGATCTCTTTCGCTCAAGCATAGAGTTCGCATGCACAGCGCATCTAAGGTTTAACCCACACCTTGCTACGCGTGGCTGTTGAAACCCACTCTGGTTGATCCAGGATGGTGACCACCTACTACGTGCATTTTCGGTGATCATGTACAACCTACTCGACAGGCGATCATGTCCCAGGTCAAGGGCGACGTCCGATGTCTGCCACTACGAAACTTCATTTACCAACTTTGTATTTTAGATAATGACACCTTCCGAAATTATTTAAATATACCACTTTTATTCCAATTTAATTTTCCAGGTCCTTACATTCTCCCCATCAAGAAAAATTTTCGTCCTCGAAAATTGGGTTACAAGGAAGGAGGTAAGGATATGCTTCTCTCATGGTTTCTTCAAATTCCCATGGTGAATCACCCGATCTTCACGTTGTCCACTCCCAACACGTGAGTAGGGTCTGCAAGGGACTTCCTTAGCTATGATACGTGGAATACATTATGTAGACTTGCTAATTGGGGAGGTGGGGCGATCTCATAAGCCACTAGACTTATCCTCCTTAAGATCCGATATGGCCCAACAAACTTAGGGGACAGCTTCTTTGATCTGATCGCCTACCCTACACCCTTGGCTGGTGTCCCCCTTCATAAAGACATGACCCCAGCAGCAACCTCCAAAGGTCTCCTCCTCTGCTCTGCCTAGGACATTTGCTGACCTTAAGAAACTTTTATTCTGTCCTGTATCAAATTCACCCTCTCGGTGATCTATTGAACCAACTCTTCCTACCTCAATACTTCATCAAAATCCATTTTACATCCCTGTACATGGGATATGCTGTCCCATAGAGTGCCAACTCCAGCATTCACACTCTACTTCCAACCTTGAAGACTTTGTTGAACAAGTCTAGAACTAGGTCCTTAACATAACCAGGACTAGCCCCTTTAGAGAAAGCGGGCAAGATCCCTTCATTGGGAGGAAAGGGGACAGCTGTCCACAACTCATGCCACCCCCTAGCGAACTCAAACTAGGGTCCGAAGTGTCCTTCTAGGAATCAACTCCTGCATCTTGATCAAATCATTCACCGACTTCTCAACTGCTGATCAAATTCCCACGCTCCCAAAAGGGACACTTTTTATTCATTACTCCGCTGCATAATTCTGTACCTTACAAAGACAAGGTTTCTGTTGCTGTTACCTTCCAAATTATTATTATGACCCCTTTTGCCAACTCGACTTCCTGTTCCCATTACGACCTTCTTCTTCAATGTATACGTTGGATGCATTGACGTCGGTTTCAGGTGCCTATCCAGAAGGCATACGAGAACGAACGCACCTCTGCCTCCAGAATCTCTTGCCTAAGGATAACTCTATTCTCCTTCTGTCCCAGATACCACAGGCTATTTCCACTCACAATCCCTTCCACACCCATCATTCTGAAATTTACTACATCTCTAGAAAGACTCAACATCATCATAACACGGCCTACCCTCATTTTTATCCACAGCCATATCCTCCTTCCCTTCTACATTCACAGGTCGATCTACATCTTATTTGCCAAAAACTTCGGAGGCTTACATTTTCGGAAGCCTTTTATCTCAACCCACCATTTCCATAATCCTCTTTCAAATCCCGGTCAGCCAAACAGCATCCATTCTGCGTGAAGCCTAAGCTAGAACCATCTCATGCTGTTTCATTGACATGAGCATCTTCTACGCTTCAAAAGAAAATTCCTTCCTTGGAATTTAACTCTGGTACTTCCCATGGTTACACATGCTTAAGCTTTAAACCCCCAGCCTCTTGCTTATTTACTCTCCATGACTTATACGTAACTGGGACTAAACCTTGGTACTGCCAAATCTAACTCACACTTGTTCCTTTCATTCCATCTACTATCACTGGGCATTCAGAGCAACCTAGGGAGGTCAAAACCTGTTTTTGAAGCAGGTGCAGAGGCCAATCGTTCAAACGACAGCTCCTCCACTATATGGCCCAAGCTCGGTTGCACACCGATTTGACACAAAAGAGTGTGTCTCTCCAGAATCAAACAAAACTATAACGTATCTATCAGCTATAAACAAGTATCTTGTACTAGATTACCTGATTGAGAGGCTTCCGCTCCAGACATGGCAAACACTCTCCCTGCTGCTTGAGGTCTTCTGCCCTCGTTTCTCAACTGCTGTGAATTAACGGGTTGAGTCATCCTTTTTCTGTTGGGACAATCTCTAGAAAGGTGCCCTATCTCTTGGCATGTGAAACACCTGGGTCTCCACGTTTGTTGTTGCTGAAATTGGGACGAAGCTGTTCCCACCCGATGTGGTGGAGATCTCACATATGGCTTGCTGTGTGGGTGCTGCACCTTCGCCTTCCCACTGGAAGAGCCTCCTTGGTGTGACCTGATCACTCGAGGATCACCCCTTTCCAGGGTCTCTACCATCTTTGCCTTCTCTACTAAGGCGTGAAATTCCCTGATGCACATCGGGGCTATGGTCCTCTTCAGTCCATGCTTCAGCCCCTCTTCGAATTTTCTACACCTCCAGGCCTCGGAGGTCGCCTGGGTATAAAACCGGGCGAGGTACTCAAAACGAGCAGCATAGGCGTTCACTGACATCTCCCCCTGCTCCAACTTCAGGAACTCAGCTTCTCTTGCAAACTTGGCACTGTCAGGGAAGTATTTCTCCAAGAACTTCACCCTGAAGCTCTCCCAATCCAGAACATCCTCTCGGGCCTCCATCATCTGCTGAGCTCCCATCCACCAGAACTCAGCTTCTCCTGATAGCAGATAAGTGGCGAACAGCAGCTTCTTTTCTTCAGGGCATGAGGTCGCCCTAAAGATTTTCTCCACCTCCCTGACCCACTGATCTGCCTGATCAGGGGTAGCATTCCCACTGAACTTAGGTGGGTTGTGCCTCATGAACTCGGCCAGTCCCATCTGTTCTTGGGGCTGACCGACGTGGGAGTTTGTTTCAGCCGACCGAGCAGTCTCCCAGTGCTGCATTGTGGCTTGATGGTTCTGAGCCATCGCCGCATTCTGCTGCTGAATGGCAGTCGCCATCATCTCTATGGCCTTGGCGATCTGACTCATCTCTGAGGAAGGTTGAGGTGGGGTAGCAGGTCTACGTGCCATCTTCTGAATCTATTGACTTCTATATTCCCTACAACTATAAGAATGAAATCGATAAGAATCAATTCATTCAAGGGGTAACAGCTAGACCTTACAAAGGTCAGCATCTCAAAGTCATCTAGAATTTGAGTTCATCAACAGAATCACAAGACTTATAATCCCAAACAAAACACCAGAACAGTTACTGGTGTGCAAACATCAATCCAACTACCACCTCAGTCAAATTCAAGAACACTCAAAAATCACACCAGAATTCAATGTAGGCTAAACATCAAACCTTTGGAATTAAGATTAAGAATCATCTTGATCCAGTTATGAGTGTGCACCCTCATTCCTTTATCAGGATCTTCTCATTCTTGATACCAAGATTTTCAATTTGAGCATACATTCACTAAAGCACAGAAGCACACACAAACTTTTCAATACAAAACGTTTGAAAACCTTTCACTATAGTTGTCATTTAAAAACTCAAATAACTTTTATGAGCAGAAGAAACACAATGGATCCACAGCCCTCAGGTCATCCTAAGGACGAACTGCTCTGATACCATTAATGTAACATCCCGCCACAATAATACATACATCCATGTATAATTGAAATTAAGTGTAACCAAATAATATTGAAGAGTGCAAAATAATATGTATTTATATATATATCAGAAATGAAGTTACTCCTCTTAGGGAGTTTAACACATAACCAAATCAAATGTTTGCAAGATTTTACGAAATTAAAAGAAATGCAGTAAGACAGGCGGTCTCAAAAGAAAACGGCGATCTCCAACTTTAAAACGGCGATCTCTAACAGAAGACCTCACAACGGGCGATCTTCTATCAGGACACGAAAACCGGCGATCACCCGATGGAGACATAAACCGGCGATCACCCGGTAGAGACGGAGATAGGCGATCTCCTTCCGGCGACCACTCACTGAGGAGCTCTACTCCCTGGAAGATCATCTGCTCCCGTGTAAAAGACACGATCATCACAGTTTTTAATAGAAAACAGCCACAGAGCAATACAAAATAAAGGGTAAGCTAGATATCTTTAAATAGAGTTTAAATCATGAACATGACAATCAAAGTAAACCAAGTTCCAAATATCCATGTAAAACGTAGAGCTACTCATAGCATTCAGCTGATCGCCCAAAATCACATTTCACAACATTCACCCATAGTCATTCCATTTCACAATACAACATCAAGTGTCTATCAATATTCAAGTTTCTCATTTCCCTTGTCAGACTTTCCACTGACTCACAACACAAGACACTTGACACTACTTCCGGATTGACTCGTGCGTTGAACTTAGTATCCAGAGACATGCACTTGTCATACCATACCACTGTGAATCCACACAGCATGCGCATATACAATCTCAATGTTACCATTCTCCTGGTATGACAAGGTTAATCCATACAACAGCTCGAGCTCGTTCCCATTTGAACAACTCGCCCATACGTATGAACCTCCTTCGACTCTCACCAACTGAATAACTTCATCTACGTGATTCCATTATCTCAGCAGAGTCAGGATCGTCTCATTAACAGGTTACTCACTGATCAATGCACTTCCTAACCAATCTCAACACGGTATTTCCTTTCCTGAAAATACTATGCCTCGATCCCACATCCAAACACATCATACCATTCAAGTAAATGATTCAAATCACATCGACAAACATTTCAAAGCTTCAGATCTTCGAATATCTCATGTAAATCTCAAGTAGTTTCAAAACAACATCAAAAACAGAGATTTCGCAAAACAGCGCCAAAACCGGCGATCTAGTTCAAAAACATGGTATTTCAAAGGCTATGTTTAAAACCGGCGACCACGTCGCCCAAACACATAACACAAAGCATTTCATGAAGACGAAAGCGAAAACGGCGACCACGTCGCCCACCCTTCAGAAAAGGCTAAACGATGGTTCGTATTAAAGATGAAGGCTAGCTTCCCTTACCTGGATTTTGCGCAAATACCAGGGGCTCCGAAATCCAACGAAGCTTGCAGAACCTTGGCTCTGTTCTTGAGTCTGGTTTTGAAGAGCTTGCAGAGAACCACCCAAGTGCTCCAATGGTGGCTGTCGCTCGTCGTATTCCCGCGTGAAGGTGTACTAGAATCGCAGTGCGAAGGAGAGAATGGAGGAGAAGGGAGATAAACGCACCCTTTAGCTCTGGAACCACAGCAACGTTTCTTTCCTTCTCCCTCAGAAATGGGTTTTTGCATCTTAAGCTGACTTCTCCACAAAAACCGCTGCCACCACCCACTCTGCAGGGAGTTTGCGTGTACGCTTCGCTGAACAGTACACCTAAGCGTGCCTCTGCGCAGGCTAACACTCTGAGGTCACTATTCTGAACCACTCTTTTGTCTACGTGGCGCGCATGCAGAACGTCTCATGCTGGATGTCTGGGTCCCACGTTCTCTGTGTATAACTTAACGTAGCGCGATGACCTTTTCACCGATGACCACAGGCGCGAAGACTATCCACCGATGACCTCTCGCCCTGATGATGCCCGCATGCCCCTCGCGCCCAGGCGATCCTGCATGCCTTGCGCCCTGGCGATGCTCGATGACACATCGCCACGCCTTCCTTGAGGTCCTTCATTCCACTATGTTACGTCTAAGGTATCTTCTCCACATGACTCGGTGACGTCGGTGGCTTCATATTTCCAAGAGTAGATCAGCACTTCTCTTCGTTCTTCCATGCATGCTACACTAAGGGTGATCTCTTTCGCTCAAGCATAGAGTTCGCATGCACAGCGCATCTAAGGTTTAACCCACACCTTGCTACGCGTGGCTGTTGAAACCCACTCTGGTTGATCCAGGATGGTGACCACCTACTACGTGCATTTTCGGTGATCATGTACAACCTACTCGACAGGCGATCATGTCCCAGGTCAAGGGCGACGTCCGATGTCTGCCACTACGAAACTTCATTTACCAACTTTGTATTTTAGATAATGACACCTTCCGAAATTATTTAAATATACCACTTTTATTCCAATTTAATTTTCCAGGTCCTTACACGTCGCCCAACACATAGCACAGAGCATTTTACAAGGATGCAAACGAAAACCGGCGACCACGTCGCCCTCACTTCAGAAAATAGCTAAACTATGGCTTGTATTGAAAATGAAGTCTAACTTCCCTTACCTGGACTTGCGCAAACACCAGGAGCTCCGAAACCCAACGAAGCTTGAACCCCGCCTTGTCTCTGTTTTCAGCGCCTGGTCTGTAGAACTTGCAGAGAACCTCTTAGGTGCTCTAAGGGCAACGTCGCGTGTCGCACTGATGCTGGAGGTTGCCTGAGTCTCAACGCAAGGAAGGGAAGAAGGGAGGGAGGAAGTTTGCACTCACTCAAACACTCTTGAGTCTGTAACACTCTTTGCCTTCCCGCAGTGGCTTTTGAATCCCAGCTTACCTGTCCACGTTTGCTGCTGCTGCCACCCCTCCTGCAGGAAAGTCTGAGAACCACTGCCCTGAACAGTACGACCACTGCTGTCGTTTATGCATGCCAACCACTGCTCTGAACAGTACGACCACTGTTGTCGTTTGTGCATGCCAACCACTGCTCTGAACAGTACGACCGCGAGTGTCTCTTGCGCATGCCAACATTCTGATGTCACCACTCTGAATCATCCTTTTTGTCTACGTGGCGCGCGTGCAGGACGTTTCATGCTGAGAGTCTGGGTCCCACTTTATCTGTGTGAGGCTCGCCCTCGCGACAACTTTCCAACGCTGACTCATCCTGGCGAACGACCGATGTCTCCTTCGCCCTAGAAGACGACCGATGTCTTCCTCTGGGAGACGACCGATGTCTTCCCTGGCGACGCCCTCATAACTCTCGCGCCTTGGCCACGTCCACATGCCTCGCGCCCTGGCAATGCCCACATGCCTCGCGCCCGCGCGATGCCTGCATGCCTCTCGGGCCCGCGCGTTGCCTGCATGCCTCTCGGGCCCGCGCGTTGCCTGCATGCCTCTCGCGCCCGCGCGATGCCTGCATGCCTCTCGCGCCCGCGCGATGCCTGCATGCCTCTCGCGCCCGCGCGATGCCTGCATGCCGCTCATGTGTAGCAGGCGACCGGCGACCTCATAGCCTTCTATACTTAACTTTTTCCTCCCTTTCTATTCTAAATAAAACATACATAGAATTCTTTTAAAATATAACTCTTTTTATTCCAATTCAATTTTACAGGTCCTTACACTTGACACCATTTCCGGAAGACTCGTGCATTGACTAGACTCAGAGATCTGCACCTGTCATACTGCCCCACTGTGAAATCACACACATTCACAGGGTTGCTGTGAAATCACACACATTCACAAGCGTATAAATGAATCTCAATATCATCACTATCCTAGCATGACAGGGTTAATCCATACAACGGGTCAAGCTCGTTCTCTTTCAAACAACTCACCCATACATATGAACCTCCTTCGACTCTCAACGCCTGAATAACTTCATCTATATGATTCCATTATATCAGGAGAGTCAGGATATCTCATAATAAACGAATCACCGGTCAATGCACACTCTACACGATCTTACACGGTATTTTCTTTCCTGAAAATACTATGCCTGGATCCCACATTCACAACATTCAACACATCATACAACACTCAATGAACGATTCCAGTCACAGCAACATTCATTCCGCGATTCAGATTTTCGAATATCACATGCATTTCACATTTAAATCTCAAACAGTTTCAAACAACACAAAAACAGGGGAGTTCGAAAAACAACGTCAAAATCGGCAATCTCGTCCAAAAACAGGGGATTATGCAATAACAGTTGAAAACCGGCGACCACGTCGCCCCATCATCTCAATCATCTAATATAAGGTTTTCGTTGGAAATAAGGCTAGCTTCCCTTACCTGGACTTGCGCAAAACACCAAGAGCTCCAAAACCCACCGAAGCTTACAGATGCCTTAGCTCTGTTTTAGCGTCTGGTTTGGAGAACTTGCAGAGAACCTCCCAGGTGCTCCAAGGGCAGTCGTTGCTCGTCGTACTGGTGCTTGAGGATGCCTGAATCGCAGCGTGAAGGAGAGAAAAGAGAAGGATGAAGGTAAACTCACTCTTTCACTCTTGAACCACTGCAACATTCTTTGCCTCTCAGAAGTGGGTTTTTGAATCTAAACCAACTTGTCCACAAAAGCCGCTGCCACCACCCACTCTGCAGGGAAGTTTGCGTGTACGCTTCCCTGAACAGTACGACTACGCGTGCCTCTGCGCAGGCCAACACTCTGATGTCACTATTCTGAACCACCCTTTTTGTCTACGTGTCGCGCGTGCAAGACGTCTCATGCTGGGAGCCTGGGTCCCACCTTATCTGTATGAAACTCGACATCGCGCGATAACCTTCCACCGATGACCGCTCGCACGATGACTATCCACCGATGTCTCATCCTGGCGGACGACCGATGTCTCAGCCTGGGAGACGATCGATGTCTCACCCTGGGAGACGTCCGATGCCCGCATGCCTCGCGTCCGGCGATGCCCGCATGCCTCGCGCCCTAGCGATGCCCGACGACACATCGCCACGCCTTGCTGAAGGTTCTTCATCCCACTATGTTACGTCCAAGGTATCATCTCCACATGACTTGGTGACGTCGGTAGCTTCACATTTCCAAGAGTAGATCAGCACCACTCCTCGTGCGCCCATGCATGCAACACTAAGGATGATCTCTTATGCTCAAGCATAGAGCTTCGCATGCACAGCGTATCTAATGCTTAACCCACACCTTGATACGCGTGGTTTTTGGAACCCACTCTGGTTGATCCAGTATCCTGACCACATACTGAGTGCACTTTCGGCGATCATGTGCACCATAGGTGATTGGCGATCATGTGTAATCTAGGCGACAGGCGATCTCATAGTCTTCTAAGCTACACTTTCCTTCCTTTTTATTTTAAATAAAAACATACTTAGAATTCATTTAAAATATATTCCTTTTTATTCCAATTTAATTTTACAGGTCCTTACACCTATGGTGTCGTATGACCTGTTCGACGTAAGGCAATTCCAGGGGGAATCTTTGAAGGACTATCTGAATAGGTTTGGAGCTCAGATAGTCCGACTACCAGGTAAAGATGAGGAGATGTTCGTGCACGCCTTCAAGAAGGGCGTGCTACTTGGACCCTTCAGCGAATCATTAATCAGGAGCCACCCTGTAACGTTTGCAGAGATTCGGCGATGTGCTGTGGCTCACATCGCCGCTGAGAATGAAGTGATAGAGAAGAGAGGGAATATGGCTCCGGTGAAACCACGCGCCCAAGCCAAGACTCAGCCTCAGAGGGTGTTGGAGACGGTGGCGGTGAAGAAGGATCAAAGAACATACCGTCCTTATGATCCGAAGAAAAACAAAGGTGATGGCAGTGGTAGAGGAAGAGGGCCAGGTCGCCCGAGGGAATTCAAGCGCCCTCCGAGGCATGAGTTCGTGATGGGATTGGCGGACCTGATCGCCATTCCCAATATAGCTGCCAAGCTGAAGGTGCCTGAAAAGGTGTCGGATAAGGTGTTGGGGCCAAAGCCAGACGCGTGGTGTGAATTCCACAAAAGTTTTGGCCACACCCTTGACTCCTGCCTGTCGCTGGGATACCAACTCGACGAGATGGTTAGAAGTGGATTTCTGAAGGACTATTTACTGGAGAAGAAGGCAGCAAATGCGTCAAGCTCCCAGCCGGCGAGTAGCGAGCACCAACAACATGAAGTGCCCATCCACGGGGAAATCCACACTATAGCTGGGGGTTTCTCAGGAGGTGGGTGCACCGCGTCACAGCGCAAGAAATATGCTCGATCTGTGATGGCAGTGGAAGCATTTGAGGACCACTCACCTGATGTGGACATCACGTTTACCAAAGAAGACCTTAGGGATGTTATACCACATGACAACGATCCTATAGTGATCTCGCTTGTCACGGCAGGAAGGAAGATCCACCGAGCGCTGGTCGACCAGGGAAGTTCGGTCGATGTTATGTTCTGGCCAACTTTCAACAAATTGCAGCTGCCCCTTGACCAGCTGAGACCTTATGGAGGATGTTTGTATGCTTTCGCTGGCGATCAGGTGGAGGTCAGGGGGTATATTGAGTTGAGAACCACATTCACGGATGAAGCGGCTTCAAGAACGGAGAAAATCAAGTACCTTGTCGTGAATGCCCCCTCAGCATACAACATCCTGTTAGGGAGGCCAACTCTCAACCGGATAGGGGCGGTGCCTTCAACAAGGCACATGAAGGTTAAGCTCCCTTCAATGGAAGGTGTGGTAATAACCCTGTTATCTGATCAAAAGGAGGCAAAGAAGTGTTACGAAAACAGCCTCAAGAACAAGCGATCAGTAAGCTACGTCACAACCACACCGCCTCCTGGCGTGGAATCTAGGTGTGAAGGGGGGCAAGCCGTCGATGTTGCGATGGAGGTGATCGCCGAGGGGGATGCACGTATGGTAGGTGCTGAGAAAGGAGTTGGAAATGCCGATCGAGCAGGAGAGGCTAGGGAGACAGGGATCGCCAGAGAGGTGATCGCCAGTGAAAGGAGACTTCAACCAGTGGAAGAGTGGATTGAAAGGAAGATAAAAGGCAAGGTCTTCAAGTTAGGGAAGTCTCTGGATCGTGAAGCACAAGACCAGATCGCCGGGGTGATAGAGAGGCATCTGGATGCGTTTGCGTAGTCTGCTTCGGATATGCCTGGTATCGACCCTGATTTCTTGTGCCATCACCTGGCGATGGACCCCTAGGTTAGACCGGTGCGACATAGAAGGCGAAAGTTCAAAACGGAGAAGAGGCAGGCGATCAGAGATGAAACGCAAAAGCTCCTCGCAGCAGGCCACATTCGGGAGATCCAATACCCCGATTGGCTCGCTAATGTCGTACTGGTTAAGAAGAGCAACGGGAAATGGCACATGTGCATCGATTTCATGGATTTAAACAAGGCTTGTCCAAAGGACTCATATCCTTTGCCAAGTATAGACGCCCTAGTTGACAGCGCAGCAGGGTGCAAATTGTTGAGCTTTCTGGATGCCTTCTCGGGGTATAATCAGATCAAGATGCATCCTATGGATGAAGAGAAGACTGCCTTCATGACAGAGAGATCGTGCTACTGCTACAAAGTAATGCCATTCGGGCTGAAGAACGTTGGGGCCACGTACCAGAGGTTAATGGATAAGGTACTTGCACCAATGCTGGGGAGAAATGTGTAGGCCTATGTTGATGATATGGTGGTGACTTCCCTGGAGAGGAGCAGCCATGTCTCGGACCTGGAAGAGTTGTTTGTCACGATAGCCAAATATAAGCTGAAACTGAATCCAGAGAAGTGCATCTTTGGTGTGGAGGCGGGAAAATTTTTAGGTTTTCTTTTGACTGAAAGAGGAATAGAGGCAAACCCCGATAAGTGTGTTGCTATTATGGCGATGAGAAGCCCAGCTACGGTGAAGGAGGTGCAGCAGCTTACGGGTCGGATGGCTGCTCTCTCATGCTTTGTGTCAGCTAGCGGCGAGAAGGGCCACCCGTATTTTCAATGTTTAAAGAGAAACAACAGGTTTGTCTGGACCAAGGAGTGTGAAGAAGCTTTCATGAAGCTTAAAGTATATTTAGCAAGCCCGCCGGTGCTGTGCAAACCGTCAGTAGGAGTGCCTCTCAGGTTGTATTTCGCTGTGACTGAGAGAGCGGTGAGTGCGGTGCTTGTCCAAGACCAAGATCAGTCCAGAAGCCTATCTATTTTGTGAGTAAGGTGCTACAAGGTCCTGAAGTGAGGTATCAGGCCTTGGAGAAAGTTGCTTTAGCGGTTGTGTTTTCGGCGAGGAGGTTGCGTCATTACTTTCAGAGCTTCACTGTCCTGATAATGACCAATTTGCCCATTCAGAAGGTTCTGAAGGAACCTGATGTGGCTGGAAGAATGATGAAGTAGGCGGTAGAACTGTCAGAGTTTGACATTCAATATGAACCCCGAGGGCCAATTAAGGGGCAGATTTTCACTGATTTTGTCGTCAAGCTCTCGTCAGAGGCAACTCATGTCGAAGGAGATGGCTTTTGTTGGGTCCTTTCGGTAGATGGATCGTCGAACCAGCAGGGTAGCGATGCTGGAGTCATTCTGGAGGGGCCCAACGGCGTGCTGATAGAACAGTCCCTAAGGTTCGCTTTCAAAGCCAGCAACAATCAAGCAGAATATGAGGCATTGATTGTAGGTATCTTGTTGGCCAAGGAGATGGGGGATAAAGTGTTGGTGGCCAAAAGTGACTCGTTGCTGGTCACAGGGCAAGTAGTGGGCGAGTTCCAAGCCAAGGACCCGCAGATGGCGGCTTACTTGGCATATGTGCAGGAGTTGAAGAGTTCTTTTACCTTATTTGAGGTAGTGCATGTACCAAGGGAGCAAAATGCCCGAGCTGACTTGCTGGCCAAGCTCGCCAGTTCGGGCAAGGGGGGCAGACAAAGGACTGTTATTCAAGAAACATTGAAGACACCAAGGGCATTTGTGGCAGATCACCAGGTGCTTCAAGTGAGCAAGTCGACAGGGGGAACGGGGAGGAGTCACAGGTCTTTGACTCAGGAGACCTTGAGAACGCCAAGGATAAGGGCATCTCCTGTGGATGAAATGAACGTCACGCAGGTCTGTGCCACACATAAGCCAGATACGTGGATTACACAGTACCAGCGTTACTTAGCCGATGGCTTGCTCCCAGTAGATCCGGCAGAGTCCAGGAAGATCAAGAAGAACTCTACCAGGTTTACCATGATAGATGGCGAGTTGTACAGGTTTGGGTTCACACACCCACTCCTGGTGTGTATACACGGGGAGAAATGCACGAGGATTATGGCTGAGCTCCATGAGGGCATATGGGAAAGTCACATCGGGGGTTGAGCTCTAGCTGCTAGAACTCTTCGAGCAGGATATTACTGGCCGACAATGAGAGAGGATTGCAAGAGGTACGCCCATTGCTGCAAGCAGTGCCAGCAGCATGCCGACTGGCACAAGGCGCCCCCAGAAGAGCTTAAGTCGATTTATAGCCCTTGGCCATTTCATACATGGGGAATCGACATTCTGGGGCCCTTTCCAATGGCGATCAGGCAAAGGAAATACTTGGTGGTGGCGATCGAGTACTTCACTAAGTGGATTGAAGCAGAGCCAGTTGCCCAAATCACGGCACCCAAGATTGAAAACTTTGTGTGGAAGAACATTGTGTGCCAATTTGGGGTGCCTAAGCGTCTAGTATCGGATAATGGGACTCAGTTTGCAAGCCACCTGTTGAAGAAGCTGTGTGAGGATGTGGGAATTCAACAAGTGTTTGCATCCGTTGAGCACCCACAGACGAATGGCCAGGTAGAATCCGCTAATCGGGTTCTGTTGAGAGGTTTGAAGAGGAGATTAGAGAAAGCTAAAGGATCGTGGGCTGATGAGGTACCTCGTATAATTTGGGCGTACCACACAACTGAGTAGTCAGGCACCCGTGAAATCCCTTTTAGTTTAGTGTATGGCTGTGACGCGATGATTCCAGTTGAAATCCAGGAAAGCTCGCCGAGATTTCAACACTTTGTAGCAGAAGAATCAAATGAAGAGAGAAGAATGAACCTGGATTTACTGGATGAGGTCAGAGAGGAAGCAAGAGTGAAAGCTGAAGCGGTAAAAAGAAGAATAGAATGAAGGTACAGTTCTAGAGTAATACCGAGGCAGTTCAGAAGTGGCGATCTGGTGATGAGGAAGGCCCACCAGTACGAGATGGAGAATAAGTTGTCACCCAAGTGGACAGGACCGTTTAGAATAACCGAAGCACTCGGGAACGGCGCCTAGCGCTTGGAGACACTAGAAGGAGGGGCGATTCCTCGTACTTGGAACGCCACACACCTCAAATATTATTTCAGTTAAAGCTTTGTAAGTAGTGCAAACTCAGGGGAATCATAAACAGTTTTGTAAAAACAGTTACAAAGGGGCACTCTTTTTTCCCTAAGGAGGATTTTTAACGAGGCCACCCAAGAAATAAGATATTCAAAATTGAAATTTTGAAGTATGCTAAAGTTTGTGTGCATATCGTTTTAAAGAAGTTTTTTGAAAAACCTTATCACCTAAAGTGATTCGAGGTAGAAGTAAAATGAGTGTGCACGTTTTAAGTAAAAGTTTTTAAGACCTCATCGCCCTTAGGCGATTAGGGGCACAAGTGAAAAGTTTTTAAAGTCCTCATCGCCCTGGGGCGATAGGAGGCATCCTTGCCTTTGAGCAAGTGTAGGCAACAGAGGAAGTCCTCCCTGCCTTTGAGCAAGTGTAGGCAACAGAGGAAGTCCTCCTTGCCTTTGAGCAAGTGTAGGCAACAGAGGAAGTCCTCCCTGCCTTTGAGCAAGTGTAGGCAACAGAGGAAGTCCTCCTTGCCTTTGAGCAAGTGTAGGCAACAGAGGAAGTCCTCCTTGCCTTTGAGCAAGTGTAGGCAACAGAGGAAGTCCTCCTTGCCTTTGAGCAAGTGTAGGCAATAGAAGAAGTCCTCCTTGCCTTTGAGCAAGTGTAGGCAACAGAAGAAGTCCTCCTTGTCTGTGAGCAAGTGTAGGCAACAGAGGAAGTCCTCCTTGCCTTCGAGCAGGTGCAGGCAAAAAGAGTCCATATAAAGGAACGACAGGTGGAAAAGTGAATAGAAGTTTGCAAAAGGTGATCGCCCAAATTTAATTCGCCGAGTACCAGATCAAAAGAATTTCTGGCGATGATGCAGAACACTTGGCAGGTCAGGTAAGCTGTATTTTTAATACCGGATAAGATTAAAGTTTGTTGCCTAGTGAAAAGTTGGTTTGTGTGTTGAGGTTTTTCACCTTAAGTTCACGAGTTCTATTGGATGTCATCGCCCAGAATTAATATATGAACAAATTGATAATTTTAAATTAGTAGTTTGTTTAGTTTCAAGCAGGGCGTGAAAGGTCAAAGTTTTAGTTACATTGAGTTACATTCGGTTAAGTGTGTTTCACCTGTTGCATTAGTCAAACGCACAAAGAAACAAATATGAGGCTGGTGACAAGGTAATAAAGGTGAACGTCGAAATTGATAAAAATGTTCAAATTACAGTTATGCAAATTAAAAGATAGATATGGGCGTGGAGATAAGGCAGTAAAGGGGGTTTCTAATCAACAAAAGGTACAATCTTCCCGTCTACCACCTCGTTGCATATAGAGATCATGGAGAGGTCCAGCTCGGGGTATTGGCACGCCATTTGCTCCAAAGCTGCATCAAACCCTGAGTTGAGGATTTGTACAAAACTCTGGTCAAGCTCGTCAATCTGTTGGGTCAGTTCCTTTCTCTCCTTGAGAGCCTGAGCGAGATCGTCAGCAGTTTTCTGTTGATCCTCCCGAGTCTGGGCAAGTTCTGCAGTAAGTCTTTGAGCTTCTTCTTGGGCCTTGTCCAACCCGGTGGTTATTCTCTTGTTTTCCTCCTAAGCTTTGCCAAGTTCTGAGGTCATCCTATTATTCTCTTCATGAGCCTTGGCAAGCTCGGCGAGGGCCTTATCCCTATTGCTCTCGACCACCCCCAAGAGGACTTCTCGTTCAGTTGACTTCTTCTCCAGCTTTTCTACCCTCGTGGCATCTTCCTTCTGTTTAGCTTGCAGGTCCGCCACTTGGGCCCGCATGGGAGCGAGTTTACTCTCAAGCTCGATGTTTTCAATAGTTTTGGCTTGGAGTCTTTGGCGAAAGTCAGCTGTCTTGTGGCGAGCTACTCAAATTTTAGCATTCAAGGCGTCTTCCAGTCTTGTGTGCACGAGTTCTCGCACCATCATATCACAAGAAAGCTTGCTTGCTTCAGCTTTCAAGGAGTGATGTTCCTCCTGTAAGCGAAGATTTTCTCTTTGGAGCTTGTGGATGAACTCTTGCATGCCTTTGAAGATCAAACTGGCTTGCCCTTCTATTAGCTTGCCCACTTGTGAGGATAAAGACCCCAACGACTGGGTGAGGAAATTGGGAATGGGCAAGACAGGAGTTAGGCCTTCTGGAAGCACCTGAGGCTGACTCTCACCACCACCCTCTATTGCTTGGATGGCAAGGGGGGCTTCTAGGGGTGGCGGTGAGGTAGATTTTCCAGCGGCAGGAAGGGGAGAGGCCTCAGTATCCTCAATCTCAATCAGGATGGGACTAGCAGTAGAGGCCTGAGATTGAGCCCCCTCCCCGGCAGAATGGAAAAGAGTGGAAGCACTTAGAGGGTGTTCTGCAAAGTTGGGACTTCCACCTTCAGTTGAAGGTAGAGCGGCGGCTAGTGGCGGAGCTTGGACTATTTCAGAGGGAGCGGGAAGGGCTGGTAGTGGCGTCGTATGGTTTGGTGAGGTTAGTGAGGGAAGGTCTGTGGTTGGTATGTTGTTTTCTGGGAGTGTTGGTGGAGGAAGACCTGATGGTGCTGTTGTCGGGGGGTTTGGTGGCTTGGAGGCAGTTGGCCTTTGGCGTTTAGTAATGAGGGCATCTTCGGTGTCATTTTCCTCCTCATCTTCAGATGCTACTTGAGGAGTTTTTCTTTTAAGCTTTTTGGGAGCCAGTTTCTTCCTAGCTTGAGGAGGTAGAGTTGTGGCAGGAGAAGAGCCTTCTAGGGGGGCAGGAGAAGAGCCTCCTGGGGGGGTCCTCCCATGAAAAGCGGCGTCCTCAGCAACCGAGTTAGGGATAGTCTGGGAGCCCGCCGCGAGTTTGTGCTTCTTAGCCAGAGCGCGAAGTTGAGCTATTTTGTTTTTCCCCAGCATCATGTCTGCATAAGGCAAAAGCAAGAACAAAAGAGATGAGCAATCAGACAACAGCAGCAGTTCGCAATTCAAGTAAATATGAGTGAAGACGGTCGTGCACGGGGTATATATGAGTAGTTATGCAAGCTTAGGGTATAGAAGTTGAAAAACCCAGCAGAAGAACAATACAGTTATTAAGAAACAAGGCTAAGTGAAGAGAGCGAAAGATAACCTATATGCTTGTCTAGCTGGCCTTCGAGAAACTCAAAGCTGATGATAGACGCTGTGGGAAGAATGATGTTGGAGGCGACTACGCTTTTCCAGAAAAGGCAGAGGTCTCTGTCCAGTTCTCCCATGTTGTCAGGGCTCCTTGCCCTCCTGAAGCCATCCTTGGAGCCCCTATTTCCCTTGTCCACCCAGTACAAGGGAAAGCCATCGAGCAAAGAAGGGTCCTCGTCGTTTTTGAAAACCTTTACAAACTTTCCTTTCCAATCCTTATAAGATTGCTGGAATATCCAGAAGAAGGACCTTCCAGCAATCCCGTTCAGGCTTACCCAGAGGCGATCTCCAAGATTTTTGGCTTCGAACAATAATAGGAAAACATCCACTGAAGCAAGTAATCCCAGATGTGCACAGAGGATCTCGAATGCCCTCACGAACGCCCAGCTATTTGGGTGAAGCTGGGCAGGGGCAACGTCAAGCTCGGTTAAGAGCTCCCTCTCAAATCGGGTGAAGAGGAACCTAACCTTCACCTTTTTGAACATCGTCGCGTAGACGAAGCAAAATGGCTCGCCATTGCTAACTCTGTCATCCGCGCAGATGGGTTCTCCAGGAAAGCATGGGACGATGGTGAGGTTGTCGTCGTGTTCTTTATGGAATGAGAGATTAGGCTTATCCCCTCTCTTGAGACGCAGAATCTCAAGGGCAGAAGTTATTGAGGAGGTCTCCTTCAGCAACGTTGGCGAAGCCCAGGGATATAACGCTTGGTAATCATGGGAAGGTGGAGCAGCTCCTCCGGCTTGAGGAGGCGTGGCCGGGGATGGATTAGGGCGGGAGGAGGTAGCAGGTCTCTCAGCTTGAGTTGCTGGAGCCCCAGAGGTTCTTGGGGAGACGCGCGACGACGAAGGGTTTGTTATGGGCAAGGCTCTACGAGTCTTAGGCGAAGCATTCCGCGACGATGGAGGAGGGTTATCAGTTGTTCCGTAGCGAACCATTGAAGAAACTACAAAGAAAGAAAAAGGAAGAGATGAGGGCAAGCGACTTGAAGGAAAGGTTCGAAGAAGAAGGAAGAATAAACAAATGAAGGGTTCATAAGAACAGGGGTCGTCAGAAAAACCCTAAGTTACGAGAAAGATAAGAAAGCATCCCACAGCGTATGCACCGGACAGATAAAGGATGATGTAAATCGGTTAAAATGCAGCAATCATCAGTAGAAGAGATAAAAAGGTTACCTTTGGATGATCAGAAAAGCGTCACAAAGGTTGGAGATTGAAGAAGTCGAAGGGTCTCACAGAGAAATGCTTTGAATGTCTGAAGGCGAAGAAGAAGGAATGAAACAGTGAATGGCGCGAGTGTTTTAAGGGTTTCGAACGTTATAAGAAGCGGAAACAATAGTTAAAGAGGGCCGTTGATGTGTCCGCGTGTCATGCGATTAAAAGGGGTTGGTGCCAGAGTGTGCGCTCCTGTAGACTGCCAGAAGACGATTTCTTAGTCTTTTTGCTGGACCAGTCACAGCTCGAGGCTGGGGGGCTTGTGATCCGGTCGGTCATCGGTAGTCGATGATGTCAGCAGCAGTTGACCACGTGGACCATTCACAAGGTGACACGTGGTAGAAGATAGCAGGTGAATCAGGGAGGAGATCACTCAGAATGGTGATCGGTGGTCAGTTGCTAAGGGACCACCACCCGCAGATCAGTGCCAGGTGAGCGCCTGGGAGCAGAGCGCGAGAAGTAAAGAAGCACTGATCAGTCATCGGGGTTTTCCTATTAACACGCAGTCAAGCTGGGACCCAGGCTCCCAGCGAGAGCGTTACGCAAGAAGCACAGATCGGTAATCGCCTAGATTGCACATGATCACTGTGTGTGAAGATCGGTAATCGCCTAGATTGCACATGATCGCCGTGTGTGAAGATTAGGAGATCAGGTGGTCAACAAGTCGCCGAAAGGAGCACATCGTCGGGTATTTGAGAAGACTTGGTAAGCACTTGTTATATGGTCTAAATACAAAAGGTAAGTGGCATGTTTGCCGCCGAAGTAGGGAAGATAAGTGGCATATCTGCCACCATGTGTAGTGTGAGTCGTGATACCCAGTGTTAACCAGCTCATCATGTTAAGGTTGCGCCCAGAGTAGCCTGTGCACTAAGCTACTCCCTGTGTGGATAACTTAGTCGTAGGAGCAAAGTGGAAGTAACGCTTCAGCTGCAGGTACTCCAGATGGTGACACGTGTATGACCAGATGTTATCCACGTGTCAAGAGGAATAACCGTTAGGAGAGAGAAAGACTCAGGTATATATATAAAATTCTTAACGAAATTAGGGGAGGATTCATTTTTTGTGGTGATTCACTTGTGCACGGTTCTGAGTTTTCTTTGAGATTCTTTGTTGATTCAATCACTAACTTGAGCGTCGGAGCGCAACCGGCCGCAGAGGCGCCATACTGTTCTTTCAGGTTTCTTGGAGGATTTTCAGGTGAAGGTCATTGGTGTACTTGGCGTGAAGCTGGTGAGGACGAGGTTCGAGAAGAAGAAGTTCTAACGCTTTGGTCAAGAGGCTGGATCAAAAGTCGATTTCCCTTTTCGACCCAAGTTTAGAATGAATTACAAGGAATTGCTCACTATGCCAAGTATGGCAGACAAATTGAGGTTCCCCCCAAAATCTTATAGGAATTTGGGGCCAAGCAAAGATACCTGGTGTGAGTTCCACAAGGCCTTTAGGCATGATGTGGAGCACTGTATAGCCCTCGACTACTAGTTGGCAGGATTGGTAAAAGATGGTTTCCTGAAGGAATATTTGGATGGAAGCTAGGAAAGGTCAAAGAAGGAGGCACCAACAGAGGATAAGAGGCATGAGGTGCTTGTCCATGGCGAGATTAATACTATCTCGGGAGGATTTTCAGGAGGGGGCTGCATCGCCTCCCAACACAGGAGGTACGTAAGAGAGGTGATGACAGTAGAGGCATGAGAGCTTGATCAGCCGGCCAAGCCCGACCTCTACTTTACCAAGGCTAACTTGAGAGATGTAGTCCCACACGAGAATGTGGTAGTGATCTTGGTAGTTACAGTGGGAAGAATGGTACACCGAGTTCTCATTGACTAGGGGAGCTCGACCGACGTGATGTTCTGGGTGACTTTTAACAAGTTGTAGTTGTCACCAGACCAGTTGAGACCATACAACGATTGTTTGGTTGGTTTTGCTGGAGACCAGGTGGAGGTAAGGGGGCATGTGGAGCTGAGGATGACTTTCACAGACCGCACCTCATCTCGCACCATCAGCATCAGGTATTTAGTTGTTAATGTTGCTTCAACTTATAACATCCTTTTGGGCAGACCTGCCTTGAACAGGTTAGGTGCGGTGGCCTCAACCAGGCACATGAAGATGAAGTTACCTTCCCTTGAGGGAGGGGTAATTGTTATCAAATCTTACCAGAAGGCAGCAAGAAAGTGTTATGAGAACATCCTGAAAAACAAAAGAGGAGTATGTGTGGTTGCTGCCCAGTCATAAGGGTCTGAAAAGACCACTCATGTGCAGATCGCCATCGAGAGGTGACCTGAGCCTGCAAGTGAGGTTTAGGAGAAAGAGATTGGAGGAAAGATGCTTAAGCTTGGCAAGTCATTGGGCCAGAAGATGCAAAATCAAATCGTCAAGGTAATAGCGAGGCATTTGAACGCCTTTGCATGGTCTGCTTCAGACATACCCAGCATCGACCCCGACTTTCTGTGTCATCGACTCATAATGGACACGAAGGTCAAGCCCGTGATACAAAGGAAAAGGAAATTCAATGAGGAGAGGCGCTTGGTCATCAAGCAAGAAACTCAGAAGCTACTGAGTGCTAGCTACATAAGAGAGATCCAATACCCTGAGTGGCTAGCATATGCCGTGTTGGTCAGAAAGGCCAACGGAAAGTGGAGAATGTGTGTTGATTTCACGGATTTGATCAAGGTCTGTTCTAAAAATTCATATTCGTTGCCTAGCATTGACGCCTTGGTAGACAGTGCATTAGGTTGCTGACTTCTCAGCTTTTTAGATCCGTTTTCCGGGTATAACCAGATCCGCATGTACCCCCGAGATGAGAGCAAGATTGTGTTCATCACAGAGCTCTCTAGTTACTGCTACAAGGTCATGCCCTTTGGGCTAAAGAACACTGGCGCAACCTACCAGAGGTTGATGGATAGGATTCTTGCCCCCATGATTGGGAGAAACGTGCAACCGTACATGGATGACATGGTCGTCACCTCGAAGGAGAGGAACCAACATGTTGTTGATTTGGAGGAGCTATTTACTACAATATCTAAGTATAATCTGAAGCTCAATCCAGAAAAGTGTGTTAAAGGTTGAGGCAGGGAAGTTCTTGGGTCAACGAGGAATAGAAGCAAACCTCGATAAGTGTACGACAATCATAGTGATGAGGAGCCCTGCCACTGTAAAAGAAGTGCAACAACTTACTGGGCGAATGGCCGCCCTATCCCGGTTCTTATCAGCTGGAGGAGACCAGGGATATCCTTATTTTCAGTGTTTGATGAGGAATAATCGTTTCGTATGGACTAGCAAGTGTGAAGAGGCGTTCCTCAAGCTGAAGGAGTACTTGGTAAAGAGTGATTCGCTACTGGTGACTAAACAAGTCACAGGCGGATACCAAGTCTGAAGTCACCCAAGACCATCGTAGGTCATGCGGAAGAGGTCCAACAGGTGGGTGGCTTGGAGGTCAGAAGAAGAGGGCACCGATCATTGACTCAAGAAACGCTGAAGGTACCCAAAGTCAATGTCTATGGTTTGTCAGGAGAGGAATCGTCACATGTTTGCCAAGTCGACGTGGGCGAAACCTGGATGACACCATATCGACATTACCTTGCTGATGGCATGCTTCCAGCGGACATAGAAGCCAAGGTAATCAAGAAGAATTCAAACAGATATACCCTAGTAGATCGAAAATTGTTCAGGCATGGAAGCATATCATGGCAGAGTTCCATGAAGGCATTTGTGGGAGTCATATTGGGGGACGAGCTCTCTCATTAAAAACTATTCAAGCGGGGTACTACTGGCTGACCATGAGGGAAGATTGCATGAAGTATGCACAGCAATGCGAGCAATGCCAAAAGCACACTGATTGGCATCATGCACCCTAGAGGAGTTGCGATTCATTCACAGCCCCTGGCCTTTCCGCACTTGGGGAATAGATATCCTAGGTCCATTCTCGCTAGTGATTCGTCAGATGAAATACCTGGTGGTGGCCATTGAGTACTTCACCAAGTGGATAGAAGCTGAGCCGGTTGCGCAAATAACTGCCCACAAGGTTTAACACTTTGTGTGAAAAAATATCGTTTGTCATTTTGGAATCCCAAAATGGTGTCTGATAATGGCACCCAGTTTGCAAGCCAGTAGCTAGGCAAGCTGTGCACCGAGCTTGAGAGTAAACAGGTGTTCGCCTTGTAGAGCATCCACAGACAAATGGGCAGGTCAAATCTGCCAATAGAGTCTTGCTTAGAGGTTTGAAGAGGAGGTTGGAAAAAGCTAAGGGGACTTAGGCGGACGAGGCTACTCGAATCTTGTGGGCCTACCACACCACCCTGCAATCCACCACGAAGGAAACGCCTTTCAGTTGAGTGTATGGATCAGACGCTATGATCCCTGTAGAAATCCAGGAGAGTTCGTCGCGATTCTAGAACTTTGTGATAGAAAAGTCTAACGAAGGAAGGTGTAAGGACCTGTAAAATTGAATTGGAATAAAAAGGGTTATATTTTAAAAAGAATTCTATGTATGTTTTATTTAAAATAAAAAGGGAGGAAAAGTTAAGTTTAGAAGGCTATGAGATCGCCGGTCGCCTGCTACCCATGAGCGCCAGGTGGACGTCGCCAGGGCGCGAGGCATGCGGGCATTGCCAGGGCGCGAGGCATGCGGGCATTGCCAGGGCGCGAGGCATGCGGGCATTGCCAGGGCGCGAGGCATGTGGACGTGGCCAAGGCGCGAGAGGCATGCGGGCATTGCCAGGGCGCGAGGCATGTGGGCATTGCCAGGGCGCGAGGCATGTGGACGTGGCCAAGGCGCGAGAGGCATGCTGGCATTGCCAGGGCGCGAGGCATGCGGGCATTGCCAGGGCGCGAGGCATGTGGACGTGGCCAAGGCGCGAGAGGCATGCGGGCATCGCCAGGGCGCGAGGCATGTGGACGTAGCCAGGGCGCGAGAGTTATGAGGGCGTCGCCAGGGAAGACATCGGTCGTCTCCCAGAGGAAGACATCGGTCGTCTTCCAGGGCGAAGGAGACATCGGTCGTTCGCCAGGATGAGTCAGCAGTGGAAAGTTATCGCACGACGTCCAGTTTCACACAGAGTAAAATGGGACCCAGACTCCCAACATGAAACGTCCTGCACGCGCGCCACGTAGACAAAAAGGGTGGTTTAGAATAGTGACATCAGAATGTTGGCATGCGCAAGAGTCACTCGCGGTCGTACTGTTCAGAGCAGTGGTTGGCATGCACAAGCGACAACAGTGGTCGTACTGTTCAAAGCAGTGGTTGGCATGCACAAGCGACAACAGTGGTCGTACTGTTCAGGGCAGTGGTTCTCAGGCTTTCCTGCAGAAGGGGTGACAGCAGCAGCATACGTGGACAGGTAAGCTAGGATTCAAAAGCCACTGCGGGAATGGCAAAGAGCGTTACAGACTCAAGAGTGTTAGAGTGAGTGCAAACTTCCTCCCTCTCTTCTTCCCTTCCTTGCGTTGAGACTCAGGCAACCTCCAGCATCAGTGCGACAAGCGACGTTGCCCTTAGAGCACCTAAGAGGTTCTCTGCAAGTCCTTCAAACCAGACGCGAAAACAGAGCCAAGGCATTCTTTAAGCTTCGTTGGGTTTCGGAGCTCCTGGTGTTTTGCGCAAGTCCAGGTAAGGGAAGCTAGACTTCATTTTCAATACAAGCCATAGATTAGCTGTTTCTGAAGTGAGGGCGACGTGGTCGCCGGTTTCGTTTTCATCTTCGTGAATGCTCTGTTTCTATGTGTTTTTGGGCGACGTGGTCGCCGGTTTTATGTACAGACTTCGAAATACCTTGTTTTTGAACCAGATCGCCGGTTTTGGCGTTGTCTGCGAACTCCCTGTTTTTGGTGTTGCTTTGAAAACTGTTTGAGATGTAAATGTGATATTCGAAAACATGAACCTTGGAGTGAGTTTTGCTGTGATTGAAATCGTTCCTTTAAGTGCTATGTGATGTGTTGAATGTGGTGAATGTAGGATCGAGGCATAGTATTTTCAGGAAAGAAAATACCGTGTAAGATCGTGTAGGATGTGCATTGATCGGTGATTCCTAATGAGATATCCTGACTCTGCTGAGATAATGGAATCCCATAGAGGAAGTTACTCAGTTGTGGAGAGTCGAAGGAGGTTCATAGGAATGGGTGAGTCGTGTGAAACAGAACGAGCTCGGCCTGTTCCATGGATTAACCCTGTCATACTGTGAGAATGATGAACTTGAGATCGAGATTGTGTTGATGCGCATAGCTGGGGAAACATTACAGCTGTTTAGTATGACAGGTGCAGATCTTTGAGTCTAATCAATGCACGAGTCTTCCAGAAGTAGTGTCAAGTGTCTTGTGTGCTGAGTCAGTGGAAGTCTGATGTGGGAAATGAGAAACATTGAATTGATAGACACTTGGTACATTATGTGAAATAGAACGACTCTTGAAAATATTGTGAAATGTATGACTTCTTGGCGATCAGGTGAAGGAAATGAGAAAATGTATAGTTTTACGTGGTTACCTTGAAATTGTTTTACCTTGATTTTAATGTTTATATATAAACTCTCTTTAAAATATCTAGCTTACCCTTTGTATTGTTCTCTGGCTGTTTTCTCTTAAAACTGTGATGATCGTGTATAATTTACACGGGAGCAGATGATTTTCCAGGAAGTAGAGCTCCTTAGTGAGTGGTCGCCGGAAGGAGATCGCCTGATTTCTGTTCTGGTAGCAGATCGGCTGTTTTGGGCCCTCTGATAGGAGATTGGCCTCGTCCGATAGGAGGTCGGTCTCTTCCGATAGGAGATCGCCTGCTTTGTTTTTTTACTGTAATTTGATTATGTTTCTGGAAAATTTGACCGAATTTGTATTAAACTCCCTGTGAGGAGAAACTACATTTCATATATATATTATTTTGTTCACTTCAATCTATTTGTTACCTTTATTTTCATTATATACATTTGTATAGTATTTTGGCGGGATGTTACAGAAGGAAGGTGAACTTGGACCTACTCGACAAGGTGTGAGAGCAAGCACGCATCAAAGTTGAAGCTTTGAAGAGGAGGGTGGAGCAAAAGCAAAGGTCCAAGCTGAGACCTTGACAATTCCAGGTCACCGACCTAGTAATGCGAAAGGCTCACCCCTATTAGTTGGAGAATAAGTTGTCTCCCAAGTGGACTGGTCCATTCTGCATGGTAGAGGTACTCAGTGTAAGGATCTAGAAATTTACTTGGAATAGAAGTGGTATATTTTAAATGATTTCTGAGTATGTTATTATTTAAAATGAAAAAGGTCATGTAATAGAAAATCCATAGTAGTCAGACCTCGGACGTCGCCCAAGAGGTCTGAGGTCAGTATGGTAGAGGTCGGTCGGTGTACCATAGTGGGTTCCAGAAATCACATGTATCAAGGTGTGATTTGAACCTTAGATATGCCATGCATGCGGGATAAATGCGAAACTCTATGCTTTGGCATAAGAGATTGTCCTCAGTGTTGCATGCATTGGCGCGTGAGGAGTTAATGCTGACCGGTCCTCGGGCAGGAGAAGCTACCGACGTCACCGAGCCATGTGGGGGTGATAACACAGACGTGGAGTAGTGAGTCGATGAGCCTTCAGCAGGGGTGACGAGGTGTCATCAGACATCGGTCATCTTCCAGGGAGAGACATCGGTCGTCTTCCAAGGAGAGACATCGGTCATCTGCCAGGGAGAGACATCGGTGGGTAGTCATCGAGAGATCAGTCATCGAGGGGTCCTGTTATACGCAGATAAGCTGGGACCCAGGCTTCCAGCGAAGGCATTCTGCAGGCGCGACACGTAGACAGTAAGGGTCCCCAGAGCAGTTGGCAACAGAGAGTAAGTAGGGCAGGTGGCTCCAGAGTTTTGGGCATACAAAGGTGTCCACGTGGCCATCCTGTCAGAGGAAACTTGCACGCAAGAGTTTTCCATCAGAGTGGGTGGTGGCAGCGGCATTCCTGGGCAAGGTGGTTTAAGTTCAAAATCCACTTCTGATAGGCAATGTTCGAACGCTGTTTGGGTAGAGAGAAATCGAGTGAGTTGAGTTTTGGTTCCCTGTTTCCTTTCTCTCCTTCTCTCCACGTTCGGGCATCTTCGCTACCAGTTGACGTTTTCGACACCATCAAGCACCCAGTTAACGATCGGCGACCTGCCATTGGACTCCTGGGAAAGTTACTCTACAAGTTTTCCGATCAAAGCCTTAAAACAGAGTAAGTTCGTCGTGCTCTGTTTTTGGAGTCGTTTCTGAAATTGAGGGAGTTGCCTCTGCATAGGCGTTGCATGCGACTCTTTTAGCTTCAGAGTTAGTCTCTGTTAACTCAGAGTATGAGTGATATCGTTAGATTTGTGATTAAGGCTCCATGATGCAGGTTAGGGCATCCTTAAGTTTCGGTGTGTTTGGAGCTCTTAGAGGGATTTTACGCAAGTCCAGGTAAGGGAAGCTAGCTTTATTTTTAATAAAAACCTTAGGCTAGAAGATTCTGAGGTTGGGGTTGTAACGCCCCTCAAATTTTTTTTTTCATATTTATATAATAAAATAAACGTAAAACAATAATATCAAAATTAACATATGTATATATGATAAAATACATCCATTCCATACATTGTATCTCAAAAGAACATCCCTTGTCTAGGGGTTTTAATACATATCCATCAAAAGTTTCAAAATAACCGAAACAAAGCATTAAAACCTAAATCTATCCCATCCTCCAGCACGCTCACTGAGGAGGTCTGTCACCTGCCACCTTGACTGCTCCCATGTAAATTAACACGATCATCACAGGTTTAAGAAAACAAAACACAAAACAATACACAGGGTAAGCTAGATATTTTAAAACTTTAAATATGAAACTTTACATCAACATAAACCATCAAATATTTACACATTTCACAATTTCATCAAGTGTCATTCATTTCAAATAACCATCAAGTGTCTACCAATAATTTCAATATTCCTCTTTCTCATGTCAGACTTCTACTGACTCATAACACGTAGACATTTGACTCTACCTCCGGAAGACTCGTGCGTTGAACTTAGCATCCAGAGACCTGCACCTGTCATACTACACCACTGTGAATCCACACAGGGTCGTTGTGAATCCACACAGCTATGCGCATAAATAATCTCAATATCATCACTTTCCTAGTATGACAGGGTTAATCCATATAATAGGGGTGACGTGGTCACCAGTTTTAACATTTATTTCACAATCCCCTGTTTTGTGTAAATCTGGATTGGTTTGAGATTGAAATGTGAAATGAATATGATTTTTGAAATTCTCAACTTTGGTATGATTTGATTGAGATATGTTTGAATTGGTCATTTACGTGTTGTATGAGATGCTGGATGTTGTGAAATTGTGGTCAAGACATAGTATTTTCAGGAAAGGAAATACCGTGTTGAGATTGTTATGAGGGTGTATTGATCTGTGAGTATCCTGTGAATGAGACGATCCTGACTCTACTGAGATAATGGAATCACATAGATGAAGTTATTCAGTTGGTGAGAGTCGAAGGAGGTTCATATGTATGGGTAAGTTGTTTGAAAGATAACTGAATTGACCTGTTATATGGATTAACCCTGTCATACTAGGAGAGTGATGATATTGAGATTATTTATGCGCATAGCTGTGTGGATTCACAGCGACCTTGTGTGGATTCACAGTGGTGTAGTATGTAAGGACCTAGAAAATTTTATTGGAATGAAAGTGATATATTTTAAGTGAATTCTAAGTATGTTTTTATTTAAAATATAAAGGAAGGAAAGTGTAGCTTAGAAGTCTACGAGATCACCGTTGTTGAAGACGGAGGCGATCACCGACTTCTCTGGTACGTAATCGCCTGTCGCCTAGAGTACACATGATCGCCAATCGCCTATTGCGTACATGATCACCGAAAGTGCACTTAGTATGTGGTCAAGATGCTGGATCAACCATAGTGGGTTCCGAAAACCACGCGTATCAAGGTGTGGGTTGAGCCTTAGATACGCTGTGCATGCGAAGCTCTATGCTTGAGCATAAGAAATCGTCCTTAGTGTTGCATGCATGGGCGCACGAGGAGTAGTGCTGATCTATTCTTGGAAATGTGAAGCTACTGACGTCACCGAGTCATGTGGGAGTGATACCACAGACTTAGAGGAATGGGAGGACGAGCCCTCAGCTGGGTGTGACGATGTGACATCGGTGACCAGAGTGAGGCGATGTGTCCTCATCACCCACAAGGGCGATAAGAGATCGCCAACAGGATGAGAGGAACATCGGTCATCATCGGTTGTCTGCCAAGGGGAGACATCGGTTGTCTGCCAGGGTGAGACATCGGTTGTCTGCCAGGGTGACACATCGGTTGTCTGCCAGGGTGACACATCGGTTGTCTGCCAGGGTGACACATCGGTTGTCTGCCAGGGTGACACATCGGTTGTCTGCCAGGGTGACACATCGGTGGTCTGCCAGGGTGACACATCGGTTGTCTGCTAGGGTGAGACATCGGTGGTCTGCCAGGGTTAGGAATCAGTCATTCGTCAGGAAGAGGAATCAGTCATCACCAGTATGAGAGGCATCGGTCATCGCCGGTATGAGAGGCATGGTCATCGCGTGAGCAGTCATCGGTGGATGGTTATCGCGCGATGTCGTGTTTCACACAGATAAGGTGGGACCCAGGCTCCCTGCATGAACGTTCTGCATGCGCGACACGTAGACAGAAAGGGTGTTTCAGAATAGTTAGCATCAGAGAGTTGGTATGCGCAGAAACCCACGTGGTCATACTATTCAAGGACGTGTGCACGCAAGCTTTCCTGCAGAGTGGGTGGTGGCAGCAGCATTTCTGGGCAAGTTGGTTTAGATTCAAAACTCACTCCTGAGAGGCAGTGGACGTTGCTGTGGTTCGAGAGTGATTGAGTGAGTTAGCTTTGGTTCCCTGTTTCCTTCCTCTCCTTCTCCCTGCTTCAGACGTCCTAGCGAACCAGTTGAAGATTGGCGACTGCCCCTGGATTCCTGACGTTGTGCTCTGCAAGTTTTCTGATCAAAGCCGTGAAACAGAGTTAAGGCATCCTTAAGTCGGTGGGTTAGAGCTCGTAGTGAGATTTTACGCAAGTCCAGGTAAGGGAAGCTAGCATTCGTTCAATAAAAACCTTAGGCTAGAAGATTCTGAAGTTGGGGCGACGTGGTCGCCGGTTTCAAACTTTCTTGCACGATGCTCTGTTTTTATGTGTGGGGCGACGTGATCGCCGGTTTTAATGCAAATTTCGAAATCCCCTATTTTAGTGACGAATTGAAATTGTTTGAGATTGAAAGGTGAAATGCATATGATATTCGAAATTCTGAACTTGGTTTTGATTGTTGCTGTGATTTGGAACCGTCCATTTACGTGTTGTATGATGCATTGAATGTTGTGAATGTGGGATCAAGGCATAGTATTTTCAGGAAAGAAAATACCGTGTAAGATTGTGTGTAATGTGCGTTGACTAGGGACTTGTCTAGAAGGAGATATCCTGACTCTCCTAATATAATGGAATCATATAGATGAAGTTATTCAGGCGTTGAGAGTCGAAGGAGGTTCATATGTATGGGTAAGTTGTTTGAAAGATAACTAACTTGACCTGTTGTATGGATTAACCCTGTCATACTGGGAGAGTGATGATATTGAGATTTATTTATGCGCATGGCTGTGTGGATTCACAGCGACCCTGTGTGGATTCACAGTGGTGTAGTATGACAGGTGCAGATCTCTGAGTCTGAGTCAATGCACGAGTCTTTCGGAAGTAGTGTCAAGTGTCTATGTGTGATGGGTTAGTGGAAGTCTGACGTGAGAAAGATGAATATTGAAAATTGAATATGATAGACACTTGATGGTTATGTGAAATGAATGAGAAAGTGATGGATTTATGTGGGTGTTTAAAAGCTGATTATGTTGATTTTAAAGTTTCATATTTAAAGTTTTTAAAAAATGTCTAGCTTACCCCTGTGCTTTATTTTGTGGTTGTTTTCTTAAAACTGTGATGATCGTGTGTAATTTACACGGGAGCAGATGATGTTGCAGGCAGTGGAGCTCCTCAGTGAGTGGATGGACAAGGAGATCGCCTATTCTTATGCTGTGTTTTGTTTTATTTTGAAACACTTGACGGTTATGTATTAAAATTCCCTAGAGAAGGGATATTATTTTGAAATACAATGTATTGATGGATGTATTTATTTATATATACATATGCTAATTTTTGATATCATTGTTTTATGTTTATTTCATGATATAAATATGAATAAGAATTTGAGGGGCGTTACATAGTATGACAGGTGCAGGTCTCTGGATGTTAAGTTCAACGCACGAGTCTTCCGGAAGTAGAGTCAAGTGTCTACGTGTTATGAGTCAATAGAAGTTTGACATGAGAAAGAGGAATATTGAAATTGTTGGTAGACACTTGATCGGTATGTGAAATGATAGACACTTGATGAAATTGTGAATTGTGTGAAAAGGTGAAAAAGAAAAGGATTGATGGTTTATGATGATATTAAGTTTCATATTTAAAGTTTTAAAATATCTAGCTTACCCTGTGTTTTGTCTTGTGTTTTATGTTTTTCTTTAAATCTGTGATGATTGTGTTAACTTACACGGGAGCAGATAAGGTTGCAGGTGGCAGAGCTCCTCAGTGAGCGTGTTGGAGGATGGGATAGACTTAGTTTTAAATGTTTTCCTTCAGTTATTTTAAAACTGTTTGATGGATATGTATTAAAACCCCTAGAAGAGGGATGTTCTTTTGAGATACAATGTATGGGATGGATGTATTTTATTATATATACACATGTTAATTTTGATATTATTGTTTTACGTTTATTTTATTATATAAATATGAATAAAATTTGAGGGGCGTTACACTCAGCAATGGAGCTTATAGGCTCGAGACTCTAGAGGGTGGAGCTATACCCCGAACGTGGAATGGAACGTGGAGATTCACATCAAGTCACGTGGGACGACCCTTGCTCAGTAAGATTTTGAGCTCAGGTTCCCAGAATTGTAGCTAGCCATAACTAAGACTATTTGGCTTAAGCTAAGAAAGACGGCCTCCTCTTGGTAAGATTCCAAGACTGAGGGCATGAAGATTCATAGTGATTCAGAAGGGAAGACCTTTGCTCAGTAAGATTCTGAGCTCGGGTGCCCAGAATCGTAGCTAGCCATAACTAAGATTGTTTGACTTAAGCTAAGAAAGATTACCTCCTCTTGGTAAGATTCCAAGACTGAGGGCGTGGAGATTCATAGCGATCCAGATGGGAAGACCTTTGCTCAGTAAGATTCTGAGCTCAGGTGCCCAAAATCATAGATAGCCATAACTAAGATTGTTTGGCTTCAGATAAGAAAGACGACCTCCTCTTGGTAAGATTCCAAGACTGAGGGCGTGGAGATTCATAGCGATTCAGATGGGAAGACCTTTGCTCAGTAAGATTCTAAGCTCGAGTGCCTAGAATCATAGCTAGCCATAACTAAGATTGTTTGGCTTAAGCTAAGAAAGACGACCTCCTCTTGGTAAGATAACAAGACTGAGGCCATGGAGATTCACAAGGATTCAGGTGGGACGACCCTTGCTCAGCAAGATTCTAAGCTCGGGTGCCCAGAATCCTAGCTAGCCTTAACTAAGATTGTTTGGTTTAAGATAAGAAAGACGACCTCCTCTTAGTAAGATTCCAAGACTGAAGGCGTAGAGATTCATAGCGATTCAGATGGGAAGACTTTTGCTTAGTAAGATTCTGAGCTCGGGTGCCCAGAATTGTAGCTAGCCATAACTAAGATTGTTTGGCTTAAACTAAGAAAGACGACCTCCTCTTTGTAAAATTCCAAGATTGAAGGCATGGAGATTCATAGCGATTCAAATGGGAAGACCTTTGCTCTGTAAGATACTGAGCTCGGGTGCCCAGAATCGTAGCTAGACATAACTAAGATTGTTTGGCTTAAGCTAAGAAAGATGACCTCCTCTTGGTAAGATTCCAAGACTAAAGGTGTGGAGATTCATAGCAATTCTGATGAGAAGACCTTTGCTCAGTAAGATTCCGAGCTCGGGTGCCCAAATCGTAGCTAGCCATAACTAAGATTGTTTAACTTAAGCTAAGAAAGACGACCTCCTTTTAGTAAGATTCCAAGACTGAGGCTGTGGAGATTCACATCGATTCAGGTGGGACAACCCTTGCTCAATAAGTTTCTGAGCTTGGGTGCCCAGAATCGTAACCAACCATAACTAAGATTGTTTGGCTTAAGCTAAGAAAGACGACCTCCTCTTGGTAAGATTCTAAGACTGAAGGCGTGGAAATCCATGGCGATTCAGATGGGAAGACCTTTGCTCAGTAAGACACTGAGCTCGGGTGCCCAGAGTTGTAGTTAGCTATAATTGAGATTGTTTAGCTCAAGTTGGGAAAGATGACCTGTCTCAATAAGATTTTGAGTCCAGGTACCCTGAGAATAGGCAGGAGGCAGTACGCTCTCTCCTTAGTAAGACTCTGAGTCCAGGGGGTACTGAGCCGATTATTAGTAACTAAGAACATGTAGCTAAGGACATGAAGAGTAACCCACCTCAACGTGGGAGAAACCAACCGAGCTCAGGTACTCGGTGGAAAAGAATAAGATTAACCCTACGAGGTAACAGGGCACCACGAAGGTGTTAAGAGTAAACTTGGTGGGTGAGTCAACACCCAAGTCAGATACTCTAAGTCACCCCTAGCCACGGGGAAAGATATGTGAAGAAAGCAAATAGAATTTCTAAGTGCACAAGTCCTGGTACAAACCAAGACAACAAGAAGATGACCAAGGATGCACACTATGAAAGGTCATCTCAACATTCAAGTGAAGACCTCACCAGAAGGAGAAATGGACATAGACTACAACATCTCAAGTTCTTCCTGCTGGTCTCTTAAGAATAAAACAAGTTGTAAATAAATAAAAGAGGAAGATGAGGCCCAAGCCCAATAAGCTCAAGGACAAATTAGCTCAACATCCTTCATGCCTCAAAGGATTATAAGGAGTGTTCTTGCCGGTTGACTTGCCTGTCGTTTGACTCTACGTCGATCACACGCCTCCTTCCCTCACCTTGAATTATGCTTTGCTGTCTCGAAACAACCTGCACCTGCAAGATAGAAAGGGGGCGCCCTCGAGGCAGTTTGCACTCCGATGCTCAAGTCAAAACTAGGGCAAGTACACCAAGTGTATTGAGTATCTGAGTGTAGGTCTAGAAACTGCGTACCTTTGTGAAGTGTTTTACTACCCTTTATATAGTCTAGGGTTTCCTTTGCGCTGCTACCCATATTTAAGGTTTACAAGAATACCCTTGCGCCGCTATCACCCAGACTTAGGGTAATCTAGCGGGTAAGGTTTCCTTAACTGGAGTGCAAATTCTAACAGGATGGCCACCTGGGTACCCCCTCGTGCACCTAATCTCTGGGGCCATCTGTCCTGGGAGTGCCTTCACTATTCACGTGCCATGCATGCGGCCTCACTTGGAAACCCTAATCTTAATGGGCACTCTACCCTTCAAGACTCTGCGCCTAACTGTGCTTTCCTTGCCACACGCATGGGTGCCTCGTGACTAAAGCCTCTCCCTACCTCTGGGCATTTTGCTGATAACTGATCTTCTCTTGGGACCCACCTTAGATGTTCTAATTCTATTGTTCAAAACACCCAAGATCGATGTCACCTTGTCATCACTCTATTGCCGAGGACTCGTCGTCCTGCTGAGTGACGAGGACACATCAGTTCACTCTGGTGATCGACACGCTGATGAATAATCACCCCACTAGTCCATACTACCTATGGGACCCAGCCCACGTGGCTTTGGCCCATGCTGTGGGACCCAGCTGACATGGCTCACCTTACTAGCTGTTCTCGGTGTCTGAGGACTGGTCGGTACAAGGAGCAAGGCTAAAGTTTTGGGTAAAGAGCATCAAATGTTATCACTCTTTGTAATTACCCTTGTATAAACATTTGTAAATAATATAGAGCCTTAGGACAAATGCTAAAAGAGGAAAACCAAAAGAAACCTCTCTTTGTAAGGCATTTGTAGGCACTTTTTAGAAGAAAAGAGTGGAAGAAGTGACTCTTCCTACTCCTTCTCACGTAGGCGCTAGAAGGATCTAGAAGAGTGTCTCTTCCCACTTCCTCTCCTTTGTAAACACTAACTGATCCTCCTTGTTATAAATAGGTGTCCTTGGTTCTTAATAATACAAGTTGAAAATTGAAGTAAAGAAACTATCTTGAGTTGTTGTGAGAGAGAGTTTTGAGAGTAGTTCTCTTCCTCCTCCTTCCATGTCTTATCTCGTGAGCTTTGGAGAGTCTCAAGTGGCGGCACCTCCCACTCATCTTGGAAGAGCCGTCATCCAAGTGGCGTGAGCACATTCTCCAAAAGACTACAGCCACATAAGTCATTTCTATTCATCTTCCAAAATACCCATTTTAGTTATACTTGTTTGTTTGCAATTTCAATCGGTTCAATCTCTTCCTTGTAATGTCCTCTTTCATTTGATGTATTGTTTCCTCATTTTAATTGGTGCAAACATGTTATACCAATTTGTTTTTGATTCAGTTTCCACCTTTACCCATTTCTATGTTGAGTTCTTGAATTTCCATTAGTAGGTTGTGTTCTTGTTGTGTTTCTATTGTTAGTTTAAATTCTTGTTGTGTTTCTACTTTTAATCTTGTGTTATTGTACTGTTCTTGTGTTCTTCATACATATACCTTGCTTTCTTGAGGAAACCCATTCGGTTTAATCCATATAATTCATAAAAATCACTTAAACATGTATTTTTCCCTTGGACCTTTAGAAATGAACCTTCACATCTACTTAGCACTTGCTAAGTTAATGTCCAGTGCGGATTTTCTCTAGGTGACTCACCATAATTATCCTAAGAATATTGATCCAATTCTTGATAAAGTGTTACAAATTAAACAAAGATGAATTCAACTCACATCACTTTGGGGGTCTAAATAGCAAATATAGGCTAGAATAAGGTGCCTTTAGCATAATAGGGGGTGTTGTAAGGACCTGTAAAATTGAATTGGAATAAAAAGGGATATATTTTAAATGAATTCTAAGTATGCTTTTATTTAAAATAAAAAGGAAGGAAAGTGTAGTTTAGAAGACTATGAGATCGCCGGTCGTCTACTACACATGATCGCCAGGGCGCGAGGCATGTGGACGTCGCCAGGGCGCGAGAGGCATGCGGGCATCGCCAGGGCGCGAGGCATGTGGATGTCGCCAGAGCGCGAGAGGCATGCGGGCATCGCCAGGGCGCGAGGCATGTGGACGTCACCAGGGCGCGCGAGAGGCATGTGGGCATCGCCAGGGCGCGAGGCATGTGGACGTCACCAGGGCGCGCGAGGCATGCGGGCAACGCCGTGGCGCGAGGCATGCGGGCAACGCTGGGGCGCGAGAGGCATGCAGGCATCGCCGGGTCGCGAGAGGCATGCGGGCGTCGCCAGGGATAGACATCGGTCGTCTCCCAGGGAGAGACATCGGTCGTCTTCCAGGGAGAGACATCGGTCGTTTGCCAGTATGAGACCTCAGTGGATAGTCATCGCGCGAGCGGTCATCGGTGGAAGGTTATCGCGCGATGTCGAGCTTCACACAGAGAAAGTGGGACCCAGACTCCCAGCATGAAACGTCCTGCACGCGCGCCACGTAGACAAAAAGGGTGGTTCAGAATAGTGACATCAGAATGTTGGCATGCGCAAGAGACACTCGCGGTCGTACTGTTCAGGGCAGTGGTTGGCATGCAGAAGAGACAACAGTGGTCGTACTGTTCAGGGCAGTGGTTGGCAGGCGCAAGAGACAACCGTGGCCGTACTGTTCAGTGAAATAGTACACTCAGGCTTTCCTGCAGAAGGGGTGGCAGCAGCAGCATACGTGGACAGGTAGGCTTGGATTCAAAAGCCCACTGCGGGAAGCCAAAGAAGGTTACAGTGACTCAAGAGTGAAAGAGTGTCTGCATCTTCATCCCTCTCTTTTCTCTCCTTCACTCTGCCATTCAGGCCTTATCACGTTCCTGCTTAGCTATCGACGACTGCCCTTGGAGCACCTGGGAGTTTCTCTGCAAGTCCTACAAACCAGACGCTAAAACAAAGCTAAGGCATCCTTTAAGCTCGGTGGGTTTTGGAGCTCTTGGTGTTTTGCGCAAGTCCAGGTAAGGGAAGCTAGCCTTCATTTTCAATACAAGCCATAGATTAGCTGCTTCTGAAGTGAGGGCGACGTGGTCGCCGGTTTCATGTTTCTTTTCGCAATGCTCTGTTCTATGTGGTTGGGCGACGTGGTCGCCGGTTTTAAATACAGATTTCGAAATCCCCTGTTTTTGGACAAGATCGCCGGTTTTGGCGTTGTTTTGCGAACTCCCCTGTTTTTGGTGTTATTTTGAAAACTGTTTGAGATTTAGATGTGCTATTCGAAAATATGAACCTTGGAATGAGTTTTGTTGTGATTGAAATCATTCATTTAAGTGTTATATGATCTGTTGAATGTTGTGAATGTGAGATCAAGGCATAGTATTTTCAGGAAAGAAAATACCGTGTAAGATCGTGTAAGATGTGCATTGACCGGTGATTCGTTATGATATCCTGACTCTCCTGATATAATGGAATCATATAGATGAAGTTATTCGGGCGTTGAGAGTCGAAGGAGGTTCATACGTATGGGTGAGTTGTTTGAAAGAGAACGAGCTCGACCTATTGTGTGGATTAACCCTGTCATGCTAGGATAGTGATGATATTGAGATTCATTTATACGCTTGTGAATGTGTGTGATTTCACGGCGACCCTGTGAATGTGTGTGATTTCACAGTGGGCAGTATGACAGGTGCAAATCTATGAGTCTAGTCAATGCATGAGTCTTCCGGAAGTAGTGTCAAGTGTCTTGTGTGATGAGTCAGTGGAAGTCTGACGTGAGAAATGAGAAACATTGAATTGATAGACACTTGGTGATGGCATTTTCATGTGTTCTTCTTGAATCAAAGTAGAAATAGATGGAGCGGAAGCAATGGGTGAGTGAAACAAGACCCTCCTAGGAGTGATGGTGATCTTGAAGGTGCATGATGTGTATGGGAGTAGGGAGGTTCGGCCAACCCTTGGTGAGGTGAAGGAGATGAAGATCAATTCCTAGAAACTAGGAGAGAGCAAAGCTTGGCACAAATTTGGCAGCATAACTTTACTCATATTAATCTTGAAAATACATGAAGTAGGCCTCCTTATTTATAGATTTAGGAGCCTTGGTGAGCAAGCTTAAAGGGTAGGGATGGAAATACAAAAAGTGGGGCTGCCTAGGGTATTGACTTTAGTCAAACCACACCATCATCCTAATATTCTAGAAGATAGGTCAAAAATGCAACATTTGATAGTACACCCCTTCTTCTTTTGCTAAAGGCACCTATTTGCTAGCACACCCCTCCTTCTATTGCTAAGGGCACCTTTTTGAAACATGTACAAGGATCTCTCTCTTCCATCCGTGGCTTCTTCTATGTGTGCTTGGATATGTTTAGCCATGGATCTTGTGAGAGGTCCTAGACGGTCTAGCTCCATAGATAGCCTCCCTCCTTCACGTTCTAGACGCTCACTTCCTGGAGCTAGACGCTCCTCTTGGTCTAGACGGTCTTCTTGGTTTGGGCCTTGGCTTCCTTGGCTAGATGTGCTTGGCCCTCCTCCATCATCCCCTCCCCCTTGGAAAGGATTTGTCCTCAAATCCAGTTCGTCATCGTCATTGGTACCTACAAATGGAGAAAGATCAATTACATTAAATGTGTCATGTACTCCATATTCAAGAGGTAGGTCCAATTTATACGCATTGTTGTTGACTCGCTTAAGGACTTGGAAGGGTCCATCACCTCGGGGACTTAGTTTGGACTTCCTTTGATTTGGAAATCTATCTTTTCGAAGATGAAGCCAAACTAAGTCTCCTTCCTCAAAAATTATTTCTCTCTTCCCTTTGTTGTTGTGTTTTGTGTACTTCTCATTTTGTTGTTGTATTTGAATTTTAATCTTCTCATGCATTTTCTTGACAAAATCAGCCTTGATTACTCCTTCCTTATGCACAAAATCTTGTGGATTAGGAAGGGGAATTAAATCCATAGGCGTGAGAGGATTAAAACCATATACTACCTCAAAAGGAGAAGCATTAGTAGTCTTGTGAACTACTCTATTGTAAGCAAATTCAATGTGGGGAAGGTACTCATCCCAAGATTTGTGGCTGCCCTTCATGATAGCCCTAAGCATAGTTCCAAGAGATCTATTGACTACTTCGGTTTGCCCATCCGTTTGAGGATGACAAGAAGTTGAAAATTGTAGTCTTGTTCCAAGTTTACCCCAAAGAGTTTTCCAAAAGTGACTTATAAACTTGGGATCTCTATCGGACACTATACTTCTAGGGAGACCATGGAGTCTCACCACTTCTCTAAAGAAGAGTTTAGAAATATTTTGAGCATCATCTACTTTGTGGCATGGAATAAAGTGAGACATTTTGCTAAAACGGTCCACTACCACAAAGATAGAGTCATGGCCTCTTGCAGTCCTAGGAAGTCCTAAAATGAAATCCATGCTAATGTCTTCCCAAGGAGCATTTTCAATCGGCAAAGGGGTGTAGAGTCCATGCGGCATTGTTCTAGACTTTGCTTTTAAACATGAGATACATCTAGAGCAATGGCGTTGGACATCTTTCCTCATGTGTGGCCAACAAAATTTTGCTTTCAAAAGATCTAGAGTCTTATCAACTCCAAAATGGCCCATGAGTCCCCCTTCATGTGATTCTTTGACAAGGAGTTTTCTATGTGTTCCTTGAGGAATGCAAAGTTTTCCTTCTTTAAAAAGATATCCCTCGGACACATAGTAACCTCCTTGCGCTCTATGTAGACATTGGGCATAGATGGATGAAAGTTCTTGATCTTCTTGGTAAAGCTCTCTTATGTGGTCAAATCCAAGAATTTGGGCACCCAATTTTGAAAAGAGTGTGTGGCATCTTGAAAGAGCATCGGCCACTATATGGGTGCTTCCTTTCTTGTATTTGATTACATAAGGAAATTGTTCAAGAAATTCCATCCATTTTGCATGTCTCTTATTGAGCTTGTGTTGGCCCTTTAAATATTTTAAAGACTCGTGATCACTATGGATAACAAATTCTTTGGACACAAGATAGTGTTCCCAAGTCTTTAGGGCTCTCACAAGAGCATAGAGCTCTTTGTCATAAGTGGGGTAGTTGAGGGTGGCACCATGGAGTTTTTCACTAAAATAAGCAATGGGTGTCCACCTTGCAACAATACCGCGCCTATGCCTACTCCCGATGCATCACACTCTATCTCAAAAGTTTTGGAAAAATTTGGGAGAGATAGGATGGGTGCATTGATGAGTTGAGCTTTTAGCCTTTGAAAGGCTTGCTCATGCTTTTCATTCCAACAAAAGGCAACATCTTTTTTAACAAGTTCATTCAAAGGCGAAGCTAGGCTAGAAAAATTAGGCACAAACCTTCTATAGAAGCTAGCTAACCCATGAAAACTTCTTACATCACTTACATTTTGTGGAGTTGGCCACTCTTGGATGGCTTTGATTTTCTCAGGATCTACATGCACTCCCTTTTTGTTTACTATAAAGCCTAAAAAGACTACACTATCTACACCAAAGGTACACTTATCCCTATTTGCAAAAAGACTATTTTTCCTAAGAACTAGAAAGACTTCCCTAAGGTGACTTAGATGGTCTTCTAGGGTTTTACTATATACTAAGATATCATCAAAGTAAACTACTACGTATTTACCTATACAATCCCTCAAGGTGTGATTCATAAGCCTCATGAATGTGCTTGGAGCGTTAGTGAGTCCAAAGGGCATCACCAACCACTCATATAATCCAAATTTGGTCTTAAAAGCGGTTTTCCACTCATCACCCTCCTTGATTCGAATTTGGTGATATCCACTTTTAAGGTCAATTTTGGAGAATAGACTTGACCCATGCAATTCATCAAGCATATCGTCAAGCCTTGGGATTGGATGCCTATTGTAACATCCCGCCAATTTCATTGCATAATTATAAAATGAAGTAGAGATAAAATAATAATGTTGAAGTGAACATAATTATATATATATGTAATGAAGTTTTCTCCTCGTAGGGAGTTTAATACATAATCTGCCAGTTTCCAAAAACGTAAACTAAATACAACAAAATAAATAAAAACAGGCGATTCCCCAACAGGATAGGCGATCTCCCATCAGGAAAGGGCGATCTCCTATCAGAAAAGGGCGATCTCCTATCAGACAACATAAAAAGGGTGATCGCCTAACAGAAATATATATGGGCGATCTCCTCCCGGCGACCACTCACTGAGGAGCTCTACCACCTGCAACCTCGTCTGCTCCCGTGCAAAAATACACGATCATCACAGTTTAAGAGAAAACAACCACAGAGCAAAACAAAAGAAAGGGATAAGCTAGATGTTTTAAAAGCTTTTAAATCAATAGTAAACATAAAGCTTCACACCATTCATGATCCATATCAATTACAACCATCAACATTGCCATATTCCACATACTCGTCAAGTGTCCATTTGCTACTTTCAGTATTCAAGATTCACACGTCAGACTTTCCACTGACTCACAATGCCTAGACACATGACTCTACTTCCGGATTGACTCGTGCGTTGACTCAGGCTCAGAGATCTGCACCTGTCATACCATACCACTGTGAAATCCACACAGGGTCGCTGTGAAATCCACACAGCCATGCGCATATATAATCTCAATATCATTAACTCTCCCGGTATGACAGGGTTAATTCATATAACAGGCCGAGCTCGTTCTTTTTCACACTACTCGCCCATTCATATGAACCTCCTCCGACTCTCCACAACTGAATAACTTCATCTACGTGATTCCATTATATCAGCAGAGTCAGGATATCTCCTTCTAGACAAGCCCCTAGTCAATACACCTATACACGATCTTACACGGTATTTCCTTTCCTGAAAATACTATGCCTTGATCCCACATTCACAACATTCAAAACATCATACCACTCAAATGAATGATTCAAATCACAGCAACAATCATTTCAAAGGTTTAGATTTCGAGTATCACATGCATTCCACCTTTAAATCTCAAACAGCTTCTAACAACACAAAAACAGGGGAGTTCGAAATCTGTATTTAAAACCGGCGATCCCGTCGCCCAAAATACATAACAACAGAACATCCTGAAAAAGGGGTTTAAAACCGGCGACCACGTCGCCCAACCACATAGAACAGAGCATTGCGAAAAGAAACATGAAACCGGCGACCACGTCGCCCTCACTTCAGAAACAGCTAATCTATGGCTTGTATTGAAAATGACGGCTAGCTTCCCTTACCTGGACTTGCGCAAAACACCGAGAGCTCCAAAACCCACTGAGCTTGAAGGATGCCTTAGCTCTGTTTTCAGCGCCTGGTTTGTAGAACTTGCAGAGAAACTCCCAGGTGCTCTAAGGGCAGTCGTCGCTCGTCGCACAGGTGCTGGAGGTTGCCTGAGTTGCAGCCCGAAGGAGAGAAAAGGTAGGGATGAAGATGCAGACACTCTTTCACTCTTGAGTCACTGTAACGCTATTTGCCTTCCCGCAGTGGCTTTTGAATCCAAGCTTACCTGTCCACGTATGCTGCTGCTGCCACCCCTTCTGCAGGAAAGCCTGAGTGTACGTTTTCACTGAACAGTACGACCACGGTTGTCTCTTGTGCATGCCAGCCACTGCCCTGAACAGTACGACCACTGTTGTCTCTGGTGCATGCCAACCACTGCCCTGAACAGTACGACCGCGAGTGTCTCCTGCGCATGCCAACATTCTGATGTCACCACTCTGAACCACCCTTTTTGTCTATGTGGCGCGCGTGCAGGACGTTTCATGCTGGGAGTCTGGGTCCCACTTTATCTGTGTGAAGCTCGCCATCGCGCGACAACTTTCCACCGCTGACTCATCCTGGCGAACGACCGATGTCTGTAAGGACCCAGAAAATTTTATTGGAATAAAAGTGTTAGACTTAAATAATTTCAGAGGATGTTATTATTTAAAATAAAAAGAGTTGGTAATTGAAGTTTCGTAGTAGTCGGACCTCGGACGTCGCCCAAGATCTGGAGTCAGCTGGTAGAGGTCGGTCGGATGACGTGTGGATCAAGAAGAGTAAAGGAAGAAAAGTGTAGTTAAGAAGTCTTCTACGAGATCGCCGTTATTGAAGACAGAGGCGATCTCCGACTTCTCTGGGACATAATCGCCTGTCGCCTAGAGGAGACATGACCGCCAATCGCCTATGGTGTACGTGATCGATGGGAGTGCACGTAGTACGTAGTCAAGATACTGGATCAACCAGAGTGGGTTCCACAAAACCACACGTATCAAGGTGTGGTTAAGCCTTAGATACGCTGTGCATGCAAAGCTCTATGCTTGAGCATAAGAAGTCATCCTTAGTGTTGCATGCATGGGAGCACGAGGAGTAGTGCTGATCTACTCTTGGAAATGTGAAGCTACCGATGTCACCAAGCCATGTGGAGGTAATACCTTGGACGTAACATAGTGGGATGGAGAACCTTCAGCAAGGTATGAAGATATGACATCGGTGAGCAGAGTAAGGCGATGTGTTCTCGTCACACACAAGGGCGATAAGAGATCGCCAGCAGGATGAGAGGAACATCGGTCATCAACCAGGATGGGAGACACATCGGTGGTCTGCCAGGTTGAGACATCGGTTGTCTTCCAGGGTGAGACATCGGTGGTCTGCCAGGGTGAGACATCGGTTGTCTGCCAGTGTGAGGAATCAGTCATCACCGAGATGAGGCACATCAGTCATCGCCGATATGAGAGACACATCGGTCGTCTCCCAGGGAGAGACATCGATCGTCCTCCAGGATGAGGTATCGGTGGATAGTCATCGCGCGAGAGGTCATCGGTGGAAGGTTATCGCGCGATGTCGAGTTTCACACAGATGAGGTGGGACCCAGGCTCCCAGCATGACACGTCCTGCACGCGCGCCACGTAGACAAAAAGGGTGGTTCAGTATAGTGACCTCAGAGTGTTAGCCTGCGCAGAGGCACGCGTAGACGTACTGTTCAGGGCAGCGTGCACGCAAGCTTCCTGCAGAGTGGGTGGTGGCAGCGGCTTTTGTGGGCAAGTTGGTTTAAGATACAAAAACCCACTTCTGAGAGGAAAAAGAACGTTTTCAGTGGTTCAAGAGTGAAAGAGTGAGCTCACCTTTATCCTTCTCTTTTCTCTCTTTCACTCTGCGATTCAGGCCCTATCACGTTCCTGCTTGGCTATCGACGACTGCCCTTGGACCCTTGGGAGGTTCTCTGCAAGTTCTCCAGACCGAGACGCAAAAACAGAGCTAAGGCACCTTTAAGCTTCGGTGGGTTTTGGAGCTCTTAGTGTTTTGCGCAAGTCCAGGTAAGGGAAGCTAGCCTTATTTCCAACGAAAGTCCTTATATTCATGATTGAGATGATGGGGCGACGTGGTCGCCGGTTTTTCAACTGTTATTGTATAATCCTCTGTTTTTGAACGAGATCGCCGGTTTTGGCGTTGTTTTTCGAACTCCCCTGTTTTTGGTGTTGTTTGAAGCTGTTTGAGATTTTAATGTGAAATACATGTGATATTCGAAAATATGAACCTTGAATGAGTTTTGCTGTGATTGAAATCATTCATTTAAGTGTTATATGATGTGTTGAATGTTGTGAATGTGAGATCAAGGCATAGTATTTTCAGGAAAGGAAATACCGTGTAAGATCGTGTGTAGGTGTATTGACTAGGGGCTTGTCTAGAAGGAGATATCCTGACTCTGCTGATATAATGGAATCACGTAGATGAAGTTATTCAGTTGTGGAGAGTCGGAGGAGGTTCATATGAATGGGCGAGTAGTGTGAAAAAGAACGAGCTCGGCCTGTTATATGAATTAACCATGTCATACCGGGAGAGTTAATGACATTGAGATTATATATGCGCATGGCTGTGTGGATTTCACAGCGACCCTGTGTGGATTTCACAGTGGTATGGTATGACAGGTGCAGATCTCTGAGCCTGAGTCAACGCACGAGTCAATCCGGAAGTAGTGTCATGTGTCTATGCATTGTGAGTCAGTGGAAAGTCTGACGTGTGAATCTTGAATATTGAAAGTAGCAAATAGACACTTGACGAGTATTGTGGAATATGGAAATGTTGATGGTTGAAATTGATCTGGATTATGAATGACGTGAAGATTCATGTTTTCTATTGATTTAAAGTTTCATATTTAAGGTCTTTAAAACATCTACCTTACCCTTTGTATTGTTATGTGGCTGTTTTCTAAAACCTGTGATGATCGTGTATTTTTGCACGGGAGCAGACGAGGTTGCAGGAAGTAGAGCTCATCAGTGAGTGGTCGCCGGAAGGAGATCGCCTATTTCTATTTTTGTTAGGCGATCACCCCTTTTCTGTTGTCTGATAGGAGATCGCCGTTCTCTGATAGGAGATCGCCTTTGCTGTTAGGAGATCGCCTGTCTTTCTATTTTAATGTAATTTTGTTTACGTTTTTGGAAAATTGACCGAATTTGTATTAAACTCCCTGTGAGGAGAAACTTCATTACATATATATAATTTTATTCACTTCAATCTATTTGTTACCTTTATTTTCATTATATAAATATGAATAGTTTTTGGCGGGATGTTACAATGTCTCTCTGGGAGACGACCGATGTCTATCCCTGGCGACGCCCGCATAACTCTCGCGCCCTGGCCACGTCCACATGCCTCGCGCCCTGGCGATGCCCGCATGCCTCTCGCGCCCTGGCCACGTCCACATGCCTCGCGTCCTGGCGATGCCCGCATGCCTCTCGCGCCCTGGCCACGTCCACATGCCTCGCGCCCTGGCGATGCCCGCATGCCTCTCGCGCCCTGGCGCTCATGTGTAGCAGGCGACCGGCGATCATGTACTACTAGGCGATCTCATAGTCTTCCTTTTTATTTTAAATAAAAACATACTTAGAATTCATTTAAAATATATCCCTTTTTATTCCAATTCAATTTTACAGGTCCTTACACCTATACTTGATGGTGATGTTGTTGATTGCTCTACAATCACAACACATGCGCCATTTTCCATCTTTTTTGGGCACCAACAAGACAGGTACAGCACAAGGGCTTAGACTCTTTTGAACCCAACCCTTCTCCAACAAGTCTTGAACTTGTGATTCTATCTCCTTTGTTTCCTCGGGGTTGGTTCTATAAGCAGGCCTATTTGGTAGGCTTGCCCCCGGAATGAAGTCAATTTGATGTTCTATCCCCCTAAGAGGAGGAAGCCCATTGGGTCCTTCTTGTGAGAATAGATCGTCAAATTCACTCAAAAGGTTTTCTATTTGAGGAGGTAAAACCATGAGTTCATTACTTGTGGTAGTGCATGTAAGTGCTCCTTTACAAAAGATAAGGCTTGGTTGTTCAACAAGAAGCAAGTTTTCTAAAACATTTTCAAAAGGCTTTTCTTGTAGACCAACCTTGTGGGAAGGAACACTCTTCTCCCACGCCTTCCTATCCCTAAGGATTTTCTCTTTTTCTAGCACTCTTTTTTTTTTTTGTTTTCCTCATCCCTCTTTTGTTTCATTTGTATTTGGTCTTTCACCACTTGAGAATGTGGTAAAGGACTAAGTACAAACTTCTTATATTTATGGATGAAGGAAATCTCGTTAGTGAGACCATCATGCAAGGTTTTCTTGTCAAATTGCCATGGCCTCCCTAATAAGATATGGCAAGCTTCCATAGGCACTACATCACATAAAACTTTATCTTTGTAGTTCCCTATGGAAAACTTGATTTCCACTTGCTTATCTACATGTAGTTCCCCATTTTCATTAAGCCATTGAAGTTTGTAAGGTTTTGGGTGAGGAACCACTTGTAGCTTAAGCTTTTCAACCATCCTAGCACTACAACAATTACAACTAGATCCACTATCCACAATGAGGGAACATATATTTTCTAAAACATTGCATCTTGTATGAAATATGTTCTCCCTTTGTGTTTCAATGGATGTGCTAGGGTGATTGTTGAGGGTTCTCCTAATCATAAGCAATTCTCCCTCTAATGGAGCTACCCTTTCATCCTCTCCCCCTTCCTCTTTCTCACTAAGCTCATCCTCGCCACTAGTGTATTCGTCTACACCTTTAAGAAACAAAGTCCTTTGGTTTGGACATTGTGCTTGCACATGCCCCCTACCATAGCACTTAAAACATTTAACATCTCTAGCTCGGATGGGTGGGGTTGAGGTTTCTTTGGTGAAGGGTTTGGTAGGTTCTTTTGGTTTTTCCTTAGATGTACTACCCTCCCTTTTAAACTCTCTCTTGGGATAAAAGTTAGAATAGGGGCTCACCTTTTGACTTGATGTTTTGCGCAAATTTTGTTGCTCAACTTTAATGCAAAGTTGAACCAAATCATTCAAGTCTTGATAAGGTAAGAGCTCTACTCTATCTCTTATCTCAAGTGATAGGCCACTAAGGAACCTAGATATGGTGGTTTCCTCTTCCTCTCTAATAGAGGCTCTCATCATATAGAGCTCCATCTTTTGCCTATACTCTTCTACACTCATATTCTTTTGTTGGAGTCTTTGGAGCTTGTCCATCAACTCCCTATGGTAGTAAGAAGGTATATGTCGACGTCTTAGGGCTCCCCTAAGGTCATTCCAATATTCTATGGGAGGTTCCCTATGAAGACGTCGGTCTCTTTCTAAAGAGGTCCACCAATACATGGCATTTCCTTGGAAACTAAGGGTGGCTAAGGGTACTTTTCGTTCCTCACTTACCCTATGGCAAGCAAAGAGTTGCTCTACCTTCATCTCCCAATCTAGATATATTTCTACATTTTCCTTTCCATGAAAATGAGGTAGGTCTACTCTAGTTTCCCTTGGCACCTCTTGTTCCCTTTGCCTAGTTCTTCTAGGGGGTGGTTGGTAGTAGTCATTAATTCTAAGGCTTCCCTCCCCTAGAGTTGCAATGCTTTGTGATGCATGAGTATTTGTTTTTTTTTATTTTTGAGATTTTTGGGATTTCTCTTCTTGAGCTCTAGCCAACTCATTAATCTTGTTTTCATTCTCCACTTGCCTAAAAGAGATTAATTGTACCGCTTGGGATACCTCTTTCAAAAGGGTTTTCAAAGATTTTACTTCACATTCTATAGACTTTGGAGAATTAGAAGAAGAAGACATGGCTATACCTTTGTGTATTTAGGCGTTTTTACTTTGAGAAAGATTAGGGAAGATAAAGAAGGTAGTTTTCCAGGTAAGGGAGGTGATGGAGATCAAGTAGAAGAGGATTTTACTAATGGAGGAAGAGGTCATCCACCCAAGCATTTAAAATTCTTCTTACTAGTCTTCTTAAAAAGTAGAACAGTTTGGGTTCTCTTGAAAATTCAAAAGATAGTAGTATAAATAAATCTTTGTAAATACTCTTGTATAAATTTGTAAATAATATAGAAATATCCTTAGGAGTATGCCAAAGAGGAAAACCAAAAGAAACCTCTAAATGTAAGGCATTTTAGGCACTTTCTTTAGGAAAAAGTGGAAAAAGTGATTTTTCTAGTAGAAACTCTATTAATTGCTCTTTAGAATTTTGATCCTAATTCTTGAAAGTGTCATGAATACAATGAAACCTATATCAACTCAACCCAAACCAAGAAAGGTTCATAAGAGACTCACATCATGTGGTATCAGAGCCATGGTGTTGATTTGTTGATTGTGAGTTGAATAGACACTTTCTTTTTGGGCAATTTTTTTTCCAGCACCTATAATTTTGTGTTTCTTGTTTTTCCAGCACCTTATATTCATACTTTTGTTTGGTTTGAATATGTTTTAGTTGAGCCTTTTCATTGATCATACTTTTTGCTTTGAGTTTTATGTTCATAGTGTTCTAGGTGTCCAAATCTTGTCTCTACTTGCTTGCTTTTGATTTTGAAAGTTTGTGTTTCTCTTGAATTTGTTTTAGTACTTGTGATTGGAGGTTCCAAACATTTGATTTCAAGTGTTCAATTGTCTTGAATCCTTCATAAAATTTTTGTGCAATTTGATTGATGTTTCAACTTCCATATGATGCATATTATGGTTCTTTCACTACATAAGTTCCATTTGGTATAAAAAAAAAGAAAAAAAAAAACAGAACTGAAACAGAACAAAACAGAACCAATTCTGTTTTTAAATCCTTCAAAACAGTTTGGTATTTGCATCTATTCATTCTTTTGCACATTAATTTTGATACCAAAGTTGGATTCATAGTGATTGGCAAATTGTTGTCTACTTTGTGGAACTTTTGATCCTTGTATTTTGACAAGTTTATGAGTTGTACTTTCTTTCTTGATTATAAAGTTTAGTGAGTATTCTTTGAGTCTTATTGTGTGCCTTTTATTGCTTGTCTTTCATTCCTTAAGTTTTGTCATATATCTTGTATTCCTTTTGCACTACCCTTTCTTGTTTTGTACCTTTTCTTGCTTGTCTTTTATTGTTCTTCAAGTTTTGTGGTGGTTATTTTTGGATGAGTGGTTGAGTGCTTTGGCATCTTTCATTTGAGGTTACTCCATTCCACAAGAGAAGCTTGATTGAGGGAAGTATAATTTCTTGGAGTGATTTTGAGTGCCTTAATTTTTTTACCAAAACCGCACCACTTATTTCTTTGTTTTCTAACCTTGTTTTCTTTAATTGTTTGCTATTTGTGTTTGCTGTACTGTTTTGAAAATGGCTCAATATTCAAGTGGAGAATCTTCCAAACCACACTCTCCACAAAAAGCTTTCATTCTTGGTGAATTAAAAGAAGCCAAAAGGTCACTTGCACAAAAAGATGAAGCTATAAGACAATTGGAAGAAAGATTGCAAAGGCTTGAAGTGACTAATGAAAGGTCCAGCCATACACCCCATAGAAGACACCATTCTTCAAGGCATTCATCAAGAACTTCTTCCAACTATCATGGACATGAAGATGAAACCGAATGGAGGAGGCATCATCATTATGAAGAAAGACGCCAACATGTGGCAAAGCCTTATTTGCAATTTGTAAAACTTCCTAGCTTTAGTGGTGAAGATGATCCCAATGTTTACTTAGGTTGGGAAGCTAAGGTAGAACAAGTGTTTAGTATTCATGAGGTTAAAGATGATCAACAAGTTAAGCTAGCTACCTTAGAATTTTTGGACTATGCCATGCAATGGTTGTAAGGACCTGTAAAATTTAATTGGAATAAAAGAGATATATTTTAAATGAATTCTAAGTATGTCTTTATTTAAAATGAAAAGGAAGGAAAGTGTAGTTTGGAAGGCTATGAGATCGCCTAGTAGTACATGATCGTCGGCCACCTGCTACACATGAGCGCCAGGGCGCGAGGCATGCAGGCATCGCGCGGGCGCGAGACATGCAGGCGTCGCGCTGGCGCGAGGCATGTGGACGTCGCGCGGGCGCGAGGCATGTGGACGTCGCGCGGGCGCGAGGCATGTGGACGTCGCGCGGGCGCGAGGCATGTGGACATCGCGCGGGCGCGAGGCATGTGGACGTCGCGCGGGCGCGAGGCATGTGGACGTCGCCAGGGCGCGAGGCATGTGGACGTCGCCAGGGCGCGAGGCATGCGGGCATTGCCAGGGCACGAGAGGCATGCGGGCATCGCCAGGGCGCGAGGCATGCGGGCATTGCCAGGACGCGAGGCATGAGGGCGTCAGCAGGGATAGGCATCGGTCGTCCCCCAGAAGGAGACATCGATCGTCTTCCAGGGCGAGGGAGACATCGGTCGTTCGCCAGAATGAGTCAGTAGTGGAAAGTTATCGCGCGACGTCGAGTTTCACACAGAGTAAGGTGGGACCCAGGCTCCCAGCATGAAACGTCCTGCATGCGCAACACGTAGACAAAAAGAGTGGTTCAGGCTAGTGACCTCAGAGTGTTAGCCTGCGCAGAGGCACGCTTAGTCGTACTGTTCAGTGAAGCGTACACGCAAACTTCCCTGCAGAGTGGGTGGTGGCAGCGGTTTTTGTGGAGAAGTCAGCTTAAGATACAAAAACCCATTTCTGAGAGAGAAAGAAAGAAACGTCGCAGTTGTTCAAGAGCGAAAGAGTGAGTTCACCTCCCTTCTTCTCCATTCTCTCCTTCGCACTGCGATTCTAGCACCTTCACACAAGAGTACGACGAACGACGACCACCATTAGAGCGCCTGGGAGGTTCTCTGCAAGCCCTTCAACCAGACGCAAAAAACAGAGCCAAGGCGTTGTTCAAGCTTCGTTGGGTTTCGGAGCTCCTGGTGTTTTGCGCAAGTCCAGGTAAGGGAAGCTAGCCTTCGTTTTCAATACAAGCCATAGTTTTGCTGTTTCTGAAGTGAGGGCGACGTGGTCGCCGGTTCTCTGTTTCTTTTCGAAAGGCTCTGTTCTATGTGGTTGGGCGACGTGGTCGCCGGTTTTAAATACGGGTTTCGAACTCCCCTGTGTTTGACGTTGTTTGAAGCTGTTTAGGATTTAAATACAATATATATGTGATATTCAAAAGTTTGAAACGTTGAAATGATTGTTGCTGTGATTTGAAATATTCCTTTGCATGGTATGACGTCTTGAATGCTGTGAATGTGGGATCGAGGCATAGTATTTTCAGGAAAGGAAATACCGTGTAAGATCTGTATAGGTGTATTGACTAGGGGCTTGTCTAGAAAGAGATATCCTGACTCTGCTGAGATAATGGAACCACATAGAGGAAGTTATTCAGTTGGTGAGAGTCGAAGGAGGTTCATACGTATGGGTGAGTTGTTCAAGAGGGAACGGGCTCGGCCTGTTATATGAATTCACCCTGTCATACCGGGAGAGTTGATGACATTGAGATTATATGCGCATGGCTGTGTGGATTCACAGCGACCCTGTGTGGATTTCACAGTGGTATGGTATGACAGGTGCAGATCTCTGAGCCTGAGTCAACGCACGAGTCAATCCGGAAGTAGTGTCATGTGTCTATGCATTGTGAGTCAGTGGAAAGTCTGACGTGTGAACCATGAATACTGAAATTTGAAATAGACACTTGACGAGTTATGGAATATGAGTGTGTTGATGGTTGAAAATTGATATGGATCATGAATGGTGTGAAGTTTTATGCTTACTATTGATTTAAAAGTTTTTAAACCATCTAGCTTACCCCTTTTCTTTTGTATTGTTCTGTGGTTATTTTCTCTTAAACTGTGATGATCGTGTATTTTACACGGGAGCAGATGATCTTCCAGGGAGTAGAGCTCCTTAGAGAGTGGTCGCCGGAAGGAGATCACCTGTTTCCGTCTCTATCGGGTGATCGCCTGTTTCTGCCTCTATCGGGTGATCGCCTGTTTTTCTGTTCTGGTAGCAGATCGGCTGTTTTGGGTCCCCTGATAGGAGATCGCCGGTCTATGTAGGGAGATCGCCGGTTTTCATTTTAGTTGGCTGTATTTTGTTTAAATTTTAGAAAAAATATACCGGTTATGTATTTATCTCCCTGTGAGGAGAAACTTTATTTTCATATATATAATATTTTGTTCACTTCAATCTATTTGTTACCTTTATTTTCATTATATACATTTGTATAGCATTTTGGCGGGATGTTACAATGGTGGCATAAAACTCTTATGGACATTGGGCTAAACAAGAGGCCTCCCGTGGTCTCTTGGAATGATTTGAAAGAATGCATGCGCACTAGATTTGTGCCTCCACATTATAGGAAAGACCTTTTGTTGAAGCTCCAAAGGCTTCATCAAGGCACGCTTAGTGTGGATGCTTATTATAAAGAACTTGAAACGCTTTTAACTCATATTAACATGCATGAAAGTGAAGAATCTAAGATGGCTCGTTTTGTAAGTGGATTAAGACAAGATATTCACAATGTTGTAGAACTTTATGAGTACACTTCTTTGGAAAAATTGGTTCACCTAGCCATTAAGGTTGAATCACAAATTTTGAAGAAAAATTCTTTTAAGAAAACTCATAATGATGGTTTCTATAACTCACCTTGGAAGGGTAAAACTCACATTTCAAAACTTGATACTCCTTCCAAATCTTTTAAAGAATCCACTCAACAAAAGGACTCTCATAATTCTTCTATTTCTAAATCACCAACCAAAACCTCAAGTAAGAAATGTTTTAAGTGTTTAGGTTATGGTCATATAGCCGCAAATTGTCCAACAAAACGAACCATGATGGTAAAAGGGGGCATAGTTGTAAATGAACATAGTGATAATTCTTCTAAATCTAACTCCCCTTCCCCTAGCCCTAGTGATAATGAATGTAAAATACCATGTGAAGGTGACTTATTGGTGATAAGGCGCATGATGGGCACAATTCAAAAACCTTTGGATGATACCCAAAGAGAAAATATTTTCCATACCCGGTGCCTTATCAACAAAAAGTTATGTTCCATGATAATTGATGGGGGTAGTTGTACAAATGTGGCTAGTACAAGAGTGGTGGAGAAGCTTGTGTTACCCACTATCTCTCATCCCAAGCCCTATAAGCTCCAATGGCTTACTAAAAATGGAGAAATCATGGTTAATAAACAAGTCCTCATAAATTTTGAAATAGGAAAGTATAAAGATGAGGTTTTATGTGATGTTGTGCCTATGGAAGCAACCCATATTCTTTTAGGGAGGCCTTGGCAATTTGATAGACATGTTTTACATGATGGCCTCACCAATATAATGTCTTTTTCCTTCCAAGGGCGCAAGGTTACCTTAAAACCCCTCTCTCCACAAGAAGTTCATGAGGACCAATTAAAAATGAAAAATAAAAGAGAAAATGAAAAAGAAGAAAATGATCAAACGAGTCATAATACCTTATCAACTAAATCAATCTTTTTGACTCATGCTATGCCTCAATTTGAGCATCCAAGGTATTCTTCTTCTTTGTCTTTTTCATTACCAAAAGTTCCTACTTGCACTCCATATTGGTTGAAAAATGTTAGGGATGATTTTTCCATACCTACTAATGGTTTTTACCCTTTAAAGGGAATTTTTCCTAAGAAAATAATCATTCCCCCAAATTTTTTTCCAACATGGTCTGTCTATAGGACTTTTTTTTCCGACATCCCAATGATTCATAATGCTAAGTCAAGTTTACCTTTATTATCATCCACTACTTTATTTGATAGCAAACTGACTTTGTTATATGTAGGGATTCTGAATTCGCGGACGAATTCTCTCCAACCTGGGGAGCATGATGGAGATCAAGTAGAAGAGGATTTTACTAATGGAGGAAGAGGTCATCCACCCAAGCATTTAAAATTCTTCTTACTAGTCTTCTTAAAAAGTAGAACAGTTTGGGTTCTCTTGAAAATTCAAAAGATAGTAGTATAAATAAATCTTTGTAAATACTCTTGTATAAATTTGTAAATAATATAGAAATATCCTTAGGAGTATGCCAAAGAGGAAAACCAAAAGAAACCTCTAAATGTAAGGCATTTTAGGCACTTTCTTTAGGAAAAAGTGGAAAAAGTGATTTTTCTACTCCTTTCTCTCTTAGGCACTAGAAGGAGCTAGAAGAGTGACTCTTCCCACTCCTTCCCCTTTGTAACATGACCAGCCCTCTCCATTATAAATAGGGGTGCTTGGTACTTTGAATAAACAAGTTGAAAGTTAGAAGAAAAGAAACTATCTTGAAATTGAGAGAGAGAGAGTGAGTTTGTGAGACTTGTCTCTTCTTCTCCTCCATGTCTTATCTTGTGAGCTTTGGAGACTCTCAAGTGGCGGCACCACCCACTCATCTTGGAAGAACCACCCTCCAAGTGGCGTGAATCACATCTCCAAAAGGCTACAACCACATAAGTCATTTCTATTCATCTTCTAAAAATACCCATTTATGTTTTCTTGTAGTTTTTCCATTTTTAATCGGTTCAATCTTTTCCATGAGTTGTTTCCTTTCATTTGCTGCCATTGTTCTGCACTTTGTTTGGTTTATTTCCTTGTTTTCTTGCTATTTTAATTTCGTCCAAACCATGGGTTTCCATATACATGTGTTGTTCTTGTTTTCCATCCATGGGTTTTTTGTTCTTTGATGAGTTTCTTGTGATTTTCTAATTCCTATTGAATTTCAATCAGTATTTTCACTTCTTCTTGGTGTTCTTATGATGTTCTTGTGTTTCCTTTGAAGTTTGGTACTGTTCTTGAATTACCCATTCATATTCCATTGTTATCTTACACTACAAGTTACCTATTCATGTGTTTTTAGTATGAACCTTTGTTTTCTTGAGTAGAAACTCTATTAATTGCTCTTTAGAATTTTGATCCTAATTCTTGAAAGTGTCATGAATACAATGAAACCTATATCAACTCAACCCAAACCAAGAAAAGTTCATAAGAGACTCACATCAGGAGGTGAGTCTCAAAGGACTACTTAAGTACCAAGCCTTTTCCTTGCCAAAAACTAGTCTCCAATGCCTTCACACAAAAATTTCTCTTAGTGAAACACTTAAAACACAAGAAGTTGAGAAATCAAAAAGCAATAAAACTATGTAAGCTAAAAAAAGAAAATATGCAACAAACTAGTCGGTTTTAGCACAAAATTAAACTAAACTAATCATGCAAAACGTTTCTACCAAAACAATAGAAAACAAGTTCAAACAAGCAACAAATTACTAAGTAAAAATTTACTATGCTATTCGGCCCTAGGTGAGGCTTCTTGGACACTTTGAGCCCTTGAAGACACACTCACCGTCTAAACGTAATTAAAGAGGTAATTAACAATAAACCAAGTTGCAAAGGAAAAGAAGACTCCCTTTGTTGATCCTCTTTTGGGTTAGTGCACTTCCTTGTTGTCTTGAATTTTTTATCTCCTAGGTGTTTGTATTGTTTGTTTCAAGCAACCTTGTTTCGGCTTTAGCTTTGTCTCCTCCTTAAAATGATGGCTTTAATTCTCCAATTTCCAGCACCTATTCACAAGAGCTAAACCTAAACCAAGTCAAGTTCCATGCACATATGCACCAAGGAGAATTAAATTCCAGCACCCAAAAGAGAGGTCAAGAAACAAAAGAAAGAAACAAATTTAATTGAATAAAAACAGTACCACCAAAAGGATTTATAATATGACAACTTAGAAAGAGAGTCAAGAAATTAAAGCAAACAATTAAAGGTACTCAATAAAAGTTGGCACACAAAAGGAATACTTAAAGAAAAGCACTAGATTAGATGACCAAATAAAAAAAAACAGCACCACTGAAAATTGTTGTGGGCCAGAAAACGTGTTTGTTCCCCGATTTATGCTGAGCTGTATTTTTAAAATTTGTCTCTGAAATTTATATGCAAGAAAAATTCAGGATCTTATCTAAACAATGGCTTTGGAATCACCTAAAACGCATGCACCATTTTTTTTTTAATAATTTTTGCAAATTTGGTGTGCAGTTAGGCCAGCTGGAGCACTCAAGGTTTGCACTCTGATTTTGTAAGATTTATCATATCTTTTCTGTTGCCTTTTTTGATCTGATTCTTTTTTTGTCCTTTTTTTAACACTTCAAACTTGCATTTTCCAGAGAATCACAAATTTCCTATGAGTGGAAATAATTTTTTGAAACAAAAAAACAGCCAGACAGAGAGAGAAACAGGGGAAATCTGGAAAACTGGAAAAAAAAAAACAGCAAGATACCAAAATTTAACACAAAGGAAATGTAAGAAGGAAATTGTGTAAGAACTAAGACACAATTATGAACTCAAACTAAAATTAAAAAGGCAGCAAAGGATAAAAAATAACAGCAGATTAAGGCAACTTAAAGAGACCCAAAAACAAGAAACAATCAAGCCAAAAAATAGGACTACTAAGAATTGATGACAAATATGGATTCACATGACTTGACACAACATTTATAGATTCAGAAAATAAAGACTCAAAGCATAAAATGAAGCAATTATAAGAAAGCAATAAAGACTCAAATTCCTAAAAGAAAACAACCACTCAATGTGTAAGGAATCCTATCACAATTGCACAAGAAAATGTTCAAGATCAATTGAACACATGTGCTTCGGTTGGATCTTCCATAAGCACACCAAGAACAATTTAAAATGTAAAAAAACAGCAAGACAATTATGGAATTGAAATGACAAGATGAAAATAAAGAAGAACTGAAAATTTAAAAAGACAAGCTACTCATCTTGAAGAACCAAAAGCTCATGATACCAAATGATGGCATTTTCATGTGTTCTTCTTGAATCAAAGTAGAAATAGATGGAGCGGAAGCAATGGGTGAGTGAAACAAGACCCTCCTAGGAGTTGTGTTGGTCTTGAAGGTGCATGGTGAGTATGGGTTGAGTGGTTCGGCCAGCTCAAGGGAGAAGGTGAAAGGATTGAAGTTTATAGCCTAGATTTCTAGGAGGAGTAAAGCTTGTGCACAAAAAATGGCAGCATAACATTACTCAAATAAACTTGTCAAATACAAAGAGATAGCCTTCCTATTTATAGGCTATTTGGGACTTGAGGTGCAAGCTACATTTTAATAAAAAGAAAACCAAAATTAATTCTAAAATCTAAGGTGCCATGACCGGCCATACCAACCCTAGCTTCTAGAATGTTTCCATCCAAAGTGCTTTCTACACTATCCTATCTACTAAGCACCCCCTCCCCCTTTGGGCCTTTATGAAACATGTACAAGGATCTCTCTCTTCCATCCGTGGCTTCTTCTATGTATGCTTGGATATGTTTAGCCATGGATCTTGTGAGAGGTCCTAGACGGTCTAGCTCCATGGATAGCCTCCCTCCTTCACGTCCTAGACGCTCACTTCTTGGAGCTAGACGCTCCTCTTGGTCTAGACGGTCTTCTTGGTTTGGGCCTTGGCTTCCTTGGCTAGATGTGCTTGGCCCTCCTCCATCAACGTGTGTCTCTGCGCATGCCAACTCTCTGATGTCACTATTCTGAACCACTCTTTTTGTCTACGTGTCGCGCGTGCAGGACGTCTCATGCTGGGAGCCTGGGTCCCACCTTATCTGTATGAAACTCGACATCGCGCGATAACCTTCCACCGATGACCGCTCGCACGATGACTATCCACCGATGTCTCATTCTGGCGGACGACCGATGTCTCTCCCTGGGAGACGACCGATGTCTCGCCCTGGCGATGCCCGCATGCCTCGCGCCCTGGCGATGTCCGACGACACATCGCCACACCTTGCTAAAGGTTCTTCATCCCACTATGTTACGTCCAAGGTATCATCTCCACATGACTTGGTGACGTCGGTAGCTTCACATTTCCAAGAGTAGATCAGCACTACTCCTCGTGCGCCCATGCATGCAACACTAAGGACGATTTCTTATGCTCAAGCATAGAGCTTCGCATGCACAGCGTATCTAAGGCTTAACCCACACCTTGATACGCGTGGGTTTTGGAACCCACTATGGTTGACCCAGTATCCTGACCACATACTGAGTGCACTTTCGGCGATCATGTGCACCATAGGCGATTGGCAATCATGTACTAACCAGGCGATCTCATAGTCTTCTAAGCTACACTTTCCTTCCTTTTTATTTTAATTAAAAACATACGTAGAATTCATTTAAAATATATTCCTTTTATTCCAATTTAATTTTACAGGTCCTTACATTCTCCCTAACAAGAAAAATTTTCGTCCTCGAAAATTGAATTACAAGGAAAAGAGGTATGGATAGGCTTCTCTCATGGGTTCTTCTAACTCGCCAGTTGAATCACCCGATCTCTCATCCCACACCACTTTCACCATGTTGATGGTCTTGCCTCTGAGCTGTTTACTTTGCTGATCGTCAATCCTGACTGGTTTCGCTTCAAAGGACAAGTCATCCTTGATCTGCACATCGTCCACTTCCAGCACATGACTAGGGTCTACCATGTACTTCCTCAGCTGTGATACGTGAAAGACATTATGCAGATTCGCTAAATGGGGAGGTAGGGTGATCTCATAAGCCACTGGACCAATCCTCCTTAAGATCTTATATGGTCCCACGAACTTAGGGGACAACTTCTTTGATCTGATCGCCCGTCCTACACCCTTGGTTGGTGTCACTCTCATGAACACATGGTCTCCAGCAGCAAACTCCAAAGGTTTTCTTCTCTGATCTGCATAGGATTTCTGCCTACTTTGAGATGCTCTCATTCTGTCTTTTATCTGTTGCACCTTCTCGGTCGTCTGCTGAATCAACTCTGGTCCAACCAATACTGTTTCGCCCTCCTGGTACCAACACAATGGAGTTCTGCATTTCCTTCCATACAAGGCTTCGTATGGCGCTATCCCTATGCTGGCGTGATAACTGTTATTATAGGTAAACTCCACTAGCGGCAACACCTCATCCCAACTTCCCAATTGATCCAAGACACACGTCTTCAGTAGATCTTCCAAGGACTGGATCGTTCTCTCTGACTGTCCATCTGTTTGAGGATGATATGCCGAGCTCATTCTCAACTTAGTTCCCAAGCAATCTTGTAAAGTCTGCCAAAACCGTGAAGTGAACCTGGGATCTCCATCTGAAACAATGCTGGAAGGCACTCCATGCAACCTCACTATTTCTTTGATGTACAACTGTGCCAACTTGGCCATAGGCATCCTCATATTGATTGGAAGAAAGTGGGCACTCTTCGTCAGCCGATCTACTATGACCCAGATTGCGTCATGGCCCCTTACCGATCTAGGTAAATGGGTAACAAAATCCATTGCAATGCTGTCCCATTTCCACTCAGGGATATCCAGTTGCTGTAACAACCCGCCAGGTCTTTGATGCTCTATCTTCACCTTCTGACATGTTAAGCAGGTTGTAACATACTGGGCAATGTCTTTCTTCATGCCCGACCACCAAAATGACTCCTTCAAGTCATGGTACATCTTGTTCATGCCTGGATGTAGGCTAAGGCGACTCCGGTGACCTTCCTCTAGGATCATCTTCTTCAACTCTTCATTTGCAGGTATGGAAATTCTGCCATTAAATCTCAAGATCCCATCATCGCCCATCACAAAAGTCTTTAGCCTGGTCAGTCCCTAGTGACTCCACAGTACGCTTCAGACTAGGGTCCTCCAACTGTTTATCCTTTATCACTCCAAGGAAGTCATTAGTTATAGCCAGCTTACTACAACTAATGTGATCTACATGAAATTCTACCCCAAGGTTTAAGTCTCTGAATTGCTCGATCAGTTTCTGCTCTTCAATCATCATGGTGGCTACTTGTATTAATTTTCTACTCAAAGCATCTGCCACTACATTGGCCTTCCTTGGATGATACATGAGTTGAAAATCATAGTCCTTTAGAAACTCCATCCACCTTCTTTGTCTCATGTTTAGTTCCTTCTGATCAAACAGGTATTTCAGGCTCTTATGGTCACTGAACACCTGGAACCGAGCTCCATATAATTAGTGCCTCCAAATCTTCAAGGCAAACACCACAGCCGCCAACTCCAAATCATGAGTAGAATAGTTTCTCTCATGAACCTTGAGTTGCCATGAAGCATATGCAACCACTCTTTTCTCTTGCATCAAAACACATCCCAAACCCTGATGTGAAGCATCACAGTAGACATCAAAAGGTCTTCCTACATCTGGGATCACCAGCACTGGAGCACTAGTCAACCTTTCCTTTAGTTCCATGAAGCTCTGCTCACATCGGTCGGTCCAAGCAAAAGGTTGATCCTTGCGGGTCAACTGTGTTAAAGGAGCCACTACCTTGGAAAAGTCCTTAATGAACCTCCGATAGTAGCCTGCTAAGCCCACAAAACTCCTTATCTCAGTAACTGTCTTAGGACGTTCCCACTGAAGCACTGCCTCAACTTTGGCTGGATCCACCAAGATCCCCTTGGCAGATATTACATGTCCTAAGAAGTTGACTTCTTTCAACCAGAACTCACACTTAGAGAACTTGGCATATAATTGCTTCTCCCTCAGGATCTCCAATACTGTCTTCAGATGTTCTTCATGTTCTTCCTCGGTCCTTGAATAAATGAGTATGTCGTCTATGAAGACTACCACAAACTTATCCAAGAAAGGGCGAAAAATCCTATTCATGTAGTCCATGAACAGAGCTGGAGCATTTGTTACTCCAAACGGCATCACCACATACTCATAGTGCCCATAACGAGACCTAAATGCTGTCTTTTGAACATCTTCAGCTTTTACCAAAATTTGGTGGTACCCCGATCTCAGATCAATCTTTGAGAACACCGAGGCCCCATGTAATTGATCCATCAAATCATCAATTCTAGGTAGAGGATACTTGTTCTTGATGGTCAACTTGTTCAACTGCCTGTAATCTATACACAGCCGAGACCCTCCATCCTTTTTCTTGACTAGAAGCACTGGAGCCCCCCATGGAGATACACTGGGTCTGATGAATTGTTTCTCCAACAACTCTTCAACTTGCTTCTTTAATTCTACCAACTCGGCTGGAGCCATCCTGTAAGGTGCCATTGACACTGGTCCAGCTCCAGGTACCAAATCAATAGAGAATTCCACTTCTCTCTTAGGAGGTAATCCAGGTATTTCTTCTGGAAATACATCCATGAAATCTTTCACCACATGTATCCTACTTACGTCCTCTTCATTCTTCACTTCCAACCGAGCTAGGATCACGAAGCACCTCGCCCCTTTTTCCAACTCCGACCACCCATGCTGAGCAGATATCACATCTGACTCTTGGAGGTCTGGAAACTCTATTTTCTGACTACCGCAGTCTATGAGAACGTGATTGGCAGATAGCCAATCCATTCCCAGGATAACATCCAGGTCCTGAAGAGGTAGGCAGATCAAGTTTACTTTGAACCTGCGTCCCTCTACTATCACTGGACATTCAGAGCAAACTGTAGAGGTCAACACCTGTCCTGACGCAGGTGTAGAGACCAACAGTTCAAACAGTAACTCCTTCACTAGAAGGCCCAACTCGGCTACACACAGGCTTGACACAAAGGAGTGTGTCGCTCCAGAATCAAACAAGGCTTTTACACCTCTACCAGCTATAAAACAAACACCTTGTACTAGGTTACCTGACTGAGACGCTTCTGCTCCTGTCATGGCAAACACTCTCCCTGTTGCCTGAGGTTTGATGCCTTCATTCCTCAACTGCTGAGAACCACTGGGTTGAGTCGCCCCATTCCTATTAGGGCACTCTCTAGCAACGTGCCCCGTCTTTTGGCAGGTGTAACACCTTCTCTCTGAATTCCTCTTGAAGCACACATTGGATGTGTGTGGTCCATCACAATGGAAACATTTGGGTTTCCAAGGTTGTTGCTGCTGCAACTGGGATGACGCTGTTCCTGCCCTATGTGGTGGAGGTCTCGCATAGGGCTTGCTTTGTGGGTGCTGCACCTTGGCCTTCCCACTGGAAGAACCCCCTGGGTGTGACCTGATCACCCGGGAATCACCCTTTTCCAGAGTCTCCACGATCTTCGCCTTCTCTACTAAGGTGTGAAATTCCCTGATGCACATAGGGGCCATGGTCCTCTTCAGCCCATGCTTCAGTCCCTCTTCAAACTTCCTACACCTCCAAGCCTCAGAGGTCGCCTGGGTATAGAATCAGGCGAGGTACTCAAACCGAGCAGCATAAGCATTCACTGACATCTCCCCCTGCTCCAATCTGAGGAATTCTGCTTCCCTCGCAAATCTTGCACTATCTGGGAAGTATTTTTCCAGAAATCTCACCCTGAAGCTCTCCTAGTCTAACACTTCAGCTCTGGCTTCCATCATCTGCTGAGCTCCCATCCACCAGAACTCGGCTTCTTCAGATAGCAGATAGGTGGCGAACACCAATTTCTTATCTTCAGGGCAGGAGGTCGCCCTAAAGATTTTCTCCAACTCCCTGACCCACTGATCTGCTTGATCAGGGGTAGCATTCCCACTGAACTTGGGTGGGTTGTGCCTCATGAACTCGGTCAATCCCATCTGTTCCTGAGGCTGACCGACGTGGGAATTTGTTTCAGCTGACCGAGCAATTTCCCAATGGTGCATTGCGGCTTGATGATTCTGAGCCATTGCTGCATTCTGTTGTTGGATGGCAGTTGCCATCATCTCAATAGCCTTGGCAATCTGGCTCATTTCCGAAGAAGGTTGGGAAGGGGTAGGAGGTCCACGTGCCATCTTTCTTCGTTTCAGATTTTGAAACTATTGGTTTCTATATTCCCTACAACTACAAGAATGAGATCGATAAGAAATCAATTCATTCAGGAGGTAACATCTAGACCTTACAAAGGTCTGCATCTCAAAGTCATTAAGAATTTGAGTTCATCAACAGAATCATAATGCTTAAAAATAGAAAGCATAACACTGAACAGTCATGGGTACAAACTACCAGTCAAATATCACCACACTTAATAATTGGGATAAAACACACCAGAAGTGGATATATGCTCAACATCAAACTTTTAGAATTAAGATTGAGAACATCTCGATTCAGTTATGAGTGTGCACCCTCACTACTTTATCAAGATCCTTTCACTCTTAATACTAAAATTTTTCATTTAGAGCCTATATCTACTAAAGCACAGACAAGATTTCAATCGGAAAACATTTGAAAACCTTTCACTATAGCTTTGATTAAGACTCAAATAGCAGAGGAAACACAATGAACCCACTCTCCTCAGGTCATCCTAAGGACGAACTGCTCTGATACCATTAATGTAACGCCCCTCAAAATATTGCTCATATTTATATAATAAAATAAAGGTGAAACAATAATATCAAAATTGAACATAAATATATACATAATATAATTCATCCATTAGTACAAATGTGCCTCAAAATAATATCCCTTTTTGAGGAAGTTTTAATACATCTCCATACAGGAGTTTTCAAAATAAAATAAAACCACAGCATTCAAAACCGGTGATCCCCTAACAGAAAACAGAAAACAGAAAACGGGCGATCCCCTAACAGAAAACAGAAAACGGGCGATCTCCTATCAGAAACAGAAAACAGGCGATCGCCTAACAGAAACAGAAACAGGCGATCTCCTTCCGGCGACCACTCACAGGGGAGCTCTACTACCTGCAACCTCGTCTGCTCCCGTGCAAATATACACGATCATCACAGGTTTAAGAAAAACAACCACGATACAAGATAAAAGGGTAAGCTAGATATTTTCAAAAACTTTAAATATGAAACTTTATATCAATAGAAAACTTAAATCTTCACACCATTCATAATCTATATCAATTTCAACCATCAACATCCCCATATTCCACAAACTCATCAAGTGTCTATTCACTACATTCAATATTCATGGTTCACACGTCAGACTTTCCACTGACTCGTAACATATAGACACATGACTCTACTTCCGGAAGACTCGTGCGTTGACTTAGACTCAGAGATCTGCACCCGTCATACCACACCACTGTGAAATCCACACAGGGTCGTTGTAAAATCCACACAGCCATGCGCATACATAATCTCAATATCATCACTCTCCCGGTATGACAGGGTTAATTCATATAACAGGTCAAGTCAGTTATCTTTCAAACAACTTACCCATACATATGAACCTCCTTCGACTCTCAACAACTGAATAACTTCATCTATGTTATTCCATTATATCAGCAGAGTCAGGATATCTCCTTCTAGACAAGTCCCTAGTCAATGCACATTACACACGATCTTACACGGTATTTTCTTTCCTGAAAATACTATGCCTTGATCCCACATTCACAACATTCAATGCATCATACGACACGTAAAAGCACAATTCCATCATATAATATTTTGAATCTTTTCTTAAACAATCCCAATCACAGAAACAATCATTCCAAGGTTCAGTTTTTCGAATATCACATGCATCTCACATTTCAATCTCAAACAGTTTCAAACGACACTAAAACAGGGGAGTTCAAAATCAACATTTAAAACCGGTGATCACGTCGCCCCACACATAAAAACAGAGCATCGTGAAGAAGAATATGAAACCGGCGACCACGTCGCCCTCACATCAGAACCTACTCGCCTAAAGTTTTATAAACGAAAATGCTAGCTTCCCTTACCTGAACTTGCGCAAAACACCAAGAGCTCTAAAACCCACCGAAGCTTAAAGATGCCTTAACTCTGTTCTAGTGTCCTGACGGAAAACTCGCAGAGAACTCCCCAGGTGTCCAAGGGCAGTCGTCACTCTTCGTACTGGTGCTTGAGGATGCTTGAATCGCAGCGCGAAGGAGAGAAAAGAGAAGGATGAAGGTAAACTCACTTTGTCACTCTTGAACCACTGCAACGTTCTTTTCCTCTCAAAAGTGAGTTTTTGAATCTAAACCAACTTGTCCATAATTGCCGCTGCCACAACCCACTCTGCAGGAAAGCTTGCGTGCACACTTCCCTAAACAGTACGGCCACGTGTGTCTCTGCGCATGCCAACTCTCTGATGTCACTATTTTGAACCACCCTTTTTGTCTACGTGTCGCGCATGCAGGACGTCTCATGCTGGGAGCCTGGGTCCCACCTTATCTGTATGAAACTCGATATCGCGCGATATCCTTCCACCGATGACCGCTCGCGTGATGACTATCCACTGATGTCTCATTCTGACGGACGACCGATTTCTCTCCCTGGGAGATGACCGATGTCTCTCCCTGGGAGACGACCGATGTCTCTCCCTGGGAGACGACCGATGTCTCGCCCTGGCGATGCCCGCATGCCTCGCGCCCTGGCGATGTCCGACGACACATCGCCACGCCTTGCTGAAGGTTCTTCATCCCACTATGTTACGTCCAAGGTATCATCTCCACATGACTTGGTGACGTCGGTTGTAAGGACCTGTAAAATTGAATTGGAATAAAAAGAGTTATATTTTAAAAGAATTCTATGCATGTTTTATTTAAAATAAAAAGGGAGGAAAAGTTAAGTTTAGAAGGCTATGAGATCGACGGTCGCCTGCTACACATGAGCGCCAGGTGGACGTCGCCAGGGCGCGAGGCATGCGGGCATCGCGCGGGCGCGAGGCATGCGGGCATTGCCAGGGCGCGAGGCATGTGGACGTGGCCAAGGCGCGAGAGGCATGCGGGCATTGCCAGGGCGCGAGGCATGTGGACGTGGCCAAGGCGCGCGAGGCATGCGGGCATTGCCAGGGCGCGAGGCATGCGGGCATTGCCAGGGCGCGAGGCATGTGGACGTGGCCAAGGCGCGAGAGGCATGCGGGCATTGCCAAGGCGCGAGGCATGTGGACGTGGCCAAGGCGCGCGAGGCATGCGGGCATTGCCAGGGCGCGAGGCATGTGGACGTGGCCAAGGCGCGAGAGTTATGAGGGCGTCGCCAGGGAAGACATCGGTCGTCTCCCAGAGGAAGACATCGGTCGTCTTCCAGGGCGAAGGACACATCGGTCGTTCGCCAGGATGAGTCAGCAGTGGAAAGCTATCGCGCGACGTCGAGTTTCACACAGAGTAAAGTGGGACCCAGACTCCCAGCATGAAACGTCCTGCACACGCGCCACGTAGACAAAAAGGGTGGTTTAGAGTGGTGACATCAGAATGTTGGCATGCGCAGGAGACACTCGCGGTCGTACTGTTCAGAGCAGTGGTTGGCATGCACAAGCGACAACAGTGGTAGTACTGTTCGGAGCAGTGGTTGGCATGCACCAGAGACAACTGTAGTCGTACTGTTCAGGGAAACGTACACTCAGACTTCTCTGCAGAGTGGGTGTGGCAGCTGCTTTTGGTGGATAAGTTGGTTTAAGATGCAGAGACCCACTGCTGAGAGAACAAAAACGTTGCAACATTCAAAGAGAGAAAGAGTGAGTTACCTCCCTTCTCCTCCAGATATCTCCTTCGCGCTGCGATTCTAGCATCTTCACACAAGAGTACGACGAGAGGCAGCACCATTAGAGCACCTGGGAGGTTCTCTGCAAGTCCTTCAACCAGACGCAAAAACAGAGCCAAGGCGTTGTTGAAGCTTCGTTGGGTTTCGGAGCTCCTGGTGTTTTACGCAAGTCCAGGTAAGGGAAGCTAGACTTCATTTTCAATACAAGCCATAGATTAGCTGTTTCTGAAGTGAGGGCGACGTGGTCGCCGGTTTTCGTTTTCATCTTCGTGAATGCTCTGTTTCTATGTGTTTTTGGGCGACGTGGTCGCCGGTTTTATGTACAGACTTCGAAATACCTTATTTTTGAACCAGATCGCCGGTTTTGGCGTTGTTTGCGAACTCCCTGTTTTTGGTGTTACTTTGATCTGTTGAAGCTTAAATGTGATCTTCGAAAATCTGAATCTTTGAAATGATCGTTGCTGTGACTTGAATCATTTATTTAAGGGCGGTATGATGTGTTGAATGTTGTGAATGTGGATCGAGGCATAGTATTTTCAGGAAAGGAAATACCGTGTAAGATCGTGTAGGATGTGCATTGATCGGTGATGTCTATAATGAGCTTATCCTGACTCTCCTGAGATAATGGATTCATATAGATGAAGTTATTCAGGCGTTGAGAGTCGAAGGAGGTTCATATGTATGGGTGAGTCGTGTGAAACAGAACGAGCTCGGCCTGTTATATGGATTAACCCTGTCATACTGTGAGAATGATGAACTTGAGATCGAGAATGTGTTGATGCGCATAGCTGTGGAAACATTACAACAGCTTTGTATGACAGGTGCAGAATCTCTGAGTCTAGTCAATGCACGAGTCTTCCGGAAGTAGTGTCAAGTGTCTTGTGTGCTGGGTCAGTGGTGGTCTGACATGTGAAATGAGGAACTTGAAATTTATAGACACTTGATGCAGTTTTGTGAAATAGAATGACTCTTGAGAATATTGTGAAATGTGTGATTTCTGGGTGATCAGGTGAAGGGTATTGAGAAAATCTATAGCTTTACGTGAATATCTTGAAAATTGCTTACCCTGATTTTAATGTTCTTATTTAAACTCTCTTTAAAATATCTAGCTTACCCTGCGTGTTTTGCTCGTTGGCTGTTGTTCTCTTTAAACTGTGATGATCGTGTATAACTTACATGGGAGCAGATGATTTTCCAGGAAGTAGAGCTCCTTAGTGAGTGGTCGCCGGAAGGAGATCGCCTGATTTCTGTTCTGGTAGCAGATCGGCTGTTTTGGGTCCTCTGATAGGAGATCGGCCTCGTCCGATAGGAGATCGGTCTCTTCCGATAGGAGATCGCCTGCTTTGTTTTTTTTTCTGTATTTTGTTTATGTTTCTGGAAAATTTGACCGAATTTGTATTAAACTCCCTGTGAGGAGAAACTACATTTCATATATATAATATTTAGTTCACTTCAATCTATTTGTTACCTTTATTTTCATTATACACATTGGTATAGTATTTTGGCGGGATGTTACATTAATGGTATCAGAGCAGTTCGTCCTTAGGATGACCTGAGGGCTGTGGATCCATTGTGTTTCTTCTGCTCATAAAATTTATTTGAGTTTTAAATAACAACTATAGTGAAAGGTTTTCAAACGTTTTTGTATTGAAATTTTGTGTGTGCTTTAGTGAATGTATGCCCTAACTGAAAATCTTAGTATTAAGAATGAGGGGATCTTGATAAAGTAGTGAGGGTGCACACTCATAACTGGATCGAGATGATACTCAATCTTAATTCTAAAGGTTTGATGTTTAGCATATATTGAATTCTGGTGTGAGCTATTTCATTCCCTGGAGTGTCTTTGTAATTGATTGAAAATGGTTGATTGGATTGATGACTGCATACCAGTAGCTGTTCTGGTGTTTTGCTTGAGATTATAAGTATCACGATTCTGTTGATGAGCTCAAATTCTTAAGGAATTTGAGATGCTGACCTTTGTAAGGTCTAGATGTTACCTCCTGAATGAATTGATTTCTTATCGATCTCATTCTTGTAGTTGTAGGGAATATAGACAACCTATAGTTTCAAAATCTGAAACGAAGAGAGATGGCACGTAGACCTCCTACCCCTCCCCAACCTTCTTCGGAAATGAGCCAAATTGCCAAGGCTACTGAGATGATGGCAACTGCCATCCAACAACAGAATGCAGCAATGGCTCAGAATCATCAGGCGGCAATGCACCATTGGGAAACTGCTCGGTCGGCTGAAACAGCTTCCCACGTCGGTCAGCCTCAGGATCAGATGGGACTGACCGAGTTCATGAGGCACAACCCACCCAAGTTCAGTGGGAATGCTACCCCTGATCAAGCAGATCAGTGGGTCAGGGAGTTGGAGAAAATCTTTAGGGCGACCTCCTGCCCTGAAGGGAAGAAATTGGTATTCGCTACCTATCTGCTATCTGGAGAAGCCGAGTTCTGGTGGATGGGAGCTCAGCAGATGATGGAAGCCAGAGCTGAAGTGTTAGACTGGGAGAGTTTCAGGGTGAGATTTCTGGAAAAATACTTCCCAGATAGTGCAAGATTTGCGAGGGAAGCAGAATTCCTCAGATTGGAGCAGGGGGAGATGTCAGTGAATGCTTATGCTGCTTGGTTTGAGTATCTCGCCCGATTCTATACCCAGGCGACCTCTGAGGCTTGGAGGTGTAGGAAATTTGAAGAAGGACTGAAGCATGAGCTGAAGAGGACCATAGCACCTATGTGCATAAGAGAATTTCACGCCTTAGTGGAGAAGGCGATGATGGTGGAGACACTGGAAAAGAGTGACTCTCGGGTGATCAGGTCACACCCAGGGGGTTTTTCCAGTGGGAAGGCCAAGGTGCAGCAACAGCAGAATAAGCCTTATGCGAGACCTCCACAGCATGGGGCAGGAGCAGCACCGCCTCAGTTTCAGCAGCAACAACCCTGGAAACTTAAATGTTTCCACTGTGGTGGACCACACACAGCCAATGTGTGCCCCAAGAGAGATTCAGAGAGGAGATGTTTTGCCTGTCAAAAGACGGGACACGTCGCTAGAGATTGTCCTACCCAGAATAGAAGGACTCAACCCAGTGGATCCCAACAGTTGAGGAATGGAGGCAGTCGACCTCAGGCAGCAGGGAGAGTGTTCGCCATGTCAGGAGCAGAAGCGTCTCAGACAGGTAACTTAGTACAGAGTGTTGCTCTATAGCTGGTAGATGCGTTAGAATTTTGTTTGATTCTGGAGCGACACACTCCTTTGTGTCAAGCCTGTGTGTAACCGAGTGTGGCCTTCTAGTGAAGGAATTACCGTTTGAACTGTTGGTCTCTACACCTGTATCAGGACAGGTGTTGACCTCTACAGTTTGCCCTGAATGTCCAGTGATGGTAGAGGGACGCAGATTCAAAGTAAACTTGATCTGCCTACCTCCTCAGGATCTGGATGTTATCCTAGGAATGGATTGGCTATCTGCCAATCACATTCTCATAGGTCGCGGTAGGCAGAAAATTAGCGTTTCCAGATCTCCAAGAGTCAGATGTGATATCTGCTCAGCATGGGTAGTTGGAGTTGGGAGAAAGGAGCGAGGTGCTTCATGATCCTAGCTCGGTTGAGAGTGAAGAATGAAGAGGGCGTAAGCAAGATACCTTGGTGAAAGATTTCATGGAAGTATTTCCAGAAGAAATACCTGGATTACCTCCTAAGAAAGAGGTGGAACTCTCTATTGCTTTGGTACCTGGAGCTGGACCAGTGTCAATGACTCCAGCTGAGTTGATGGAATTAAAGAAGGAAGTGTAAGTTAGATTTAGTGTACCAAGGTTTAGTTTCAGCTACATATAAGTTATGGAGAGTATATAAGCAGAATGTTGAGGGTTTAAAGACTTAAGCATGTGTATCCATAGGAAGTACCGGGGTTAAGTTCCAAAAATGAAAGAATGAATTTTCTTTTATTTGAAGCTTGGGAGATGTTTATGTCGATGAAACCGCATGAGATGGCTCTAGCTTAACCACAACCTTAAAAGGAAAGAGGAGATATTGTATTTATGTCTAAAGTTCAATTAGACAGAGGAATTTGCTGAAAAATACCAAGTAGAGAAGTTACTGGGAGAAGAGAGAAAGCTTCACGCAGAATGGATGCTATTTTATGGATCGTGATTTGGAAGATGAGTATGGAAATGGTGGATGAGGAGTGATGAGAAAGGGAAATGGTAAGATATTCTTGTATCCAAATATGACTCGGAACTTGGGGGAAGCCGAGCTCATTCGAATATCAATCGTGGTGGTGGAGAGATGTACGTAAGGTGTGCGAGGAGGGTGAAGATGATGGTTAGTTCCAAAAAGTCATTGTTTGGAAAGTTGGAGGCGGAGGGGATGTGAGATTTCAGGAGGATGCGTGGGCCACTAACTTTAACTTTAAAGCAACGTGGCTGGTCTATGTGCTTCAAGTGGATAAGTGTTCTACTTGTTCGACATAAGGATTTGAGGTCCCACCTTGAGAACTTTTATCTTATACGTATGTCATCCAAGTAGAATCAGGTGTGGAAGGGAATGTGGGTGGCAATAGTATGTGGTATCTTGGAGAAGAGGAATAGAGTTGTCCTTAAGCAAGAAATTCTGGATGCAGAGGAAATTTTCCAATCGGCTCCACTACTTACATGGTTGTAATTGAGATATATAGTGCGTTCGTACTTGTATGCCTTTTCAGATAGGCACCTGAACCCAAATCAATGCATCCAATGTATACATTGAACAAGGAGGAAATGATGGGAACAGGGAGCCGAGTTGGCAAAAGAAGTCATAATGATGATTTAGAAAGTAACAGCAACAAGAAACTTTGTTTTTATAAGGTGCAGAATTATGTAGCATAGTGGTGAACCAAAGGTGTTCCTTTAGGGAGCGTGAGAATTAGATCAGCAGTTGGGAAGTCGATGGATGGTTTTGATCAAGATGCGGAAGTTGATTCCTAGAAGGATATTTCGGATCCTAGTTTGAATTGGCTGGGGGACATGAGCAGTAGTCAGCTGTCCTCTTTCCTTCCGATGAAGGGATCTTGCTCACTTTTCTCTACAGGGGGCTAGTCCTGGTTCTGTTAAGGGCTTAGTTCTGGACTTGCTCGACCAAGTCTTCAGGGTTGGAAGTAGAGTGTGAGTACTGGAGTTGGCGCTCAATGGAGCAGCATACTCCATATGCAGGGATGGAGAATGGAATTTAATGAAGTATTGGAGTAGTAAGAGTTGGTTCAACAGACAACCAAGAAGGTGAAACTGATGCAAGGCAGAATGAAAGCTTCTCAAAGTCGACAGATGTCCTATGCAGATCAGAGGAGAAGACCTTTGGAGTTTGCTGTTGGAGATTCATACATTTATGAAAGTGACACCGACCAAGGGTGTAGGACGAGCTATCAGATCTTAAGGAGGATCGGTCTAGTGGCTTATGAGATCGCCCTACCTCCCCATTTAGCGAATCTGCACAATGTCTTTCACGTGTCACAACCCTAGTCACGTGTTAGAAGTAGACGATGTGCAGATCAGGGATGACTTGTCCTTTGAAGCGAAACCAGTCAGGATTGACGATCGTCAAAGTAAACAGCTCAGAGGCAAGACCATTAACATGGTGAAAGTGGTGTGGGATGAGCGATCGGGTGACTCAACTTGGGAGGTGGAAGAACCCATGAGAGAAGCCTATCCATATCTCTTTTCCTTGTAATTCAATTTTCGAGGACGAAAATTTTTCTTGTTGGGGAGAATGTAAGGACCTGTAAAATTGAATTGGAATAAAAAGAGTTATATTTTAAAAGAATTCTATGCATGTTTTATTTAAAATAAAAAGGGAGGAAAAGTTAAGTTTAGAAGGCTATGAGATCGCCGGTCGCCTGCTACACATGAGCGCCAGGTGGACGTCTCCAGGGCGCGAGGCATGCGGGCATCGCGCGGGCGCGAGGCATGCGGGCACCGCGCGGGCGCGAGGCATGCTGGCATTGCCAGGGCGCGAGGCATGTGGACGTGGCCAAGGCGCGAGAGGCATGCGGGCATTGCCAGGGCGCGAGGCATGTAGACGTGGCCAAGGCGCGCGAGGCATGCGGGCATTGCCAGGGCGCGAGGCATGCGGGCATTGCCAGGGCGCGAGGCATGTGGACGTGGCCAAGGCGCGAGAGGCATGCGGGCATTGCCAGGGCGCGAGGCATGTGGACGTGGCCAAGGCGCGCGAGGCATGCGGGCATTGCCAGGGCGCGAGGCATGTGGACGTGGCCAAGGCGCGAGAGTTATGAGGGCGTCGCCAGGGAAGACATCGGTCGTCTCCCAGAGGAAGACATCGGTCGTCTTCCAGGGCGAAGGAGACATCGGTCGTTCGCTAGGATGAGTCAGCAGTGGAAAGCTATCGCGCGACGTCGAGTTTCACACAGAGTAAAGTGGGACCCAGACTCCCAGCATGAAACGTCCTGCACACGCGCCACGTAGACAAAAAGGGTGGTTTAGAGTGGTGACATCAGAATGTTGGCATGCGCAGGAGACACTCGCGGTCGTACTGTTCAGAGCAGTGGTTGGCATGCACAAGCGACAACAGTGGTAGTACTGTTCGGAGCAGTGGTTGGCATGCACCAGAGACAACTGTAGTCGTACTGTTCAGGGAAACGTACACTCAGACTTCTCTGCAGAGTGGGTGTGGCAGCTGCTTTTGGTGGATAAGTTGGTTTAAGATGCAGAGACTGTAACATCCCGCCAAAATACTATACAAATGTATATAATGAAAATAAAGGTAACAAATAGATTGAAGTGAACAAAATATTATATATATATGAAATGTAGTTTCTCCTCACAGGGAGTTTAATACAAATACGGTCAAATTTTCCAGAAACATAAACAAAATACAGCAAAAAAAAACAAAGCAGGCGATCTCCTATCGGAAGAGACCGATCTCCTATCGGACGAGGCCGATCTCCTATCAGGGGACCCAAAACAACCGATCTGCTGCCAGAACAGAAAATCAGGCGATCACCTTCCGGCGACCACTCACTAAGGAACTCTACTTCCTGGAAAATCATCTGCTCCCGTGTAAGTTATACACGATCATCACAGTTTAAAGAGAAAAACAGCCAGCGAGCAAAACACACAGGGTAAGCTAGATATTTTAAAGAGAGTTTAAATAAGAACATTAAAATCAGGGTAAGCAATTTTCAAGATATTCACGTAAAGCTATAGATTTTCTCAATACTCTTCACCTGATCGCCCAGAAATCACACATTTCACAATATTCACAAGAGTCATTCATTTTCACAAAACTGCATCAAGTGTCTATGAATTTCAAGTTCCTCATTTCACATGTCAGACCACCACTGACCCAGCACACAAGACACTTGACCTACTTCCGGAAGACTCGTGCATTGACTAGACTCAGAGATTCTGCACCTGTCATGCAAGCTGTTGTAATGTTTCCACAGCTATGCGCATTATCACATTCTCGATCTCAAGTTCACCATTCTCACAGCATGACAGGGTTAATCCATATGACAGGCCGAGCTCGTTCCCTTTTGAACAACTCACCCATACATATGAACCTCCTTCGACTCTCAACGCCTGAATAACCTCATCTATATGAATCCATTATCTCAGGAGAGTCAGGATAATCCCATTATAGACATCACCGATCAATGCACATCCTACACGATCTTACACGGTATTTTCTTTCCTGAAAATACTATGCCTCGATCCACATTCACCACATCCAACACATCACATAACACTTCAAGGAATGATTTCAATCACAGCAAAACTCAATCCAAGGTTCTTATTTTCGAATATCTCATTTAAATCTCAACAGTTTCAAAGCAACACCAAAAACAGAGAGTTTCGCAAACAACGCCAAAACCGGCGATCTAGTTCAAAAACAGAGTATTTCGAAGTCTGCATTTAAAACCGGCGACCACGTCGCCCAACACATAGCACAGAGCATTTTACAAGGATGAAAACGAAAACCGGCGACCACGTCGCCCTCACTTCAGAAAATAGCTAAACTATGGCTTCTATTGAAAATGAAGTCTAGCTTCCCTTACCTGGACTTGCGCAAACACCTAGAGTTCCGAAACCCAACAAAGCTTGAAGAACGCCTTGGCTCTGTTTTTGCGTCTGGTTGAAGGACTTGCAGAGAACTGCCCAGGTGCTCTAATGGTGGCTGTCGCTCGTCGTACTCTCGTGTGAAGGTGCTAGAATCGCAGCGCGAAGGAGGCAACTGGAGGAGAAGGGAGGTAACTCACTCTTTCTCTCTTTGAAGGTTGCAACGTTTCTTTCTCTCAGCAGTGGGTTTTCTGCATCTTAAACCAACTTATCCACCAAAAGCAGCTGCCACCACCCACTCTGCAGAGAAGTCTGAGAACCACTGCCCTGAACAGTACGACCACTGTTGTCTCTGGTGCATGCCAACCACTGCTCTGAACAGTACTGCCACTGTTGTCGCTTGTGCATGCCAGCCACTGCTCTGAACAGTACTACCGCGAGTGTCTCCTGCGCATGCCAACATTCTGATGTCACCACTCTGAATCATCCTTTTTGTCTACGTGGCGTGCGTGCACTACACTTCATGCTGGGAGTCTGGGTCTTACCTTCTCTGTGTGAAACTCGACATCGCGCGATAACTTTCCGCTGCTGACTCATCCTGGCGAACGACCGATGTCAACTTCGCCCTGGAAGACGACCGAGGTCTTCCTCTGGGAGACGACCGATGTCTTCCTCTAGGGGACGACCGATGTCTTTCCTGGCGACGCCCTCATAACTCTCGCGCCTTGGCCACGTCCACATGCCTCGCGCCCTGGCAATGCCCGCTTGCCGCGCCCGCCCGCGCGATGCCGCGCCCATGCATCTCGCGCCCGCGCGATGCCCGCATGCCTCTCGCGCCCTCGCGATGCCCCGCATGCCTCTCGCGCCCGCGCGATGCCCGCATGCCTCTAGCGCCGCGCGATGCCCGCATGCCTCTCGCGCCCGCGCGATGCCCGCATGCCTCTCGCGCCCGCGCGATGCCCGCATGCCTCTCGCGCCCGCACGATGCCTGCATGCCTCGCGCCCTGGCGACGTCCACCTGGCGCTCATGTGTAGCAGGCGTCCGGCGACCTCATAGCCTTCTAAACTTAACTTTTCTTCCTGTACTCTTCTTGATCCACACATCATCCGACCGACTTCTACCAGCTGACCCCAGATCTTGGGCGACTTCCGAGGTCCAGCTACTACGAAACTTCATTTACCAGCTCTTTGTATTTTAAATAATAACTTCTTTCTGAAATTATTTAAATATACCATTTTTATTCCAATAAAGTTTTCTGGGTCCTTACAGAGACCCACTGCTGAGAGAACAAAAATGTTGCAACATTCAAAGAGAGAAAGAGTGAGTTACCTCCCTTCTCCTCCAGATATCTCCTTCGCGCTGCGATTCTAGCATCTTCACACAAGAGTACGACGAGAGGCAGCACCATTAGAGCACCTGGGAGGTTCTCTGCAAGTCCTTCAACCAGACGCAAAAACAGAGCCAAGGCGTTGTTCAAGCTTCGTTGGGTTTCGGAGCTCCTGGTGTTTTACGCAAGTCCAGGTAAGGGAAGCTAGACTTCATTTTCAATACAAGCCATAGATTAGCTGTTTCTGAAGTGAGGGCGACGTGGTCGCCGGTTTTCGTTTTCATCTTCGTGAATGCTCTGTTTCTATGTGTTTTTGGGCGACGTGGTCGCCGGTTTTATGTACAGACTTCGAAATACCTTATTTTTGAACCAGATCGCCGGTTTTGGCGTTGTTTGCGAACTCCCTGTTTTTGGTGTTACTTTGATCTGTTGAAGCTTAAATGTGATCTTCGAAAATCTGAATCTTTGAAATGATCGTTGCTGTGACTTGAATCATTTATTTAAGGGCGGTATGATGTGTTGAATGTTGTGAATGTGGATCGAGGCATAGTATTTTCAGGAAAGGAAATACCGTGTAAGATCGTGTAGGATGTGCATTGATCGGTGATGTCTATAATGAGATTATCCTGACTCTCCTGAGATAATGGATTCATATAGATGAAGTTATTCAGGCGTTGAGAGTCGAAGGAGGTTCATATGTATGGGTGAGTCGTGTGAAACAGAACGAGCTCGGCCTGTTATATGGATTAACCCTGTCATACTGTGAGAATGATGAACTTGAGATCGAGAATGTGTTGATGCGCATAGCTGTGGAAACATTACAACAGCTTTGTATGACAGGTGCAGAATCTCTGAGTCTAGTCAATGCACGAGTCTTCCGGAAGTAGTGTCAAGTGTCTTGTGTGCTGGGTCAGTGGTGGTCTGACATGTGAAATGAGGAACTTGAAATTTATAGACACTTGATGCAGTTTTGTGAAATAGAATGACTCTTGAGAATATTGTGAAATGTGTGATTTCTGGGTGATCAGGTGAAGGGTATTGAGAAAATCTATAGCTTTACGTGAATATCTTGAAAATTGCTTACCCTGATTTTAATGTTCTTATTTAAACTCTCTTTAAAATATCTAGCTTACCCTGCGTGTTTTGCTCGTTGGCTGTTGTTCTCTTTAAACTGTGATGATCGTGTATAACTTACACGGGAGCAGATGATTTTCCAGGAAGTAGAGCTCCTTAGTGAGTGGTCGCCGGAAGGAGATCGCCTGATTTCTGTTCTGGTAGCAGATCGGCTGTTTTGGGTCCTCTGATAGGAGATCGGCCTCGTCCGATAGGAGATCGGTCTCTTCCGATAGGAGATCGCCTGCTTTGTTTTTTTTTCTGTATTTTGTTTATGTTTCTGGAAAATTTGACCGAATTTGTATTAAACTCCCTGTGAGGAGAAACTACATTTCATATATATAATATTTAGTTCACTTCAATCTATTTGTTACCTTTATTTTCATTATACACATTTGTATAGTATTTTGGCGGGATGTTACATCGGTAGCTTCACATTTCCAAGAGTAGATCAGCACTACTCCTCGTGCACCCATGCATGCAACACTAAGGACGATTTCTTATGCTCAAGCATAGAGCTTCGCATGCACAGCGTATCTAAGGCTTAACCCACACCTTGATACGCGTGGTTTTTGGAACCCACTATGGTTGACCCAGTATCCTGACCACATACTGAGTGCACTTTCGGCGATCATGTGCACCATAGGCGATTGGCGATCATGTACTAACCAGGCGATCTCATAGTCTTCTAAGGTACACTTTCCTTCCTTTTTATTTTAATTAAAAACATACGTAGAATTCATTTAAAATATATTCCTTTTATTCCAATTTAATTTTACAGGTCCTTACACCTTTCATCCCCAAATGTTCTTTTCCAACATGGCTTTTAAGAAGAGCTTGCCCTTTTGAACTCCCCAAGCTCAAAGAACATAAGTTTGTTTCACATCCCACACCCTGCCCTATCTTATATGAACAAACTAACTATGTTATTTGTAGCAGTTCTAAATTCGAGGTCGAATTCTCTCAAACATGGGGGGTATCATACAAACCAAGACGACAAGAAGATGACCAAGGATGCATGCTATGAAAGGTCATCTCAACATTCAAGTGAAGTCCTCACCAGAGAGAGAAATGGACAAAGACCAGAGCATCTCAAGTTCTTCCTGTTGGTCTTCTTAAGAATAAAAGAAGTTGTAAATAATTTGGGCTCACTTTGAGGGTCCAAATAGCAAATATAGGCTAGAATAAGGTGCCTTTAGCATAATAGGGGGTGTAGTTATCATTTTAGCTTGTTCCTAGCCCTTTAGGAAGGCATTTTGATGTAGTTTCTAAAAGGACAAGCCTAGGATGCGGCTTTGACTTAGTCCAACCCTAACGTTGCCCATTTTTTTCCCTTTTCCCATCCTAACCCTTTTGCTTGTTTTCCAAGGCTTCTTCATCTATAAATAGGAGGCCTACCCATTGTATTTTTCATGTTGAAATTGAATAGTAAAGAAACTCTACACACTTTGTGTGAGAATTGTGAGCTTGTTAGCTTAGCTCTGATCTTGTGAGAGTGTGAGCTCTTCAAGTGGCGGCCATCTTTAACTTATCTTAGAGGACCTCCATACTCCAAGTGGCGTGTTTCTTCCATTGCCATCACCATAAGCTTCCTCTCCTTCATCTTGTTTCCATTTCTGTTTATGTCTTATTTTCTTAAAGTTCATGTTCTTGCTTTCCTTTTGTCTTCCATTCGGCCATCTCTTCTTTAATTTTTTTGCTTTCATGTTCTTCAATTTCCGCACCATCATCATGTTCACCATATCATGTGTTTTCCTTTTTCCTTTGTGAAGTGAACCTTCACACTTACTTAACCACTTGGTTAAGTTTGTGCCCAATGGGAATCTTCCTTAGGTTTCACCATTAAAAGTGTTAAAATCTCAATCTAAGTAAAGTGTCACCTCTTAAAATGAACAATCCTAAAATCAACTCACATCAAGTCAAGCATAGCCAAATCGAAAGTGGAATGGGACATCCTCTGCGGCCAAAGAGCACAGGTCGTCCCTAAGATAGCTCTACCAAGGCACTATAGTTTACCATGCTTAATTAGTATATTACTTTGTTAAAATGGTTAGTTGCATCAGTTGATTGAAGTGTACAGTGATTTACCATGTTACATTGGTGTGGTGGGATTTATCATCAAGGTGATTAAGTCGTGATAGCCATATTTGCTTAAGGATGAGGTGATCAAGTGTATTATCATTAGTTGATTAAGTTATGATAGCCATACTTACTAAGGCATGCATTGTCTACATACTAGTCGAAGTATGACAAAAGAAAGCATGTAGAATAAATAAAAGCATTCATATATACCAAAGTTTAGAAATTGTTTTAAGGGTTACAAAAGGTGGTTGATTACAAGGAAACCCAGAGATGCTACTCCTCCTCATCCACTAGTCGCCCATCTACCACAACTTTGCCCAAACCAAGTTGGGAGAAATCTATATCAGGGTAGATACCCGAGGCTTGGGCGACGACATTGTCGAAGCCTTCCATATATGAGTTGGCAGCATCGTTGGTTAGAGCTTCCTCGGTTTACTCCATTTGCTCATCCTTTTGTGCCAGCTCCTTGCCCTTCTTGGCCAGCTCTTCCTTCAACCCCTCCACCTTAACTTGAAGCTCAGCATTTTTATTAGATAATGCTAAGGCCTCTTTGGAATTTTCAGTCAGGAGAGCCTTAGCCTCTTCTTGTGATGTTTGGAGCTCAACACGAAGCCCAACGAATTCTTGCTCCAGCCCGCCAACTCGTTGTGTGAGCTCGATAGCTTTGAGGGCCTCTTCCTTCGCTGAACCTTTCCACCTCCTAAGCTTAGAGATGGCAAGGCAGTTTGCAGCCAAGGCTTGTCCCATTTACCTCGCTGCCTGCTCCACTAGTTGGTCTTCTTCCAAGTCCTCTAGCTTCTCTTTGGCCTTGGTGGTGAGTAGAGTCTTCTCGAGGAAGGAAAAGGCATCCAAGGTAGGATCCCACAGTCCTCCCTCTTGCACATTTACGTCTCCACTCTCCTGCACCACTATATCGCGAGGAGGAGATGGGCTGGGGTGGAAGAGTTTAAGGGGAAGGTGCTCGCCCATCTGAAGCAGAATGCTCAGAGAGCTCAGGTGTAGCCTTTCGCCTCCTCTTGAAGACAGGTCCTGAAAGGGTCTCCTCACCTTCAGAAAGAGCCACCTCAACAACTGCCTTCAGTTTCAAGTCCTCGGCAGGGAAGGCTTGGGCAGCCGCTTTCATCTTTTTAGCCCTGGTTGGTAAGGTCTTCTTGTTAAGTGTGCCCAACATACTATCTGCATGAGAAACAAGGAAATTTCAGTAAACAGATATACCAGTTAGCACTAGCAAGAATAGAGAAAGGAGAGATACCAATGTATGCTTTAAGTCCCACGAGGAGAACTCGTTCTTTATCAAGGTAGTGATGTCAAAAACCACCTCAAGGCTGGAAAGGAAGACGCACACCTCTCATTCTTGTTGGGGCATGTCTTTCAACCGTCTGGCCCCTTGGAATCTTGGTTCCTCAGTCCAACACAAAGGAAACCCATCTAGAAGAGTTGGGTTCCTCTTATTGCAACGAACTTTGAAGAATTTGCCTTTGAAACTTTTATAGGATTGTTGGAAGAGTGACAACAAAGCTCTCCCAGCAACCCCATTGAAGGACACCCACAACTGGCGACCTAGGTGTTTGGCTCCGAATAAATAAAGGAAAACCTCCACTGATGGAAGATGACCAAAGTGGGTGCAAAGGACGGAAAAACCCCAAACAAAAGCCCAGCTATTTGGATGTAGCTGGGCAGGGGTGACATTGATCTCGGTAAAGAGGGCTCTCTCGAAGTGGTACAGGGGTAGACGAATGAGAACTTTTTAAAAGACGGTGGAATAGAAATAACAGAAAGGACCATCTGGGTCCGAGAACTCGTCACTACAAATTGGTTCATCCTCCCCACAGGGCACCACCCTAAGGTTTCTATCGTCCTCTCTACCAAAGATACATTTCTTAGGGTGCTCGCTGTAAGGATCTAGAAATTTACACATCGGTCGTCTGCCAGGACGAGACATCAGTCGTCTGCCATGATGAGAGATACATCGATCGTCTTCCAGGATGAGACATCGGTCGTCTGCCATGATGAGAGATACATCGGTCGTCTTCCAGGATGAGACATCGGTCGTTTGCTAGGATGAGACATCAATCGTCTGCAAGGGTGAGACATCAGTCGTTTGCCAGGGTGAGACATCAGTCGTCTGCCAGGGTGAGACATCAGTCGTTTGCCAGGGTGAGACATCAGTCGTCTGCCAGGATGAGACATCGGTCGTCTTCCAGGGAGAGACATCGGTCGTCTGCTAGGGTGAGACATCGGTGGATAGTCATCGCGAGATCAGTCATCGGTTCCTTCTCATCGGGGGGTCCTGTTATACGCAGATAAGCTGGGACCTAGGCTTCCAGCGAAGGCGTTCTGCAGGCGCGACACGTAGACAGTAAGGGCCCCCAGAGCAGTTGGCAACAGAGAGTAAGTAGGGCAGGTGGCTCCAGATTTTTGGGCATACAAAGGTGTCCACGTGGCCATCCTGTCAGAGGAAACTTGCACGCAAGAGTTTTCCATCAGAGTGGGTGGTGGCAGCGGCATTCCTGGGCAAGGTGGTTTATTTTCAAAATCCACTTCTGGTAGGCAATGTTCGAACGCTGTTTGGGTAGAGAGAAATCGAGTGAGTTGAGTTTTGGTTCCCTGTTTCCTTTCTCCCCTTCTCTCCACGTTCGGGCATCTTCGCTACCAGTTGACGTTTCCGACACCATCAAGCACCCGTTTAACGATCGGCGACTGCCCCTGGGCTCCAAGCAAGTATCTCTGCAAGTTTCCGATAAAAGCCTTAAAACAGAGTAAGTTCGTCGTGCTCTGTTTTTGAAGTCGCTTCTGAACTTGAGAGAGTTGCCTCTACATAGGCTTTGCGTGCAACTCTTTTGGCTTCAGAGTTAGTCTTTGTTAACTCAGAATATGAGTGTTATAGTTTGTTTTGTGATCGGGACTCTATGGTGCAGGTTAAGGCATCCTTGAGTTCTCGGTGGGTTTGGAGCTCTTAGTGAGATCGGCTCAAGTCTAGGTAAGGGAAGCTAGCGTTATTTTTTAATAAAAACCTTAGGCTAGCAGATTCTGAAGTTGGGGTTGTAAGGACCTAGAAAATTTTATTGGAATGAAAGTGATATATTTTAAGTAAATTCTAAGTATGTTTTATTTAAAATATAAAGGAAGGAAAGTGTAGCTTAGAAGTCTACGAGATCGCCGTTGTTGAAGACGGAGGCGATCTCCGACTTCTCTGGTACATAATCGCCTGTCGCCTAGAGTACACATGATCGCCAATCACCTATGGTGTACATGATCGCCGAAAGTGCACTTAGTATGTGGTCAAGATACTGGATCAACCATAGTGGGTTCCAAAAACCACGCGTATCAAGGTGTGGGTTAAGCCTTAGATACGCTGTGCATGTGAAGCTCTATGCTTGAGCATAAGAAATCGTCCTTAGTGTTGCATGCATGGGCGCACGAGGAGTAGTGCTGATCTATTCTTGGAAATGTGAAGCTACCGACGTCACCAAGCCATGTGGAGGTGATACCTTGGACGTAACATAGTGGGATGAAGAACCTTCAGCAAGGCGTGGCGATGTGTCATAAGTCATCGCCAGGGCGAGAGACACGCGGGCATCGCCAGGGCGAGAGAGACGCGGGCATCGCCAGGGCGAGAGAGACGCGGGCATCGCCAGGGCGAGAGAGACGCGGGCATCGCCATGGCGAGAGAGACACGGGCATCGCCAGGGAGAGAGACACGCGGGCATCGCCAGGGCGAGAGACACTAGGGGATCGCCAGGGTGAGAGGCAGGAGGTCATCGCCAGGATGAGGGACACATCGGTCGTCTTCCAGGGAGAGACATCGGTCGTCTTCCAGGGAGAGACATCGGTCGTCCGCCAGGATGAGACATCGGTAGATGGTCATCGCGCGAGGTCGTGTTCCACACAGATGAGGTGGGGGCCAGGCTCCCAGCATGAGCGTCTTACATGCGCGACACATAGATAGAAAAGGATGTTTCAGAATAGTTAGCATCAGAGAGTTGGTATGCGCAGAAACCCACGTGGTCATACTGTTCAAGGAAGTGTGCACGCAAGCTTTCCTGCAGAGTGGGCGGGGGGCAGCGGCATTTCTGGGCAAGTTGGCTTAGATTCAAAACTCACTCCTGAGAGGCAGTGAACATTGCTGTGGTTCGAGAGTGATTCAGTGAGTTAACTTTGGTTCCCTGTTTCTTTCCTCTCCTTCTCCCTGCGTTCATACGTCCTAGCGCACCAGTTGGCTATCGGCGACTACCATAGAACACCTAGGAGGTTCTCTGCAAGTTCTCTAAACCGGACGCTAAAACAGAGTAAGTCGTTTCGCTCTGTTCTTCGAGTCGATCCTGCACTTGAGAGGGTTGCCTCTGCATAGGCATTGCATGCAGCTCTCTTGGCTTCAGGAATCGTCTCTGTTAACGTAGAAATGAGTGGTATAGCTAGTTTTGTGACTAAGACTCCATGGTGCAGGTTAAGGCGTCCTTGAATCTCGTTGGGTTGGAGCTCTTAGTGATGTTTACGCTAGCCTAGGTAAGGGAAGCTAGCATTTTCGTTTATAAAAACGTTAGGCGAGTAGGTTCTGAAGTGAGGGTGACATGGTCGCCGGTTTTCATATTCTTTTTCACGATGCTCTGTTTTTATGTGTGGGGCGACGTGATCGCCGGTTTTAAATGTTGATTTCGAACTCCCCTGTTTTAGTGTCGTTTGAAACTGTTTGAGATTGAAATGTGAAATGCGTGTGATATTCGAAAATCTGAACTTTGGTATGATTGTTTCTGTGATTGGAATCGTTCATTTAAGTGTTATATGATGTGTTGAATGTTGTGAATGTGGGATCAAAGCATAGTATTTTCAGGAAAGAAAATACCGTGTGGAGATTTTATGAGGGTGTATTGATCTATGAGTATCCTGTGAATGAGGCGATCCTGACTCTGCTGATATGATGGAATCCCATAGATGAAGTCATTCAGTTGGTGAGAGTCGAAGGAGGTCCATATGTATGGGTAAGTCGTTTGAAAGATAACTGACTTGACCTGTTATATGGATTAACCCTGTCATACTGAGAGAGTGAGGATATTGAGATTGAGATTGAGATTATGTTGATGCGCATAGCTGTGGGAACTTTACAGCAATTTCGTATGACAGGTGCAGGCCTCTGGATGCTAAGTTCAACGCACGAGTCTTCCGGAAGTAGAGTCATGTGTCTATGTGTTATGAGTCAGTGGAAAGTCTGACATGTGAACCATGAGTATTGAATGTATTGAATAGACACTTGACGAGTTTGTGGAATATGGGGATGTTGATGGTTGAAATTGATATAGATTATGAATGGTGTGGAGATTTATGCTTTCTATTGATATAAAGTTTCATATTTAAAGTTTTTAAAAATATCTAGCTTACCCTTTGTTTTGTATCGTGGTTGTTTTTCTTAAACCTGTGATGATCGTGTATATTTGCACGGGAGCAGATGAGGTTGCAGGTAGTAGAGCTCCTCAGTGAGCACTTTCTGGAGGAGGAGATCGCCGGTTTTGAATGCTGTGGATTTTGTTTTATTTTGAAAACTCCTGTATGGAGATGTATTAAAACTTCCTCGAAAAGGGATATTATTTTGAGGCACATTTGTATTAATGGATGAATTATGTTATGTATATATCTATGTTAAATGTTGATATTATTGTTTCACCTTTATTTTATTATATAAAAATGAACAATATTTTGAGGGGCGTTACAAGGGTGACGTGGTCACCAGTTTTAAATTCTATTTCACAATCCCCTGTTTTTGTGTGAATCGATATTTGTTGAGATTGAAATGTGGTTTTTTTTAAAATATAGTGGATGCTGTGAACTGTGTATGACTTTCGAAATTATCAACCTTGGTATGATTTGATTGAGATATGTTTGGATTGTTAGAAAAGGTTTAAAGTATGTTATGGTTGCCTTGTTCATTTACGTGTTGGATGATATACTGGAATGATGTGAAAGAGTGATCAAAGCATAGTATTTTCAGGAAAGAAAATACCGTGTGGAGATTTGTTTAGAATGTGCATTGACTAAGGATTTGTAATAAGGAGATATCCTGACTCTCCTGAGATAATGGAATCATATAGATGAAGTTATTTAGGTGGTGAGAGTCGAAGGAGGTTCATATGTATGGGTAAGCCGTTTGAAAGATAACTGACTTGACCTGTTATATGGATTAACCCTGTCATACTAGGAGAGTGATGATATTGAGATTATTTATGCGCATAGCTGTGTGGATTCACAGCGACCCTGTGTGGATTCACAGTGGTGTAGTATGACAGGTGCAGATCTCTGAGTCTGAGTCAACGCACGAGTCTTCCGGAAGTAGAGTCAAGTGTCTATGTGTTATGAGTCAGTGAAAAGTCTGACATGAGAAAGCTGAATAAAGAGAAATTTTGATAGACACTTGATGGTTATGTGGAATGAATGACACTTGATGAAATTGTGAAATGTGTGGAAAAGGATGGGTTATGTTGATATAAAGTTTCATATTTAAAGTTTTTTTTAACAGCGAGCTTACCCCTTTGTTTTGTTTTGTGGTTGTTTTTCCTTAAATCTGTGATGATCGTGTATAATTTACACGGGAGCAGACAAGGTGGCAGGTGATAGAGCTCCCCAGTGAGTTATTGGAGGAAGGGATGGAAGAGTTTGAAGGCTGTATTTTGTTCTTTTTGAAAACTATTTGATGAATCTGTATTAAAATCCCCTAGAGAAGGGATGTTCTTTTGAGATACAATGTATGGGATGGATGTTGATCTCGCCGCGGACTCGAGCGTGGGGAATGTGCCTCGCGCTCCTTCGTCTAGCCTTCTAACTGCTGCGCGTTCTGCAAGGAGGCTCCAGGAACCTTCGCCGGAACTCCAAATGATGCCTGCAAAACACACTAACGGCGCCTCTAGCGGCCATTGTAGCTCCGACGCTCAAGTCAGGCAACGAGAACACCAAAACTCTCTCTCGGATCTCTCTGTGTGAGACCCGTGTGTGCCCTCAGTCCTCTTTGATTCGAAGACCGAGTGTTCTCAGTTCGTGTTGTGTATTGTGTGGCAAAGATTGCGTACCTGGTGTAGTGTTTCTTCTTCCTCATATAATCCCGTGTCGCCCCCTACTGGCTACCTCTAGGACTCACTTGAGTACCCCTGCATTGCCATCACCCATTCTCTGCGGTATCTTGCGTGCAAGTTTCCTCTACTTGAGTGGAAAGTCTGACAGAACGGCCACGTGGGCGCCTCTGCACGCACTCACTCTCTGGGAACATCTTCACGGTGCAAGTGCCAGGAATGCAGCCTCACTGGGAACTCTAACCTTGATGGGTTTTCGTCCCAACAGGATTCTGCACCTAACTGTGCCTCCACCGCCTCATGCATGGTCATTCCGTGACTAAGGCCGCTCCCTGGCTCTGGGCACCGATGACCGATGTGTCACCCTGTTGGCGATCTCTCATCGCCCTTGTTCTTGGTGATCAAATCTTCTGAGGGCTCATCGATCTCTCAGCCCCTGGCTGATGTCTGAGGTCTGGCCACTACAATCCCCTTGCGGAGTAACTTAGCGCATCATTCACATCGTCATGGCCGACGTCACTCGCCACACACCGATGACCGAGGTATCTCTCATCCTGACCGATGGCCGATGTCTCATTCTGGCCGGTGATCGATGTGTCACCCTGACCGATGACAGATGGCGCTTCTTCACGTTGTCGTGCTCTCCTTATGGAATCAGGCGAGGTCCTTGTGTAACGTTCTCGCTGGGAGCCTGGGTCCCAGTTTAACACGTGTTGGCAAGGAACCCCCGACGACTGATCACTCTGCATGCACCGATGACTGATCGGTGCTTCATCACTTCTCGCGCTCTGCTTCCAGGCGCTCATGTAGGAACTGATCTGCTCGTGGTGGTCACTTGGTAACTGACCACTGATCGCCATTCTTGAACGATCTCCACCCCGGTTCATCTGCTATCCCATGCCACGCGTTGCTCTGTGATTGGCCCACGTGGTCATCTGCTGTTGATGTCATCGACTACCGATGACCGACTGGATCAGATGTATTTTATTATATATACATATGTTAATTTTGATATTATTGTTTTACGTTTATTTTATTATATAAATATGAAAAAATTTTAGGGGCGTTACATTTATGGTATCAGAGCAGTTCGTCCTTAGGATGACTTGAGGATAGTGGGTTCATTGTGTTTCTTCTGCTTATAAATAATTATTGGAGTCTTAATTACAGCTTTAGTGAAAGGTTTTCAAATGTTTTTCTTATTAAAGTCTTGTTTGTGCTCTCGTAAAAATATGTTCTAAATGAAAATTTTAGTATTAAGAATGAAAGGATCTTGATAAAGTAGTGAGGGTGCACACTCATAACTGGATCGAGATGGTTCTAAATCTTAATTCTAAAAGTTTGATGTTTAGCATATATTAAATTCTGGTGTGATTTATTTCATTTTGTTAAGTGTTTTGTATTTGATTGAAAGTTTTCTTTTGATTGATAGTTTTACACAATAATTATTTTGGTGTTATGCTTTATATTATAAGCATTATGATCTTGTTGATAAACTCAAATTCTAGATGAGTTGAGATGCTGATCTTTGTAAGATCTAGATGTTGTCTTCTAAATGAATTGATTCTTTATCAAGTTCATTTTATAGGAATATGATTAGAGAATGATAGTTTCAATATCTTAAACAGAAAAATGGCTCCTAGACCTCCTACCCCTCCCCAACCTTCTTCGAAAATGAGCCAGATTGCCAAGGCTATTGAGATGATGGCAAGTGCTATCCAACAACAGAATGCGGCAATGGCTCAGAATCATCAAGCTGCAATGCACCATTGGGAAACTGCTAGATCGACTGCAACAGCTTCCCATGTCGGTCAGCCTCAGGAATAGATGGGACTGACCGAGTTCATGAGGCACAACCCACCCAAGTTCAGTGGGAATGCTACTCCTGATCAAGCAGATCAATGGATCAGGGAGTTAGAGAAAATCTTCAAGGCAACCTCCTGCCCTGAAGATAAGAAATTGGTATTTGCTACCTATCTGTTATCTGGAGAAGCCGAGTTATGGTGGATAGGAACTCAACAGATGATGGAAGCCCGAGCGGAAGTATCAGATTGGGAAAGCTTCAGGGTGAGGTTTCTGGAGAAATATTTTCCAGATAGTGCAAGGTTCGCGAAGGAAGCAGAATTTCTCAGGTTGGAGCAGGGAGAGATGTCCGTGAACGCTTATGCTGCTAGGTTTGAGTACTTAGCCAGATTTTATACCCAAGCTACCTCTGAGGCTTGGAGGTGTAGGAAGTTTGAGGAAGGATTAAAGCATGAGTTGAAGAGGACCATAGCACCTATGTGCATCAAGGAGTTTCACGCCTTAGTGGAGAAGGCGAAGATGGTGGAAACCCTGGAAAAGAGTGATTCCCGGGTGATCAGATCACACCCAGGGGGTTTTTCCAGTGGGAAGGCCAAGGTGCAGCACCCACAAAACAAGCCTTATGCGAGACCTCCACAACATCGGGCAGGAGCAGTTCTGCCCCAGTTTCAGCAGCAACAACCATGGAAACCTAGATGTTTCCATTGTGGTGGACCACACACATCCAATATGTGCTCCAAGGGGAATTCAGAGAAAACATGCTACACATGCCAAAAGACGGGACACGTTGCTAGAGAGTGTCCTAACAAGAATAGGATGACCCAATCCGGTGGTTCTCAGCAGTTTAGGAATGAAGGCAGCAGACCTCAGGCAGCAGGGAGAGTGTTTGCTATGTCAGGAGCTGAGGCATCTCAGTCAAGTAACTTAGTGCAAGGTGTTTGTTTTATAGCTAGTAGAAGTGTAAAAGCCTTGTTTGTTTCTGGAGCGACACACTCTTTTGTGTCAAGTCTGTGCGTAGCAGAGTTGGGCCTTCTAGTGAATTAGTTGCCGTTTGAACTGTTGGTCTCTACACCTGCATCAGGATAGGTATTGACCTCTACAGTTTGCTCTGAATGTTCAGTAATAGGAGAGGGACGCAGGTTCAAAGTAAATTTGATCTGTCTACCTCTTCAGGACCTGGATGTTATCCTAGGAATGGATTGACTATCTACCAATCACATTCTCATAGATTGCGGTAAACAGAAAATAGCGTTTTCGGACTTCCAAGAGTCAGATGTGATATCTGCTCAGCATGTGTGGTTGGAGTTGAAGGAAGGGTCGAGGTGCTTTGTGATCCTAGCTCAAATGGAAGTGAAGAATGAAGAAGACATAAGCAGTATACATGTGGTGAGGGATTTCATGGATGTATTTCTAGAAGAAATACCTAGGTTGCCTCCTAAGAGAGAAGTGGAATTCTCTATTGATTTGGTACCTGGAGCTGGACCAGTGTCAATGGGACCTTACCGAATGGCTCCAGCTGAGTTGGTAGAATTAAAGAAGCAAGTAGAAGATTTGTTAGAGAAGCGACTCATCAGACCTAGTGTATCTCCATGGGGGGCTCCAGTGCTTCTAGTTAAGAAAAAGGATGGAGGGTCTCGGTTGTGTGTGGATTACAGGCAGTTGAATAAGTTGACCATCAAGAACAAGTATCCTCTGCCAAGAATTGATGATTTGATGGATCAATTGCATGGAGCCTGTAACATCCCGCCAAATACTTTTCATATTTATATAATAAAAATAAAGGTAAACAAATATATTGAAGTGAACATAATTATATATATGTAATGAAGTTTCTCCTCACAGGGAGTTTAATACATAATCGGTCAATTTTCCAAAAGCGTAAACAAAATTACAGTAAAATAGAAAGACAGGCGATCTCCTAACAGCAAAAGGCGATCTCCTATCAGAGAACGCCGATCTCCTATCAGAAAACAGAAAAAGGGTGATCGCCTAACAGAGATAAGAACAGGCGATCTCCTTCCGGCGACCACTCACTGAGGAGCTCTATTTCCTGCAACATCATCTTCTCTCGTGTAAATTATACACGATCATCACAGGTTTAAGAAAAAGCCAAACACAACACCAAAAATCACAGGGTAAGCTAGACATTTGAAAGAGAGTTTAGATATGAAACTTTAAAATCAAGATGAAACAAATTAAAGACACCCACGTAAAAACTATCAATTTTTCTCATTCCCTTCACATGACCATCAAGTAATCACACATTTCACAATTTCCTCAAGAGTCGTTCTATTCACATAACGCATCAAGTGTCTATCAATTTCAATGTTCCTCATTTCTCACGTCAGACTTCCACTGACTCATCACACAAGACACTTGACACTACTTCCGGAAGACTCGTGCATTGACTAGAGTCAGAGATCTGCACCTGTCATACTAAACTGCAGAAAAGTTTCCACAGCTATGCGCATCAACACAATCTCGATCTCAATTTCATCACTCTCGCAGTATGACAGGGTGAATCCACACAACAGGTCAAGTAGTTATCTTTCAAACACTTACCCATACGTATGAACCTCCATCGACTCTCAACGCCTGAATAACTTCATCTATATGAATTCATTATCTCAGGAGAGTCAGGATATCTCATTATAGAAATCACCGATCAATTCACATCCTACACGATCTTACACGGTATTTTCTTTCCTGAAAATACTATGCCTTGATCCCACATTCACAACATTCAACACCTCATATAACACTTAAATGAACGATTCCAATCACAGCAAAACTCATTCCAAGGTTCAGATTTTCGAATATCACATTTAAATCTCAAACAGTTTCAAACAATACCAAAAACAGGGGAGTTCGAAAAACAACGCCAAAACCGGCGATCTCGTCCAAAAACAGGGGATTATGCAATAACAGTTGAAAACCCGGCGACCACGTCGCCCCATCATCTCAATCATCTAATATAAGGTTTTTCGTTGGAAAAAAAATAAGGCTAGCTTCCCTTACCTGGACTTGCGCAAAACACCAAGAGCTCCAAAACCCACCGAGCTTAAAGGATGCCTTAGCTCTGTTTTAGCGTCTGGTTTGTAGAACTTGCAGAGAACCTCCCAGGTGCTCCAAGGGCAGTCGTCGCTCGTCGCACTGGTGCTTGAGGGTGCCTGAATCGCAGCGCGAAGGAGAGAAAAGGAGAAGAATGAAGGTAAACTCACTCTTTCACTCTTGAACCATTGCAACGTCCTTTGCCTCTCAGAAGTGGGTTTTTGAATCTTAAACCAACTTGTCCACAAAAGCCGCTGCCACCACCCACTCTGCAGGGAAGTTTGCGTGTACGCTTCCCTGAACAGTACGACTGTGCGTTCCTCTGGTGCCTGCACTTGCTCAAAGGCAAGGAGGACTTCCTCTGGTGCCTGCACTTGCTCAAAGGCAAGGAGGACTTCCTCTGTTCTCGCCTGCACTTGCTCAAGGGCAAGGAGGACTTCCTCTGGTGCCTGCACTTGCTCAAAGGCAAGGAGGACTTCCTCTGTTCTCGCCTGCACTTGCTCAAGGGCAAGGAGGTCTTCCTCTTTCTCGCCTGCACTTGCTCAAAGGCAACGAGGACTTCCTCTGGTGCCTGCACTTGCTCAAAGGCAAGGAGGACTTCCTCTTTCTCGCCTGCACTTGCTCAAAGGCAAGGAGGACTTCCTCTGGTGCCTCAACCTTGCTGTAAAAAGCAAAGGAAGAGGACTTTCTCTTGCCTCAACCTTGCTGTATAAGGCAGAGGTGAGGACTTTCTCTGTTGCCTCAACCTTGCTGTAAAAAGCAAAGGAAGAGGACTTTCTCTTGCCTCAACCTTGCTGTATAAAGCAGAGGAAGAGGACTTTCTCTCGCCTGCACCTCGCTGTACAAAGTCGAGGGAGGACTTTCTCGGGGGTGCACGCTCCCAGGGGGGCGCCAGGCGTGGCTGTCTAAGCGCACACACTGGGCGCGCCCTGCCTGCATTGCCTCATCGCACGTTCACCGACGTCCCGACCGGCGAGGATCTCTTCTTCTGGAATCATACGAGGTGCATGCTTAACGCTCTCGCTGGGAACTTGGGTCCCAGCTTAACACGTGTTAGCAAGACCCCGATGACCGTGCACCGACCGAGTACTCACTCTCTACATGCACCGACGGCTGATCGCGTTCTACATGCATGCACTGATGGCTGATCGAGCTCTACATCCCAGCGCTTATCTAGGGGCTGATCTGCGGGTGGTGCCACTCTCGGTAACTCACCACCGATCACCTGGTCTTGCACCTGGGGCAAGGAGAACTTTAAACTGGGAACACTCGCACACTTTATGTACTGAAAATCTTTTATTGGGTGGCATCGTTAAAAAGAGTGCCCCTGATCTGCTCAACTGTTTAATACACTAAGTGTGTGTACAGCGCGATAGCGCATCTACTTTACAACTTAACGAAAGTAGGAAAGAAACGTGTTGCGTCCTGGGTTCTGGGAATAGTCGTTACGTCCAGAGTCACTAGCCGACAAGCTCCATTCTCCAACGTCTCAACCACTCTGGATGGGGTCTCCTTTAACCGGCGATGACCGCCCTGGCGATGCACACACGTGGGGCGATCATGCCTTCCGCTTCAGCTCTGGGAGCCCCCCCAGTGTAGCCTCTTCCATCACCTCTCCTCCCCAAACACAAGGAGTTCATTCTGCTGGTCGCCTTCCTGGGACCCCGAAGCGCGATCACCTTGTGTCTTCTGCAGGTAATCGGTCAGGGACCCTGTCTCCACCAACTCAGCAAGCTGACGCCCCAACGCCAGGCAGTTACGGAGTGTATGTGTAACATCCCGCCAAAATACTATACAAATGTATATAATGAAAATAAAGGTAACAAATAGATTGAAGTGAACAAAATATTATATATATAAAAGGTAGTTTCTCCTCACAGGGAGTTTAATACAAATTTGGTCAAATTTTCCAGAAACATAAACAAATTACAGTAAAAAAAACAAAGCAGGCGATCTCCTATCGGAAGAGACCGATCTCCTATCGGACGAGGCCGATCTCCTATCAGAGGACCCAAAACAGCCGATCGGCTACCAGAACAGAAATCAGGCGATCTCCTTCCGGCGACCACTCACTAAGGAGCTCTACTTCCTGGAAGATCATCTGCTCCCGTGTAAATTATACACGATCATCACAGTTTTAAGAAAAACAACCACAGAAACAAAATACGCAGGGTAAGCTAGATATTTTAAAGAGAGTTTATATATAAACATTAAAATCAAGGTAAAACAATTTCAAGGTAACCACGTAAAACTATACATTTTCTCATTTCCTTCACCTGATCGCCAAGAAGTCATACATTTCACAATATTTTCAAGAGTCGTTCTATTTCACATAATGTACCAAGTGTCTATCAATTCAATGTTTCTCATTTCCCACATCAGACTTCCACTGACTCAGCACACAAGACACTTGACACTACTTCCGGAAAACTCATGCATTGATTAGACTCAAAGATCTGCACCTGTCATACTACACCACTGTGAATCCACACAGGGTCGTTGTGAATCCACACAGCTATGCGCATAATTAATCTCAATATCATCGTTCTCACAGTATGACAGGGTGAATCCACACAACAGGTCAAGTAGTTATGTTTCAAACACTTACCCATACGTATGAATCTCCATCGACTCTCAACGCCTGAATAACTTCATCTATATGAATCCATTATCTCAGGAGAGTCAGGATATCTCATTAGGAATCACCGATCAATGCATATCCTACACGATCTTACACGGTATTTTCTTTCCTGAAAATACTATGCCTCGATCCCACATTCACAGCATTCAAGACATCATACCACTCAAATAAATGATTCAATCACAGCAACAATCATTTCAAAGGTTCAGATTTTCGAATATCTCATTTAAATCTCAAACAGTTTCAAAGCAACACCAAAAACAGAGAGTTTCGCAAACAACGCCAAAACCGGCGATCTAGATCAAAAACAGGGTATTTCGAAGTCTGTATATAAAACCAAACACATAGAAACAGAGCATTCACGAAGATGAAAACGAAAACCGGCGACCACGTCGCCCTTACTTCAGAAACAGCTAAACTATGGCTTGTATTGAAAATGAAGGCTAGCTTCCCTTACCTGGACTTGCGTAAAATACCGCGAGCTCAAAACCCACCGAGCCTGAAGGATGCCTTAGCTCTGTTTTCAGCGCCTGGTCTGTAGAACTTGTAGAGAACCTCTTAAGTGCTCTAAGGGCAACGTCGCTTGTCGCCCTGATGCTGGAGGTTGCCTGAGTCTCAACGCAAGGAAGGGAAGAAGAGAGGGAGGAAGTTTGCACTCACTCTAACACTCTTGAGTCTGTAACGCTCTTTGCCATTCCCACAGTGGCTTTTGAATCCTAGCTTACCTGTCCACGTATGCTGCTGCTGTCACCCCTTCTGCAGGAAAGCCTGAGAACCACTGCCCTGAACAGTACGACCACTGTTGTCGCTTGTGCATGCCAACCACTGCTCTGAACAGTACGACCATTGTTGTCGCTTGTGCATGCCAACCACTGCTCTGAACAGTACAACCACGAGTGACTCTTGCGCATGCCAACATTCTGATGTCACTATTCTGAGCCACCCTTTTTGTCTATGTGGCGCGCGTGCAGGACGTTTCATGTTGGGAGTCTGGGTCCCATTTTACTCTGTGTGAAACTGGACGTCGTGCGATAACTTTCCATTGCTGACTCATCCTGGCGAACGACCGATGTCTCCTTCGCCCTGGAAGACGACCGATGTCTCCTTCGCCCTGGAAGACGACCGATGTCTCCTTCGCCCTGGAAGACGACCGATGTCTCCTTTGCCCTGGAAGACGTCCGATGTCTCCTTCGCCCTGGAAGACGACCGATGTCTTCCTCTGGGAGACGACCGATGTCTTCCCTGGCGACGCCCTCATAACTCTCGCGCCCTGGCTACGTCCACATGCCTCACGCCCTAGCGATGCCCGCATGCCTCTCGCGCCTTGGCCACGTCCACATGCCTCGCGCCCTGGCAATGCCCGCATGCCTCGCGCCCTGGCAATGCCAGCATGCCTCTCGCGCCTTGGCCACGTCCACATGCTTCGCGCCCTGGCAATGCCCGCATGCCTCGCGCCCTGGCAATGCCCGCATGCCTCGCGCCCTGGCAATGCCCGCATGCCTCGCGCCCTGGCAATGCCCACATGCCTCGCGCCCGCGTGATGCCTGCATGCCTCTCGCGCCCGCACGATGCCTGCATGCCTCTCGTGCCCGCACGATGCCTGCATGCCTCTCGCGCCCGCACGATGCCTGCATGCCTCGCGTGCCCGCACAATGCCTGCATGCCTCTCGCGCCCGCACGATGCCTGCATGCCTCGCGCCCTGGCGACGTCCACCTGGCGCTCATGGGTAGCAGGTGACCGGTGATCTCATAGCCTTCTAAACTTAACTTTTCCTCCCTTTTTATTTTAAATAAAACATACATAGAATTCTTTTAAAATATAACCCTTTTTATTCCAATTCAATTTTACAGGTCCTTACAGTATGTCCATAAGCTTGATGGAATTCACACCACTCATCCTTCCTCCCTCCAAGTACCCTATCGGTTTTCTCTGGCACATGGAGTCTTGCTGCCACAGCAGGGATGGCGATCAGCTCCGCCAAACTTATCATGAAATCATACCTGGGGGGTGCGTTGCTTGCACGCCCCCTGGACTGGTCCTTCCTTGGTGCATAAGGGCGAGACCTTCCCTGCTCCTTCCTCCCTTCCTTGATCTCATGCACCCGCGCCTGCTGCTGTTGATTCCCCTGACCTCCACGTGGCTTCGACGGTGCAGCATTTCCTCTCTTCTTAGAGACCTCTGTCTCTGCTACTATGTGTGCCACCGCACGTCGCCGTATCTTGGTGAAGGTGGCAGGGTGGCTCCTGATGAGCGATTCACTGAAAGGACCAGGGAGGACACCGCCCTTGAACGCATGCACCAGCATGTCTTCATCCTTGACAGGCAATCTCACCACCTGCGCCCCAAAGCGATTAAGGTAGTCCCTCAACGGCTCCCCCTGATACTGGCGCACGTCAAACAGGTCGTAGGACACCACTGGCGCAGGTCGGTTAATGATGTACTGCTCCGCGAACAGCTTCGCAAACTGATGGAAGGAAGTGACGTGGCCCTCTGACAGGCTCACGAACCACTCCATAGCCACTCCGCTCAGTGTACCCATGAACATCTTGCAGTACACAGCATCTGAACCTCCAGTCAGCATCATCTGAGTGTGGAAGGCTGTCAGGTGTGCTTCTGGATCTTCCACCCCCGTGAACGACGCTTTCAGTCCCACCAGATTGGGAGGCACCACCGTGTTCATGATCTCAGGGGAGAAAGGCATAGGGAATACTCTAGGAGGCGATTGCGGCGTCGACGTCCTCTCTTCAACTGCACGCTCCTTCCGCGCCTGCAATTCCCTACGCAGCTCTTCATTGATATGGCTCAACTCTTCGTTTCTTCTCTGCGATGCAGTCAACTCTGCACGCATTTTCTCCTGATCAGCTCTCGATTTCGCGACGCTATCTTGCAACGCGCGCATCATCTCCACTGCCTGCGCCATGGTAACAACTCCTTCTTCAGCAGATGGCGCAGGTGAGGTTTGCCTGGTTCTTCTTCTCATCTTCTCAACACTTCGATGTAACTTCAAGAAACCTCGACGAAAAGATCAAGAAGCTCCAAGAAACTGCAAGAACCTCAAGAAACTGCGACGTGGATGGGAGCAAAATTCACACGGGCCCCACGGTGGGCGCCTAATGATCCTGCTGCTTGACTCGAATGTGGAGGATTGCCTCGTCACTCCTTCGTCTAGCCTTCTGTTCTGCAGGAACGCTCCAAGAACCACTACCGGAACTCCAAACGCTGCCTGCAAAACACACAGACGACGCCTCTAGCGGCCGTTGTAGCTCCGACGCTCAAGTCAGGCAACAGGAACACCAAAACTATATCTGAATCTCTCTGTGAGACTCGTGTGTAACTGTAAACTCTAAAATGTGTAAGCTGTAAGAATCTGTAAAAAACCTCCCCTCAATTTCGTTAAGAGTTTGTATATATACCTGAGTCTTTCTCTCTCCTAACGGTTATTCCTCTTGACATATGGATAACATCTGGTCGTACACGTGTCACCATCTGGAGTATCTGCAGCTGAAACGTTACTTCCACTGTGCCCCTGCGACTAAGTTATCCACACAGGGAGTAGCTTAGTACGCAGGCTACTCTGGGCGCAACCTTAACATGGCGAGCTGGTTAACCCTGGGCATTGCAGCTCACACTACACATGGTGGCAGATATGCCACTTATCCTCTGTACTTAGACCATACAACAAGTGCTTGCCAAGTCTTCTTAAACACCCAGCGATGTGCTCTTTCGGTGACTTGCTGACCACCTGATCTCCTAACCTTAACACACGGCGATCATGTGCAATCTGGGCGATTACTGATCCATACCGGCGATGAGCGATTACTCATCCTCAAGCCGATAGGCGATTACTCACCTCAAGGCGATAGGCGATTACTCACCTTAAGGCGATAGGCGATTACTCATCTTCAAGGCGATAGGCGATTACCATTCTGAGTGATCGCCTCCCTGATTCGCCTGCTATCCTCTACCACGTGTTACTCTGTGAATGGTCCACGTGGTCAACTGCTGCTGATGTCATCGACTACCGATGACCGACCGGATCACCTAATTAAAGTCTTGTGATGGAGAACCATCTTCACTTCCAAGCCACCATTTTCTCAGCAAAGAGCAGAAGACAAATACAAAATATACAAAAGAAATCTCTGTCTTAGTTTGTATAATTTTTTAAGTAGTAGAATAATATTTCTTTTGGCTTTGTATTTTTCTAGTCATTTTTAGGATAGGATAAAAATAATCCAAGGCATTCTAGAAACCTTCACTTAGCCTTTAAGCAATGGTTTCTAGAGCACCTTTAGAAGAACCATATGATTTAGTTGCCTTAACCTTTACCATAGTTAAGTTCCACTTAACTAAGGAGAAGGCATACAAAGAGGCATGGTTAAAAGCTCTTTTAGCTTATAAATAAGAGGTTTCTCTCATTGTATTCCTTAGACATTGATGAATGAAATTATTTTCTGAATTTTCAGCAAAACTCTCTCTAACTTTTTCTTTTTAAAATGCTTTCAAGCATAGTAGAAAACTCGAGGAAGTTGGCCTAACCTCTTCCTTGGTCTCTTGCACCTAAAGTTGCTCCTTCCTCTTCTCCTTTTCCAAACCTATTTGGTGCTTCCTACAAGTTTTCCATTGCCTCCATCAGTCCCTTCCTAAACTCAAGAACCAAATTGCAACACCTTGTCTTTGCTAGATTCGGATGAAGACAAAGAAGAATTGGAAGTGATCTTGCCACGGACTTGAACGTGGAGTATGTGCCTCGTCACTCCTTCGTCTAGCCTCCTGCAACTGCATGTTCTGCAAGAACGCTCCAAGAAACGATGCCTGCAAAACACACAGACGGCGCCTCTAACGGCCGTGTGCACTCCGACGCTCAAGTCAGGCAACAGGAACACCAAAAGCTATCACTGAATCTCTCTGTGACACTCGTGTGTGCTCAAATCCACCCTCTGTTATCACTGTGCAACGTGTAGAAACGATCCCACAGTGACTCAGAGAAAACTGTGTGTAACTATCAAAACTGTAAGAAGTGTTATCCTGTGTGTACCTTACATGAGGTGGAGTACCTTTATACTTGGGCCGCGCCTCTCTCTTAGATGGTGACACGTGGAGGCATGCGACTGGCATCTGACCGTTCACATATCACACCTGAAGGACTATTGGGCTTTCTCTGTGCGGCTAAGTTATCCTCTGGCGGAGTAACTTAGTGCCTTTCTTCTCTCTGACTGAGTGCATGCTCCCAGGAGAGCCCCTAGCGTGGCTGGTCTGAGCGCACACGCCAGGCGCATCCTGCCTGCATGGCCTCATCGCGCGGTGCTATGCATGTAATGGGCTAAGAGAAACACTGATCATTGTCCAGCTTAACTAGCTCCCTTACGCCATCCTCATGCACGACCCCACCGGCGAGCATCTCTTCTTCTTCTATTCTGGCATCATGCGAGGTGCATGCGTAACGTTCTCACTGTGAGTCTGGGTCCCAGTTTAACACGTGTTGGCAAGAAACCCCGATGATCGATCTCGCTCTGCATGCACCAATGACCGAGCGATGCCCCATTATTATCCACCGATGACCGTGCGGTGGCTCATGATCTTCCACCAACGTCCGTGCGGTTCCTCATGTCCTTCCACCGACGTCCGTGTGGGGCCTCATGACTTTCCACCGACTTCCATGTGATGCCTTATTACTCCATCGACCGACCGATGCTTCGTCACTTCACGCGCCATGTTTCCAGGCGCTCATCTAGGAAACGCTCTCGGGGTGGCGACAACTGGGCAACTGACCACCGATCGCCTTCCTGAGGAATCTCCTCCCTGATTCTCCTGCTATCTCGTTCCACGTGGCACCCAATGATTGGTCCACGTGGTTATCTGTTGCTGACGTCATTGACTAACAATGACTGACCGGATCAGGAAGCATATGCAAATAGTAATCCTTTCATAAAAATGAGGATGATTGTTTCAGATTAGATTTACAATTAATCGATTTTGATCCGGTCGGTCATCGGTAGTCGATGACGTCAGCAGCAGATGACCACGTGGGCCAGTCACAGAGCAACGCGTGGCATGAGATAGCAGATGAACCAGGGTGGAGATCGTTCAAGAACGGCGATCAGTGGTCAGTTATCGAGTGACCACCACCAGCAGATCAGTTCCTACATGAGCGCCTGGAAGCAGAGCGCGAGAAGTGATGAAGCACCGATCAGTCATCGGTGCATGTAGAGCGATCAGTCATCGGGGGTCCTTGCCAACGCGTGTTAAACTGGGACCCAGGCTCCCAGCGAGAACGTTATCCAAGGACCACGCCTGATTCCACAAGCAGAGCACGACAACGTAAAGAAGCGCCATCGGTCATCGGTCAGGGTGACACATCGATCACCAGCCAAGATGAGACATCGGCCATCGGTCAAGATGAGGGACACCTCGGTCATCGGTAAGTGTCGAGGTGACATCGGCCGCGCGATGTGAACAACGCGACCAATGATCAGTAAAGCGCCCAGAGGCAGGGAGTGGCCTTAGTCGCGAGACGACCATGCATGAAGATGGGAAGACGCAATTAGGTGCACAATCCTGCTGGGACAAGAACCCATCAAGGTTAGAGTCTCCCAGTGAGGTTGCATGCATGCCACGTGGACCGTGAAGATGTTCCCAGAGAATAGGTAGGGCAGATGGGCACAGAAATCGAGGGTTACAGAGGTACCCACGCGGCCTCCCCTGTCAGACCTTGCACTCAAGTGAGGAAGGCCTGCACGCAAGGTAGCCCTGGGGGTAGATAACGGTGGTGCAGAGTAATCAAGTGGCCCTAGAGGTAGCCAGTAGGGGGCGACGCGGGATTATATGAGGAAGAAGAAACACTACACCAGGTATGCAATCTTGGCCACACAACACACAACACAAAACCGAGAACACTCAGTTTTCGAATCAAAGAGGACTGAGGGCACACACACGGGTCTCACACAGATAGATCTGAGAGAGAGTGTTGGTGTTCCCATTGCCTGACTTGAGCGTCGGAGCTACAACGGCCGCTAGAGGCGTCGTCTGTGTGTTTTGCAGGCACCGTTTGGAGTTCCGGCGAAGGTTCCTGAAGCCTCCTTGCAGAACGCGCAGCAGTTAGAAGGCTAGACGAAGGAGTGACGAGGCACTTTCCCACACTCGAGTCCGCGGCGGGATCATTTGGCGCCCACCGTGGGGCACGAAGTAAAACGAAGCCCCCATACACAAGAACAAGAGTAGAAATCGTACAGATGAGTAGAAGAACCAGACAAACGGCACCTGCGCCATCTGCTGAAGAAGGAGCTGTTACCATGGCGCAGGTCATGGAGATGATGCGCGCGCTGCAAGAGAATGTCGCGGCGTCGAGAGTTGAGCAAGAGAAGATGCATGCAAAGCTGACTGCATCGCACAGCAGAAATGAAGAGCTGAACCGCGTGAATGAGGAGTTGCGTAGGGAATTGCAGGCGCAGAATGAGCGCGTATTCGAAGATAGGACGTCGATGCCGCCGTCGCCCCCTAGAGCATTTCCTATGCCTTTCTCCCCCGAGATCATGAACACGGTGGTGCCTCCCAACCTGGTGGGAGTGAAGGCATTGTTCACGGGGGTGGAAGACCCAGAAGCACATTTGACGGCATTCCACACTCAGATGATGCTGTCTGGAGGCTCAGACACTGTGTACTGCAAATTGTTTATGAGTACACTGAGCGGAACAGCTATGGAGTGGTTCGTGAGCCTGTCGGAGGGCCACATCACCTCTTTCCATCAGTTCTCAAAGCTATTCACGGAGCAGTATATAGTCAACAGAGCGCCGCCGGTGGTGTCTTACGACCTGTTTGACGTGCGCTAGTACTAGGGGGAGTCGCTGAAGGACTTCCTCAACCGCTTCGGTGCGCAGGTGGTGAGATTGCCCAGCAAGGATGAGAGCATGCTAGTGCATGCGTTCAAGAAAGGCGTGCTACCTGGCCCTTTCAGCGAATCACTCATCAGGAGCCACCCCGCCACCTTCGCTGAGATTCGGCGATGCGCGGTGGCGCACATAGTGGCAGAGACCGAGGTCTCTGAGAAAAGAGGTTGCACTGCGCCGACGAAGCCGCGTGGAGGTCAGTGGAAGCCGCAGCAGCAGGTGCGGGTGTATGAGGCCAAGGAAGGGAGGAAGGTGCAGGGAAAGCCTCGTCCCTATGCACCCAGGAAGGACCAGCGTAGGGGGCGTGCAAGGGAGAACAACACACCCCCTAGGTATGATTTCGTGATAGAGTTGGCGGAGCTGATCGCCATCCCTGCCGTGGCAGCAAGACTCCGAGTACCAGAGAAAACTGACAAGGTACTTGGAGGGAGGAAGGACGAGTGGTGTGAGTTCCATCAGGCTTATGGACACACGCTCCGCACCTGCCTGACGTTGGGGCATCAACTTGCTGAGTTGGTGAAGATAGGATTCCTGACCGATTACCTGCGGGAGGCGCAAGCTGATCACGCTTCGGGGTCTCAGACAGGCGATCAACAACACGAGATCCCTGTGCATGGGGACGTGAGGTGATGGAGGATGCAACGCTGGGGGGCTCCCAGGCAGCTCAGGAGGAAGCTGCTCGTGAATCAGGCGTCGCCAGGGCGGTCATCGCCTATGAAAGGAAGGGGTCCATACAGAGTGGTTGAAGCGTTGGAGAGTGGAGACTCTGGATGGAGCACCTATCCCCAGGACATGGAACGCTACACACTCAAGTTTCTGCTTCAGTTAAGTTGTAAGGTAGATGCGTTCTTGCGTTGTACACACACTCAATGTATATACTGTAAATAGTTGAGCAGATCAGGGGGCACTCTTTTCCCTGATGAGGGTTTTTAACGAGGCCACCCAATAAAAAAAGGTTTCAGTATACCAAGTGTGCACGTGTTTTCCAGTTTCAAGTTCTACTTGCCCCAGATGAAAGTGCAAGTGATCGGTTGGAGCCTGCTCGCCCCAGGCGCGAGTACGGACGACCGACAGGGGTCAACAAGAAAAACTCTTCTTCCCCAAAGCAAGACATCATCTTCGCGTTTAAACACCAAGAAGCAGAGCGCGATCATTCATCGGTGCACCCAAAGCACGATGAGTCATTGGTGCACTCAGAGCACGATCAGTCATCGGTGCACTCGAAGCAGAGCACTCATCGGTGCATGGTCATCGGGGTCTTGCCAACACGTGTTAAGCTGGGACCCAGGCTCCCAGCGAGAGCGTTACGCATGCACCTCGCATGATTCCAAACCAGAAGAAGAGGAGTTGCCCACTCAAAGGGCGTGCGGTGAGACCATGCAGGCAGGGATGTGCCTGGTGAGTGCACTTAGACAGCCACCCCTGGTGCTCCCCTGGGAGCATGCACCCACTAAGAGAAGAAAGTCCTCACTCTCGACTTTGTACAGGGGGTGCAGGCAGAGAAAGTCCTCTTCCTCTGCTTTTTACAGCAAGGTTGAGGCGAGAGAAAGTCCTCACCCTCGACTTTGTACAGCGGGGTGCAGGCGAGAGAAAGTCCTCTCCCTCGACTTCGTACAGCGAGGCATGGGCCAGATAAAAAAGTCCTCGCCCTCGACTTTGTATAGCGGGGTGCAGGCGAGAGAAAGTCCTCTCCCTCGACTTCGTACAGCGAGGCATGGGCCAGATAAAAAAGTCCTCGCCCTCGACTTTGTACAGCGGGGTGCAGGCGAGAGAAAGTCCTCTCCCTCAACTTCGTACAGCGAGGCATGGGCCAGATAAAAAAGTCCTCGCCCTTGACTTTGTACAGCAGGGTGCAGGCAGAGAAAGTCCTCTTCCTCTGCTTTTTACAGCAAGATTGAGGCGAGAGAAAAGTCCTCTTCCTCTACTTCTTACAGCAAGGTTGAGGCAAGAGAACCAAGTCTTCTCCTCTGCTTCATACTGCAAGGTTAAGGCAACAGAGAAAGTCCTCTTCCTCTGCTTTTTACAGCAAGGTTGGGGCGAGTGAAAAAAGTCCTCACCTCGACTTTATACAGCGAGGCTGAGGCGAGATAAAAAGTCCTCACCTTGGCTTTGTACAGCGAGGCTGAGGCGAGAGGAGAAAAACCTCACCTCGACTTCTTACAGCGAGGCTGAGGCAAGAGGGGTCATCGAGAAGCATTCCCCAAAACACAGGCATCATCTTTGGCGTTCAGGCCCTCTATGAACTTAGCACTGGAGTGACACAGAAGTAATGCGAAACCTGAAGTGTAAGGACCTGTAAAATTGAATTGGAATAAAAAGGGTTATATTTTAAATGAATTCTATGTAGGTTTATTTAAAATAAAAAGGAAGGAAAGTTAAGTTTAGAAGGCTATGAGATCGTCTAGTAGTGCATGATCGCCAGGGCGCGAGGACGTCGCCAGGGCGCGCGATGCATGTGGACGTCGCCAGGGCGCGCGATGCATGTGGACGTCGCCAGGGCGCGCGATGCATGCAGGCATCGAGCGGGCGAGAGGCATGCGGGCATCGCCAGGGCGCGAGGCATGCGGGCATTGCCAGGGCGCGAGGCATGCGGGCATTGCCAGGGCGCGAGGCATGCGGGCATTGCCAGGGCTAGACATCGGTCGTCTCCCAGATGGAGACATCGGTCGTTTGCCAGTATGAGACCTCAGTGGATAGTCATCGCGCGAGCGGTCATCGGTGGAAGGTTATCGCGCGATGTCGAGCTTCACACAGAGAAAGTGGGACCCAGACTCCCAGCATGAAACGTCCTACACACGTGCCACGTAGACAAAAGGGTGGTTCAGAATAGTGACATCAGAATGTTGGCATGCGCAAGAGACACTCGCGGTCGTACTGTTCAGAGCAGTGGTTGGCATGCACAAACGACAACAGTGGTCGTACTGTTCAGAGCAGTGGTTGGCATGCATAAGCGACAGCAGTGGTCGTACTGTTCAGGGCAGTGGTTCTCAGGCTTTCCTGCAGAAGGGGTGGCAGCGGCAGCATACGTGGACAGGTAAGCTGGGATTCAAAAGCCACTGCGGGAAGGCAAAGAGTGTTACAGACTCAAGAGTGTTAGAGTGAGTGCAAACTTCCTCCCTCCCTTCTTCCCTTCCTTGCGTTGAGACTCAGGCAACCTCCAGCATCAGTGCGACAAGCGACGTTGCCCTTAGAGCACCTAAGAGGTTCTCTGCAAGTTCTACAGACCAGGCGCTGAAAACAGAGACAAGGCGTGGTTCAAGCTTCGTTGGGTTTCGGAGCTCCTGGTGTTTTGCGCAAGTCCAGGTAAGGGAAGCTAGCCTTCATTTTCAATACAAGCCATAGATTAGCTGTTTCTGAAGTGAGGGCGACGTGGTCGCCGGTTTCGTTTTCATCTTCGTGAATGCTCTGTTTCTATGTGTTTGGGCGACGTGGTCGCCGGTTTTATGTACAGACTTCGAAATACCTTATTTTTGAACCAGATCGCCGGTTTTGGCGTTGTTTGCGAAACTCTCTGTTTTTGGTGTTGCTTTGAAACTGTTGAGATTTAAATGAGATATTCGAAAATAAGAACCTTGGATTGAGTTTTGCTGTGATTGAAATCATTCCTTTAAGTGTTATGTGATGTGTTGGATGTGGTGAATGTGGATCGAGGCATAGTATTTTCAGGAAAGAAAATACCGTGTAAGATCGTGTAGGATGTGCATTGATCGGTGATGTCTATAATGAGATTATCCTGACTCTCCTGAGATAATGGATTCATATAGATGAGGTTATTCAGGCGTTGAGAGTCGAAGGAGGTTCATATGTATGGGTGAGTCGTGTGAAACAGAACGAGCTCGGCCTGTCATATGGATTAACCCTGTCATACTGTGAGAATGGTGAACTTGAGATCGAGAATGTGTTGATGCGCATAGCTGTGGAAACATTACAACAACTTTGTATGACAGGTGCAGAATCTCTGAGTCTAGTCAATGCACGAGTCTTCCGGAAGTAGGTCAAGTGTCTTGTGTGCTGGGTCAGTGGTGGTCTGACATGTGAAATGAGGAACTTGAAATCTATAGACACTTGATGCAGTTTTGTGAAATAGAATGACTCTTGAGAATATTGTGAAATGTGTGATTTCTGGGCGATCAGGTGAAGGGTATTGAGAAAATCTATAGCTTTACGTGAATACCTTGAAAATTGCTTACCCTGATTTTAATGTTCTTATTTAAACTCTCTTTAAAATATCTAGCTTACCCTGCGTGTTTTGCTCGTTGGCTGTTTTCTCTTTAAACTGTGATGATCGTGTATAACTTACACGGGAGCAGACGATTTTCCAGGAAGTAGAGTTCCTTAGTGAGTGGTCGCCGGAAGGAGATCGCCTGATTTCTGTTCTGGTAGCAGATCGGCTGTTTTGGGTCCTCTGATAGGAGATCGTCCTCGTCCGATAGGAGATCGGTCTCTTCCGATAGGAGATCGCCTGCTTTGTTTTTTTTTACTGTATTTTGTTTATGTTTCTGGAAAAATTTGACCGAATTTGTATTAAACTCCCTGTGAGGAGAAACTACATTTCATATATATATAATATTTTGTTCACTTCAATCTATTTGTTACCTTTACTTTCATTATATACTTTTGTATAGTATTTTGGTGGGATGTTACATGAAGCGCGATGACTGATCGGTGGTGCGCTAACATGCTAATCGGTGGTCGGTAGTAAAGCTCTTCCCCAAACAAGCTCTTGGGCAATCAGTCGAAGCATTTAGACACCATCAGGTCAGTCATCCAACATGAATTTATGCATAAAAGGTTTATACACGCGTTTATAGCAGAAAGAGAAATTACACAAAAGGAGAAGTTGCAAGGGAAGAAGCTCAAGAAGGAGGAATGATGGAGATCAAGCTCAAGAGGACATGGAGGTCAAACATCACGAAGAAGAAGAGGTTAAGGACGTTCATGGAGATCAAAGTCAACCTCAAAGGATCACAAGAAGCATGTTCAAAATATTAGGAGCTAGGGGAGGTTTATTTTCCCTTTTTGTAATTTCATTATGTGAAGGTGCTTAGAGGAAAACATGAGAAACCTCTTGTGTTAAAGCATCTTTAGGTCTTTTAAGTTAGGAGCATTAGGAGGGGGGTGCGTGAGTAAATAGGTGTAGAAGTTAAAATAGGAGGTGCCAAAGTGAGAAAAGAAATCACACCTTCCTCATGTCTTGTTAGGCGCCATTTTTCATTTGAATTTGGGGGGAATTTTGGTTTCTTTTAGCTTGCATTTCAGCACCTAAAAAATATAAATAGAGGTGCTGCCCCTTGTATATGCAGATTGGAAATTATTAGTAAGAAAACTCTACTCATTTTTTGAGAGCATTTGTGAGCACTTGTGTGTCTCTTCTTCCTTGCTTCATCTTGAGAGCTCTTGGAACTCAAGTGGCAGCATCACACTCTTATCTTGAAGCAATCCAACCTTCAAGTGGCGAGATCATCTCCAAGTCTCCTCTTCATAAGTCTTCTAATCCATTCTCCATTCCATTTCCTATTTTGTTCTTATCTTGCAATTCTATTCGGTGTTTTTTTTGTTCCTATTTTCAAATCTGTCCAGCATTTTTTCATTTTCCAGCACCTATGTTCTATTTCTTTTCCTTTTTCTTGTATTTCAATCGGTTCAATTTGACAATAGATGGAACGTCTAATTGAGATTGTGTTTTGGCATTAGTTTTGGTGAGTTCTTGTCTTAGAACATTGATCCAATTCTAAGAGAAAGTGCCTCTCATATGACCAACTCAAGATGTCTCCTAAGAATGTCAAGAACTTTTCATATTATGTTCTTGAATTCACATCATGTGGTATCTAGAGTTTAGGTGTGTTCTTGTTTAATTTTTGAGTTGTGTTGCACTTTGATTCAAGAGCTCTATATTCTTGTGTTTACATTTCTGTTTTTAGGCTTATTTTGAGTTTTATTGCTGTTTTCTTATTTGTGCCTATCATATGTTTGAGTATTTTCCTTTTTGAATCTATAATAGTTTTGTCATTGTCTTGTTTTTCCATAATATGTCATCACTTCTTGTAGTACTTTTATTGCAATTTTTTGTTTCTTGCTTTGGTTTACATTCTGTTTTTTGAGTTTATTGCTTGATCCTTTGTGCATTTTCTGTTTTAGATTGAGTTCATACTTGTATTTTAGACCTATACAAGTTCTATGACACAATTTCCATTATGTCTTTGCTAGTTCATAATTCTGTTTTTCATTCCTCTTAGGCTTCCTCTGTTTCTGACAACAAGTGCTTACTGTTTTTGCTTATTGCAATTGATTTACTCACTGGAAATTTCTGAAATTCTGGATTTGTGATCCTCAAAGTGTTAGAAAATAATAGAAAAAAGAAGTACAATAAAATTCAAAGTACACAAAATATGATAAATAAAATACGAAAAGTGTACATTCCTGCCGAAAAAAATACGGTAATCGGGCAGCAATTTTGAAAAATTTATTTCTCTCAATTGGCTTACTGTTTTTACATAATTCCAGTGCCATTTTTGAGTTAACATCTTTAAGTTTGTGTGGTTAAAATTTGATAGTCCAGTTCGCTGTATATCTTTCCAGATCAATCAATGTATCTCACGCACAGTTTGCATAGAATTTTTTTTTTCCAGTAGCTAATTTTTGTTTTCTTCATCTACTCTAGTGCCTTTCTTTAAGTATTCTTTTGTGTGCCTACTTTCTCATTGAGTTCCTTATTTTCTTGCTTTTCTTTTGTTCTCTATTCTTTGTGTTTGTCATCAATCTTGTATTCCTTTTGCATTGCCTTTCCTTCTTTATACCTTTTCTTGATTGTCTTTCTTCTTTCTTTGGTTTTGTGGTGTTGCCTTCAAAGATTGGTGTGCTTGCTGTGACATTTTTCATTTGAGGTTTCCAAGGCTTCAAGATCAGCTTGGTGAAAGGACCTTATTTTCTTTGAGAGTGACATTTTTCTTCCTCCATTCTCTTCGGCAGATTCATTACCACAGTTGCTGTTTTTGCAATTTTAATTCTTAACTTGTTTGCTGTTTTGGTACCTTTGCTGTTTTTATTTTTTTTTAATTACAATGGCAGGATTTTCTAGTGATGCATCCTACAAACAGCCCTCTCCTTCCAAGCCCTTACTCATTGGTGAATTACATGAGGCCCAAAGAACTATTAGACGCTTGGAAGAAAGGTTGCAAGCAATGGCATTGCAACAATCTAGGCCATCCCCTTCTATTCATGATGAACACCATTCCCCAAGGCATTCCACAAGAGCTTCATCCAATGACAATGGCCGTGAAGAGGATCATAGGAGAAGAAGAACTCCATCCCAAATGCATGGCCAAAGACATTACAATCAAGGGGAGAGACCTCACCATGGCAATGGCTACTACCAAGATGCAAAGGCTAGGCTACCTTCGGTCAAGCTTCCTTGTTTCAATGGCTCTAGTGATCCAAATGTATATTTAGATTGGGAAGCCAAGTGTGAGCAAATCTTTGAGATTCATGAGGTTCAAGAGGAGCACAAAATTAAGCTAGCTACATTAGAATTTAGTGATTATGCCATGAAATGGTGGCATGGACTTGTAAAGGACATTATATATCACAAGAGTCCTCCCGTGGACTCTTGGAACACTTTAAGATATCAAATGCGCGCTAGGTTTGTGCCTCCACATTTTAGGAAAGACCTTATGTTGAAACTCCAACGGTTTCAACAAGGCACGCTAAATGTGGATGAATATTTCAAGGAGCTTGAAACGCTTGTGCTTAAAATTGAGTTAGAAGAAAGTGAGGAGGCCATGATTGCTAGGTTTATTAGTGGACTTAGGAAGGATATTCAAGACATTGTGGAATTGCAAGAGTACTCATCATTGGGATCTTTAGTTCACTTAGCAATGAAGGTGGAAGCCTAACTTGCTAAGAAAAATTCTTTTAAAAACTCTTCCAATGATGGCTACTATAACAAGTCTTGGAGAAATAAAAAATCTTTTTCAAAATTTCCTTCCCAAGATTCCTCTTTCAAACCCAAGGAATCTAAGCCATCTACTTCTAGGCCTAAGTCACCAATCAAAACGTCTAGTAAGAAATGCTTTAAGTGTTTGGGTTATGGTCATATTGCTTCAAATTGTCCTTCTAAAAGGAACATGTACATGCATGATGGCATTATTATGAGTGAGCATGATTCGGATACACCTAGGCATTCTTCACATTCAAGTGCATCTAGTGGGAATGAGAGTGAGAGTCCCTTACAAGGAGACTTGTTGGTTGTGAGAAGACTTCTTGGTCAAGTTTCACAACCCTTTGATGAAAGTCAAAGGGCAAATATTTTTCATACAAGATGTCTTATTCAAAACAACATATGCTCCTTGATAGTGGATGGGGGTAGTTGTGCGAATGTAGCTAGTACAAGAGTTGTAGATAAGCTTGGCTTGCCTACCATCTCTCATAGCCAACCATATAAGTTGCAATGGCTTAGTGAAGTAGGGGAAATAGTTGTGAATAGGCAAGTCCTCATCCATTTCTCTATTGGAAAATACAAAGATGAGGTCTTGTGTGATGTTGTGCCCATGGAAGCCACACATGTGCTTTTGGGAAGGCCTTGGCAATATGATCGAAAAATTTTACATGATGGTTTTTCCAACAAAATTTCTTTTGATTTCCATGGTCACAAGATTATTCTAAAATCTCTCTCTCATAGAGAAGTCCATGAGGACCAAATCTTAATGAAGAAAAAAAGGGAGAGTGAAAAAGAGGGACAAGATAAAAAAGATAAAAAGGGTAAGAGTTCCAAGCCTACACTCCTTGTGTCTAGGCATGAGCTTCATAGGGAATTAGTGGCACACCATCCTCTTTTCTTAGCCATCCCTAGAACTCTTAAGATAGAACCACTTGTTGATAGTCCTCATAGTTTGGAAAAGTTGGTAGAAGAGTTTCAAGATGTGTTTCAAGATCCTCCAAAAGGACTTCCACCTTTGCGAGGGATTGAGAACCAAATTGATTTGATACTGGGCTCTTCTTTACCCAATCGTCCAGCCTATAGGACCAATCCAAGTGAAACCATGGAAATTCGCCAGCAAGTAGAAGCTTTAATAGAGAAAGGGTGGGTCCAAGATAGTATGAGCCCGTGTGCTATGCCTGTCATCCTAGTGCCTAAGAAAGATGGATCATGGAGGATGTGTTTGGATTGTAGGGCCATAAACAACATAACAATTAAGTATAGGCATCCCATACCTAGGCTTGATGACTTGTTGGATGAGTTGCATGGTTCTAAAATATTTTCAAAGATTGATCTTAAAAGCGGCTACAATCAAATCCGTATCAAACCGGGTGATGAATGGAAGACGGCTTTTAAGACCAACTTTGGTCTCTATGAGTGGTTGGTTATGCCTTTTGGCTTGACCAATGCACCAAGTACTTTCATGCGCCTCATGCATCATGTGTTGAGACCTTTCATTGGTAAGTTTGTTGTTGTTTATTTTGATGATATTCTCATTTATAGCTTATCTTTGAATGAACATAGGTTGCATGTTAGGAAAGTTTTGGAAACCCTTAGGAAGGAACATTTGTATGCTAACCTTGCTAAATGTATGTTTGCTCTTGATCATATAGAATTCCTAGGGTTTGTTGTGAGTTGTAAGGGGGTCCATGTGGACCAAGCTAAGGTGGTGGCCATTCAAAATTGGCCTACACCTTCAAATATCAATGAAGTCCGAAGTTTCCATGGACTTGCATCTTTCTATAGACGGTTTGTACCTAACTTTGGTACAATAGCCGCACCACTCAATGACATAGTGAAAAAGGATGTGGTCTTTCAATGGGGAGAAGCACAACAACAAGCTTTTGAGATTTTAAAAGAAAGATTGACTAATGCTCCCATCTTGGCCCTTCCTAATTTCACTAAGACATTTGAGATAGAGTGTGATGCTTCCAATATAGGCATTGGGGCTGTCCTCCTTCAAGAGGGCCACCCCATAGCCTATTTTAGTGAGAAATTGAAAGGTAGTCATCTCAACTATTCTACCTATGATAAAGAGTTATATGCACTTGTTAAAGCTTTGCATACTTGGCAACATTATCTTTTTCCTAAAGAGTTTGTGATCCATAGTGATCATGAATATCTTAAATATTTGAAAAGCCAAAACAAGCTCAACAAGAGGCATGCCAAATGGATAGAATTCCTTGAGCAATTTCCTTATGTGATCAAACACAAGCAAGGCAAAGTAAACATTGTGGCGGATGCCCTTTCGAGAAGATATACTTTGCTAAATATTTTAGGATCTCAATTTCTTGGCTTTGATCACATTAAGGATCTTTATCATGATGACCTTGATTTTTCTCAAATCTTTGAAGAGTGTCTTAAGGGAGAACACAAAGATTTTTTTATACAAAATGGTTTTCTTTTTAAAGGAAAACGTCTTTGTGTTCCTCATGGTTCTATTAGATCATCTCTTGTTAGAGAAGCACATGAAGGGGGTTTGATGGGACATTTTGGGGTTGCTAAAACTTTGGATGTGTTGCATGAACATTTCTTTTGGCCTCATATGCATAAACATGTTCATAGTTTGTGTGATAAATGCATAGCTTGCCGCAAAGCTAAATCTAGGATGCATCCCCATGGTTTGTATACTCCCCTTCCTATTCCTTCAATGCCTTGGGTTGATATTTCTATGGATTTCATCTTAGGATTACCCAAGACATCAAAGGGAAAGGACTCCATTTTTGTGGTAGTGGATCGTTTTTCAAAGATGGCTCACTTTATTCCTTGCCACAAAGTGGATGATACATGTCATATAGCAAACCTCTTCTTCCAAGAAGTGGTTCGCTTGCATGGGATACCTAGGACTATTGTGTCCGATAGAGACCCCAAGTTCTTGAGTCATTTTTGGAAGACCTTGTGCGGCAAGCTTGGTACTAAGCTTTTATTTTCTACCACTTGTCACCCACAAACTGATGGTCAAACCGAAGTGGTTAATAGAACATTGGGTCAACTATTGAGATGCTTTATTTCGGGAAACCCTAGAGTATGGGAGAATTTACTACCTCATGTTGAGTTTGCATATAACCGTGTAGTAAATTCTACCACTTCTCATTCTCCTTTTGAGGTTGTCTATGGGTTTAATCCCTTAACATCTCTTGATCTTCTTCCTATTCCCCTTCTTGAGGATGTTTTGTGCAAAGATGGTGATGAAAAGGCTTCTTTTCTGAAAACTTTGCATAAAGACATCAAGAAGAGAATTGAGAAGAAGGTTGGCAAGTATGCGGAACTTGCCAACCAAAGGAGAAAAGCATTGGTCTTTGATGAAGGTGATTGGGTTTGGCTTCATTTGAGGAAGGATCGTTTTCCTACTCAAAGGAAGTCCAAACTTATGCCTCGTGGAGATGGACCTTTCCAAATCCTCAAGAGGATTAATGACAATGCTTATGAGTTAGATATGCCTGATACATTCTTAGGTAGTCATACTTTTAATGTCAGCGATCTAACTCCTTTTTCTGTAGGTCTCCAGAATTCGTGGTCGAATTCTCTCCAACTAGGGGAGTATGATGGAGATCAAGCTCAAGAGGACATGGAGGCCAAACATCACGAAGAAGAAGAGGTTGAGGACGTTCATGGAGATCAAAGTCAACCTCAAAGGATCACAAGAAGCATGTTGAAAATATTAGGAGCTAGGGGACATTTATTTTCCCTTTTTGTAATTTCATTATGTGAAGGTGCTTAGAGGAAAACATGAGAAACCTCTTGTGTTAAATCATCTTTAAGTTTTTTTAGTTAGGAGCATTAGGAGGGGGGTGCGTGAGTAAATAGGTGTAGAAGTTAAAATAGGAGGTGCCAAAGTGAGAAAAGAAATCACACCTGTAAGGACCTGTAAAATTGAATTGGAATAAAAGTGGTATATTTAAATAATTTCAGAAGATGTTATTATTTAAAATACAAAGAGCTGGTAAATGAAGTTTCGTAGTAGTCGGGCCTCGGACGTCGCCCAAGATCTGGGGTCAGCTGGTAGAGGTCGGTCGGCTGACATGTAGATCAAGAAGAGTAAAGGAGGAAATGTGTAGTTAAGAAGTCTCCTACGAGATCGCCGTTAGTGAAGACGGAGGCGATCTCCGACTCCTCTGGCACATAATCGCCTGTCGCCTAGAGGAGACATGAGCGCCAATCGCCTAGAGTGTACGTGATCGGCGGGAATGCACGTAGTATGTGGTCAAGATACTGAATCAACCAGAGTGGGTTCCAACAACCACGCGTATCAAGGTGTGGGTTAAGCCTTAGATACGCTGTGCATGCGAAGCTCTACGCTTGAGCAAAAGAGATCACCCTTAGTGTTGCATGCAGGGCGCGAGAGGCATGCAGGCATCGCGCGGGCGTGAGAGGCATGCAGGCATCGCGCGGGCGTGAGAGGCATGCAAGCATCGCGCGGGCGCGAGAGGCATGCAGGCATCGCGCGGGCGCGAGGGGCATGCAGGCATCGCGCGGGCGCGAGGCACGCGGGCATTGCCAGGACGCGATGCATGAGGACGTGGCCAAGGCGCGAGAGTTATGAGGGCGTCGCCAGGGAAGACATCGGTTGTCTCCCAGAGGAAGACATCGGTCGTTCGCCAGGAAGAGGTCATCGGTGGTGGTCTTCGCGCGGGGTCATCGGTCGAGAGTCTTCGCGCGAGAGGTCATCGGTTGTTAGCCTTCGCGCGAGAGGTCATCGGTTGTTAACCTTCGCGCGAGAGGTCATCGGTTGTTAGCCTTCGCGCGAAAGGTCATCGCGCTACGTTAAGTTATACACAGAGAACGTGGGACCCAGACATCCAGCATGAGACGTTCTGCATGCGCGCCACGTAGACAAAAGAGTGGTTCAGAATAGTGACCTCAGAGTGTTAGCCTGCGCAGAGGCACGCTTAGGTGTACTGTTCAGCGAAGCGTACACGCAAACTCCCTGCAGAGTGGGTGGTGGCAGCGGTTTTTGTGGAGAAGTCAGCTTAAGATGCAAAAACCCATTTCTGAGGGAGAAGGAAAGAAACGTTGCTGTGGTTCCAGAGCTAAAGGGTGCGTTTATCTCCCTTCTCCTCCATTCTCTCCTTCGCACTGCGATTCTAGTACACCTTCACGCGGGAATACGACGAGCGACAGCCACCATTGGAGCACTTGGGTGGTTCTCTGCAAGCTCTTCAAAACCAGACTCAAGAACAGAGCCAAGGTTCTGCAAGCTTCGTTGGATTTCGGAGCCCCTGGTATTTGCGCAAAATCCAGGTAAGGGAAGCTAGCCTTCATCTTTAATACGAACCATCGTTTAGCCTTTTCTGAAGGGTGGGCGACGTGGTCGCCGTTTTCGCTTTCGTCTTCATGAAATGCTTTGTGTTATGTGTTTGGGCGACGTGGTCGCCGGTTTTAAACATAGCCTTTGAAATACCATGTTTTTGAACTAGATCGCCGGTTTTGGCGCTGTTTTGCGAAATCTCTGTTTTTGATGTTGTTTTGAAACTACTTGAGATTTACATGAGATATTCGAAGATCTGAAGCTTTGAAATGTTTGTTGATGTGATTTGAATCATTTACTTGAATGGTATGATGTGTTTGGATGTGGGATCGAGGCATAGTATTTTCAGGAAAGGAAATACCGTGTTGAGATTGGTTAGGAAGTGCATTGATCAGTGAGTAACCTGTTAATGAGACGATCCTGACTCTGCTGAGATAATGGAATCACGTAGATGAAGTTATTCAGTTGGTGAGAGTCGAAGGAGGTTCATACGTATGGGCGAGTTGTTCAAATGGGAACGAGCTCGAGCTGTTCTATGGACTAACCCTGTCATACCGGGAGAACTATTGACATTGAGATTATGTATGCGCATGCTGTGTGGATTCACAGCGACCCTGTGTGGATTCACAGTGGTATGGTATGACAAGTGCATGTCTCTGGATACTAAGTTCAACGCACGAGTCAATCCGGAAGTAGTGTCAAGTGTCTTGTGTTGTGAGTCAGTGGAAAGTCTGACAAGGGAAATGAGAAACTTGAATATTGATAGACACTTGATGCTGTATTGTGAAATGGAATGACTATGGGTGAATGTTGTGAAATGTGATTTTGGGCGATCAGCTGAATGCTATGAGTAGCTCTACGTTTTACATGGATATTTGGAACTTGGTTTACTTTGATTGTCATGTTCATGATTTAAACTCTATTTAAAGATATCTAGCTTACCCTTTATTTTGTATTGCTCTGTGGCTGTTTTCTATTAAAAACTGTGATGATCGTGTCTTTTACACGGGAGCAGATGATCTTCCAGGGAGTAGAGCTCCTCAGTGAGTGGTCGCCGGAAGGAGATCGCCTATCTCCGTCTCTACCGGGTGATCGCCGGTTTATGCCTCCATCGGGTGATCGCCGGTTTTCGTGTCCTGATAGAAGATCGCCCGTTTTGAGGTCTTCTGTTAGAGATCGCCGTTTTAAAGTTGGAGATCGCCGTTTTCTTTTGAGACCGCCTGTCTTACTGCATTTCTTTTATTTTCGTAAAATCTTGCAAACATTTGATTTGGTTATGTATTAAACTCCCTAAGAGGAGTAACTTCATTTCTGATATATATATCAATACATTTTATTTTGCACTCTTCAATATTATTTGGTTACACTTAATTTCAATTATACATGTATGTATGTATTATTTTGGTGGGATGTTACATTAATGGTATCAGAGCAGTTCGTCCTTAGGATGACCTGAGGGCTGTGGATCCATTGTGTTTCTTCTGCTCATAAAAGTTATTTGAGTTTTTAAATAACAACTATAGTGGAAGGTTTTCAAACGTTTTAGTTTTGAACTCTTGCGTGTGCTTGGGTGAACGTGTGCCTAACTGAAAATCTTAGTATTAAGAATAAGAAGGTCTTGATAAAGTGGTGAGGGTGCACACTCATAACTGGATCAAGATAATTCTTAATCTTAATTCCAAAGGTTTGATATTTAGCCTACATTGAATTCTGGTGTGATTTTTGAGTGTTCTTGAATTTGACTGAGGTGGTAGTTTGGACTGATGTTTGCACACCAGTAACTGTTCTGGTGTTTTGTGTGAAGTTATAAGTGTTGTGATTCTGTGGATGAGCTCAAATTCTTAATGATTTTGAGATGCTGACCTTTGTAAGGTCTAGCTGTTACCCCCTTGAATGAATTGATTTCTTATCGATCTCATTCTTTTAGTTGTAGGGAAATATAGGAATCTTATAGTTTCAAAATCTGAAAACGAAGGAGATGGCACGTAGACCTTCTACCCCTCCCCAACCTTCTTCAGAGATGGGTCAGATCGCCAGGGCCATGGAGGTGATGGCAACTGCCATCCAACAGCAGAATACGGTAATGGTTCAGATTCATCAGACTGTAATGAATCATTTAGAAACTGCTGGATCGGCTGCAACAGCTTTCCATGTCAATCAGCCTCGGGAGCAGATGGGGATGACCGAGTTCATGAGGCACAACCCAACCCAGTTCCGTGGGAACGTTTCTCCGAACCAACCAGATCAGGGGATCAGAGAGTTCCATGCCTTAGTGGAGAAGGCAAAGAGGGTGGAGACCCTGGAGAGGGGTGGTTCCAGGGTAATCAGATCACACCCAGGGGGTCCCTCCAGTGGGAAAGCCAAGGTACAGCAACCACGAAGCAAGCCTTATGCGAGACCTCCACCACATCGGGCAGGAGCAGTTCCGCCCCAGTTTCAGCAACAACAACCATGGAAACCAAGATGTTTCCGTTGTGGTGGATCACAGAACGTCAAAGTGTGCCCCAAGGGGAATTCAGGGAGAAGATGCTACATCTGCCGAAAGACGGGACACGTTGCTAGAGATTGTCCTACCCAGAATAGGATGACTCAACCCAGTGGATCCCAACAGTTGAGGAATGGAGGCAGTCGACCTCAGGCAGCAGGGAGAGTGTTTGCCATGACGGGAGCGGAGGCATCTCAGTCAGGTAACTTAGTACAGAATGTTGCTCTATAGCTGGTAGATGCGTTAGAATTTAGTTTGATTTTGGAGCGACACACTCCTTTGTGTCAAGCCTGTGTGTAGCCGAGCTGGGCCTTCTAGTGAAGGAGTTACCGTTTGAAACTGTTGGTCTATACACCTGCATCAGGACAGGTGTTGACCTCTACAGCTTGCCCGAATGTCCAGTGATGGTAGAAGGACGCAGATTCAAGGTGAACTTGATCTGCCTACCCCTTCAGGACCTGGATGTCATCCTGGGAATGGATTGGTTAGCTGCCAATCACGTTCTCATAGACTGTGGTAGGCAGAAGGTAGCGTTTCCAGGCCCCCAAGAACCGGATGTGTTGTCAGTTCAACAAGGGCGATCAGAGCTGGAAGGAGAGGCGAGGTGCTTCGTGGTGCTCGCCCGGTTGGAAGTGGAGAATAAAGGGAACGTCCTAAGACAGTGACTGAGATAAGGAGCTTTGTGAGGTTGCATGGAGTGCCTTCCAGCATCATTTCAGATAGAGATCCCAGGTTCACTTCACGGTTTTGGCAGACCTTGCAAGAGTGTTTGGGAACCAAGTTGAGGATGAGCTCTGCATATCATCCCCAAACAGATGGTCAGTCAGAGAGGACGATCCAATCTTTGGAAGATCTGCTGAGGGCATGCGTTTTGGATCAATTGGGAGGTTGGGAGGAGGTGTTGCCACTAGTGGAGTTTACCTATAACAATAGCTACCACGCCAGCATTGGGATGGCACCATATGAAGCCCTGTATGGGAGGAAATGCAGAACTCCCTTATGTTGGTACCAGGAGGGCGAGGCAGTCTTGGTTGGGTCAGAGTTGATTCAGCAGACGACCGAGAAGGTGAAGCAGATACAAAGCAGAATGAAAGCCTCTCAGAGTAGGCAGAAGTCCTATGCAGATCAGAGGAGAAAGCCTTTGGAGTTTGCTGCTGGAGATCACGTGTTCATGAAAGTGACACCAACCAAGGGTGTAGGGCGGGCGATCAGGTCAAAGAAGTTGTCCCCTAAGTTCGTGGGACCATATCAGATCTTAAGAAGGATTGGCCCAGTGGCGTATGAGATCGCCCTACCTCCCCATCTGGCGAATCTGCACAATGTGTTTCACGTGTCACAGCTGAGGAAGTACATGGCAAACCCTAGTCATGTGCTGGATGTAGACGACGTGCAGATCAGGGATGACTTGTCCTTTGAAGCAAAACCAGTCAGGATTGACGATCGGCAATGTAAACAGCTCAGAGGCAAGACCATCGACATGGTGAAAGTGGTGTGGGATGAGAAATCGGGGGATTCTACTTGGGAGTTAGAAGAACCCATGAGGGAGGCTTATCCATACCTCTTTTCCTTGTAATCCAATTTTCGAGGACGAAAATTTTTCTTGTTGGGGAGAATGTAAGGACCTGTAAAATTGAATTGGAATAAAAGTGGTATATTTAAATAATTTCAGAAGATGTTATTATTTAAAATACAAAGAGCTGGTAAATGAAGTTTCGTAGTAGTCGGGCCTCGGACGTCGCCCAAGATCTGGGGTCAGCTGGTAGAGGTCGGTCGGCTGACATGTAGATCAAGAAGAGTAAAGGAGGAAATGTGTAGCTAAGAAGTCTCCTACGAGATCGCCGTTAGTGAAGACGGAGGTGATCTCCGACTCCTCTGGCACATAATCGCCTGTCGCCTAGAGGAGACATGAGCGCCAATCGCCTAGAGTGTACGTGATCGGCGGGAATGCACGTAGTATGTGGTCAAGATACTGAATCAACCAGAGTGGGTTCCAACAACCACGCGTATCAAGGTGTGGGTTAAGCCTTAGATACGCTGTGCATGCGAAGCTCTACGCTTGAGCAAAAGAGATCACCCTTAGTGTTGCATGCAGGGCGCGAGAGGCATGCAGGCATCGCGCGGGCGTGAGAGGCATGCAGGCATCGCGCGGGCGTGAGAGGCATGCAAGCATCGCGCGGGCGCGAGAGGCATGCAGGCATCGCGCGGGCGCGAGGGGCATGCAGGCATCGCGCGGGCGCGAGGCACGCGGGCATTGCCAGGACGCGATGCATGAGGACGTGGCCAAGGCGCGAGAGTTATGAGGGCGTCGCCAGGGAAGACATCGGTTGTCTCCCAGAGGAAGACATCGGTCGTTCGCCAGGAAGAGGTCATCGGTGGTGGTCTTCGCGCGGGGTCATCGGTCGAGAGTCTTCGCGCGAGAGGTCATCGGTTGTTAGCCTTCGCGCGAGAGGTCATCGGTTGTTAACCTTCGCGCGAGAGGTCATCGGTTGTTAGCCTTCGCGCGAAAGGTCATCGCGCTACGTTAAGTTATACACAGAGAACGTGGGACCCAGACATCCAGCATGAGACGTTCTGCATGCGCGCCACGTAGACAAAAGAGTGGTTCAGAATAGTGACCTCAGAGTGTTAGCCTGCGCAGAGGCATGCTTAGGTGTACTGTTCAGCGAAGCGTACACGCAAACTCCCTGCAGAGTGGGTGGTGGCAGCGGTTTTTGTGGAGAAGTCAGCTTAAGATGCAAAAACCCATTTCTGAGGGAGAAGGAAAGAAACGTTGCTGTGGTTCCAGAGCTAAAGGGTGCGTTTATCTCCCTTCTCCTCCATTCTCTCCTTCGCACTGCGATTCTAGTACACCTTCACGCGGGAATACGACGAGCGACAGCCACCATTGGAGCACTTGGGTGGTTCTCTGCAAGCTCTTCAAAACCAGACTCAAGAACAGAGCCAAGGTTCTGCAAGCTTCGTTGGATTTCGGAGCCCCTGGTATTTGCGCAAAATCCAGGTAAGGGAAGCTAGCCTTCATCTTTAATACGAACCATCGTTTAGCCTTTTCTGAAGGGTGGGCGACGTGGTCGCCGTTTTCGCTTTCGTCTTCATGAAATGCTTTGTGTTATGTGTTTGGGCGACGTGGTCGCCGGTTTTAAACATAGCCTTTGAAATACCATGTTTTTGAACTAGATCGCCGGTTTTGGCGCTGTTTTGCGAAATCTCTGTTTTTGATGTTGTTTTGAAACTACTTGAGATTTACATGAGATATTCGAAGATCTGAAGCTTTGAAATGTTTGTTGATGTGATTTGAATCATTTACTTGAATGGTATGATGTGTTTGGATGTGGGATCGAGGCATAGTATTTTCAGGAAAGGAAATACCGTGTTGAGATTGGTTAGGAAGTGCATTGATCAGTGAGTAACCTGTTAATGAGACGATCCTGACTCTGCTGAGATAATGGAATCACGTAGATGAAGTTATTCAGTTGGTGAGAGTCGAAGGAGGTTCATACGTATGGGCGAGTTGTTCAAATGGGAACGAGCTCGAGCTGTTCTATGGACTAACCCTGTCATACCGGGAGAACTATTGACATTGAGATTATGTATGCGCATGCTGTGTGGATTCACAGCGACCCTGTGTGGATTCACAGTGGTATGGTATGACAAGTGCATGTCTCTGGATACTAAGTTCAACGCACGAGTCAATCCGGAAGTAGTGTCAAGTGTCTTGTGTTGTGAGTCAGTGGAAAGTCTGACAAGGGAAATGAGAAACTTGAATATTGATAGACACTTGATGCTGTATTGTGAAATGGAATGACTATGGGTGAATGTTGTGAAATGTGATTTTGGGCGATCAGCTGAATGCTATGAGTAGCTCTACGTTTTACATGGATATTTGGAACTTGGTTTACTTTGATTGTCATGTTCATGATTTAAACTCTATTTAAAGATATCTAGCTTACCCTTTATTTTGTATTGCTCTGTGGCTGTTTTCTATTAAAAACTGTGATGATCGTGTCTTTTACACGGGAGCAGATGATCTTCCAGGGAGTAGAGCTCCTCAGTGAGTGGTCGCCGGAAGGAGATCGCCTATCTCCGTCTCTACCGGGTGATCGCCGGTTTATGCCTCCATCGGGTGATCGCCGGTTTTCGTGTCCTGATAGAAGATCGCCCGTTTTGAGGTCTTCTGTTAGAGATCGCCGTTTTAAAGTTGGAGATCGCCGTTTTCTTTTGAGACCGCCTGTCTTACTGCATTTCTTTTATTTTCGTAAAATCTTGCAAACATTTGATTTGGTTATGTATTAAACTCCCTAAGAGGAGTAACTTCATTTCTGATATATATATCAATACATTTTATTTTGCACTCTTCAATATTATTTGGTTACACTTAATTTCAATTATACATGTATGTATGTATTATTTTGGTGGGATGTTACAACACCTTCCTCATGTCTTGTTAGGCGCCATTTTTCATTTGAATTTGGGGGGAATTTTGGTTTCTTTTAGCTTGCATTTCAGCACCTAAAAACTATAAATAGAGGTGTTGCCCCTTGTATATGCAGATTGGAAATTATTAGTAAGAAAACTCTACTCATTTTTTGAGAGCATTTGTGAGCACTTGTGTGTCTCTTCTTCCTTGCTTCATCTTGAGAACTCTTGGAACTCAAGTGGCAGCATCACACTCTTATCTTGAAGCAATCCAACCTTCAAGTGGCGAGATCATCTCCAAGTCTCCTCTTCATAAGTCTTCTAATCCATTCTCCATTCCATTTCCTATTTTGTTCTTATCTTGCAATTCTATTCGGTGTTTTTTTTATTCCTATTTTCAAATCTGTCCAGCATTTTTTCATTTTCCAGCACCTATGTTCTGTTTCTTTTCCTTTTTCTTGTATTTCAATCGGTTCAATTTGACAATAGATGGAACGTCTAATTGAGATTGTGTTTTCGCATTAGTTTTGGTGAGTTCTTGTCTTAGAACATTGATCCAATTCTAAGAGAAAGTGCCTCTCATATGACCAACTCAAGATGTCTCCTAAGAATGTCAAGAACTTTTCATATTATGTTCTTGAATTCACATCAAGGAATGAGCCTGCCGTCGGCCACTGAATGGTGGAGGCTAGGTTGGGTAGAGCCCAAGTCTGGCAGGACGCAGTAAACCTGCTGCAAGCCCATGGAACCCATCTATCAGAGTCTCGGCACCAGCAGCCATGGTCTCGGCTACATCAACTTCAAGCTCCTTCTTCTCTTTGGCAAGGAAGACCACTTAGTCTCTTCGTTGAGAACAAGTTCACAGCTCGAGACTGGGGGGCTTGTGATCCGGTCGGTCATCGGTAGTCGATGACGTCAGCAGCAGATGACCACATGGGCCAGTCACAGAGTGTAAGGACCTGTAAAATTAAATTGGAATAAAAGGAATATATTTTAAATGAATTCTAAGTATGTTTTTATTTAAAATAAAAAGGAAGGAAAGTGTAGTTTAGAAGACTATGAGATCGTCTAGGTTACACATGATCACCAGTCGCCTATGGTGCACATGATCGCCGAAAGTGCACTCAGTATGTGGTCAGGATACTGGATCAACCAGAGTGGGTTCCACAAAACCACACGTATCAAGGTGTGGGTTAAGCCTTAGATACGCTGTGCATGCGAAGCTCTATGCTTGAGCATAAGAGATCGTCCTTAGTGTTGCATGCATGGGCGCACGAGGAGTGGTGCTGATCTACTCTTGGAAATGTGAAGCTACCGACGTCACCAAGTCAGGTGGAGATGATACCTTGGACGTAACATAGTGGGATGAAGAACCTTCAGCAAGGCGTGGCGATGTGTCGTCGGACATCGCCGGGCGCGAGGCATGCGGGCATCGCCAGGGCGCGAGACCTGCGGGCATCGCCGGGCGCGAGGCATGCGGGCATCGCCGGGCGCGAGGCATGCGGGCATCGCCAGGGCGCGAGACTTGCGGGCATCGCCAGGGTGCGAGGCATGCGGTCATCGCCAGGGCGAGACATCGGTCGTCTCCTAGGGAGAGACATCGGTCGTCCTCCAATATGAGACATCGGTGGGTAGTCATCGCGCGAGCGGTCATCGGTGGAAGGTTATCGCGCGATGTCAAGTTTCATACAGATAAGGTGGGAGCCAGGCTCTCAGCATGAGACGTACTGCACGCGCGACACGTAGACAAAAAGGGTGGTTCAGAATAGTGACATCAGAGTGTTGGCCTGCGTAGAGGCACGCGTAGTCGTACTGTTCAGGGAAGCGTACACGCAAACTTCCCTGCAGAGTGGGTGGTGGCAGCGGCTTTTGTGGACAAGTTGGTTTAAGATTCAAAAACCCACTTCTGAGAGGCAAAGGACGTTGTAGTGGTTCAAGAGTGAAAGAGTGAGCTCACCTTCATCCTTCTCTTTTCTCTCCTTCGCACTACGATTCAGGCATCCTCAAGCACCAGTGCGACGAGCGACGACTGCCCTTAGAGCACCTGGGAGGTTCTCTGCAAGTTCTACAAACCAGACGCAAAAACAGAGCTAAGGCACCTTTAAGCTTCGGTGGGTTTTGGAGCTCTTAGTGTTTTGTGCAAGTCCAGGTAAGGGAAGCTAGCCTTATTTCCAACGAAAACCTTATATTAGATGATTGAGATGATGGGGCGACGTGGTCGCCGGTTTTCAACTGTTATTGCATAATCCCCTGTTTTTGGACGAGATCGCCGGTTTTGGCGTTGTTTTTCGAACTCCCTTGTTTTTGTGTTGTTTTGAAACTGTTTGAGTTTTAAATGTGAAATGCATGTGATATTCGAAAATCTGAACCGCGGAATGAATGTTGTTGTGACTGGAATCGTTCATTAAGGGTTGTATGATGTGTTGAATGTTGTGAATGTGGGATCAAGGCATAGTATTTTCAGGAAAGAAAATACCGTGTAAGATCATGTGTAATGTGCATTGACTAGGGACTTGTCTAGAAGGAGATATCCTGACTCTGCTGATATAATGGAATCACATAGATGAAGTTATTCAGTTGTGGAGAGTCGAAGGAGGTTCATATGTATGGGTAAGTTGTTTGAAAGAGAACGAGCTTGACCTGTTATATGAATTAACCCTGTCATACCGGGAGAGTGATGATATTGAGATTATGTATGCGCATGGCTGTGTGGATTTCACAGCGACCCTGTGTGGATTTCACAGTGGTGTGGTATGACAGGTGCAGATCTCTGGGTCTGAGTCAACGCACGAGTCTTCCGGAAGTAGAGTCATGTGTCTATATGTTATGAGTCAGTGGAAAGTCTGACGTGTGAACCATGAATATTGAAAGTAGCGAATAGACACTTGACGAGTTTGTGGAATATGGGAATGTTGATGGTTGAAATTGATATGGATTATGAATGGTGTGAAGATTTATGTTTTCTGTTGATTTAAAGTTTCATATTTAAAGTTTTTCAAACATCTAGCTTACCCTTTTATCTGGTATTGTTATTGCTTTCTTAAACCTGTGATGATCGTGTATTTTTGCACGGGAGCAGACGAGGTTGCAGGTAGTAGAGCTCCTCAGTGAGTGGTCGCCGGAAGGAGATCGCCAAGTTCTATTTCTGTTAGGCGATCACCCTTTTTCGGTTGTCTGATAGGAGATCGCCCTTTTCTGATAGGAGATCGCCTGCTTGTCTTTTTGCTGTATTTTGTTTAAGTTTTGGAAAATTGACCGATTATGTATTAAACTCCCTGTGAGGAGAAACTTCATTACATATATATAATTATGTTCACTTCAATATATTTGTTTACCTTTATTTTTATTATATAAATATGAAAAGAATTTGGCGGGATGTTACACAGAGCAACGCATGGCATGAGATAGCAGATGAACCAGGGTGGAGATCGTTCAAGAATGGCGATCAGTGGTCAGTTACCGAGTGACCACCACTAGCAGATCAGTTCCTACATGAGCGCCTGGAAGCAAAGCGCGAGAAGTGATGAAGCACCGATCAGTCATCGGTGCATGTAGAGCGATCAGTCATCGGGGATTGTTGCCAACGCGTGTTAAATTGGGACCCAGGCTCCCAGCGAGAACGTTATCCAAGGACCACGCCTGATTCCACAAGCAGAGCACGACAACGTAAAGAAGCGCCACCGGTCATCGGTCAGGGTGACACATCGATCACCAGCCAGGATGAGACATCGACCATCGGTCAGGATGAGGGACACCTCGGTCATCGGTAAGTGTCGAGGTGACATCGGCCGCGCGATGTGAACAACGCGACCAGTGATCAGTAAAGCGCCCAGAGGCAGGGAGTGGCCTTAGTTGCGAGACGACCATGCATGAAGATGGGAAGACGCAATTAGGTGCAGAATCCTGCTGGGACAAGAACCCATCAAGGTTAGAGTCTCCCAGTGAGGTTGCATGCATGCCACGTGGACCGTGAAGATGTTCCCAGAGAATAGGTAGGGCAGATGGGCACAGAAATCGAGGGGTACAGAGGTACCCACGCGGCCTCCCCTGTCAGACCTTGCACTCAAGTGAGGAAGGCTTGCACGCAAGGTAGCCCTGGGGGTAGATAACGGCGGTGCAGAGTAATCAAGTGGCCCTAGAGGTAGCCAGTAGGGGGGCGACGCGGGATTATATGAGGAAGAAGAAACACTACACCAGGTACGCAATCTTGGCCACACAACACACAACACAAAACCGAGAACACTCAGCCTTCGAATCAAAGAGGACTGAGGGCACACACACGAGTCTCACACAGATAGATCCGAGAGAGAGTGTTGGTGTTCCCATTGCCTGACTTGAGCGTCGGAGCTACAACGGCCACTAGATGTAAGGACCTAGAAACTTTAATTGGAATAAAAGTGTTATATTTAAATAATTTCAAAAGATGTTATTATTTAAAATACAAAGAGCTGGTAATAGAAGTTTCGTATTAGTCGGACCTCGGACGTCGCCCAAGGTCTGGGGTCAGCTGGTAGAGGTCGGTCGGCTGACCATTGTATTAACCAAGTAGTCAGGTGCGATGACTTTATCGTGAGGTAATCACGTGGGTGTGCTCGAGGAAGACATGTGGATCAAGAAGAGTAAAGGAAGAAAAGTGTAGCTTAGAAGTCTACGAGATCGCCGTTGTTGAAGACGGAGGCGATCTCCGACTTCTCTGGCACATAATCGCCTGTCGCCTAGAGTACACATGATCGCCAATCGCCTATGGTGTACGTGATCGACGGGAGTGCACTTAGTATCTGGTCAAGATGCTGGATCAACCAGAAAACCACGCGTATCAAGGTGTGGGTTAAGCCTTAGATACGCTATGCATGCGAAGCTCTATGCTTGAGCATAAGAAATCGTCCTTAGTGTTGCATGCATGGGCGCACGAGGAGTAGTGCTGATCTATTCTTGGAAATGTGAAGCTACCGACGTCACCAAGCCATGTGGAGGTGATACCTTGGACGTAACATAGTGGGATGAAGAACCTTCAGCAAGGCGTGGCGATGTGTCATAAGTCATCGCCGGGATGAGAGACATGCGGGCATCGCCAGGGCGAGAGACATGCGGGCATCGCCAGGGCAAGAGACATGCGGGCATCGCCAGGACGAGAGACACGCAAGCATCGCCAGGGCGAGAGACACGCGGGCATCGCCAGGGCGAGAGACACGCGGGCATCGCCAGGACGAGAGACACGCGGGCATCGCCAGGACGAGAGACACGCGGGCATCGCCAGGGCGAGAGACATGCGGGCATCGCCAGGGCAAGAGACACGCGGGGATCGCCAGGGCGAGAGACAGACGGTCATCGCTAGGATGAGGGACGCATCGGTCGTCTTCCAGGGAGAGACATCGGTCGTCTCCCAGGGAGAGACATCGGTCGTCTCCCAGGGAGAGACATCGGTCGTCTTCCAGGGAGAGACATCAGTCGTCTTCCAGGGAGAGACATCGGTCGTCTTCCAGGGAGAGACATCGTTCGTCCGCCAGGATGAGACATCGGTGGATAGTCATCGCGCGAGCAGTCATCGGTGGATAATTATCGCGCGATGTCGTGTTTCACACAGATAAGGTGGGACCCAGGCTCCCAGCATGAGATGTCTTGCATGCGCGACACGTAGACAGAAAGGGTGTTTCAGAATAGTTAGCATCAGAGAGTTGGTATGGAAAGTGACCCAGAGTTGGTGCGCAGAGACCCACGTGGTCATACTGTTAGAGGAAATGTATACGCAAGCTTCCCTGCAGAGTGGGTGGTGGCAGCAGCATGCCTGGGAAGGGTGGTGATCCGGTCGGTCATTGGTAGTCGATGACATCAGCAGCAGTTGACCACGTGGACCATTCACAGGGTAACACGTGGTAGAGGATAGCAGGCGAATCAGGGAGGCGATCACTCAGAATGGTAATCGCCTGTCGCCTGTGATGATGAGTAATCGCTTATCGCCTTGAGGATGAGTAATCTCCTATCGCCTTGAGGATGAGTAATCGCTCATCGCCGGTATGGATCAGTAATCGCCTAGATGGCACATGATCGCCGTGTGTGAAGGTTAGGAGATCAGGTGGTCAGCAAGTCGCCGAAAGAGCACATCGCCGGGTGTTGAAGAAGACTTGGCAAGCACTTGTTGTATGGTCTAAGTACAGAGGGTAAGTGGCATATCTGCCACCATGTGTAGTGTGAGCTGCGATGCCCAGGGTTAACCAGCTCGCCATGTTAAGGTTGCGCCCAGAGTAGCCTGTGTACTAAGCTACTCCCTGTGTGGATAACTTAGTCGCAAGGGCACAGTGGAAGTAACGTTTCAGCTGCAGATACTCCAGATGGTGACACATGTATGACCAGATGTTATCCACGTGTCAAGAGGAATAACCGTTAGGAGAGAGAAAAACTCAGGTATATATACAAACTCTTAACAAAATTGAGGGGGGGTTTTTTACAGATTCTTACAGCTTACACATTTGAGAGTTTCAGTTACACACGAGTCTCACAGAGAGATTCAGATATAGTTTTGGTGTTCCTGTTGCCTGACTTGAGCGTCGGAGCTACAACGGCCGCCAGAGGCACCGTCTATGTGTTTTGCAGGCAGCGTTTGGAGTTCCGGCGATGGTTCTTGGAGCGTTCCTGCAGAACAGAAGGCTAGACGAAGGAGTGACGAGGCAATCCTCCACGTTCGAGTCAAGCGGCAGGATCATTTGGCGCCCACCGTGGGGCCCGTGTGAATTTTGCTCCCATCCACGTCGCAGTTTCTTGAGGTTCTTGCAGTTTCTTGGAGCTTCTTGATCTTTTCGTCGAGGTTTCTTGAAGTTACGTCGAAGTGTTGAGAAGATGAGAAGAAGAACCAGGCAAACCTCACCTGCGCCATCTGCTGAAGAAGGAGCTGTTACCATGGCGCAGGCAGTGGAGATGATGCGCGCGTTGCAAGATAGCGTCGCGGAATCGAGAGCTGATCAGGAGAAAATGCGTGCAAGCTGACTGCATCGCAGAGAAGAAACGAAGAGTTGAGCCGTATGAATGAAGAGCTGCGTAGGGAATTGCAGGCGCAGAAGGAGCGCGCAGCTGAAGAGAGGACGTCAACGCCACCGTCGCCTCTGAGAGCATTCCCTATGCCTTTCTCCCCCGAAATCATGAACACGGTGGTGCCTCCCAATCTGGTGGGACTGAAAGCATCGTTCACGGGGGTGGAAGATCCAGAACCACACCTGAAAGCCTTCCACACTTAGATGATGCTGACTGGAGGTTCAGATGCTGTGTACTGCAAGATGTTCATGAGTACGTTGCGCGGAGTGGTGATGGAGTGGTTCGTGAGCCTGCCAGAGGGCCACGTCACTTCCTTCCATCAGTTTGCGAAGCTGTTCACGGAGCAGTACATCATTAACCGACTTGCACCAGTGGTGTCCTACGACCTGTTTGACGTGCGCCAATATCAGGGGGAGCCATTGAGGGACTACCTCAATCGCTTTGGGGCGCAGGTGGTGAGATTGCCCCTCAAGGATGAAGAGATGCTGGTGCATGCGTTCAAGAGAGGTGTCCTCCCTGGTCCTTTCAGTGAATCGCTCATCAGGAGCCACCCTGCCACCTTCACCGAGATACGGCGACGCGCGGTGGCACACATAGTAGCAGAGACAGAGGTCTCTAAGAAGAGAGGAAGTGCTACACTGTCGAAGCCACGTGGAGGTCAGGGGAATCAGCAGCAACGGGCGCGGGTGCATGAGATCAAGGAAGGGAGGAAGGAGCAGGGAAGGTCTCGCCCTTATGCACCAAGGAAGGACCAGACCAGGGGGCGTGCAAGCAACGCACCCCCCAGGTATGATTTCATGATAAGTTTGGCGGAACTGATCGCCATCCCTACTGTGGCAGCAAGACTCCATGTGCCAGAGAAAACCGACAGGGTACTTGGAGGGAGGAAGGATGAGTGGTGTGAATTCCATCAAGCTTATGGACATACACTCCGTAACTGCCTGGCGTTGGGGCGTCAGCTTGCTGAGTTGGTGGAGACAGGGTTCCTGACCGATTACCTGCAGAAGACACAAGGTGATCGCGCTTCGGGGTCCCAGGAAGGCGACCAGCAGCATGAACTCCCTGTGTTTGGGGAGGTGAGGTGATGGAAGAGGCTACACTAGGGGGGGGCTCCCAGAGCTGAAGCGGAAGGTATGATCGCCCCACGTGTGTGGATCGCCAGGGCGGTCATCGCCGGTTAAAGGAGACCCCATCCAGAGTGGTTGAGACGTTGGAGAATGGAGCTTGTCGGCTGGTGACTCTGGACGGAACGACTATTCCCAAAACCCAGGACGCTACACGCTTCTTTCCTACTTTCGTTAAGTTGTAAAGTAGATGCACTATCGTTCTGTACACACACTTAGTGTATTAAACAGTTGAGCAGATCAAGGGCACTCTTTTTAACGATGCCACCCAATAAAAGATTTTCAGTACATAAAGTGTGCGAGTGTTCCCAGTTTAAAGTTCTCCTTGCCCCAGGTGCAAGACCAGGTGATCGGTGGTGAGTTACCGAGTGGCCACCACCCGCAGATCAGCCCCTAGATAAGCGCTGGGATGTAGAGCGCGATCAGCCATCAGTGCATGCATGCAGACCGCGATCAGCCGTCGGTGCATGTAGAGAGTGAGTACTCGGTCGGTGCATGGTCATCGGGGTCTTGCTAACACGTGTTAAGCTGGGACCCAAGTTCCCAGCGAGAGCGTTAAGCATGCACCTCGTATGATTCCAGAAGAAGAGATCCTCGCCGGTCGGGACGTCGGTGAACGCGCGATGAGGCAATGCAGGCAGGGCGCGCCCAGTGTGTGCGCTTAGACAGCCACGCCTGGCGCCCCCCCTGGGAGCGTGCCCCCACGAGAAAGTCCTCTTCCTCTGCTTTATACAGCAAGGTTGAGGCAAGAGAAGAAAGTCCCCCCTCGACTTTGTACAGCGAGGTGCAGGCGAGAGAAAGTCCTCTTCCTATGCTTTATACAGCAAGGTTGAGGCAAGAGAAAGCCCTCTTCCTTTGGTTTTTACAGCAAGGTTGAGGCAACAGAGAAAGTCCTCACCTCTGCTTTATACAGCAAGGTTGAGGCAAGAGAAAGTCCTCTTCTTTTGCTTTTTACAACAAGGTTGAGGCAACAGAGAAAGTCCTCTTCCTCTGCTTTATACAGCAAGGTTGGGGCAAGAAAAGAAAGTCCTCCCTCGACTTTGTACAGCGAGGTGCAGGCGAGAGAAAGTCCTCTTCCTCTGCTTTATACAGGAAGGTTGGGGCAAGAGCGAAAGTCCTTTTCCTCCGCTTTCTACAGCAAGGTTGAGGCAACAGAGGAAGTCCTCCTTGCCTTTGAGCAAGTGCAGGCGAGAACAGAGGAAGTCCTCCTTGCCTTTGAGCAAGTGTAGGCACCAGAGGAAGTCCTCCTTGCCTTTGAGCAAGTGCAGGCACCAGAGGAAGTCCTCCTTGCCTTTGAGCAAGTGCAGGCACCAGAGGAAGTCCTCCTTGCCTTTGAGCAAGTGCAGGCACCAGAGGAAGTCCTCCTTGCCTTTGAGCAAGTGCAGGCAACAAAGGAAGTCCTCCTTGCCTTGAGCAAGTGCAGGCACCAGAGGAAGTCCTCCTTGCCTTTGAGCAAGTGCAGGCACCAGAGGAAGTCCTCCTTGCCTTTTGAGCAAGTGTAGGCACCAGAGGAAGTCCTCCTTGCCTTTTGAGCAAGTGTAGGCACCAGAGGAAGTCCTCCTTGCCTTTGAGCAAGTGCAGGCACCAGAGGAAGTCCTCCTTGCCTTTGAGCAAGTGCAGGCAACAGAGGAAGTCCTCCTTGCCTTTGAGCGAGTGCAGGCGAGAACAGAGGAAGTCCTCCTTGCCTTTGAGCAAGTGCAGGCACCAGAGGAAGTCCTCCTTGCCTTTGAGCAAGTGCAGGCACCAGAGGAAGTCCTCCTTGCCTTTGAGCAAGTGCAGGCACCAGAGGAAGTCCTCCTTGCCTTTGAGCAAGTGCAGGCAACAGAGGAAGTCCTCCTTGCCTTTGAGCAAGTGCAGGCACCAGAGGAAGTCCTCCTTGCCTTTGAGCAAGTGCAGGCACCAGAGGAAGTCCTCCTTGCCTTTTGAGCAAGTGTAGGCACCAGAGGAAGTCCTCCTTGCCTTTGAGCAAGTGCAGGCACCAGAGGAAGTCCTCCTTGCCTTTGAGCAAGTGCAGGCAACAGAGGAAGTCCTCCTTGCCTTTGAGCGAGTGCAGGCGAGAACAGAGGAAGTCCTCCTTGCCTTTGAGCAAGTGCAGGCACCAGAGGAAGTCCTCCTTGCCTTTGAGCAAGTGCAGGCACCAGAGGAAGTCCTCCTTGCCTTTGAGCAAGTGCAGGCAACAGAGGAAGTCCTCCTTGCCTTTGAGCGAGTGCAGGCGAGAAAGAAGAAAGTCCTCCCTCGACTTTGTACAGCGAGGTGCAGGCGAGTGAAAGTCCTCACCTCGACTTTGTACAACGTGGTTGAGGCAAGAGAGAAAGTCCTCTCCCTTTGGTTCTTACAGCAAGGTTGAGGCGAGAGAACCAAGTCCTCACCTCGACTTTGTACAGCGAGGCTGAGGCATGAGGAAAAGTCCTCTTCCCTTTGCTTTTTACAGCAAGGTTGAGGCGAGAGAACCAAGTCCTCTTCCTCTGCTTTTCACAGCAAGGTTGAGGCGAGAGAAAAGTCCTCTTCCTCTGCTTCTTACAGCAAGGTTGAGGCAAGAGAAGCAAGTCCCTTCCCTCTGCTTTTTACAGCGAGGCTGAGGTGAGAGAGGCAAGACCTCACCCACGACTTCTTATAGCGAGGTTGAGGCAAGAGGAGTCATCGAGAAGCACTTTTCTTCCCCAAAACACAGGTGTCATAGTTGGTGTTCACACCCTTTATGCACTCAGCGCTGGTGTGGCAGAGAAGTGCAGCGAAGCCAGAAGCGCGATGACTGATCGGTGGTGCACTAACATGCTAGTCGGTGGTCGGTGGTAGAAGCAAGTTCTGCTGCGTGAAGCCGAAGCGTTTAGGCCCGTTAAGTCAGTCATCCAGCACGAAGTTATGTTGAAGGCAATGCTAAGGTAACAATTAGCCGCGATCAAGTCAGAGGCCAAGTTTGAGGGGTTGCAGTTAGATCGCGCTAAAGCCTAAGCTAGTTAACAGTTAGTCACATGCAGAGAGTTAAAGAGAAGAAACGCAGCGAACCCTAGCGCGTTTGAGAAGAAGAAAACACGGAAGGTGAATCTCTAGATGATCCAGAGAGATGCTTTGAATGTTTAAAGGCGAAGAAGAAGGAATGAAACAATGTTAGTACCAGAGTGTGCGCTCCTGTAGACCGCCAGAAGACGATTTCTTAGTCTCTTCGCTGAGAACAAGTTCACAGCTCGAGACTGGGGGGCTTGTGATCCGGTCGGTCATCGGTAGTCGATGACATCAGCAGCAGTTGACCACGTGGACCATTCACAGGGTAACACGTGGTAGAGGATAGCAGGCGAATCAGGGAGGCGATCACTCAGAATGGTAATCGCCTGTCGCCTGTGATGATGAGTAATCGCCTATCGCCTTGAGGATGAGTAATCGCCTATCGCCTTGAGGATGAGTAATCTCTCATCACCGGTATGGATCAGTAATTGCCTAGATGGCATATGATCACCGTGTGTGAAGGTTAGGAGATCAGGTGGTCAGCAAGTCACCGAAAGAGCACATCGCCGAGTGTTGGAGAAGACTTGGCAAGCACTTGTTGTATGGTCTAAGTACAGAGGGTAAGTGGCATATCTGCCACCATGTGTAGTGTGAGATGCGATGCCCAGGGTTAACCAGCTCGCCATGTTAAGGTTGCGCCCAGAGTAGCCTGTGTACTAAGCTACTCCCTGTGTGGATAACTTAGTCGCAAGGGCACAGTGGAAGTAACGTTTCAGCTGTAGATACTCCAGATGGTGACACGTGTATGACCAGATGTTATCCACGTGTCAAGAGGAATAACCGTTAGGAGAGAGAAAGACTCAGGTATATATACAAACTCTTAACAAAATTGAGGGGGGGTTTTTTACAGATTCTTACAGCTTACACATTTGAGAGTTTCAGTTACACACGAGTCTCACAGAGAGATTCAGATATAGTTTTGGTGTTCCTGTTGCCTGACTTAAGCGTCGGAGCTACAACGGCCGCTAGAGGCGCCGTCTGTGTGTTTTGCAGGCAGCGTTTGGAGTTCCGGCGGTGGTTCTTGGAGCGTTCCTACAGAACAGAAGGCTAGACGAAGAAGTGACGAGGCAATCCTCCACGTTCAAGTCAAGCGACAGGATCAGGTGGCTTAAGTTCAAACTTCAATTTGGATAGGCAGGGTTCGAACGCTGCTTGAGTAGAGAGAAATTGAGTGACTTGGTTTTAGCTCCCTGTTTCTTCTTCTCCTTCTCCATACGTTCAGACGTCCTAGCGCATCAGTTGGCTATCGGCGACTACCATAGAGCACCTGGGAGGTTCTCTGCAAGTTCTCCAAGCCAGACGCTAAAACAGAGTTAAGGCATCCTTGAATCGCGTTGGGTTGGAGCTCTTAGTGAAGTTTACGCTAGTCCAGGTAAGGGAAGCTAGCATTTTCGTTTATAAAAAAACTTTAGGCGAGTAGGTTCTGAAGTGAGGGCGACGTGGTCGCCGGGTTCATATTCTTTTTCACGATGCTCTGTTTTTATGTGTGGGGCGACGTGATCGCCGATTTTAATGTTGTTTTCGAAATCCCCTGTTTTAGTGTCGCTTTGAACTTGTTTGAGATTGATATGTGAAATGCATATGATATTGGAAAATCTGAACCTTGGTACGATTGTTGCTGTGGTTGGAATCGTTCATTTAAGTGTTGTATGGTGCATTGGGTGAATTGATGATATCGAGCTATCCTGTGTGGACTTCACTAGCTGTCCTGTGTGGACTTAACGAGCTGTCCTGTGTGGACTTCACTAGCTGTCCTGTGTGGACTTCACTAGCTGTCCTGTGTGGACTTCATGAGCTGTCCTGTGTGGACTTCACTAGCTGTCCTGTGTGGACTTAACGAGTTGTCCTGTGTGGTCTTCACTAGCGGTCCTGTGTGGACTTCACGAGCTATCTTGTGTGGACTTCACTAGCTGTCCTGTGTGGACTTCACGAGCTGTCCTGTGTGGACTTCACGAGCTGTCCTGTGTGGACTTCACGAGCTCTCATGTGTGGACTTCACTAGCTGTCCTGTGTGGACTTCACGAGCTATCCTGTGTGGACTTCACTAGCTGTCCTGTGTGGACTTTACAGTGGTGTGGTATGTGTCTATGTGTGGTGAGTCAGTGGAAGTCTAACGTGAGAAAGAGAATTATTGAAATTTGATAGACACTTGATGGTTTATGTGAAACAAATAACACTTGATGAAATTGTGAAGTGTGTGGAATGAATGGGAAAATTGATGGATTTTACGTGGGTGTTTTAAATCTGTTTTATATTGATTTTAAAGTTTCGTACTTCAAGTTTTAGAATAGCTAGCTTACCCTGTGTTTTGTTCTGTGGCTATTTTTCTTAAAACTGTGATGATCGTGTATTTTACACGGGAGCATATGATGTTGCAGGTAGTCAAGCTCCTCAGTGAGCAGTTGGAGGAAGAGATCGCCTGTTTTCTTTTTATGCTGTATTTTGGTTTTATTTCGAAACAGTTGATGGAATGTATTAAAACCCCTATAAGAGGGACGTTTCTTTTTGAGATACAATGTATGGGATGATGTATTTTCAATATATATACATATGTTGATTTTATAAATTAATGTCTACGCTTATTTTATTATATAAATATGAAAAGACTTTGAGGGGTGTTACACTTAATGGTATCAGAGCAGTTCGTCCTTAGGATGACCTGCGGGCAGTGGATCCATTGTGTTTCTCCTGCTCACAAATTTTATTGGGGTTTTAAATAAAAGCTATAGTGAAAGGTTTTGAAGGTTTTCTTATTGAAATTTTGTGTGTGCTGTAGTGAATATATGCTCTAACTGAAAATTTTAGTATTTAGAATGAAAGGATCTTGATAAAGTAGTGAGGGTGCACACTCATAACTGGATCAAGATGATTCTTAATCTTAATTCTGAAAGTTTGATGTTTAGCATATATTGAATTCTGGTGTGATTTGTTGCATTTTATTGAGTGTTTTTGTAATTGATTGAAATTGGTTGTTTGGGATTGATGGTTCATACCATTAGGTGTTTTGGTGAGATGCTTGGGTAGGTATCATGATCGGCGGATAAACTCAAATTCTAGATGGATTTGAGATGCTGGCCTTTGTAAGACCTAGTGTGGTCTTCTAAATGAATTGATTCGTTATCAAGTTCATTTTATAGGAGTATGATTAGAGAAAAATAGTTTCCTAATCTTACGCAGAAAATGGCTCCTAGACTGCCTACCCCTCCCCAACCTTCTGCAGAAATGGGCCAGATCGCCAGGGCCATTGAGATGATGGCGAGTGCTATCCAGCAGCAGAATGCGGCAATGGCTCAAAATCATCAAGCTGCAATGCAGCATTGGGAGACCGCCAGATCGGCTGCAACAGCTTCCCACATCGGTCAGCCTCAGGAGCAGATGGGACTGACCGAGTTCATGAGGCACAACCCACCCAAGTTCAGTGGGAATGCTACCCCTGATCAAGCAGATCAGTGGGTCAGGGAGTTGGAGAAAATCTTTAGGGCGACCTCCTGCCCTGATGAGAAGAAATTGGTATTCGCCACCTATCTGCTATCTGGAGAAGCCGAGTTCTGGTGGATGGGAGCTCAGCAGATGATGGAAGCCAGAGCTGATGTTTTAGACTGGGAGAGCTTCAGGGTGAGATTTCTGGAAAAATACTTCCCAGATGGTGCAAGGTTTGCGAAGGAAGCAGAATTCCTCAGATTGGAGCAGGGGGAGATGTCAGTGAATGTTTATGCTGCTCGGTTTGAGTACCTCGCCCGATTCTATACCCAGGCGACCTCTGAGGCTTGGAGGTGTAGGAAGTTTGAAGAAGGACTGAAGCATGAGCTGAAGAGGACCATAATGTTAGAGTTAAGCAGGGTCTGAAGATCAAGAGGGGAGGGGTGAATTGATCTTTTAAAATTTTTGCAACAGGAACTGACTTCTGTTTAACAGAGATTAAAAGAACAGATTGATTTCAAACAAAACAGATTTATTTTTCCAAATCACCTTCGTACAATCAGAACTTAATCAAACAAGATTTTACTCCATTAGAAGGAACAGCAGAACACACTTGTTCAGATATTTGCAAGAAGGTTTCAACCAAGAGAAGAACAGTTCTTATTTAAACCCAGAATTAACAGATTCAATTTCAAATGAACAGATTTATTTTGGACAGTTATCAATCCAAATTCCAGAAATAAGTGCAAGAAAGGAAAGAAGATTGCACACAAGTTTTTATACTGGTTCACTCATCAAGAGCTACATCCAGTTCACCTTACACCAAGGTGGAATCCACTAAACAGATACAACAATTACAGCATATACAGAGGTTCTTGAAACCTACAAGAACTGATGGAAGAGGGCCAAGCACAACCTTCCATGAAAGGCAAGAGCCAAGTTAAGAGTGTCTAAGACCAAGCTAGGAGCGTCTAAGACAAGCTAGGAGCGTCTAGGACGAGAAGGCCAAGCTAGAAGCGTCTAGGACAAGAAGACTTGGATCAAAGCTAAGAATGGGAGAGTGGCATACTAGCACATATTCCGTGAAGGCCCATCAAATGTAGTTTAGCTTTAATTGGGGTGTAAATAGCATAGCCATGTGGACAAATGTTTATTTTTCTGCACATTAGAATTAAGGAGAAGTTAACCTTCCCACTATTCTAGAAAGCCCATGGAGGGGGTGAACTTACAAACTAGACACACCCCTCCCCATGTGCTCACACTTTCCATGTGGCCCATGTGCTTCACATTTACATTTCATTTGGCTAGCATTAGGGTTGCATTATGGTCCTCCTTAGCCTATAAAAGGAGGAGCCTACACCTTCTATTTTCAAGATTAAATAGAGTATTGTTATGCTGCCAAAATTGTGGCATACACCACTCTTTGCCTAACACTTAGGTTTTAGTCTTCAATTCATCACTACCAAAGGGGCTGGCCAAACCTCCCCATTTCCTCACTCTTCATGCACCTTCAAGGCACCCATGCTTCCTAGGAAGGCCTTGCTCACCTCCTCCATAAGCTTCCGCATCCATCATCACCAAGGAACTCCAAAATCCAAAGAAGAGCTCATAGGAATGCTATCAAGAACACTCACATACAAGGCTGAAAACCACCTATTTCAGCACACCTTGCACTCCAAGAAACCCTATCAAGGAGTGACTAACACTTCCACCTTTACAACAAATGAGAAAGGAAAAATTACACCTGAAAAGAAGATGCAAGAACTCAAACCAGTAGTTCAATCTGCTGCAGAAACTACACCAGCACCTTCACAAAGCACAAGGTTTTCCTAGAACAAGCACACTTGAAATTCCTTTTGAAAACCTTTCACAAAAGCCTTTGAATTCTTCTTCTCACTCAGAAACTGATTGAAACGTGATTGCACTCTCTATTTTGTGTGAGAGAAGTCTTCTATATTTAAAGAAAACAATTTCTAACCACTTTTCAAAAAACAGTTTGAAAAACAGTTAAGAATAACAGAACCAAAAAATAAATCTATTTATTATCCAGGAAACAGATTTATTTTTGTCCAGTATTCAGACTTTTTGAGAAAACTTTAAACAGCATTTTTGAAAACTTTAAACACTCCATGTGTTTGGTTTAAGCTTGCTTAGGCAACAGGAACAGAATGACCGATGACCGATCGGTGTCACATTACTTTCTCAAAGACCGATGACCGATCGTACCTCATTACTTCCCCCAGTGACCGATTACCGATCGTGCCACATTATTTCCTTAATGACCGATGACCGATCAGTTCCTCATCACTTCCTCCAATGATCGATGACCGATTGGTTCCTCATACTTCCCCAATGACCGACGACCGATTGGTTCCTCATTACTTCCCCCAATGACCGATGACAGATCGGTGCCTCATCACTTCCTCACCTCCTAAGCCTAAACCAAAATTCACTTAAAACCTATTACAAAACTATAAAGCACCGAAGCAATTTTCTTCATCAAACACACTTTAAGCCAAGGTTGGGAAGAAGCTTCCTTCAGCTTCAACAATCTCCCCCTGTTTGATGGAGACAAATCCCCATAGCTCGGTTGCTTTGAAGAAAGATCAATACCTGTACAAAGCTTGATTCCCCAATACACAGATTTAAAGTGAATATTGAACAAGAGAAGAGTAGAGAATATATATACCTCCCTATACCACTGCAGCTTATAAGATCAGCTATTTTTCTCCCCCTTTGGATTCATCAAACATCATGGGAGCAAATAAGAACAGAAGCATATAATAGCCATACATGATAGTTCATAAAGTCCTTAAGAGAGGAATACATTCCAGAATAGAGATAAAAATATAATGTCCAGAAACAGGAACCAAAACACAGAAATAAAAGGATAATGTTCAACAGATATAAGAAGAGGATATTGGGAAGAAAGAAAACTATTCCCTGTAGTAAAGCTCAGCCAGTTGTTCCTGTACTCCCTCGAGTTGATAATCTAGATGCTGGAACCTGGCTTGAGTCATCTCAAAGTAGGCTTTCTGGTCTTCTGAAAGAGTGTCAAGTCGATGCAGTACTTGTCTTTCAAAACTAGACAAAGGTTCACCTCTGAATTCGGGAGAATGATATGCAACCAGTACATTGTGTTCTGTAGCATCCAAGTCATCATGATTCGGTTGATGATCAGCATGAACATTGTCATCTTCCATAGGAACAACAGCTTCTTCATCATCATTGTTGTTATGGTTGGATGTACCATGTTCCATTCTAGGACCTGTTGTCCTTTTAAAAACCCACTCTTCACCTTCCTTGAGGAATCCCATCTTCATAAGCGTAGAGTTGTCGATTTCACTAATTGCTTTGATTGGCTCGTTTCTCTCATTAGTAGTGTCAATCTCAAAACAATCGATTAATTTTGAAATGAAAATTGCATAGGGAAATCTGTAATCAGATAGCCTCTTGGATTTGAGCATATGCTCTGTCATTACACAAACCCAATTTATTCTTATGCGATGCATGAGACAGTAGAGTAGAATGAGGTCTTCCTCATGTAATGTAGCATGATTACTTCCCCTAGGTGTCAGTTGCCATGCAATAACATAGGCTAGAAACCTAGGAGTTAGGTTCAGATTACCTGCATGAAACCTGTTTATGTGTTGATTCTTATCTCTCATGCAGCTTGTGTAGAACTGAATCTTATTGAATTCTTGAATCATGGTTGTGTTCCCCTTTCCCACCTTGAGGCCTGAATACTTGATTCCAGCGATGTTGCTCCAAACTTCACTTGTTATTTTTATTTGGACACCTTTTACGTGGGAAATTAAATTTTTCCCATCAAGGGTCAGATTGGTATAGAATACCTTCACTAGATCTGGATAGATGTTGCCAGTCATTTCAAGAAATGGCTTCAATCTCTGATGCTTGAGAAGTGCTTTGGGTTCATTCAGCTTTTCACTCTTCATCCATGAAAACTCGAGGATCTTTGGCACATTTACCTGTTTTCTACTTATCTCATGTAAGTAAGTGGTCATGGCTTCAGCATCACCATCGAACCATTTCTCTAAAATACCTTGAGTGTTATTCTTCTGCTCACGGGATTTCTTCCTTTTGTATACCAATGATGCCATTTCTGAAACCTGTTCCTCTTTATCAAAAGAAAACTAAGAGATTGCAAGCAGAAGTTGAATGTGAGAACTGCAGGTTTTGAATACCATTATTTATAGAATCAAACAGATTGTATTAATGCTTAGCAGAGTTGGAGTGTGAAGAAGAAACAAATCAAAAACACAGAGTCAGTACAGATTTTATTCCTGCAGCAGTTTCAGTTTTTGGAAAGAGGCAAAATCATTTTGAAAAAGTGTTTTAGCTTTTAATGAGAAATAGCTTTCCACACAGTTAGTCAAACCAGTTTGAATATCCAGACAGAACAGCCATAGACCTGCTGGTCAAAGCAATAAAGCAGTCAAGGTGCATGTATAATTTCTCTTTCCTAGTTATGTATATTTTAGGCACAGAAATAAACAGATTAACCAGAGAAATAACATGTTATAGATTTAAAATATCACTGTAGTGAACAGTTTAAGCTGATAATACCCAATTCATTTAACAAGAAATAAAACCTATCTTTAGCCAGAGGTTTTGTAAACAGATTAGCCAATTGAAACTCAGTACTAATGAATTTAATATCACAAATACCATTAGCTATATTTTCTCTTAAGAAATGATGTCTAATCTCTATGTGCTTTGTTCTTGAATGTAACACAGGATTTTTAGACAGGTTTATGGCACTAGTATTATCACAATTAATAGGTATCTTGTTTAACAATATTCCATAGTCACTTAGCTGTTGCCTTAGCCATAATGTTTAAGCACAGCAGCTTCCAGCAGCAATGTATTCTGCTTCTGCTATAGAGAGGGCAACACAAGCTTGTTTCTTGCAATGCCAAGAAATCAGGCTTGATCCTAGCATGTGACATGTTCCACTAGTGCTCTTTCTGTCAACCTTGCACCCTGCAAAATCAGAATCTGAAAAACAATTTAAGTATAAGGAAACATGGTTAGGATACCATAGTCCAACAGATTTTGTCCCTTGCAAGTATTTCAGAATTCTCTTGACTGCATTGTAGTGAGATTCCCTTGGATCAGATTGATATCTGGCACATAGGCATACAGCAAACATAATATCAGGTCTGCTGGCAGTTAAGTACAGCAGGGATCCAATTAAGCTTCTGAACTTGGATTGGTCAACAGGTTTTCCTGCACAGTCTTGGTCTAGTTGACAGCTTGTTGAAATAGGAGTGTTGATTGCCTTACATTGATCCATATCAAACTTTTTCAGCAGCTCTTTGCAGTATTTTTCTTGACTAATAAAGATTCCATCCTTGAGTTGTTTCACTTGCAGGCCAAGGAAGAAGTTCATTTCCCCCAACATTGACATCTCAAACTCTCTCATCATTGTATTGACAAAAGCTTCACACATTTCCTCATTGGTTGACCCAAAGATTATATCATCTACATACACTTGTACCAGAATAATATCTTCCCTTTTCTTCTTAATGAATAGAGTCTTGTCAGAATTACCACGGTTATAGCCTTGAGAAAGCAAAAATTCACTTAACCTTTCATACCATTGCCTTGGTGCTTGTTTTAGTCCATACAAGGCCTTCTTAAGCTTGTACACATGTTCTGGATTTTTGTAATCTTCAAAGCCTGGGGGCTGGGAAACAAACACCTCCTCATTTATGTACCCATTTAGGAATGCACTTTTAACATCCATTTGAAAAAATTTGAAGCCTTTGATGCTGGAAAATGCTAGAAGTAATCTGACAGCTTCAAGACGTGCTACTGGTGCATAGGTTTCACCAAAATCAAAACCTTCTTCTTGGTTGTATCATTTAGCAACCAGCCTTGCTTTGTTTCTAGTGATAGCTCCATGTTCATCCAGTTTGTTCATGTACACCCACTTGGTTCCTATGATATTCATCTCATGCTTTCTTGGAACCAAGGTCCACACTTCATTGTATTCAAACTGGTTCAGTTCTTCATGCATTGCTGTTATCCAATTACGGTCTTGCAGTGCTTCTTCCAGGCTTTTAGGCTCAATCTGTGACACAAAAGCTACTGTTCTGCAGAAATTCTTGAGAGAATTTCTGGTTGAGACTCCTTTCTCTAGTTTTCCAATTACATTGTCAAGAGTAAGATCCTTGGGAGTCTTCCATTCCTTAGGCAACCCTGCATTCACAACAGACTCTTTGACAGCATTTGGATTAGTTGTATCAAATTCAGTGGATTGATTTTTCTGCAGAATTATTCTTAAATCATCCACACCAGATTCATCCAAAACAGATTTCGGTATAGAACAATCTGTTTCATCAAACACCACATGCATAGACTCTTCTACAGCAAGCAATCTTTTGTTATAGACTCTATAAGCATGTCCATTTATAGCATAACCAAGGTGTATACCTTCATCAGATTTAGGGTCAAATTTCCCAAGATTATCTTTACCATTATTTAGAATAAAACATTTGCACCCAAATACTCTAAGATGGCTAATGCTAGGTTTTCTTCCTTTGTACAGTTCATAAGGGGTTTTCTTAAGAGTAGGTCTTATTAATGTTCTGTTAAGCACATAGCAAGCAGTATAAACAGCATCAGCCCAGAAATACTTTGGTAAATTTGATTCATTTAACATAGTTCTTGCTAATTCTTCCAAAGATCTATTCTTTCTTTCAACCACACCGTTTTGTTGAGGTGTCCTAGGAGCAGAATAGCTATGTGTTATGCCATGCTTTTCACAAAACTTATCAAATTTTGCATTTTGAAATTCTCCCCCATGATCACTACGAATCTGTTTTATGCAGTTCTCATTTTCATTGTTCAAAACCTTTGCCAATTTCTTGAAAGCTTTGTATGTATCATTTTTAGAAGCAATGAATAGAGTCCAAGTATATCTAGAAAAGTCATCAACAATCACCAAAGCATAATAATTTCCAGCAAGGCTAGCAGTCCTAGATGGTCCAAATAAATCCATATGCAATACATCCAGAATTTTATTTGTAGAAACTATATCTTTAGATTTAAAAGAGGTTCTAATCTGTTTTCCTTTTACACATGCATCACACAACCTGTTATTTTTAAAACATATTTTTGGTAGACCAGAAACAAGGTCCTTAGACAACAATTTATTCAAGTGATCTGTATGGATATGAGCCAACCTCCTGTGCCATAGCCAAGACTCATCACTTTTTGACAACAAGCATTCATTTTCAGAATTGTTATTAACAATGTCTAGGAGATAGATGTTGTTTACCCTTTTCCCTGTGAACAGCACCTTACCAGAGTTCTGATTTGAAATTGTACATGTGTTGGCTTCAAAATTAACCATGTATCCCTTATCACAAAGCTGACTAATACTGAGAAGATTATGCTTTAAGCCTTCAACATATAGGACATTCTCAATTATAGTTGAGTCTTTAGTGCCAACATCTCCTCTTCCAAGAATTTTTCCTCTATTGTTGTCCCCATATGTGACATAACCTTCAGCTTTGAGTTTCAAACTTATGAACTGGGCCAAATCACCAGTCATATGTTTTGAGCAGCCGCTATCAAGGTACCACTTATTTTTCCTGCTGTTTTTTGAGTCTGAAGTTGAACCTTCATCATTTGCCATGAAGCACAAATTTACTTCTTCACTCTCATTTGAGGATTCACTTGTTGAAGATACATCATTATCCTCCCAAGATATGTAAGCCCTTTTTCCCTTGCCTTTTTCATTCTTCTTGCTTGCTGATTTTTCTTTATGTGGATTGTTTGGACAATCAGCTTTTATATGACCTGGTTTGCCACATCCAAAACAGGTGTAAGTAGAAGAATTAGAATCATTCTGTTTTGAATACCTTTTTCTTTGTTGTGTTCTGTCTCTAGTCTTCCTTTTAAGGAATTTGCTGAATTTTCTAGTGAGCAAGCTTAAGGTTTCATCTTGTTCAGGATTCTCTTCTTCTTCTTCACTTGTGTCATGCTCCATGGTGGTCTTTAAGGCAATTCCTTTGGCTTTCTTCTCCACAGTTTCTTGGTCTTTCAATCTTTTCAACTCCAATTCATGTTCCATCAGCTTTCCAAAGAGTGCTGCAGTGGACATCTTGGAAAGATCCCTTGATTCTGAAATTGTTGTTACCTTTGGCTGCCAACTCCTATCAAGGCATTTCAATACCTTTATGTTGAGCTCTTCCTTATCAAAAACCTTGCCAAGACCCGTGAGATGATTTACAATGTGTGTAAATCGTTTCTGTACATCTGCAATGCTCTCACCAAATTGCATTCTAAACAACTCATATTCCTGGATCAATGAGTGCTTCCTAGCCCGTTTAACATCTTCTGTGCCTTCATGAGTTACCTCCAGTATCTCCCACATTTCCTTAGCTGATTGACATTGAGACACCCTAAAGAACTCATCCATATTCAGTGCAGAGGTGATAATGTTCTTGGCCAGAGAATCATATTGAGCCTTCTTCCTTTCAGCTTCACTCCATTCGGACCATGGTTTCTTCACAGTTTCATCTTTCACAGTCTGCATAGGTATGAAAGGTCCGCTCACCACAGCATCCCAGATGCCCATATCAATGGACTCCATGAAAATCTTCATCCTGATTTTCCAGAAAGCATAGTTGATTCCACCGAACATAGGAGGCCTACTGATGGATGCTCCCTCAGCAAAAGGCATCTTGAATTCAGACATATCTGCACAACTTGAGTAACCTACAAGCCCTTTCTCTTGATACCAATTGTTAGAGTTAAGCAGGGTCTGAAGATCAAGAGGGGAGGGGTGAATTGATCTTTTAAAATTTTTGCAACAGGAACTGACTTCTGTTTAACAGAGATTAAAAGAACAGATTGATTTCAAACAAAACAGATTTATTTTTCCAAATCACCTTCGTACAATCAGAACTTAATCAAACAAGATTTTACTCAATTAGAAGGAACAGCAGAACACACTTGTTCAGATATTTGCAAGAAGGTTTCAACCAAGAGAAGAACAGTTCTTATTTAAACCCAGAATTAACAGATTCAATTTCAAATGAACAGATTTATTTTGGACAGTTATCAATCCAAATTCCAGAAATAAGTGCAAGAAAGGAAAGAAGATTGCACACAAGTTTTTATACTGGTTCACTCATCAAGAGCTACATCCAGTTCACCTTACACCAAGGTGGAATCCACTAAACAGATACAACAATTACAGCATATACAGCAGTTCTTGAAACCTACAAGAACACTCACATACAAGGCTGAAAAACACCTATTTCAGCACACCTTGCACTCCAAGAAACCCTATCAAGGAGTGACTAACACTTCCACCTTTACAACAAATGAGAAAGGAAAAATTACACCTGAAAAGAAGATGCAAGAACTCAAACCAGTAGTTCAATCTGCTACAGAAACTACACCAGCACGTTCACAAAGCACAAGGTTTTCCTAGAACAAGCACACTTGAAATTCCTTTTGAAAACCTTTCACAAAAGCCTTTGAATTCTTCTTCTCACTCAGAAACTGATTGAAACGTGATTGCACTCTCTATTTTGTGTGAGAGAAGTCTTCTATATTTAAAGAAAACAGTTTCTAACCACTTTTCAAAAAACAGTTTGAAAAACAGTTAAGAATAACATAACCAAAAAATAAATCTATTTATTATCCAGGAAACAGATTTATTTTTGTCCAGTATTCAGACTTTTTGAGAAAACTTTAAACAGCATTTTTGAAAACTTTAAACACTCCATGTGTTTGGTTTAAGCTTGCTTAGGCAACAGGAACAGAATGACCGATGACCGATCGGTGTCACATTACTTTCTCAAAGACCGATGACCGATCATACCTCATTACTTCCCCCAGTGACCGATTACCGATCGTGCCACATTATTTCCTCAATGACCGATGACCGATCAGTTCCTCATCACTTCCTCCAATGATCGATGACCGATTGGTTCCTCATACTTCCCTAATGACCGACGACCGATTGGTTCCTCATTACTTCCCCCAATGACCGATGACAGATCAGTTCCTCATCACTTCCTCCAATGATCGATGACCGATTGGTTCCTCATACTTCCCCAATGACCGACGACCGATTGGTTCCTCATTACTTCCCCCAATGACCGATGACAGATCGGTGCCTCATCACTTCCTCACCTCTTAAGCCTAAACCAAAATTCACTTAAGACCTATTACAAAACTATAAAGCACCGAAGCAATTTTCTTCATCAAACACACTTTAAGCCAAGGTTGGGAAGAAGCTTCCTTCAGCTTCAACACATAGCACCTATGTGCATAAGAGAATTTCACGCGTTAGTGGAGAAGGCGATGATGGTGGAGACACTGGAGAAGAGTGACTCTCGGGTGATCAGGTCACACCCAGGGGGTTCTTCCAGTGGGAAGGCCAAGGTGCAGCAACAGTAGAATAAGCCTTATGTGAGACCTCCACAGCATAGGGCAGAAGCAGCACAGCCCAAGTTTTAGTAGCAACAGCCCTGGAAACTCAGATGTTTCCATTGTGGTGGACCACACACATCCAATGTGTGCCCCAAGAGAAATTCAGAGAGAAGATGCTACATCTGCCGAAAGACGAGACACCTTGCTAGAGAGTGTCCTAACGGGTATAGGGCGACTCAACCCAGTGGTTCCCAGCAGTTGAGGAACGAAGGCAGCAGACCTCAGGCAGCAGGGAGAGTGTTTGCCATGTCTGGAGCGGAGGCATCTCAGTCAGGTAACCTAGTACAAGGTGCTTGTTTATAGCTGGTAGATACGTTAGAGTTTTGTTTGATTCTAAAGCGACACACTCTTTTGTGTCAAATCGGTGTGCAACCGAACTGGGCCTTCTAGTGAAGGAGCTGCCGTTTGAACGGTTGGTCTCTACACCTGCATCAGGACAGGTTTTGACCTCTCCAGTTTGCTCTGAATGTCCAGTGATAGTAGAGGGACGCAGGTTCAAAGTGAATTTGATCTGTCTACCTCTTCAGGATCTGGATGTTATCCTGGGAATGGATTGGCTATCTGCCAATCACATTCTCACTGGTGCAGAAACGTAGAACAAATGCGGATATTTTCATTTTATAAATGCGGCTATACAACCGCATTTGATCAACACGCATTTGTAAATCAGAGATTTACAAATGCGGTTATAAAGAACCACATCTATAAATACTATTTACAAATGCGGTTGTAGTAAACAACCGCATCTGTAAATCAATTCCTTGATTTACAGATGCGGTTAAGGTAAACAACCGCATTTGTAAATCAGGGTTTTTTTTTTAGAGCATTTGTGCAGTTTCATTATACCCAGCCAACCAGACAGATAAACAGATTCAGATAGTTATAAAAGTTTAGGAAATATGCGGACGAAGATTGTCTCACATATGTCATGGCTTCCGAACTCATGGGTGGGTTCCTCATCCGTGAAGAACTACATTTCAAAATAGGTTGATAAATCTCTAATTTATGCTAGAAAATTTTAAAAATTTCTAACAAGTGTAAATATAAGAACTAAAACCTCAAAATATCCAAAAAAAGACCTAAATAATACTAAAAAATAAAAAAGTTATAGTAAATGGTGGAATTTTGAAATTTCGGTGAGGCCAATCCCCAAAGGGGATTGGTCATGGCGTTCGTTACCTCATTTCGAGCAACTTTCATTTTTTATGCGTCTCCATCCGACTTCTCCATCAAAAGTTATGGTCATTTGAAGTTTTCCTACAAATTTTTCACATTAAATCCTAAACATACACACACTAAACACATAAACACACTGCAATCAAGTTTTAAACATACATCCAAATCCAAATATCAATATTTATTATAAAATTAATTAAAAAATTTAAAACCGTAAACCCTAAAAAAAACTAACCTTCTATAGTTGTGGGTGCAACCAAGTCCCCAAGGTGTTGCCGCACGGTGTTGCCAGCCAGAAGACTTGGCGGAGGTTTACGGTGGTGGAGATGGAGCGAGAGGCGCGGAAGAGATGGCTCAAGTAAGACGCGGTGGTGAAGGGAAAGGGTAAGTGTGGAGAGAGCACTGATGGGGAAAGGGTGGAGAAGGAGAGGACAAGAAGAAGAAATGGAGCACGGCAGGGGTCTTAGCGTTTTTCATTTACAGATGCGGTTGTGTGTATAACCGCATCTGTAAATGAAAAACTTTTCATTTACAAATGCGGTCATACACATAACCGCATTTGTAAATGAAAAGCTTTCATTTACAAATGCGGTTTTAACCAATAACCGCATTTGTAAAACAAACTAATTTCAAAAATGCCACCGCGTTTTTAACAAATGCGTTTTAACGCGAAACCGCACTTGGAAAGGAGTCTTCCTTTCATCATTTTGCACTAGTGTCTCATAGATTGCAGTAGGCAGAAAGTGGTGTTTCCAGATCTCCAAGAGTCAGATATGATATCTGCTCAGCGTGTATGGTCGGAGTTGAAAGAAGGGGCGACGTGCCTTGTGATCCTAGCTAAAGGGGGAGTGAAGAATGATGAAGATATGGGCTATATACATGTGGTGAAGGATTTCATGGATGTATTTCCAGAAGAAATACCTGGACTACCTCCTAAGAGAGAGATGGAATTCTCTATTGTTTTGGTACCTGGAGCTGGACCAGTGTCAATGGCTCCCTACAGAATGGCTCCAGCTGAGTTGATGGAATTAAAGAAGCAAGTGTAAGTTAGATTTAGTTGTACCAAGGTTTAGTTTCAGCTACATATAAGTTATGGAGAGTAAATAAGCAGTATGTTGAGGGTTTAAAGACTTAAGCATGTGTATCCATGGGAAGTACCAGAGTTAAGTTCCAAGAATGAAAGAATGAATTTTCTTTTATTTGAAGCTTGGAAGATGTTTATGTCGATGAAACAGCATGAGATGGCTCTAGCTTAACCACAAGCTCAAAAGGAAAGATGAGATATTGTATTTATGTCTAAAGTTCAATTAGACAGAGAAATTTGCTGAAAAAATACTAGGTAGAGAAGTTACTGGGATAAGAGAGAAAGCTTCACGCAGAATGGATGCTGTTTTGTTGATCGTGATTTGAAAGATGAGTATGGAAATGGTGGGTTGAGATTAAAGGCTCCTGATGCCGTAAGTCTCCTGAACTTGGCAAATGAGGATGCAGTTCTGCCTGTGAATGTAGAAGGGAAGGAGGTAATGGCTATGGATAAGAATAAGGGTAAGCCGTGTTATGATGATGTTGAGTTCTTCTAGCGATGTTAGTAAATTGCAGAAAGTTGGATGTGGAAGCAGAGCTTTCCGTGCCTTGTGTTTCTAATGGGATGGGATTTGCAGCTAATCCTTTAAATGGGCAGTTGTGGTGGTCAACGTTTCGTTTCTAATCCTAGAAACAATGCTGCATTGATGTCAACCCAAGTCATTGCAGATCAGTTCATGCCAATGAAGGACATCTAAAACAAGAGGAATTAGAAGTTTTAAGGATCAAGTATTTGAGAAAGGTTTTCTAGTCTGCAAGTCTCTACTTCAACCAATGAAATGACAGATCAGAGGATTCAACTTGGGAGTTAGAAGAAACCATGAGAGAAGCCTATCCCTACCTCTTTTCCTTGTAATTCAATTTTCGAGGACGAAAATTTTTCTTGTTGGGGAGAATGTAAGGACCTAGAAACTTTAATTGGAATAAAAGTGTTATATTTAAATAATTTCAGAAGATGTTATTATTTAAAATACAAAGAGCTGGTAATAGAAGTTTCGTAGTAGTCAGACCTCGGACGTCGCCCAAGATCTGGGGTCAGCTGGTAGAGGTCGGTTGGCTGACCATTGTATTAACCAAGTAGTCAGGTGCGATGAGTTTATCGTGAGGTAATCACGTGGGTGTGCTCGAGGAAGACATGTGGATCAAGAAGAGTAAAGGAAGAAAAGTGTAGCCTAGAAGTCTACGAGATCGCCGTTGTTGAAGACGGAGGCGATCTCCGACTTCTCTGGCACATAATCGCCTGTCGCCTAGAGTACACATGATCGTCAATCGCCTATGGTGTACGTGATCAACGGGAGTGCACTTAGTATGTGGTCAAGATGCTGGATCAACCATAGTGGGTTCCAAAAACCACGCGTATCAAGGTGTGGGTTAAGCCTTAGATACGCTGTGCATGCGAAGCTCTATGCTTGAGCATAAGAAATCGTCCTTAGTGTTGCATGCATGGGCGCACGAGGAGTAGTGCTGATCTATTCTTGGAAATGTGAAGCTACCGACGTCACCAAGCCATGTGGAGGTGATACCTTGGACGTAACATAGTGGGATGAAGAACCTTCAGCAAGGCGTGGCGATGTGTCATAAGTCATCGTCGGGATCGCCAGGGCGAGAGACACGCGGGGATCGCCAGGGCGAGAGACAGATGGTCATCGCCAGGATTAGGGACGCATCGGTCGTCTTCCAGGGAGAGACATCGGTCGTCTTCCATGGAGAGACATCGGTCGTCTTCCAGGGAGAGACATCGGTCGTCTCCCAGGGAGAGACATCGGTCGTCTCCCAGGGAGAGACATCGGTCGTCTCCCAGGGAGAGACATCGGTCGTCTCCCAGGGAGAGACATCGGTCGTCTCCCAGGGAGAGACATCGGTCGTCTTCCAGGGAGAGACATCGGTCGTCTTCCAGGGAGAGACATCGTTCGTCCGCCAGGATGAGACATCGGTGGATAGTCATCGCGCGAGCAGTCATCGGTGGATAGTTATCGCGCGATGTCGTGTTTCACACAGATAAGGTGGGACCCAGGCTCCCAGCATGAGACGTCTTGCATGCGCGACACGTAGACAAAAAGGGTGTTTCAGAATAGTTAGCATCAGAGAGTTGGTATGGAAAGTGACCCAGAGTTGGTGCGTAGAGACCCACGTGGTCATACTGTTAGAGGAAATGTATATGCAAGCTTCCCTGCAGAGTGGGTGGTGGCAGCGGCATGCCTGGGAAGGGTGGCTTAAGTTCAAACTTCAATTTGGATAGGCAGGGTTTGAACGCTGCTTGAGTAGAGAGAAATTGAGTGAGTTGGTTTTAGCTCCCTGTTTCTTCTTCTCCTTCTCCATACGTTCAGACGTCCTAGCGCATTAGTTGGCTATCCGCGACTACCATAGAGCACCTGGGAGGTTCTCTGCAAGTTCTCCAAGCCGGACGCTAAAATAGAGTTAAGGCATCCTTGAATCGCGTTGGGTTGGAGCTCTTAGTGAAGTTTACGCTAGTCCAGGTAAGGGAAGCTAGCATTTTCGTTTAAAAAAACCTTTAGGCGAGTAGGTTCTGAAGTGAGGGCGACGTGGTCGCCGGTTTCATATTCTTTTTCACGATGCTCTGTTTTTATGTGTGGGGCGACGTGATCGTCGGTTTTAATGTTGTTTTTCAAATCCCCTGTTTTAGTGTCGCTTTCAACTTGTTTGAGATTGATATGTGAAATGCATGTCATATTGGAAAATCTGAACCTTGGTATGATTGTTGCTGTGGTTGGAATCGTTCATTTAAGTGTTGTATAGTGCATTGGGTGAATTGATGATATCGAGCTGTCCTGTGTGGACTTCACTAGCTGTCCTGTGTGGACTTCACGAGCTGTCCTGTGTGGACTTCACTAGCTGTCCTGCGTGGACTTCACGAGCTGTCCTGTGTTGACTTCACTAGCTGTCCTGTGTGGACTTTACTAGCTGTCCTGTGTGGACTTCACGAGCTGTCCTGTGTGGACTTCACTAGCCGTCCTGTGTGGACTTCACGAGCTGTCCTGTGTGGACTTCACTAGCTGTCCTGTGTGGACTTCACGAGCTGTCCTGTGTGGACTTCACTAGCTGTCCTGTGTGCACTTCACGAGCTGTCCTGTGTGGACTTCACTAGCTGTCTTATGTGGACTTCACGAGCTGTCCTGTGTGGACTTCACTAGCTGTCCTGTGTGGACTTCACTAGCTGTCCTGTGTGGACTTCACGAGCTGTCCTGTGTGGACTTCACTAGCTGTCCTGTGTGGACTTCACGAGTTGTCCTGTGTGGACTTCACTAGCTGTCCTGTGTGGACTTCACGAGCTGTCCTGTGTGGACTTCACTAGCTGTCCTGTGTGGACTTCACGAGCTGTCCTCTGTGGACTTCACTAGCTGTCCTGTGTGGACTTCACGAGCTGTCCTCTGTGGACTTCACTAGCTGTCCTGTGTGGACTTCACGAGCTGTCCTCTGTGGACTTCACTAGTTGTCCTGTGTGGACTTCACGAGCTGACCTCTGTGGACTTCACTAGTTGCCCTGTGTGGACTTCACGAGCTGTCCTGTGTGGACTTCACTAGCTGTCCTGTGTGGACTTCACGAGCTGTCCTGTGTGGACTTCACTAGCTGTCCTGTGTGGACTTCACGAGCTGTCCTCTGTGGACTTCACTAGCTGTCCTGTGTGGACTTCACGAGCTGTCCTCTGTGGACTTCACTAGCTGTCCTGTGTGGACTTCACGAGCTGTCCTCTGTGGACTTCACTAGTTGTCCTGTGTGGACTTCACGAGCTGACCTCTGTGGACTTCACTAGTTGTCCTGTGTGGACTTCACGAGCTGTCCTGTGTGGACTTCACTAGCTGTCCTGTGTGGACTTCACGAGCTGTCCTGTGTGGACTTCACTAGTTGTCCTGTGTGGACTTCACGAGCTGTCCTGTGTGGACTTCACGAGCTGTCCTGTGTGGACTTCACGAGCTGTCCTGTGTGGACTTCACGAGCTGTCCTGTGTGGACTTCACGAGCTGTCCTGTGTGGACTTCACTAGCTGTCCTGTGTGGACTTCACGAGCTGTCCTGTGTGGACTTCACTAGCTGTCCTGTGTGGACTTCACGAGCTGTCCTGTGTGGACTTCACTAGCTGTCCTGTGTGGACTTCACGAGCTGTCCTGTGTGGACTTCACTAGCTGTCCTGTGTGGACTTCACGAGCTGTCCTGTGTGGACTTCACTAGCTGTCCTGTGTGGACTTCACTAGCTGTCCTGTGTGGACTTCACGAGCTGTCCTGTGTGGACTTCACTAGCCGTCCTTTGTGGACTTCACGAGCTGTCCTGTGTGGACTTCACTAGCCGTCCTGTGTGGACTTCACGAGCTGTCCTGTGTGGACTTCACTAGCTGTCCTGTGTGGACTTCACGAGCTGTCCTGTGTGGACTTCACTAGCTGTCCTGTGTGGACTTCACGAGCTGTCCTGTGTGGACTTCACGAGCTGTCCTGTGTGGACTTCACGAGCTGTCCTGTGTGGACTTCACGAGCTGTCCTGTGTGGACTTCACCAGTTGTCCTGTGTGGACTTCACGAGCTGTCCTGTGTGGACTTCACTAGCTGTCCTGTGTGGACTTCACGAGCTGTCCTGTGTGGACTTCACTAGCTGTTCTGTGTGGACTTCACGAGCTGTCCTGTGTGGACTTCACTAGCTGTCCTGTGTGGACTTCACTAGCTGTCCTGTGTGGACTTCACGAGCTGTCCTGTGTGGACTTCACGAGCTGTCCTGTGTGGACTTCACTAGCTGTCCTGTGTGGACTTCACGAGCTGTCCTGTGTGGACTTCACTAGCTGTCCTGTGTGGACTTCACGAGCTGTCCTGTGTGGACTTCACTAGCTATCCTGCGTGGACTTTGTAACATCCCTCCAAAAGCTTTTCTTATTTATATAAATGAATAAAGCGTAGGTATTAAATTTATAAAATCAACATATGTATTAGATATTGAAAATACATCATCCCGTGCATCGTATTCAAAGAGACGTCCCCCTTATAGGGTTTTAATACATTCCATCAATTGTTTCGAAATAAAAACCAAATACAGCATGGAAGGACAAAACAGGCGATCTGTAACATCCCGCCAAATTACTTTTCATAAATATAAAATGAAATAAAGGTGAAACAAAATATTTAAGTGAACATACGAATTTATATAAAATGAAGTTGCTCCTCACAGGGAGTTTAATACATAACCGGTCGGTTTTTCCAAAACATAAACAAAATACAGCCAAATAAATTGAAAACCGGCGATCTCCCTACAAAACCGGCGATGTCCTATTAGAGGATCCAAAACAGCCGATCTGCTACCAGAACAGAAATCAGGTGATCTCCTTCCGGCGACCACTCACTAAGGAGCTCTACTTCCTGGAAAAATCATCTGCTCCCGTGTAAATTACACGATCATCACAGTTTTAAGAGAAAACAACCAGAGAACAATACAAAGGGTAAGCTAGATATATTTATTTTTAACTTTAAATTATAAACTGGACAACCAACGTAGATCAGCCTTTTTAAACATTCACAAGAGTCCATCACTTTCTCATTCATATCACACAACCATCAAGTGCCTATCAACAAATTTCTCAACATTACTCACGTCAGACTTCCACTGACTAATCACACATAGACACTTGACACTACTTCCGGATTGACTCGTGCGTTGACTCAGGCTCAGAGATCTGCACCTGTCATACCATACCACTGTGAAATCCACACAGGGTCGCTGTGAAATCCACACAGCCATGCGCATATATGATCTCAATGTCATTAACTCTCCCGGTATGACAGGGTTAATTCATATAACAGGCCGAGCTCGTTCTTTATCACACTACTCGCCCATTCATATGAACCTCCTCCGACTCTCCACAACTGAATAACTTCATCTACATAATTCCATTATATCAGCAGAGTCAGGATATCTCCTTCTAGACAAGCCCCTAGTCAATACACCTACACACGATCTTACACGGTATTTCCTTTCCTGAAAATACTATGCCTCGATCCCACATTCACAACATTCAAAACATCATACCACTCAAATGAATGATTCAAATCACAGCAACAATCATTTCAAAAGTTCAGATTTTCGAATATCACATGTATATCACATTTAAATCCCAAACAGCTTCAAAGCAACACCAAAAACAGGGAGTTCGCAAACAACGCCAAAACCGGCGATCTGGTTCAAAAACAAGGTATTTCGAAGTCTGTATATAAAACCGGCGACCACGTCGCCCAAACACATAGAACAGAGCATTCACGAAGATGAAAACGAAACCGGCGACCACGTCGCCCTCACTTCAGAAACAGCTAATCTATGGCTTGTATTGAAAATGAAGGCTAGCTTCCCTTACCTGGACTTGCGCAAAACACCAGGAGCTCCGAAACCCAACGAAGCTTAAAGAATGCCTTGGCTCTGTTTTTGCGTCTGGTTTGAAGGACTTGCAGAGAACCTCCCAGGTGCTCTAATGGTGGCCATCGCTCGTCGTACTCTTGTGTGAAGGTGCCAGAATCGCAGTGCGAAGGAGAGAATGGAGGAGAAGGGAGGTAAACTCACTCTTTCGCTCTTGAACAACTGCAACGTTCCCCCTCTCTCAGAAGTGGGTTTTTGCATCTTAAACCAGCTTGTCCACAAAAGCAGCTGCCACCACCCACTCTGCACAGAAGTCTGAGTGTACGTTTCTCTGAACAGTACGGCCACGGTTGTCTCTTGCGCCTGCCAACCACTGCCCTGAACAGTACGACCACTGTTGTCTCTTCTGCATGCCAACCACTGTCCTGAACAGTACGACCGCGAGTGTCTCTTGCGCATGCCAACATTCTGATGTCACTATTCTGAACCACCCTTTTTGTCTACGTGGCGCGCGTGCCGGACGTTTCATGCTGGGAGTCTGGGTCCCACTTTCTCTGTGTGAAGCTCGACATCGCGCGATAACCTTCCACCGATGACCGCTCGCGCGATGACTATCCACTGAGGTCTCATACTGGCTAACGACCGATGTCTCTCCCTGGAAGACGACCGATGTCTCTCCCTGGCGACGCCCGCGTGCCTCTCGCGACCCGGCGATGCCTCATGCCTCGCGCCCCGACGACGCCCGCATGCCTCTCGCGCCCCGGCGTTGCCCGCATGCCTCGCGCGCCCTGGCGACATCCACATGCCTCGCGCGCCCTGGCGACGTCCATATGCCTCGCGCGCCCTGGCGACGTCCACATGCCTCGCGCGCCCTGGCGACGTCCACATGCCTCGCGCGCCCTGGCGACGTCCACATGCCTCGCGCGCCCTGGCGACGTCCACATGCCTCGCGCGCCCTGGCGCTCATGTGTAGCAGGCGACCGGCGATCATGTACTACTAGGCGATCTAATAGTCTTCCAAACTACACTTTCCTTCCTTTTTATTTTAAATAAAGACATACTTAGAATTCATTTAATATATATCTCTTTTTATTCCAATTCAGTTTTACAGGTCCTTACATTCTCCCCAACAAGAAAAATTTTCGTCCTCGAAAATTGAATTACAAGGAAAAGAAATATGGATAGGCTTCTCTCATGGGTTCTCCTAACTCCCAAGTTGAATCACCCGATCTCTCATCCCACACCACTTTCACCATGCTTATGGTCTTGCCTCTGAGCTGTTTACTTTGCCTATCGTCAATCCTGACTGGTTTCGCTTCAAAGGACAAGTCATCCCTGATCTGCACATCGTCCACTTCCAGCACATGACTAGGGTCTGCCATGTACTTCCTCAGCTGTGACACGTGAAAGGCATTATGCAGATTTTCTAAATGGGGAGGTAGGGCGATCTCGTAGGCCACTGGACCAATCCTCCTTAAGATCTGATATGGTCCCACGAACTTAGGAGGCAGCTCCTTTGATTCGATAGCTCGTCCTACACCCTTGGCTGGTGTTCCTCTCATAAAGACATGATCTCCAGCAGCAAACTCCAAAGGTCTTCTCCTCATTGTCAACATCATCACTGCCTCTACAAGAGTTATTATCCTTGTCCTCATGAGCGACATAGAGTGGCTCCCTCAAAGTTACTCTCTTCATATTTTCCAGATCCACAAGGGTTTCCCAACCAAACGATTCTTGCTCACCTTCTTAGCAACTTCAACTTTGGGGATGGATGATGATTCACTTTCTAAGGTAGAGAAATCCGGTGAAGATCCATCTACTACCGACATTAGCTGCAGTCACAACACCTTCCCGCCACTCGTCATACCACCAGGCATACAATGCTGATTCAAACTCAAGAGGGCGACCTGAATGGCGTTCAGGAGAGCATGGCTTGACTGTTAAGCGGTCTGAACATCGCATACCCAAATAAATCAGCGTCTGCCACTCTAAACGAAGAGACTCATTCCTCTAGTTTCTGCGTTACCTCTTTATCAAGCAACTCATCGTACTGGACTTCCAGCAGCCTTGGAGACACACTCCAGACTTTTCATCTAAATCAGCATTCTGCAACGTCACCATCACGCCAGCGTACCCCTATACTAGCACCGACCTGGAAGGACAGATACAGCTGACAATGCAGCATTGTTTCTAAAATCAGAAACGAAACGCTGACCACCACAACTGCCCATCTAAAGGATTAGCTGCAAATCCCATCTCATTAGAAACACAAGGCACGGAAAGTTCTGCTTCCACCTCCAACTTCCTGCAATTTACTAACATTGCTAGAAGAACTCAACATCATCATAACACGGCTTACCCTTATTCTATCCATAGCCATTTCCTCCTTCTCTTCTACGTTCACAGGCAGAACTGCATCCTCATTTGTCAAGTTCAGGGGACTTACTGCATCAGGAGCCTTAAATCTCAACCCACCATTTCCATACTCATCTTCCAAATCACGATTCACAAAACAGCATCCATTCTGCGTGAAGCTTTCTCTCTTATCCCAGTAACTTTTCTACTTGGTATTTTTCAGCAAATTTCTCTGGCTAAAAGAACTTTAGACATAAATACAATACCTCCCCTTTCCTTTTAAGCTTGTGGTTAAGCTAGAGTCATCTCATGCTGTTTCATCGACATAAACATCTCCCAAGCTTCAAATAAAAGAAAATTCATTCTCTCATTCTTGGAACTTAACCCCGGTACTTCCCATGGATACACATGCTTAAGTCCTTAAACCCTCAACATTCAGCTTATATACTCTCCATAACTTATATGTAGCTGAAACTAAACCTTGGTACAACTAAATCTAACTTACACTTGCTTCTTTAATTCCATCTACCCAGCTGGGACCATTAGGTAGGGAGCCATGGACGCTGGTCCAGCTCCAGGTACCAAAACAATAGAGAATTCCATCTCTCTCTTAGGAGGTAGTCCAGGTATTCCTTCTGGGACTACATTCATGAAATCCTTCACCACATGTATACAGCCCATATCTTCATCACTCTTCACTCCCCCCCCTTGAGCTAGGATCACAAGGTACGGTGCCCCTTCTAACAACCCCGACCATACACACTGAGCAGATATCATATCTGACTCTCGGAGGCTCGGAAACACCACGTTCTGCCTACTGAAATCTATGAGAATGTGATTGGCAGATAGCCAATCCATCCCCAGGATAACATCCAGATCCTGAAGAGGTAGACAGATCAAATTCACCTTGAACTTGCGTCCCCCTACTATCACTGGACATTCAGAGCAAACTGGGGAGGTCAAAACCTGGTTTGATGCAGGTGTAGAGGCCAACCGTTCAAACGGCAGCTCCTCCACTAGAAGGCCCAGTTCGGTTTCTCACCGATTTGACACAAAAGAGTGTGCCGCTCCATAATCAAACAAAACTCTAACGTATCTACCAGCTATAAACAAGCACCTTGTACTAGGTTACCTGACTGAGATACTTCCGCTCCAGACAGGGCAGACACTCTCCCTGCTGCCTGAGGTCTGCTGCCTTCGTTCCTCAACTGCTGGGAAACACTGGGTTGAGTCGCCCTATACCCGTTAGGACACTCTCTAGAAAGGTGTCCCATCTTTCGGCAGATGTAGCATTTTCTCCCTGAATTCCTCTTGGGGCACACGTTGACGTTAGGTGGCCCACCACAACGGAAACATCTTGGTTTCCATGGTTGTTGCTGCTGAAACTGGGGCGGAACTGCTCCTGCCCGATGTGGTAGAGGTCTCGCATAAGGCTTGCTTTGTGGGTGCCGCACCTTGGCCTTCCCACTGGAGGGACCCCCTGGGTGTGCTCTGATTACTCTGGAATCACTCCTCTCCAGGGTCTCCACCACCTTTGCCTTCTCTACTAAGGCACGAAACTCCTTGATCCACGGATCTGCTTGATCAGGGGTAGCATTCCCACGGAACTTGGGTGGGTTGTGCCTCATGAATTCGGTCAGTCCCATCTGTTCCTGAGGCTGACCGACGTGGGAAGCTGTTTCAGCTGACCAAGCCGGTTCCCAATGATGCATTACAGCCTGATGAATCTGAGCCATTACCGTATTCTGTTGTTGGATAGCACTCGCCATCATCTCTATAGCCTTGGCAATCTGGCCCATTTCCGAAGAAGGTTGGGGAGGGGTAGGAGGTTTACTTGCCATCACTCTTCGTTTCAGATTGTGAAACTATGGGTTTCTATATTCCCTACAACTACAAGAATGAAATCGATAAGAAATCAATTCATTCAAGGGGTAACAGCTAGACCTTACAAAGGTCAGCCCCTCAAAGTCATTTAGAATTTGAGTTCATCAACAGGATCATAATGCTTATAACATCAAGCATAACACCAGAACAACTACTGGTATGCAGTCATCAATCCAATCAACCATTTTCAATCAATTACAAAGACACTCAAGAGAATGAAATAGCTCACACCAGAATTCAATATATGCTAAACATCAAACCTTTGGAATTAAGATTGAGACTCATCTCGATCCAGTTATGAGTGTGCACCCTCACTACTTTATCAAGACCTTCTCATTCTTAATACTAAGATTTTCAGTTAGAGCATATATTCACCAAAGCACACACAAAATTTCAATACAAAAACGTTTGAAAACCTTTCACTATAGTTGTTATTTTAAACTCAAATAAATTTCATGAGCAGAAGAAACACAATGGATCCACAGCCCTCAGGTCATCCTAAGGACGAACTGCTCTGATACCATTAATGTAACATCCCTCCAAAAGCTTTTCTTATTTATATAAATGAATAAAGCGTAGGTATTAAATTTATAAAATCAACATATGTATTAGATATTGAAAATACATCATCCCGTGCATCGTATTCAAAGAGACGTCCCCCTTATAGGGTTTTAATACATTCCATCAATTGTTTCGAAATAAAAACCAAATACAGCATGGAAGGACAAAACAGGCGATCTGTAACATCCCGCCAAATTACTTTTCATAAATATAAAATGAAATAAAGGTGAAACAAAATATTTAAGTGAACATACGAATTTATATAAAATGAAGTTGCTCCTCACAGGGAGTTTAATACATAACCGGTCGGTTTTTCCAAAACATAAACAAAATACAGCCAAATAAATTGAAAACCGGCGATCTCCCTACAAAAACCGGCGATCTCCTATCAGAGGACCCAAAACAGCCGATCTGCTACCAGAACAGAAATCAGGCGATCTCCTTCCGGCGACCACTCACTAAGGAGCTCTACTTCCTGGAAAAATCATCTGCTCCCGTGTAAATTACACGATCATCACAGTTTTAAGAGAAAACAGCCAGAGAACAATACAAAGGGTAAGCTAGATATATTTATTTTTAACTTTAAATTATAAACTGGACAACCAACGTAGATCAGCCTTTTTAAACATTCACAAGAGTCCATCACTTTCTCATTCATATCACACAACCATCAAGTGCCTATCAACAAATTTCTCAACATTACTCACGTCAGACTTCCACTGACTAATCACACATAGACACTTGACACTACTTCCGGATTGACTCGTGCGTTGACTCAGGCTCAGAGATCTGCACCTGTCATACCATACCACTGTGAAATCCACACAGGGTCGCTGTGAAATCCACACAGCCATGCGCATATATGATCTCAATGTCATTAACTCTCCCGGTATGACAGGGTTAATTCATATAACAGGCCGAGCTCGTTCTTTTTCACACTACTCGCCCATTCATATGAACCTCCTCCGACTCTGCACAACTGAATAACTTCATCTACGTAATTCCATTATATCAGCAGAGTCAGGATATCTCCTTCTAGACAAGCCCCTAGTCAATACACCTACACACGATCTTACACGGTATTTCCTTTCCTGAAAATACTATGCCTCGATCCCACATTCACAACATTCAAAACATCATACCACTCAAATGAATGATTCAAATCACAGCAACAATCATTTCAAAAGTTCAGATTTTCGAATATCACATGTATATCACATTTAAATCCCAAACAGCTTCAAAGCAACACCAAAAACAGGGAGTTCGCAAACAACGCCAAAACCGGCGATCTGGTTCAAAAACAAGGTATTTCGAAGTCTGTATATAAAACCGGCGACCACGTCGCCCAAACACATAGAACAGAGCATTCACGAAGATGAAAACGAAACCGGCGACCACGTCGCCCTCACTTCAGAAACAGCTAATCTATGGCTTGTATTGAAAATGAAGGCTAGCTTCCCTTACCTGGACTTGCGCAAAACACCAGGAGCTCCGAAACCCAACAAAGCTTAAAGAATGCCTTGGCTCTATTTTTGCGTTTGGTTTGAAGGACTTGCAGAGAACCTCCCAGGTGCTCTAATGGTGGCCGTCGCTCGTCGTACTCTTGTGTGAAGGTGCCAGAATCGCAGTGCGAAGGAGAGAATGGAGGAGAAGGGAGGTAAACTCACTCTTTCGCTCTTGAACAACTGCAACGTTCCCCCTCTCTCAGAAGTGGGTTTTTGCATCTTAAACCAGCTTGTCCACAAAAGCAGCTGCCACCACCCACTCTGCACAGAAGTCTGAGTGTACGTTTCTCTGAACAGTACGGCCACGGTTGTCTCTTGCGCCTGCCAACCACTGCCCTGAACAGTACGACCACTGTTGTCTCTTCTGCATGCCAACCACTGTCCTGAACAGTACGACCGCGAGTGTCTCTTGCGCATGCCAACATTCTGATGTCACTATTCTGAACCACCCTTTTTGTCTACGTGGCGCGCGTGCAGGACGTTTCATGCTGGGAGTCTGGGTCCCACTTTCTCTGTGTGAAGCTCGACATCGCGCGATAACCTTCCACTGATGATCGCTCGCGCGATGACTATCCACTGAGGTCTCATACTGGCTAACGACCGATGTCTCTCCCTGGAAGACGACCGATGTCTCTCCCTGGCGACGCCCGCGTGCCTCTCGCGACCCGGCGATGCCTCATGCCTCGCGCCCCGACGACGCCCGCATGCCTCTTGCGCCCCGGCATTGCCCGCATGCCTCGCGCGCCCTGGCGACATCCACATGCCTCGCGCGCCCTGGCGACGTCCACATGCCTCGCGCGCCCTGGCGGCGTCCACATGCCTCGCTCGCCCTGGCGACGTCCACATGCCTCGCGCGCCCTGGCGCTCATGTGTAGCAGGCGACCGGCGATCATGTACTACTAGGCGATCTCATAGTCTTCCAAACTACACTTTCCTTCCTTTTTATTTTAAATAAAGACATACTTAGAATTCATTTAATATATATCTCTTTTTATTCCAATTCAGTTTTACAGGTCCTTACAGACTTCACGAGCTGTCCTGTGTTGACTTCACTAGCTGTCCTGTGTGGACTTCACCAGCTGTCCTGTGTGGACTTCACGAGCTGTCCTGTGTGGACTTCACGAGCTGTCCTGTGTGGACTTCACCAGCTGTCCTGTGTGGACTTCACGAGCTGTCCTGTGTGGACTTCACGAGCTGTCCTGTGTGGACTTCACGAGCTGTCCTGTGTGGACTTCACTAGCTGTCCTGTGTGGACTTCACAAGCTGTCCTGTGTGGACTTCACTAGCTGTCCTGTGTGGACTTCACGAGCTGTCCTGTGTGGACTTCACTAGCTGTCCTGTGTGGACTTCACGAGCTGTCCTGTGTGGACTTCACTAGCTCTCCTTTGTGGACTTCACGAGCTGTCCTGTGTGGACTTCACTAGCTGTCCTGTGTGGACTTCACTAGCTGTCCTGTGTGGACTTCACGAGCTGTCCTGTGTGGACTTCACTAGCTGTCCTGTGTGGACTTCACGAGCTGTCCTGTGTGGACTTCACTAGCTGTCCTGTGTGGACTTCACGAGCTGTCCTGTGTGGACTTCACTAGCTGTCCTGTGTGGACTTCACGAGCTGTCCTGTGTGGACTTCACTAGCTGTTTTGTGTGGACTTCACGAGCTGTCCTGTGTGGACTTCACTAGCTGTCCTGTGTGGACTTCACGAGCTGTCCTGTGTGGACTTCACTAGCTGTCCTGTGTGGACTTCACTTGCTGTCCTGTGTGGACTTCACTAGCTGTCCTGTGTGGACTTCACTAGCTGTCCTGTGTGGACTTCACGAGCTGTCCTGTGTGGACTTCACTAGCTGTCCTGTGTGGACTTCACGAGCTGTCCTGTGTGGACTTCACTAGCTGTCCTGTGTGGACTTCACGAGCTGTCCTGTGTGGACTTCACTAGCTGTCCTGTGTGGACTTCACGAGCTGTCCTTTGTGGACTTCACTAGCTGTCCTGTGTGGACTTCACGAGCTGTCCTATGTGGACTTCACTAGCTGTCCTGTGTGGACTTCACTAGCTGTCCTGTGTGGACTTCACGAGCTGTCCTGTGTGGACTTCACTAGCTGTCCTGTGTGGACTTCACGAGCTGTCCTGTGTGGACTTCACTAGCTGTCCTGTGTGGACTTTACAGTGGTGTGGTATGTGTCTATGTGTGGTGAGTCAGTGGAAGTCTAACGTGAGAAAGAGAATTATTGAAATTTGATAGACACTTGATGGTTTATGTGAAAGAAATAACACTTGATGAAATTGTGAAGTGTGTGAAATGAATGGGAAAATTGATGGATTTTACGTGGGTGTTTTAAATTTGTTTTATATTGATTTTAAAGTTTCGTACTTCAAGTTTTAGAATAGCTAGCTTACCCTGTGTTTAGAATATTCCCAACATTTATATATATATATATATATATATATTCATATTCAAGTGATACGATGCTAACTTAGTCTATACGCGTATTGATCCGGTCGGTCATCGGTAGTCGATGACATCAGCAGCAGTTGACCACGTGGACCATTCACAGAGTAACACGTGGTTGAGGATAGCAGGCAAATCAGGGAGGCGATCACTCAGAATGGTAATCGCCTATCGCCTGTGATGTTGAGTAATCGCCTATTGCCTTGAAGATGAGTAATCGCCTAGATTGCACATGATCGCCGTGTGTTAAGGTTAGGAGATCAGGTGGTCAGCAAGTCGCCGGAAGAGCACATCGCCGGGTGTTTGAGAAGACTTGGCAAGCACTTGTTGTATGGTCTAAGTACAGAGGATAAGTGGCATATCTGCCACCATGTGTAGTGTGAGCTGCAATGCCCAGGGTTAACCAGCTCGCCATGTTAAGGTTGCGCCCAGAGTAGCCTGCGTACTAAGCTACTCCCTGTGTGGATAACTTAGTCGCAGGGGCACAGTGGAAGTAACGTTTCAGCTGCAGATACTCTAGATGGTGACACGTGTACGACCAGATGTTATCCACGTGTCAAGAGGAATAACCGTCAGGAGAGAGAAAGACTCAGGTATATATACAAACTCTTAACGAAATTGAGAGGGGGGTTTTTTTACAGATTCTTACAGCTTACACATTTTAGAGTTTACAGTTACACACGAGTCTCACAGAGAGAGATTCAGATATAGTTTTGGTGTTCCTGTTGCCTGACTTGAGCATCGGAGCTACAACGGCCGCCAGAGGCGCCGTTTGTGTGTTTTGCAGGCAGCGTTTGGAGTTCCGGCGGTGGTTCTTGGAGCGTTCCTGCAAAACAGAAGGCTAGACGAAGGAGTGACGAGGCAATCCTCCGCGTTCGAGTCAAGCGGCAGGATCACGTATTGTTTGATTTTATAAGCATATGATATGATCATATAAGCGTTTTATCAGGCATAAGAAAAGATTGTCAGTGTTGTATCATTTGACAGAAGAAACACTTACGTCTTGTATGTTGTTGAACCATTCATATTACAAATGATGCATGATTCATGTTTTATGTTTTGTGGTTTCCAACACTTAATCAAAATTATAAGATGTTAGATTTTTTCCTCATAAAACTTATAATCTTCGATTGTACTTATTGTATGATCATCATTTATCATCTATCATACAAAATAAATAGTCTACTTAATTCTCCTTATACATAGTCAAACGAAACATTTACATCATCTATTTTTCTTACTTCAATCAATATCTGTTAAATACAATTTTAATTTTTTTTTTGAATTTAAACAATTAATTAAAAAATTTAAGGTATTGAACTTTTCATCTAACAATTATGCATAAAGTTAAACCAATAACATTGATTTGTTATCAAGTTAAACCATTAACATTGATTTGTTATCGATTACAATAATAACTAAATAGAAAGTGTCATATTTGTAACATCCTGCCAAATTCTTTTCATATCTATATAATAAAATAAAGGTAAAACAATAATATCGAAGTGAACATAATTATATATATGTAATGAAATTTCTCCTCACAGGGAGTTTAATACATATCCAGTCAGTTTCCAAAACTTAAACAAAATACAGCAATTTAGAAAACAGGCGATCTCCTATCAGAAACAGAAAACAGGCGATCTCCTAACAGAAACAGAAAACAGGCGATCTCCTAACAGAAACAGAAAACAGGCGATCTCCTTCCGGCGACCACTCACTGAGGAGCTATACTTCCTGCAACATCATCTGCTCCCGTGTAAATTATACACGATCATCACAGGTTTAAGAAAACATCCACAAAACAAAAACGCAGGGTAAGCTAGATATTTTAAAGAGAATTTAGATATGAAACTTAAAAATCAAGATAAAACAATTTTAAAACACTCACGTAAAATCCATCAATTTTCCCATTCATTTCACACACTTCACAATTTCATCAAGTGTTATTTGTTTCACATAAACCATCAAGTGTCTATCAAATTTCAACAATTCTCTTTCTCACGTTAGACTTCCACTAAGTCACCACACATAGACACATACCACACCACTGTAAAGTCCACACAGGACAGCTAGTGAAGTCCACACAGGACAGCAAGTGAAGTCCACACAGGACAGCTAATGAAGTCCACACAGGACAGCAAGTGAAGTCCACACAGGACAGCTAATGAAGTCCACACAGGACAGCAAGTGAAGTCCACACAGGACAGCTAATGAAGTCTACACAGGACAGCAAGATATCATCAATTCACCTAATGCACCATACAACACTTGAATTAACGATTCCAACCACAGCAACAATCGTACCAAGGTTCAGATTTTCCAATATCACATGCATTTCACATATCAATCTCAAACAAGTTCAAAGCGACACTAAAACAGGGGATTTCGAAAACAACGTTAAAACCGGCGATCACGTCGCCCCACACATAAAAACAGAGCATCGTGAAAACGGAATATGAAAACCGGCGACCACGTCGCCCTCACTTCAGAACCTACTCGCCTAACGTTTTTATAAATGAAAATGCTAGCTTCCCTTACCTGAACTTGCGCAAAATCACCAAGAGCTCCAAAACCCACCGAAGCTTAAAGATGCCTTAACTCTGCTTTAGTGTCCGGTTTGGGGAACTTGCAGAGAACCTCCCAGGTGTCCAAGGGCAGTCGTCGCTCGTCGTACTGGTGCTTGAGGATGCCTGAATCACAGCGCGAAGGAGAGAAAGGAGAAGGATGAAGGTAAACTCACCCTGTCACTCTTGAACCACTGCAACGTTCCTTTTCCTCTCAGAAATGAGTTTTTTTGAATCTAAACCAACTTGTCCACAATTGCCGCTGCCACCACCCACTCTGCAGGAAAGCTTGCGTGCACACTTCCTTGAACAGTACGGCCACGTGTGTCTCTGCGCAGACCAACTCTCTGATGCCAACTATTCTGAAACACCCTTTTTGTCTACGTGTCGCGCGTGCAGGACGTCTCATGCTGGGAGCCTGGGTCCCACCTTATCTGTGTGAAACACGACATCGCGCGATAACCTTCCACCGATGACTCATCCTGGCGGACGACCGATGTCTCTCTCTGGAAGACAATCGATGTCTCTCTCTGGAAGACGACCGATGTCTCTCCCTAGCGACGCCCGCATGTCTTTTGCCCTGGTGATGTCTGCATGTCTCTCGCGCCCTGGTGATGCCCGCATGCCTCGCGCCCTGGCGATGCCCGCATGTCTCTCGCGCCTTGGCGATGCCCGCATGCCTCGCGCCCTGGCGATGTCCGCATGCCTCTCGCACCCTAGCGATGCCCGCATGTCTCGCGCCCTGGTGATGCCCGCATGCCTCGCGCCCTGGCGATGTCCGCATGCCTCTCACGCCCTGGCGAGCCCGCATGTCTCTCGCCCTGGCGATGCCCGCATGCCTCGCACCCTGGTGATGTCCGCATGCATCGCGCCTTGGCGATGACTGATGACACATCGCCACGCCTTGCTGAAGGTTCTTCATCCCACCATGTTACGTCCAAGGTATCACCTCCACATGACTTGGTGACGTCGGTAGCTTCACATTTCCAAGAATAGATCAGCACTACTCCTCGTGCGCCCATGCATGCAACACTAAGGACGATTTCTTATGCTCAAGCATAGAGCTTCGCATGCACAGCGTATCTAAGGCTTAACCCACACCTCGATACGCGTGGTTTTTGGAACCCACTATGGTTGATCCAGTATCTCGACCACATACTAAGTGCACTTTCGGCGATCATGTACACCATGGGCGATTGGCATTCATGTGTAATGTAGGCGACAGGCGATTATTGTAAGGACCTGTAAAATTGAATTGGAATAAAAAAGGGTTATATTTTAAAAGAATTCTATGTATGTTTTATTTAAAATAAAAAGGGAGGAAAAGTTAAGTTTAGAAGGCTATGAGATCGCCGGTCGCCTGCTACACATGAGCGCCAGGTGGACGTCGCCAGGGCGCGAGGCATGCAGGCATCGTGCGGGCGCGAGAGGCATGCAGGCATCGCGCGGGCGCGAGGCATGCGGGCATTGCCAGGGCGCGAGGCATGCAGGCATTGCCAGGGCGCGAGGCATGTGGACGTGGCCAAGGCGCGAGAGGCATGCGGGCATTGCCAGGGCGCGAGGCAGGTGGACGTGGCCAAGGCGCGAGAGGCATGCGGGCATTGCCAGGGCGCGAGGCATGTGGACGTAGCCAAGGCGCGAGAGGCATGCGGGCATTGCCAGGGCGCGAGGCATGTGGACGTAGCCAGGGCGCGAGAGTTATGAGGGCGTCGCCAGGGAAGACATCGGTCGTCTCCCAGAGGAAGACATCGGTCGTCTTCCAGGACGAAGGAGACATCGGTCGTCTTCCAGGACGAAGGAGACATCGGTCGTTCGCCAGGATGAGTCAGCAGTGGAAAGTTATCGCACGACGTCGAGTTTCACACAGAGTAAAGTGGGACCCAGACTCCCAGCATGAAACGTCCTGCACACGCGCCACGTAGACAAAAAGGGTGGTTCAGAGTGGTGACATCAGAATGTTGGCATGCGCAGGAGACACTCGCGGTCGTACTGTTCAGAGCAGTGGTTGGCATGCACAAGCGACAACAGTGGTAGTACTGTTCAGAGCAGTGGTTGGCATGCACCAGAGATAGCAGTGGTCGTACTGTTCAGGGCAGTAGTTCTCAGGCTTTCCTGCAGAAGGGGTGGCAGCAGCAGCATGCGTGGACAGGTAAGTTGGGATTCAAAAGCCACTGCAGGAAGGCAAAGAGCGTTACAGACTCAAGAGTGTTAGAGTGAGTGCAAACTTCCTCCCTCCCTTCTTCCCTTCCTTGCGTTGAGACTCAGGCAACCTCCAGCATCAGTGCGACAAGCGACGTTGCCCTTAGAGCACCTAAGAGGTTCTCTGCTAGTTCTACAGACCAGGCGCTGAAAACAGAGACAAGGCGTGGTTCAAGCTTCGTTGGGTTTCGGAGCTCCTGGTGTTTTGCGCAAGTCCAGGTAAGGGAAGCTAGCCTTCATTTTCAATACAAGCCATAGATTAGCTGTTTCTGAAATGAGGGCGACGTGGTCGCCGGTTTTCGTTTTCATCTTCGTGAATGCTCTGTTTCTATGTGTTTGGGCGACGTGGTCGCCGGTTTTATATACAGACTTCGAAATACCTTGTTTTTGAACCAGATCGCCGGTTTTGGCGTTGTTTGCGAACTCCCTGTTTTTGGTGTTGCTTTGAAACTGTTTGAGATGTAAATGTGATATTCGAAAACATGAACCTTGGAGTGAGTTTTGCTGTGATTGAAATCATTCATTTAAGTGTGGCATGATGTGTTGAATGTTGTGAATGTGAGATCAAGGCATAGTATTTTCAGGAAAGAAAATACCGTGTAAGATCGTGTAGGATGTGCATTGACCGGTGATTCGTTATGATATCCTGACTCTCCTGATATAATGGAATCATATAGATGAAGTTATTCGGGCGTTGAGAGTCGAAGGAGGTTCATACGTATGGGTGAGTTGTTCAAAAGGGAACGAGCTCGGCCTGTTGTGTGGATTAACCCTGTCATGCTTGGATGGTGATGATATTGAGATTCATTATACGCTTGTGAATGTGTGTGATTTCACGGCGACCCTGTGAATGTGTGTGATTTCACAGTGGGCAGTATGACAGGTGCGAATCTATGAGTCTAGTCAATGCATGAGTCTTCCGGAAGTAGTGTCAAGTGTCTTGTGTGATGAGTCAGTGGAAGTCTGACGTGAGAAATGAGAAACATTGAATTGATAGACACTTGGTGCATTATGTGAATAGAACGACTCTTGAAAATATTGTGAAACATGTGATTTCTTGATGGCTGTGTAATATGAATGAGGAAGTGATGGACTCTGGTGAATGTTTAAAAAGGCTGATCTACGTTGGTTGTCCAGTTTAAAATTTAAAGTTTAAAAATATCTAGCTTACCCTTTGTATTGTTCTCTGGCTGTTTTCTCTTAAAACTGTGATGATCGTGTATTTTACACGGGAGCAGATGATTTTCCAGGAAGTAGAGCTCCTTAGTGAGTGGTCGCCGGAAGGAGATCGCCCGATTTCTGTTCTGGCAGCAGATCGGCTGTTTTGGGTCCTCTGATAGGAGATCGGCCTCTTCCGATAGGAGATCGGTCTCTTCCGATAGGAGATCGCCTGCTTTGTTTTTTTTACTGTATTTTGTTTATGTTTCTGGAAAATTTGACCGAATTTGTATTAAACTCCCTGTGAGGAGAAACTACATTTCATATATATAATATTTTGTTCACTTCAATCTATTTGTTACCTTTATTTTCATTATATACATTTGTATAGTATTTTGGCGGGATGTTACAATTATGTGCCAGAGAAGTCAGAGATCGCCTCCGTCTTCAACAACGACAATCTCGTAGACTTCTAAGCTACACTTTTCTTCCTTTACTCTTCTTGATCCACATGTCTTCCTCGAGCACACCCACGTGATTACCTCACGATAAAGTCATCGCACCTGACTACTTGGTTAATACAATGGTCAGCCGACCGACCTCTACCAGCTGACCCCATACCTTGGGCAACGTCCGAGGTCCGACTACTACGAAACTTCTATTACCAGCTCTTTGTATTAAATAATAACATCTTCTGAAATTATTTAAATATAACACTTTTATTCCCATTTAAATTTTCTAGGTCCTTACAATATTTCTTGAGGGATTTATTGAATCTTTTATTAATAATTAAACCGAATGAAATAAAAAAATTAAGAAGATTAAAAAGGTAACTGTAGTGGCCAGACCTCGGTCGTCGAAACAGATAGTAAAGGGTGAACCACGTCAGTTGGGTCCCACAGCATGGACCAAAGCCACGTGGAGTGGACCTCGCAGGCAGCTTGGATTAGCGGGTGATCGGTCATCAGTGTGCCCCCTCAGGGAGAGGTGATCAGTCATCATTGTGTCCCCTCAGAGAGGGGTGATCCGTCATCGGTGTGTTCCCTCGGAGAAGGGTGATTAGTGTGCCTCCTCAGATAGGGGTGATCATTCATCAGTGTGTTCCCTCAGATAAGGGTGATTGGTCATCAGGGTTTTCCCTCAGAGAAGGGTGATCAGTCATCAGGGTTGTTCCCTCAGAGAAGGGTGATCAGTCATCAGTGTGTTCCCTCGGAGAAGGGTGATCGGTGTGCCTCCTCAGAGAAGGGTGATCAGTCCTCGGCAAACGCTAAGCTTTGGTATAAGAGATTTATCCTTAGAGTTGCATGTAATGGCACGTGAGGGGTTTAAGGGCCCGTGAGAGATTAGTTTAAATCATAAGGATAGACCCCGCAACGTGAGGGTTAACAATATGCCGTGATATTCGTTCATAAAGACAATTGCTTGAAGATAGAAGGTTACCGCCATACACGCCAAAAGATTAAGAGATAAAAGATATTGTTCCTAGTAATATGTATTGATATGCAGGTGGCGACAGTAGCACTCCAAATATACAAAGATACGCTGTTAAAGATTACACACAAATAACAGCATTCTCTCACCCACGGAATATTTTCTTCCTAAAGAGAATGTTCCATGCAGGGACAGTTGGTTACTAGAGATAACCTAATGACACCCTATAAAAAGGGGCTTAAGGCTCCAGGGGAAGGTATGCAGTTTTGAGACTATCACTATTTTACTATACACTTGGTGTTTTTTGCCCTAGTTTTGACTTGAGTGTCGGAGTGCAAACGGTCGTGAGGGCGCCTATCTTTCTTTCTCTGCAGGCAAGCTATTCTACAGCGAAGGAGGAAGAAGAAGGTGCTGACGATCGTAGAGTTTGACCGACAGCGAGTCAACCGGCAAGAACAGTAACTAAACTTGAAATAAAATTTATAAACATAAAAAAAATAAGAACAATCAATTTTGAACGTAATTAAATTATTATTAATACAGTAGGTTATTAATTTTGATGATAACAGTACTTCACGATCATTAATTTTTTTATTTGTTTTCAATGTTTTTTTTTTTCAATTTTTTACCCGTTCATCATATGCCCATTATCTATCTTTAATTAGAAAAAAGAAACATGCAAAAGAAGTAGAAAGAAATAAATTTAAAATTTTCATAAATTATTACATTTATTCTGGTAATTGAGATTCATTCTCTTTGTATCTGAGGTGTGGGTGATACATTAGAGGAATCCCGGTTCTTAGAACTATCCTTTTCCTTGAACAAAAATATCGATTTCAATTTAAAAGTAGAAGAAAGCAAGTAGCTATTGAAATGTGTTGAGTTTGGCCCACTAATCAAGCTAGCGTGTTCTTAGGTACCTACCACCCATGTGCCACAGTGATTAACAAAATCAGCAGAAAAACCGATGCCTCTATTGTCTTCCACATGTTCCAAACTCATTGGCTTTTCCCTTCTCTTAAGTCTTGCTTTTTAGCAACACAAGGCCAACTTATATTTTATTCATGCTTTTCTTCGTCCATATGCACGCTTTCTAGTATTATATAACTGCCCCAACTGCTTCAACTCCTCTTACTACCCTTTCAGCTCTTACAACAAATTAAGCAAGATGATTAAGTTGAGGTCAATGAGGTTCAGCCGAATCAGCTCAAAGCTTGGAAATGGGAACAAAGCAACACCACCCGCAGAAAAAGATTGCAGAGGCACTGCTGAAATCCAATGGGAACTTAGGCCTGGTGGCATGCTTGTTCAGAAGAGAGAGAGTAACATAAGTGCAGGGGAGGGATTCATCACAATTACGGTGTCAACTGTATCACAGTCACACGAAATTTCTGTTGAGGCCACATCAACTTTTGGTATGTCTATTCCACCACACTCCTTTCTCAGAATCGCTCTACTTTTTACTAAAAATTAGGTTCAAGATTCTACATAGTAACATGGTCGGACAGTGATACCTTAACCTACCATTATATCTAACATCAGTTTTATCTATTTGAAATAAAATTATTATTTTATTATAATACAATGTTTTAGTTCAAAAAAAAATTATAGAATGATTATTTTTTAATATTAAAGTGTTAAATAAATTTTATTCATGGCTTAAATAGTAAAAGCTAGGAATGAGTTGTTAAATATATTCTGATATTTGTTACTAGGTTTTTTAATTAGTCTAAATCTAAATTTTGAAATGAATATATAATATAAAAAATGTTTTATTTTATTTTACCATACTACTACCTGTATATTTGAGTCCTGGATAGGGGAATATGTATTGAAGAATTCATGCATATTATTTAGGAGATAAGACCCCAAAATGTTTGTTATCTTTCTATGCTGCTCCATATTATTTATCACCCAATGTTTTGTGGGTACATTAGAAAAGTTGTGAACAAGTAATAATTTGCAGGAGAGTTGAAAATGATCCTGTCAGTGGTGACAAGTTTTGAGCCCCGAGAGCAAAGGCTTCTCTTCAAGGGTAAAGAGAGAGATGACGATGAATATCTACATATGGTTGGGGTTAGAGAGAAGGACAAGGTTGTTCTATTGGAGGATCCAGCTATAAAGGAGAAAAAAATGCTTATCAGCATTCCAAGTACTACCATCACTGTATGACTAATTAACCAAACTCAATCGTTAATATTAATTAGTGTTAATTGACCTCAAATTAAAGTCTGATACAGTTTAATGTAGTGAGGCACGCGTGTTTTTCGCACTTTTACATTAGAGTATAAGAACTTAATTATGTTCTTTTGTGTTGTTGGAGCCTTTTCTCGCTCAATTAAAAATGTGTTAGTTGATGAAATGACAAGTCATTATGCGTAGTTTAGTTAATAATTCCTTCTCTTATTTAACAATTTTCTTGTTATGATGCTTTCTATCCTATCTTCAAATGTATGAACCCACGCGTGCACGCCGGAAAAAAGTAGATAAACAATGATAAAGCTAAAGAGGGGAGCTCTGGTAAGGTTGGGACAATTTTTCAGAAAATATGCCAGATTATGAGTTTTAAAGTTCAATTTGTCGGGGGAAGAGTAAGTTAGTTAACACTCACTCATATTTTTAATTTATTCCTATAATTGCTTTGATTTTATGATATACAAAATTTATGGGATAACAAAAAATGAATAACCTATTATAATTTTAATATATGTACTGATCCTGCCGCGGACTTGAACGTGGAGGATGTGCCTCGTCACTCCTTCGTCTAGCCTTCTGCAACTGCACGTTCTGCAAGAACGCTCCAAGAAACGATGCCTGCAAAACACACAGACGGCGCCTCTAGCGGCCGTGTGCACTCCGACGCTCAAGTCAGGCAACAGGAACACCAAAAACTATCACTGAATCTCTCTGTGAGACTCGTGTGTGCTCAAATCCACCCTCTGTTATCACTGTGCAACGTGTAGAAACGCTCCCACAGTGACTCAGAGAAAACTGTGTGTAACTGTCAAAACTGTAAGAAGTGTAATCCTGTGTAAGCCTGTGTAAGAATCCCCTTACCTTTCATGAGGTGGAGTACCTTTATACCTGGGTCGCGCCTCTCTCTCAGATGGTGACACGTGGAGGCATGCAACTAGCATTTGACCGTTCACGTATCACACCTGAAGGGCTATTGGGCTTTCTCTGTGCGGCTAAGTTATCCTCTGGCGGAGTAACTTAGCGCCTTTCTTCTCTCTGACTGAGTGCATGCTCCCAAGAGAGCCCCTGGCGTGGCTGGTCTGAGCGCACACGCCAGGCGCATCCTGCCTGCATGGCCTCATCGCGCGGTGCTATACATGTAATGGGCTAAGAGAAACACTGATCACTGTCCAGCTTAACTAGCTCCCTTACGCCATCCTCATGCACGACCCCACCGACGAGCAGCTCTTCTTCTTCTATTCTGGCATCATGCGAGGTGCATGCGTAACGTTCTCGCTGGGAGTCTGGGTCCCAGTTTGACACGTGTTGGCAAGAAACCTCGATGACCGATCTCGCTCTGCATGCACCAACGACCGAGCGGTGCCCCATTACCATCCACCGATGACCGTGCGGTGGCTCATGATCTTCCACCGACGTCTGTGCGGTTCCTCATGTCCTTCCACCGACGTCCGTGCGATGCCTTATTACTCCATCGACCGACCGATGCTTCGTCACTTCACGCGCCCTGTTTCTAGGCGCTCATCTAGGAAACGCTCTGGGGGTGGCGGCCACCGGGCAACTGACCACCGATCGCCTTCCTGAGGGATCTCCTCCCTGATTCTCCTGCTATCTCGTTCCACGTGGCACCCTGTGATTGGTCCACGTGATCATCTGTTGCTGACGTCATTGACTAACAATGACCGACCGGATCATGTACTAAATAATATATATATATATATATATATATATATATAATTGAGTATAACTAGAATTTAATTTTATTAAGTATACTAAAAGATGTGTATCTATATATTGAGTAGGATTGATCCTGCCGCTTGACTCAAACGTGCAGGATTGCCTCGTCACTCCTTCGTCTAGCCTTCTGTTCTGCAAGAACGCTCCAAGAACCACCACTGAAACTCCAAACGCTGCCTGCAAAACACACAGACGGCGCCTCTAGCGGCCGTTGTAGCTCCGACGCTCAAGTCAGGCAACAGGAACATCAAAAACTATCACTGAATCTTTCTGTGATACTCGTGTGTGCTCTCAGATCCACTTTCTCTCTCTATAACCGTTTTCTGTTATCACTGTGCAACGTGTAAGAACGCTCCCACAGTGACTTAGAGACTGTGTGTAACTGTAAACTGTAAAGTGTGTAAACTATAAGAATCTGTAAAAAACTCTCCCTTACCTTACATGACATGGAGTGCTTTATACCTGGGTTGTAACATCCCGCAGAATAAAACCATACATACATGTATAATGAAAATAAAGGTAAACAAATAATATTGAAGAGTACATGATATTATATATATAAGAAATGAAGTTGCTCCTCTTAGGGAGTTAAATACATGACCAGGTCAAATGTTTTCAAAATTTAAAACGAAATTCAACCAAATAGAACAAGACCGGCGATCTCCATTCATGAACCGGCGATCTGTAACAGAAGGCCCAAAACAGCCGATCTGCTATCAGGACAGAAAAACAGGCGATCACCCGATGGAGGCATAAACCGGCGATCACCCGATAGGGACGGAAATAGGCGATCTCCTTCCGGCGACCACTCACTGAGGAGCTCTACTCCCTGGAAGATCATCTGCTCCCGTGTAAAATACACGATCATCACAGTTTTTAAGAGGAAACAGCCACAGAGCAATACAAAATAAAGGGTAAGCTAGATATTTTTAAAGAGAATTTAGATATGAAACTTTAAAATCAAGATAAAACAATTTTCAGATACCCACGTAAAACTATCAATTCCCCATTCATATCACACAGCCATCAAGAAGTCACATATTTCCCAATTTCCTCAAGAGTCGTTCAGTTTCACATAATTCCATCAAGTGTCTATCAATTCAAGGATTCTCATTTCTCACGTCAGACTTCACTGACTCATCACACAAGACACTTGACTCCACTTCCGGAAGACTCGTGCGTTGAACCTAGCATCCAGAGACATGCACCTGTCATACTTCATTGGCTGGAATGTTTCCACAGCCATGCGCATCAACACAATCTCGATCTCAATTCATCACTCTCACAGTATGACAGGGTTAATCCATAGGACAGGCGGAGCTCGTTCTTTTTCACACGAGACGCCCAGCATATAGACCTCCTTCGACTCTCACCAACTGAGTAACTTCCTCTACGTGATTTCATTACCTCAGCAGAGTCAGGATTGCCTCATTCACAGGATACTCACAGATCAATACACTTCACAACCAAATCTCAACACGGTATTTCCTTTCCTGAAAATACTATGTCTTGATCCACAATCACGACATTACACACATCACTCAAAGAATGATTTCAACCACAGCAACAGTCATTTCAAAGGTTCATATTCTCGAATATCACATGTATTTAACATTTAAATCTCAAACAGCTTCAAACAACATCAAAAACAGGGAAGTTCGAAATTCGTATTTAAAACCGGCGACCACGTCGCCCAACCACATAGAACAGAGCATTGCGAAAAGAAACAGGAAACTGGCGACCACGTCGCCCTCACTTCAGAAACAGCTAATCTATGGCTTGTATTGAAAATGAAGGCTAGCTTCCCTTACCTGGACTTGCGCAACCACCAGGAGCTTCGAAATCCAACGAAGCTTGCAGAATACCTTGGCTCTGTTTTTGCGTCTGGTTTTGAAGGAGTTGCAGAGAACTTTCCCAGGGGCTCCAATGGTGTTGCTTCTCGTCGTACTCTTGTGTGGAGATGCTGAAATCGCAACGCGGAGGAGGTAACTGGAGGAGAAGGGAGGTAACTCACTCTTTCTCTCTTTGAAGGCTGCAACGTTTCTTCCTCTCAGCAGTGGGTTTTTCTGCATCTTAAACCAACTTATCCACCAAAAGCAGCTGCCACCACCCACTCTGCAGAGAAGTCTGAGAACCACTGCCCTGAACAGTACGACCACTGTTGCCTCTGGTGCATGCCAACCACTGCTCTGAACAGTACTGCCACTGTTGTCGCTTGTGCATGCCAGCCACTGCTCTGAACAGTACGACCGCGAGTGTCTCCCGCGCATGCCAACATTCTGATGTCACTATTCTGAACCACCCTTTTTGTCTACGTGGCGTGCGTGCATTACGCTTCATGCTGGGAGTCTGGGTCTTACCTTCTCGGTGTGAAACTCGACGTCGCTCGATAACTTTCCACTGCTGACTCATCCTGGCGAACGACCGATGTCCCCTTCGCCCTGGAAGACGACCGATGTCTTCCTCTGGGAGACAACCGATGTCTTCCCTGGCGACGCCCTCATAACTCTCGCGCCTTGGCCACGTTCACATGCCTCGCGCCCGCGCGATGCCCGCATGCCTCTCGCGCCCGCGCGATGCCTGCATGCCTCTCGCGCCCGCGCGATGCCTGCATGCCTCTCACGCCCGCGCGATGCCTGCATGCCTCTCGCGCCCGCGCGACGCATGCATGCCTCTCTCTCCCGCGCGACGCCTGCATGCCTCTCGCGCCCGCGCGATGCCTGCATGCCTCTCACGCCCGCGCGATGTCCACCTGGCGCTCATGTATAGCAGGCGACCGGCGACCTCGTAGCCTTCTAAACTTAACTTTTTCCTCCCTTTCTATTCTAAATAAAAACATACTTAGAATTCATTTAAAATATAACTCTTTTATTCCAATTTAATTTTTCAGGTCCTTACATGGGCCGCGCCTCTCTCCCAGATGGTGACACGTGGAGGCATGCAGCTGGCATCTACCGTACACGCGTCACACCTGGAGGGCTTCTGCGCTTCTCTCTGTGCGGGCCGCATGCTCCCAGGAGAGCGCCAGGTGTGGCTGGTCTAAACTCACTCGCCAGGCGCATCCTGCCTGCATGGCCTCGCCGCATGTCCTCTGAGTAGGCATCATGCGAGGTGCATGCGTAACGTTCTCGCTGGGAACCTTGGTCCCAGCTTAACATGCGTTGGCAAGAACCCCGATGACCGATCGCCCTCTGCATGCACTTACGACCGATCGCCCTCTGCACACACTTACGACCGATCGCCCTCTTAACGCCCGATCGCGCTCTTCATGCAGTAACGCCCGACCGTGCCTTATAACTTTCCCCCGATGACCGGGCGGTGCCTCATAACTTCCCCTCGATGACCGGGCAGTTCCTCATGCCTATCCACCGATGACCGTGCGGTGCCTCGTGCCTATCCACCGATGACCGTGCGGTGCCTCGTGCTTATCCACCGACGTCCGTGCGATGGCTCATGACTATCTACCGACGTCCGTGCGGTGCTCCCAGGCGCTCATCTAGGCACCGCTTTGGGGGTGGTGGCCACTTGGTATCTGACTACCGATCACCGTTCTAGGTAATCTCCTCCCTAATTCACTTGCTCTTTCTACCACGTGCCACCCTGTGCATGGTCCACGTGGTCACCTGCTGCTGACGTCATCAACTACTGATGACCGACCGGATCAAGGATTAATATATATAATTAATTTTATTATAGTAATAGAGGAAAAGGATTTTTAAGATAATGAATGGGTTGAGATCTTAAAGCAATCTGCATCTCTTGAAACGCGAATGTTAGTTTAAATCTCCAAAAAAAAAAATTAAATGAAAATTTTAACAACTATTGAGAAGAGTTGGAATTTATATTTATGTATGTATGGTCTTAAATTTAGTACTATTAATATTAATGATAATAATGACGAATGTTTATGGTCAGGCACAGAAGAGGCCCCAGCACAGATGGGGTCCTGTTTTCATGGGAAGCAAAATCAATGGAATTTTGGATCTTGTTGGCTAGCAGAATCATTTTATTTGTTCTGTTCAATGATGTTTGCATCCAGAGAAACAAAAAATCTCTTGAAATCTGAAATATTTTTCGAATGAATGCAGTAGGTTGAATTAGATTTATATCAAGCAACAAATATCGATAGACTTAAAAAAACAATCTCGCATTCTCTCCTCCCGCTTTTGTTAGTTTTTCTTAAATTGAACGACGGTATTCGTTATATACATTGTTGAATGAGTTGTTCAATATCATGTACATATACACATATATCTATATATAAATGTTTTACATAAAAATTACCTTAAATATTAAGACTATTAAAAAGTTTGTTTGATTTTATATTACTGAAATTCACTTTGGATATTAATATTTAAAATAATTTTTATTAATTTCTTTCATTCAAAACAATTTTTTAATCAATTGTTTTTTCTAAATAAATGTTATATTTCATTAACAATGGTAGAGTGAAGATAAGAGGAACTACAATCAATGTCATAGAGGTCATTACAAAATAACGATGCCTTGGCCAGTGTCAATTTTGGAGAGCAATCTTATGAACAAGAAGATTAGCTTGCTTCCTTGCTAAACTCACCAAGAGTTTTGGACCAAAAAAAGAGACCATTTATAAGAAGTATACATGACGGGCTCTTTTGCTGCACCAGCAAAATAAGATTGACAATTTAGCCTTATTGACGAAGAACATAACACAACCTCGTTAACAAGAGATGCAAAGGCATAATTTTCAATCAATTCTTATGACTTTATGTGAAATATGTAATATATGGTACATATGAATGTACGCATTTTCAAGGCATGGACAACTCAAATATTGATAATGTCTAAGTTTTTAGTGCACAACAAAAAAATGGGTTTTCTCCGTCTCATCAATATCAAGTTGTTGAGTCTTTCACCAACAAGCATCATACTCGTTAGATAGATCATCCTAATATGAAGTGGGGCACTAGTTGTACCAAAATACCTTCCAAGAGCCTCCAAACAAATGATTTCAACCCCAATTTTCACAAAATCATCACATAATGTAGCCACCTATGATGGAAGATCGTAGCTAAGAGATCAATAACAATGACTATGACTCAAAGGATTCATGAAGATTAGGCCTTAACTAATCTTCTTTACCAAGTCCAAGCTACTAGGCCCAATAATGATCCACAAAAATTGGTCCAAACATGATCCATGAAAATTTGCCCAAAATACAAATCCAAAATAAAAGTCTACACTATTATGTACAATCATTTTACAAGGCTAAAGAAGAGGGAAAAAATTCTTAAAAGTGGATGCTCTAATTAAAGTTCTATCTTCTTCAATCTTCTCAACCCAAAATTATGGTGGCTTGATGGTTCTCCATCACACCCTCCCTTTCGAGAAGGATCTGTCCTCATATTTGAATGATACTCAAGGCTTGCCACCTTTTATTTATTTATTTTTCCACCAAGATCATGGATCCATATGTACAAAACAACAAACATTATTAAAATAAAAATGTATATAAAGAAAATATCAAAATACACATGACGCCTTATTTTAGGTGAAAAACTTGGGCCTTTGTTGAAATTCTTTTTATTCACTTTGTGTTTTCCATTGTCCAAATTAGGCAATTTCTTCATGTAAATTTTGGATTTTTTGTAAAGATAAACTATTACCTTCTTCATGAGAGTGCAAAAACATGCATATTTTATTGGAAGTCCCATCTTTAGATTCTTCTTCTATATTTCTTATATTTTTATTTTTTCTCTTTTTCCAAATTTTCTTTCGTTTTTATTTCATCTCTTTCAATTGTTGCGATATTAGAGGAATTAAAATAATTTTTTGCTTGGAAAGTGAAAGATATGTTGTTGATTAGCCATCATGTCTGATTTTATGATCCTACTAACATGACCTTCCAAGTATAATGTGCCCAACTTTCATAGGTATAATATCACACAAAACTTTTTCATAATATTTTCCTATGGAAATATGTACATTTATTTGTTCCTTCACTACTATTCCACCATCATTATTAATCCATTCAAGTTTATAGGATTTTGGATTGGGTTTAGTAATTAGGGCTAACTTCTCCACCGACCTAGAACTACAACAGTTGCAACAAGATCCACTATCAACAATCACTAAACAAATATTTTGAAAGAATTTATAGCGTGTGTGCAAAAGATTTTCTCGTTGTGACTATTTTAGTTCAACTAGTTGGTTTCGAAGAAGTCTTCTCACCAACAACAACTCTCCCTCACAAGGATATGTTTCCTCTTCAGTCACTAGAACTTTATCTTCATTGGGTGAAGATGTCAATTCATCCTGGCTTTCAATGTCTTAGTCTTTTGAAATCATAATTATTTTGTTAGACCTTCTCCTAAGAGGAAACTAGCTCAAAAATATAAGTACCAATAAAATCTTCCATATTACATGTATCCTGATCATTAGAAACATACTCATCGTAAATATTTTTATAAAAATCCAAAATATGATCCTTAAAACCTCATTATCAATCTATAGGCGATGAATCCCACTAGAATTATTTCTCCTCATAGCCACCACATGGAAAAAAACAGTATTTCTATCCCTATCTTTAAACCAGAGCATTCTGGCCCTTTCTTTCCAAAACAAATATTGACAATGAAGAGCATGATCAAACTCCTCCTTAGAAATCTTTTCTTGACAGAGAAGCCCATTAATATCAGACAAACTAGCAGTCTCTAAGGTTTGTTGAATACCAAGGAGGAGACCCTGCTTAAGCAGCACCGCTACCAAAAGAGTTTATATTCCACGCTCGGAGCTCAATTTTCAACACTTTTAACTTATGTTGCAATAAACATAGGACAACCAACAACCATATTAGCTCAAGAATCATGAATAAGCTTCATACATGAACTATCCTAAAGCCACATAGAAAAGAAACAAAAATTGCTAACCTTCATTAAACAATTACTAACAAGATTAGCAAGAATAGGGGAGTGGTCAGAACAATTTTTAACAAGAACCTGATAAGTACAAGAATCTCATTCATCCAGGAACACTCCATTACATAAAGCCCTATCCATTTTTCTATGAATTCTGTGTAACCCTCTCTTCCCATTACTCCAAGTATAACAAGGTTCAGTAAAAGGCATACAAGTAAGATCATTAGTATTAATCCAATCAAGGAATTCATTACAAGAAACTTGATTACGAGCCACCCCCCTTTGCAGTCATCAACCAAGAGTACAACATTAAAATCTCCCAAAATACACCAAGATCTTGTGAAGAAACTAAGATCCCTCCACAAAATTCGTCTAACCAAGTATATGTTAGCACCATAAACACTTGCAAAGCTAAAGCATTTATCATGCAGAAGGCATGTTATAGAAATAAACTAATCATTGACCAAGAAATTTTGAACAAGATTTGGAACCAACAAACACCAAAGCTTATCAACTTTATTAACGATAGGAGACGTAGCAACCAAATGCAAATTAACAAATTTAAAAAAAACATCTAAAGTATTAGTATACGACATCATAGGTTCAGCAAGAAAAACAAGGAAAGGTTTATGCAGTTTAAGTAAATTAAACAACATCTCCACAGTTTTGTGGTTTGCCAGTCCTTTAACATTCCAAAAAAAAGAAGAGACCTTCATTGCGACCTTTTGGATAGAACTGCCTTAGCAGTTTTCCTGGATTTACCATTCCCCTTAGGTGGTCCACCTAGTTTTCTAGATGTAAACAATTTCTGCCCCAGTATCACTAGCATTCTCCTCCATCTCACCAGGTTCCGCCAAATATTTTGGAAACGACCTAATTTTCAACAGTTATATGTTAAGAATTAATATCAACAATGGCCAACAGAATGACAAACACCAAAGCTTATCAGCTTTATTAACGCTAGGAGACGTAGCAACCAAATGCAAATTAACAAATTTAAAAAAAACATCTAAAGTATTAGTATACGACATCATAGGTCCAGCAAGAAAAACAAGGAAAGGTTTATGCAGTTTAAGTAAATTAAACAACATCTCCACAGTTTTGTGGTTTGCCAGTCCTTTAACATTCTAAAAAAAAGAAGAGACCTTTATTGCGACTTTTTGAATAGAAGTGCCTTAGCAGTTTTCCTAGATTCACCATTCCCCTTAGGTGGTCTACCTGGTTTTCTAGTAGCGAACAATTTCTGCCCTAGTATCACTAGCATTCTCATCCATCTCACTACGTTCCGCCAAATATTTTGGAAACGACCTAATTTTCAACAGTTATATGTTAAGAATTAATATTAACAATGGCAGACAAAATGACAAACATCAAAGCTTATCAGCTTTATTAACGCTAGGAGACGTAGCAACCAAATGCAAATTAACAAATTTTAAAAAAAAACATCTAAATTATTAGTATACGACATCATAGGTTCAGCAAGAAAAACAAGGAAAGGTTTATGCAGTTCAAGTAAATTAAACAGTGTAACATCCCGCCAAATCCTTTTCATATTTATATAGTGAAATAAAGGTAAAACAATAATATCGAAGTGAACATATATATATATATATATATATATATATATATATATATATATATATATATATATATATATATATGTAATGAAATTTCTCCCCACAGGGAGTTTAATACATATCCAGTCAATTTCCAAACTTAAACAAAATACAGCAAAATAGAAAAACAGGCGATCTCCTAACAGAAACAGAAAACAAGCGATCTCCTAACAGAAACAGAAAATAGGCGATCTCCTAACAGAAACAGAAAACAGGCGATCTCCTTTCGGCGACCACTCACTGAGGAGCTCTACTTCCTGCAACATCATCTGCTCCCGTGTAAATTATACACGATCATCACAGGTTTAAGAAAACATCCACAAAACAAAAACGCAGGGTAAGCTAGTTATTTTAAAGAGAATTTAGATATGAAACTTTAAAATCAAGATAAAACAAATTTAAGACACCGACGTAAAAACCATCAACTTTCTCATTCCCTTCACATGACCATCAAGTAATCACATATTTCACAATTTCCTCAAGAGTTGTTCAATTCACATAATTCCATCAAGTGTCTATCAATTTCAAAGTTTCTCATTTCTCACGTCAGACTTACACTGACTCATCACACATAGACACTTGACACTACTTCCGGAAGACACGTGCATTGACTAGACTCAGAGATCTGCACTTGTCATACTACATTGCTGTAAAGTTCCCACAGCTATGCGCATAAACATAATCTCAATCTCAATCTCATCACTCTCTTAGTATGACAGGGTTAATCCATACAACAGGTCAAGTAGTTATCTTTCAAACAACTTACCCATACGTATGAACCTCCATCGACTCTCAACGCCTGAATAACTTCATCTATATGATTCCATTATATCAGGAGAGTCAGGATATCTCATAATAGAAATCACCGATCAATGCACATCCTACACGATCTTACACGGTATTTTCTTTCCTGAAAATACTATGCCGCCTTGATCCCACATTCACAACATTCAACACATCATATAACACTTAAATGAACGATTCCAATCACAGCAACAATCATTCCAAGGTTCAGATTTTCGAATATCACATTTCAATCTCAAACAGTTTCAAACGACACTAAAATAGGGGAGTTCGAAATCAACATTAAAACCGGCGATCACGTCGCCCCACACATAAAAACAGAGCATTGTGAAAAGGAATATGAAAACCGGCGACCACGTCGCCCTCACTTCAGAACCTACTCGCCTAACGTTTTTTTTTATAAACGAAAATGCTAGCTTCCCTTACCTGGACTTGCGTAAAATCTCACTACAAGCTCTAACCCACCGAACTTAAGGATACCCGAACTCTGTTTTAGCGTCCTGATCGGAAAACTCGCAAAGAACTTCCCAGGAGTCCAAGGGCAGTCGTCGCTCGTCGTACTGGCGCTTGAGGATGCCTGAATCGCAGCGCGAAGGGGAGAAAAGAGAAGGATGAAGGTAAACTCACTCTGTCACTCTTGAACCACAGCAACGTTCTTTGCCTCTCAGAAGTGAGTTTTTGAATCTAACCCAACTTGTCCACAATTGCCGTTGCCACCACCCACTCTGCAGGAAAGCTTGCGTGCACACTTCCTTGAACAGTATGACCACGTGGGTTTCTGCGCATACCAACTCTCTGACGCTAACTATTTTGAAACACCCTTTCTGTCTACGTGTCGCGCATGCAGGACGTCTCATGCTGGGAGCCTGGGTCCCACCTTATCTGTGTAAAACACGACATCGCGCGATAACCTTCCACCGATGACTTCTCGCGCGATGACTATCCACCGATGTCTCATCCTGGCGGACGACCGATGTCTCTCCCTGGAGGACGACCGATGTCTATCGCTGGAAGACGACCGATGTCTATCCCTGGCGATGACTGCATGTCTCTCGCCCTGGCGATGCCCGCGTGTGTCTCGCCCTGGCGATGCTCGCATGTCTCTCGCCCTGGCGATGCCCGCATGTCTCTCGCCCTGGCGATGCCCGCATGTCTCTCGCCCTGGCGATGCCCGCATGTCTCTCGCCCTGGCGATGCCCGCATGTCTCTCGCCCTGGCGATGACTGATGACACATTGCCACCCCTTGCTGAAGGTTCTTCATCTCACTATGTTACGTCCAAGGTATCACCTCCACATGACTTGGTGACGTCGGTAACTTCACATTTCCAAGAATAGATCAGCACTACTCCTCGTGCGCCCATGCATGCAACACTAAGGACGATCTCTTATGCTCAAGCATAGAGTTTCGCATGCACAGCGTATCTAAGGCTTAACCCACACCTTGATACGCGTGGTTTTTGGAACCCACTATGGTTGATCCAGTATCTTGACCACATACTAAGTGCACTTTCGGCGATCATGTGCACCATAGGCGATTGGCGATCATGTACCAGAGAAGTCGGAGATCGCCTCCGTCTTAAAAAACGGCGATCTCGTAGACTTCTAAGCTACACTTTTCTTCCTTTACTCTTCTTGATCCACATGTCTTCCTCGAGCACACCCACGTGATTACCTCACGATAAAGTCATCGCACCTGACTACTTGGTTAATACAATGGTCAGCCAACCGACCTCTACCAGCTGACCCCAGACCTTGGGCGACGTCCGAGGTCCGACTACTACGAAACTTCTATTACCAGCTCTTTGTATTTTAAATAATAACATCTTCTGAAATTATTTAAATATAACACTTCCATTCCAATTAAAGTTTCTAGGTCCTTACATTCTCCCCAACAAGAAAAATTTTCGTCCTCGAAAATTGAATTACAAGGAAAAGAGGTAGGGATAGGCTTCTCTCATGGTTTCTTCTAATTCCCAAGTTCAATCACCCGATCTGTCATCCCACACCACCTTCACCATGTTGATGGTCTTGCCTCTGAGCTGCTTACTCTGTTGATCGTCAATCCTGACTGGTTTCGCTTCAAACGACAAGTCATCCCTGATCTGCACATCGTCCACTTCCAACACGTGACTAGGGTCTGCAAGATACTTCCTTAGCTGTGACACGTGAAAGACATTATGCAGATTTGCTAATTGGGGAGGTAGGGCGATTTCACAAGCCACTGGACCGATCCTCCTTAAGATCTGATATGGTCCAACAAACTTAGGAGATAGCTCCTTTGATCTGATAGCTCGTCCTACACCCTTGGTCGGTGTCACTTTCATAAATACATGATCTCCAACTACAAACTCCAAAGGTCTTCTCCTCATTGTCAACATCATCACTGCATCTACAAGAGTTATTATCCTTGTGTTCATTTAAGGCCAGAAGTGTCTTCACAGCCTTGTCAGCTTCATCATCACAGCCACCACCAGAGTTGTTACCCTTGTCCTCATGAGCGACATAGAGTGGCTCCCTCAAAGTTATTCCCTTCATATTTTCCAGATCCACAGGGGTTTCCTGTAACATCCCGCAAAATAAAACCATACATACATGTATAATGAAAATAAAGGTAAACAAATAATATTGAAGAGTACATGATATTATATATATAAGAAATGAAGTTGCTCCTCTTAGGGAGTTAAATACATAACCAGGTCAAATGTTTTCAAAATTTAAAACGAAATTCAACCAAATACAACAAGACCGGCGATCTCCATACATGAACCGGCGATCTGGTAACAGAAGGCCCAAAACAGGCGATCTGCAGCAGGACATAAATCCGGCGATCACCACCAAGAGATAGAAAACCGGCGATCACCACAAACAGGCGATCTCTTCCTCGGCGACCACTCACTAAGGAGCTCTACTTCCTGGAAGATCATCTGCTCCCGTGTAAGTTATACACGATCATCACAGTTTTAAGAGAACAGCCACAGAACCAAAACACGCAGGGTAAGCTAGATATTTTAAAGAGAGTTTAAATAAGAATAATTAAAATAAAATCAAGGTAAACAATTTCAAGATATTCACGTAAAGCTATAGATTTTCTCAATACCCTTCACCTGATCACCCAGAAATCACACATTTCACAATATTCTCAAGAGTCATTCTATTTCACAAAACTGCATCAAGTGTCTATAAATTTCAAGTTCCTCATTTCACATGTCAGACCACCACTGACCCAGCACACAAGACACTTGACCTACTTCCGGAAGACTCGTGCATTGACTAGACTCAGAGATTCTGCACCTGTCATACAAGCTGTTGTAATGTTTCCACAGCTATGCGCATCAACACATTCTCGATCTCAAGTTCACCATTCTCACAGTATGACAGGGTTAATCCATATGACAGGCCGAGCTCGTTCTGTTTCACACGACTCACCCATACATATGAACCTCCTTCGACTCTCAACGCCTGAATAACCTCATCTATATGAATCCATTATCTCAGGAGAGTCAGGATAATCCCATTATAGACATCACCGATCAATGCACATCCTACACGATCTTACACGGTATTTTCTTTCCTGAAAATACTATGCCTCGATCCACATTCACCACATCCAACACATCACATAACACTTAAAGGAATGATTTCAATCACAGCAAAACTCAATCCAAGGTTCTTATTTTCGAATATCTCATTTAAATCTCAACAGTTTCAAAGCAACACCAAAAACAGAGAGTTTCGCAAACGACGCCAAAACCGGCGACCTGGTTCAAAAACAGGGTATTTCGAAGTCTGCATTTAAAACCGGCGACCACGTCGCCCAACACATAGCACAGAGCATTTTACAAGGATGAAAACGAAAACCGGCGACCACGTCGCCCTCACTTCAGAAAATAGCTAAACTATGGCTTGTATTGAAAAATGAAGTCTAGCTTCCCTTACCTGGACTTGCGCAAACACCTAGAGTTCCGAAACCCAACAAAGCTTGAAGAACGCCTTGGCTCTGTTTTTGCGTCTGGTTGAAGGACTTGCAGAGGACTGCCCAGGTGCTCTAATGGTGCTGCCTCTCGTCGTACTCTTGCGTGCAGATGCTAGAATCGCGGCGCGAAGGAGATATCTGGAGGAGAAGGGAGGTAACTCACTCTTTCTCTCTTTGAAAGCTGCAACGTTTTTGTTTCTCTCAGCAGTGGGTCTCTGCATCTTAAACCAATTTATCCCTCAAAAGCAGCTGCTACACCCACTCTGCAGAGAAGTCTGAGAACCACTGCCCTGAACAGTACGACCACTGTTGTCTCTGGTGCATGCCAACCACTGCTCTGAACAGTACTGCCACTGTTGTCGCTTGTGCATGTCAACCACTGCTCTGAACAGTACGACCGCGAGTGTCTCCTGCGCATGCCAACATTCTGATGTCACTATTCTGAACCACCCTTTTTGTCTACGTGGCGTGTGTGCACTACGCTTCATGCTGGGAGTCTGGGTCTTACCTTCTCTGTGTGCAACTCGACATCGCGCGATAACCTTCCACTGCTGACTCATCCTGGCGAACGACCGATGTCTCCTTCGCCCTGGAAGACGACCGATGTCTTCCTCTGGGAGACGACCGATGCCTTCCTCTGGGAGACGACCGATGTCTTCCCTGGCGACGCCCTCATAACTCTCGCGCCTTGGCCACGTCCACATGCCTCGCGCCTTGGCCACGTCCACATGCCTCGCGCCCTGGCAATGACCGCATGCCTCTCGCGCCCGCGCGATGCCCGCATTCCTCGCGCCCGTGCGATGCCCGCATGCCTCGCGCCCGCGCGATGCCCGCATGCCTCGCGCGCCCGCGCGATGCCCGCATGCCTCGCGCGCCCGCGCGATGTCTGCATGCCTCACGCCCTGGCGACGTCCACCTGGCGCTCAAGTGTAGCAGGCGATTGGCGATCTCATAGCCTTCTAAACTTAACTTTTCCTCCCTTTTTATTTTAAATAAAAACATACTTAGAATTCATTTAAAATATAACTCTTTTATTCCAATTTAATTTTTCAGGTCCTTACATTCTCCCCAACAAGAAAAATTTTCGTCCTTGAAAATTGAATTACAAGGAAAAGAGGTATGGATAGGCTTCTCTCATGGGTTCTTCTAATTCCCAAGTTGAATCACCCGATCGCTCATCCCACACCACTTTCACCATGTTGATGGTCTTGCCTCTGAGCTGCTTACTTTGCCTATCGTCAATGCTGACTGGTTTCACTTCAAAGGACAAGTCATCCCTGATCTGCACCTTCTCGGTCGTCTGCTGAATCAACTCTGGTTCAACCAATACTGCTTCCTGGTACCAGTACAAAGGAGTTCTGCCTTTCCTTCCATACAAAGCTTCATACGTTGCTATCCCAATGCCAGCATGATCACCGTTATTATAGGTAAACTCTTCCAACTCGGCTGGAGCCCTCCTGTAAGGTGCCATTGACACTGGTCCAGCCCCAGGTACCAAAATCAATAGAGAACTCCACTTCTCTCTTAGGAGGTAATCCGGATATTTCTTCTGAAATTACATCCATGAAATCTTTCACCACAGGTATCCAACTTACGTCCTCTTCATTCTTCACTCCCAACTGAGCTAGGATTCACGAAGCACCTCGCCCCTTCCTCCAACACCGACCACCCTCGCTGAGTAGATATCACGTCTGCCCCTTGGAGGTCTGGAAACGCTATCTTCTGACTACCACAGACTACGAGAACGTGATTGGCAGCTAGCCAATCCATTCCCAGGATAACATCCAGATCCTGAAGAGGTAGGCAGATCAAGTTCACCTTGAATCTGCGTCCCTCTACTATCACTGGACATTTGGGGCAAACTGTAGAGGTCAACACCTGTCCTGATGCAGGTGTATAGACCAACAGTTTCAAACGGTAACTCCTTCACTAGAAGGCCCAACTCGGCTACACACAGGCTTGACACAAAGGAGTGTGTCGCTCCAGAATCAAACAAAATTCTAACGCATCTACTAGCTATAGAGCAACATTCTGTACTAAGTTACCTGACTGAGATGCCTCCGCTCCAGTCATGGCAAACACTCTCCCTGCTGCCTGAGGTCGACTGCCTCCATTCCTCAACTGTTGGGATCCACTGGGTTGAGTCATCCTATTCTGGGTAGGACAATCTCTAGCAACGTGTCCCGTCTTTTGACAGGCAAAACATCTTTTCTCTGAATCTCTCTTGGGGCACACATTGGCTGTGTGTGGCCCACCACAATGGAAACACTTAAGTTTCCAGGGTTGTTGCTGCTGAAACTGGGGCGGTGCTGCTTCTGCCCGATGTGGTGGAGGTCTCGCATAAGGCTTGCTTTGTGGGTGCTGCACCTTGGCCTCCCCACTGGAAGAACCCCCTGGGTGTGACCTGATCACCCGAGAATCACCCTTGTCCAGAGTCTCCACCATCTTCGCCTTCTCTACTAAGGCGTGAAATTCCCTGATGCACATCGGGGCTATGGCCCTCTTCAGCCCATGCTTCAGCCCCTCTTCGAACTTCCTACACCTCCAGGCCTCGGAGGTCGCCTGGGTGTAGAATCGGGCGAGGTACTCAAACCGAGCAGCATAGGCGTTTACTGACATATCCCCCTGCTCCAACTTTAGGAACTCAGCTTCCCTCGCAAACTTGGCGCTGTCTGGGAAGTATTCCTCCAAGAACCTCACTCTGAAGCTCTCCCAATCCAATACATCCTCTCGGGCCTCCATCATCTGCTGAGCTCCCATCCACCAGAACTCAGCTTCTCCAGATAGTAGATAGGTGGCAAACAACAGTTTCTTCTCTTCAGGGCAGGAGGTCGCCCTAAAGATTTTCTCCAACTCTCTGACCCACTGATCTGCCTGATCAGGGGTAGCATTCCCACTGAACTTGGGTGGGTTGTGCCTCATGAACTCGGTCAGTCCCATCCGTTCTTGAGGCTGACCGCCGTGGGAGTTTGTCTCAGCCGACCGAGCAGTTTCCCAGTGGTGCATTGTAGCTTGATGGTTCTGAGCCATCGCTGCATTCTGTTGCTGGATGGCAGTTGCCATCATCTCGATAGCCTTAGCAATCTAGCTCATCTCCGAAGAAGATTGGGGAGGGGTAGAAGGTCTACGTGCCATCTCCTTCGTTTCAGATTTTGAAACTATGGGTTTCTATATTCCCTACAACTACAAGAATGAGATCGATAAGAAATCAATTCATTCAAGGGGTAACAGCTAGACCTTACAAAGGTCAGCATCTCAAAATCATTAAGAAATTGAGCTCATCAACAGGATCATAATGCTTATAACATCAAGCATAACACCAGAACAACTACTGGTATGCAGTCATCAATTCAATCAACCATTTTCAATCAATTACAAAGACACTCAAGAGAATGAAATAGCTCACACCAGAATTCAATATATGCTAAACATCAAACCTTTGGAATTAAGATTGAGACTCATCTCGATCCAGTTGTGAGTGTGCACCCTCACTACTTTATCAAGACCTTCTCATTCTTAATACTAAGATTTTCAATTAGAACATATATTCACCAAAGCACACACAAAATTTCAATACAAAAACGTTTGAAAACCTTTCACTATAGTTATTATTTTAAACTCAAATAAATTTCATGAGCAGAAGAAACACAATGGATCCACAGCCCTCAGGTCATCCTAAGGACGAACTGCTCTGATACCATTAATGTAACATCCCGCAAAATAAAACCATACATACATGTATAATGAAAATAAAGGTAAACAAATAATATTGAAGAGTACATGATATTATATATATAAGAAATGAAGTTGCTCATCTTAGGGAGTTAAATACATAACCAGGTCAAATGTTTTCAAAATTTAAAACGAAATTCAACCAAATACAACAAGACCGGCGATCTCCATACATGAACCGGCGATCTGGTAACAGAAGGCCCAAAACAGGCGATCTGCAGCAGGACATAAATCCGGCGATCACCACCAAGAGATAGAAAACCGGCGATCACCACAAACAGGCGATCTCTTCCTCGGCGACCACTCACTAAGGAGCTCTACTTCCTGGAAGATCATCTGCTCCCGTGTAAGTTATACACGATCATCACAGTTTTAAGAGAACAGCCACAGAACCAAAACACGCAGGGTAAGCTAGATATTTTAAAGAGAGTTTAAATAAGAATAATTAAAATAAAATCAAGGTAAACAATTTCAAGATATTCACGTAAAGCTATAGATTTTCTCAATACCCTTCACCTGATCACCCAGAAATCACACATTTCACAATATTCTCAAGAGTCATTCTATTTCACAAAACTGCATCAAGTGTCTATAAATTTCAAGTTCCTCATTTCACATGTCAGACCACCACTGACCCAGCACACAAGACACTTGACCTACTTCCGGAAGACTCGTGCATTGACTAGACTCAGAGATTCTGCACCTGTCATACAAGCTGTTGTAATGTTTCCACAGCTATGCGCATCAACACATTCTCGATCTCAAGTTCACCATTCTCACAGTATGACAGGGGTAATCCATATGACAGGCCGAGCTCGTTCTGTTTCACACGACTCACCCATACATATGAACCTCCTTCGACTCTCAACGCCTGAATAACCTCATCTATATGAATCCATTATCTCAGGAGAGTCAGGATAATCCCATTATAGACATCACCGATCAATGCACATCCTACACGATCTTACACGGTATTTTCTTTCCTGAAAATACTATGCCTCGATCCACATTCACCACATCCAACACATCACATAACACTTAAAGGAATGATTTCAATCACAGCAAAACTCAATCCAAGGTTCTTATTTTCGAATATCTCATTTAAATCTCAACAGTTTCAAAGCAACACCAAAAACAGAGAGTTTCGCAAACGACGCCAAAACCGGCGACCTGGTTCAAAAACAGGGTATTTCGAAGTCTGCATTTAAAACCGGCGACCACGTCGCCCAACACATAGCACAGAGCATTTTACAAGGATGAAAACGAAAACCGGCGACCACGTCGCCCTCACTTCAGAAAATAGCTAAACTATGGCTTGTATTGAAAAATGAAGTCTAGCTTCCCTTACCTGGACTTGCGCAAACACCTAGAGTTCCGAAACCCAACAAAGCTTGAAGAACGCCTTGGCTCTGTTTTTGCGTCTGGTTGAAGGACTTGCAGAGGACTGCCCAGGTGCTCTAATGGTGCTGCCTCTCGTCGTACTCTTGCGTGCAGATGCTAGAATCGCGGCGCGAAGGAGATATCTGGAGGAGAAGGGAGGTAACTCACTCTTTCTCTCTTTGAAAGCTGCAACGTTTTTGTTTCTCTCAGCAGTGGGTCTCTGCATCTTAAACCAATTTATCCCTCAAAAGCAGCTGCTACACCCACTCTGCAGAGAAGTCTGAGAACCACTGCCCTGAACAGTACGACCACTGTTGTTCTCTGGTGCATGCCAACCACTGCTCTGAACAGTACTGCCACTGTTGTCGCTTGTGCATGTCAACCACTGCTCTGAACAGTACGACCGCGAGTGTCTCCTGCGCATGCCAACATTCTGATGTCACTATTCTGAACCACCCTTTTTGTCTACGTGGCGTGCGTGCACTACGCTTCATGCTGGGAGTCTGGGTCTTACCTTCTCTGTGTGCAACTCGACATCGCGCGATAACCTTCCACTGCTGACTCATCCTGGCGAACGACCGATGTCTCCTTCGCCCTGGAAGACGACCGATGTCTTCCTCTGGGAGACGACCGATGCCTTCCTCTGGGAGACGACCGATGTCTTCCCTGGCGACGCCCTCATAACTCTCGCGCCTTGGCCACGTCCACATGCCTCGCGCCTTGGCCACGTCCACATGCCTCGCGCCCTGGCAATGACCGCATGCCTCTCGCGCCCGCGCGATGCCCGCATGCCTTGCGCCGTGCGATGCCCGCATGCCTCGCGCCCGCGCGATGCCCGCATGCCTCGCGCGCCTGCGCGATGCCCGCATGCCTCGCGCGCGCCCGCGCGATGTCTGCATGCCTCGCGCCTTGGCGACGTCCACCTGGCGCTCAAGTGTAGCAGGCGATCGGCGATCTCATAGCCTTCTAAACTTAACTTTTCCTCCCTTTTTATTTTAAATAAAAACATACTTAGAATTCATTTAAAATATAACTCTTTTATTCCAATTTAATTTTTCAGGTCCTTACATTTCCCAACCAAACGATTCTTGCTCACCTTCTTAGCAACTTCAACTTTGGGGATGGATGATGATTCACTTGCTAAGGCAGAGCAATCTGACGAAGATCCATCTACCACTGACATTAGCTGCAGTTACAACACCTTCCCACCACCTATCATACCACCAGGCATCCACTGCTGATTCAAACTCAAGTGGGCGACCTGAATGGCGTTCAGGAGAGCATGGCTTGACTGTTAAGTGGCCTGAACATCGCATACCTAATTAATCAGTAGCTGCCCCTCTAGATGAAGGGACCCATTCCTCTAGTTTCTGTGGTCCCTCTTTATCAAGCAAATCATCGTACTGGACCTTTAGCAGCCTTGGAGACACACTCCAGATTTTTCATCTAAACCAGCATTCTCTAACGCCACTATCTTGCCAAAGTACCTCTATTCTAGCACCGACCTGGAAGAACAGATTAGGCTTTGGTCCACATTTTGTCATTTCATTGGTAGGAGTAGAGACTTGCAGACCAGAAAACCCCTCTCAAAATTTGATCCTTAAACTTCTAATTCCTCTTGTTTCAGATGTCCATCATTGGCACGAACTGATTTGCCATGACTTGGGTTGGCATCCACATTGTTATTCTGTCTAGAAACTGCAGAGATAGAGTTCCTTCCAGGATTTTCACTTTTCAGTTCAAAAACGACAGGTTTGTAGCTCGAATTCACATTAGGCACCGTTTCTTGTCGAACCGATTTTGAAGCAGCAAAAGACTGAAAGAGAACGGCTTCTTTCCTTCAGGCGCCCCTCTGGTTCATCTTTTCTTTGATTACTAATAGCAGATTATGAAAAACCCACCTCTTTAGCAACTGGTTGGGATTTCAGAGCTGCTCACTCAGGAATTCCAATGGATACATCCATATTAGCATTGCATTGGATCTCAGGGTGCTCAGTATTCAATACACAGATCATAAATCCCCCATTGTGTTCAGGGTGAGGACTTGTTGCTACGGCTGACGATGCAGCATTGTTTCTAGGATCAGAAACGAGATGCTGATCACCACAATTGCCACCTAATGGATTGGGTGCAAATCCCATCCCATCAGAAACACAAGGCACAGAAATTTTTGCTTCCACATCCAACTTTTTGCAATTCACTAACATCACCAGAAGAACTCGACAGAAGTGAATCAACACCATCATAACATGGCTTATCCTTATTCTTATCCGTAGCCATTACCTCCTTCCCTTCTACATTTACAGACAGAGCTGCATCCTCATTTGCCAAGTTCAGGAGCCTTTAACTTCAACCCACCATTCCTACCCTCATCTTTCAAATCCCGATCAACAAAACAACCCCCATTCTGCGTGAAACCTTCCCTCTTAGGAGATAGTCCAGGTATTTCTTCTGGAAATACATCCATGAAATCTTTCACCACATGTATCTTGCTTACGTCCTCTTCACTCTTCACTTCCAATCGAGCTAGGATCACGAAGCACCTCGCCCCTTTTTCCAACTCCGACCACCCATGCTGAGCAGATATCACATCTGACTCTTGGAGGTCTGGAAACGCTATTTTCTGCCTACCGCAATCTATGAGAATGTGATTGGCAGATAGCCAATCCATTCCTAGGATAACATCCAGATCCTGAAGAGGTAGGCAGATCAAATTTACTTTGAACCTGCGTCCCTCTACCATCACTGGACATTCAGAGCAAACTGTGGAGGTCGTAACTTGTCCTGATGCAGGTGTAGAGACCAACAGTTCAAACGGCAGCTCCTTCACTAGAAGGCCCAACTCGGCTACACACAGGCTTGACACAAAAGAGTGTGTCGCTCCGGAATCAAACAAAATTCTAACGCATCTACCAGCTATAGAGCAAACACTTCGTACTAAGTTACCTGACTGAGATGCCTCAGCTCCCGACATAGCAAACACTCTCCCTGCTGTCTGAGGTCTACGGTCTTCATTCCTAAACTGCCAAGAACCACCGGGTTGAGTCATCCTATTCTTGTTAGGACACTCTCTAGCAACATGTCCCATCTTTTGGCATTTGTAGCATCTTATCTCTGAATTTCTCTTGGGGAACACATTGGATGTGTGTGGTCCACCACAATGAAAACATCCGAGTTTCCAGGGCTGTTGTTGCTGAAACTAGGGTGGTGCTGCTTCTGCCCTATGCTGTGGAGGTCCCGCATAAGGCTTGCTTTGTGGGTGCTGCGCCTTGGCCTTCCCACTGGAGGAACCCCCTGGGTGTGATCTGATTACCCTGGAATCACTCCTCTCCAGGGTCTCCACCATCTTCGCCTTCTCTACTAAGGCGTGAAATTCCCTGATGCACATAGGGGCTATGGTCCTCTTCAGCCCATGCTTCAGTCCTTCTTCAAACTTCCTACACCTCCAAGCCTCAGAGGTCGCCTGGGTATAGAATCGGGCGAGGTACTCAAACCGAGCAGCATAAACAGTCACTGACATCTCCCCCTGCTCCAACCTGAGGAATTCAGCTTCCTTGGCAAACCTTGCACTATCTGGGAAGTAATTCTCCAGGAACCTCTCTCGGAAACCTTCCCAGTCCAAAACGTCAGCTATCATCTGCTGAGCTCCCATCCACCAAAACTCGGCTTCTCCAGATAGCAGATAGGTGGCGAACACCAATTTCTTCTCTTCAGGGCAGGAGGTCGCCCTAAAGATTTTCTCCAACTCCCTGACCCACAGTGTAACATCCCGCCAAATCCTTTTCATAATTATAAAATGAATTAAAGGTAAAACAATAATATTGAAGTGAACATATGTATATATATATATATATATATATATATATATATAATGAAATTTCTCCTCACAGGGAGTTTAATACATATCCGGTCAGTTTTCCAAAACTTAAACAAAATACAGCAAAATAGAAAAAAACAGGCGATCTCCTAACAGAAAAAGGCGATCTCCTATCAGAAAAAGGCGATCTCCTAACAGACAACAGAAAAGGGGTGATCGCCTAATAGAAACAGAAACAGGCGATCTCCTTCCGGCGACCACTCACTAAGGAGCTCTACTACATGCAACCTCGTCTGCTCTCGTGCAAAAATACACGATCATTGTAAGGACCTGTAAAATTGAATTGGAATAAAAAGGGTTATATTTTAAAATAATTCTATGTATGTTTTATTTAAAATAAAAAGGGAGGAAAAGTTAAGTTAGAAGGCTATGAGATCGCCGGTCGCCTGCTACACTTGAACGCAGTGGTTGGCATGCACAAGCGACAACAGTGGTAGTACTGTTCAGAGCAGTGGTTGGCATGCACCAGAGACAACAGTGGTCGTACTGTTCAGGGCAGTGATTCTCAGACTTCTCTGCAGAGTGGGTGTGGCAGCTGCTTTTGGTGGATAAGTTGGGTTAAGATGCAGAGACCCACTGCTGAGAGAACAAAAAACGTTGCAACATTCAAAGAGAGAAAGAGTGAGTTACCTCCCTTCTCCTCCAGATATCTCCTTCGCGCTGCGATTCTAACATCTTCACACAAGAGTACGACGAGAGGCAGCATCATTAGAGCACCTGGGAGATTCTCTGCAAGTCCTTCAACCAGACGCAAAAACAGAGCCAAGGCGTTTTTCAAGCTTCGTTGGGTTTCGGAGCTCCTGGTGTTTTACGCAAGTCCAGGTAAGGGAAGCTAGACTTCATTTTCAATACAAGCCATAGTTTAGCTATTTCTGAAGTGAGGGCGACGTGGTCGCCGGTTTTCGTTTTCATCGTTGTAAAATGCTCTGTGCTATGTGTTTGGGCGACGTGGTCGCCGGTTTTATATACAGACTTCGAAATACCCTGTTTTTGAACCAGGTCGCCGGTTTTTGGCGTTGTTTGCGAAACTCTCTGTTTTTGGAGTTACTTTGAACTGTTGAAGCTTAAATGTGATCTTCGAAAATCTGAATCTTTGAAATGATCGTTGCTGTGACTTGAATCATTTATTTAAGGGTGGTATGATGTGTTGAATGTTGTGAATGTGGGATCGAGGCATAGTATTTTCAGGAAAGAAAATACCGTGTAAGATCGTGTAGGATGTGCATTGATCGGTGATTCCTAAGGGGATATCCTGACTCTGCTGAGATAATGGAATCACATAGAGGAAGTTACTCAGTTGGTGAGAGTCGAAGGAGGTTCATATGAATGGGCGTCTCGTGTGAAAAAGAACGAGCTCCGCCTGTTCTATGGATTAACCCTGTCATACCGGGAGAACTATTGACATTGAGATTATATATGCGCATGCTGTGTGGATTCACAGCGACCCTGTGTGGATTTCACAGTGGTATGGTATGACGGGTGCAGATCTCTGAGTCTAATCAATGCATGAGTCTTCCGGAAGTAGTGTCAAGTGTCTTGTGTGCTGAGTCAGTGGTGGTCTGACATGTGAAATGAGGAACTTGAAATTGATAGACACTTGATACAGTTGTGAAATAGAATGACTCTGGAAAGTATTGCGAAATGTGTGATTTCTGGGTGATCAGGTGCAGGGTATTGAGAAAATCTATAGCTTTACGTGAATATCTTGAAATTGTTTACCTTGATTTTATTTTAATTATCCTTATTTAAACTCTCTTTAAAATATCTAGCTTACCCTGCGTGTTTTGGTTCTGTGGCTGTTCTCTTAAAACTGTGATGATCGTGTATAACTTACACGGGAGCAGATGATCTTCCAGGAAGTAGAGCTCCTTAGTGAGTGGCCGCCGGAAGCAGATCGGCTGTTTTTGGGTCCCCCGATGGGCGATCGGCCTCGTCCGATAGGAGATCGGTCTCTTCCGATAGGAGATCGCCTGCTTCGTTTTTTTTACTGTATTTTGTTTATGTTTCTGGAAAAATTTGACCGAATTTGTATTAAACTCCCTGTGAGGAGAAACTACATTTCATATATATAATATTTTGTTCACTTCAATCTATTTGTTACCTTTATTTTCATTATATACATTTGTATGGTATTTTGGCGGGATGTTACATTAATGGTATCAAAGCAGTTCGTCCTTAGGATGACCTGAGGGCTGTGGATCCATTATGTTTCTTCTGCTCATGAAAATTTATTTGAGTTTAAAATAACAACTATAGTGAAAAGTTTTCAAACGTTTTTGTATTGAGATTTTGTGTGTGCTTTGGTGAATATATGTTATAACTGAAAATCTTAGTATTAAGAATGAGAAGGTCTTGATAAAGTAGTGAGGGTGCACACTCATAACTGGATTGGGATGAGTCTCAACCTTAATTCCAAAGGTTTGATGTTTAGCATATATTGAATTCTGGTGTGAGCTATTTCATTTTCTTGAGTGTCTTTGTAATGGATTGAAAATGGTTGATTGGATTGATGACTGCATACCAGTAGTTGTTCTGGGTTTATGCTTGATGTTATAAGCATTATGATTCTGTCGTTGAGCTCAAATTCTTAAGGATTTTGAGATGCTGACCTTTGTAAGGTCTATATGTTACCTCCTGAATGAATTGATTTCTTATCGATTTCATTCCTGTAGTTGTAGGGAGTATAGAAACCTGTAGTTTCAATCTGAAACGAAGAGAGATGGCACGTAGACCTTCTACCCCTCCCCAATCTTCTTCGGAGATGAGCCAGATTGCTAAAGCTATCGAGATGATGGCAACTGCCATCCAACAGCAGAATGCAGCGATGGCTCAGAACCATCAAGCTACAATGCACCACTGGGAAACTGCTCGGTCGGCTGAGACAAACTCCCACGGCGGTCAGCCTTAAGAACAGATGGGACTGATTGAGTTCATGAGGCACAACCCACCCAAGTTTAGTGGGAATGCTACCCCTGATCAGGCAGATCAGTGGGTCAGAGAGCTGGAGAAAATCTTTAGGGCGACCTCCTGCCCTGAAGAGAAGAAATTGCTGTTCGCCACTTATCTGCTATCAGGAGAAGCTGAGTTCTGGTGGATGGGAGCTCAGCAGATGATGGATGCCCGAGGGGATGTTTTGGATTGGGAGAGCTTCAGGGTGAAGTTCTTGGAGAAATACTTCCCTGACAGCGCCAAGTTTGCGAGGGAAGCTGAGTTCCTGAAGCTGGAGCAGGGGGATATGTCAGTGAACGCCTATGCTGCTCGTTTTGAGTACCTCGCCCGGTTCTATACCCAGGCGACCTCTGAGGCCTGGAGGTGTAGGAAGTTTGAAGAGGGACTGAAGCATGGGCTGAAGAGGACCATAGCCCCGATGTGCATCAGGGAATTTCACGCCTTGGTAGAGAAGGCGAAGATGGTTGAGACCCTGGAAAAGGGTGATTCTCGGGTGATGAGGTCACACCCAGGGAGTTCTTCCAGTGGGAAAGCTAAGGTGCAGCACCCACAAGGCAAGCCTTATACGAGACCTCCACCCCGTCGGGCGGAAGCAGCGCCATCCCAGTTTCAGCAACAACAACATTGGAAACCCAAGTGTCTCCATTGTGGTGGACCACACGCCTCCAATGCATGCTTCAAGAAGACTTCTGAGAGGAGATGTTTTGCCTGCCAAAGGACAGGGCACGTTGCTAGAGAATGCCCTAGCAGGAATGGGGCGACCCAACCCAGTGGCTCCCAGCAGATGAGAAACGAAGGCAGTAGACCTCAGGCGACAGGGAGGGTGTTTGCCATGTCTGGAGCAGAAGCATCTCAGTCAGGTAACCTCATACAAGGTGTTTGTTTTATTGCTGGTAGAGGTGTAAAAGCTTTGTTTGATTCTGGAGCGACACACTCCTTTGTGTCAAGCCTGTGTGTAGCCGAGTTGGGTCTTCTAATGAAGGAGTTACCCTTCGAACTGTTGGTCTCTACACCTGCGTCAGGACAGGTGTCGACCTCTACAGTTTGCCCCGAATGTCCAGTGATTGTAGAGGGACGCAGATTCAAGGTGAACTTGATCTACCTACCTCTTCAGGACCTAGATGTTATCCTGGGAATGGATTGGTTAGCTGCCAATCACGTTCTCATTGACTGCGGTAGTCAGAGGATTGCGTTTCCAGACCTCCAAGGATCAGATGTAGTTTCTGCTCAGCAAGGGCAGTCAGAGTTGGAAGAAGGGGCGAGGTGCTTTGTGATACTCGCTCGGTCGGAGGTGGAGAATAAAGGGGACGTAAGCAGAATACCCGTGGTGAAAGATTTCACGGATGTATTCCCAGAAGAAGTACCTGGGTTACCCCCTAAGAGAGAAGTGGAATTCTCTATTGACTTGGTACCTGGAGCTGGACCAGTGTCAATGGCACCTTACAGGATGGCACCAGCCGAGTTAGTGGAGTTAAAGAAGCAAGTGGAAGAGTTGCTGGAGAAGCAATTCATCAGACCCAGTGTATCTCCATGGGGAGCTCCAGTGCTCCTAGTTAAGAAGAAGGATGGAGGGTCTCGGCTGTGTATAGATTACAGGCAGTTGAACAAGTTGACCATCAAGAACAAGTACCCCCTACCTAGGATTGATGATTTGATGGATCAAATACATGGAGCCTCGGTGTTCTCCAAGATTGACCTGAGATCGGGGTACCACCAAATTTTGGTTAAAGCTGATGATGTGCAAAAGACAGCTTTTAGGTCTCGGTATGGGCATTATGAGTATGTGGTGATGCCGTTTGGGGTCACAAATGCTCCAGCCCTGTTCATGGACTACATGAATAGGATTTTTCGCCCTTTCTTGGATAAGTTTGTGGTGGTCTTCATAGACGACATACTCATTTACTCAAGGACCGAGGAAGAGCATGAAGAACACCTGAGGACAGTATTGGAGATACTGAGGGAGAAGCAGCTCTATGCCGAATTCTCGAAGTGTGAGTTCTGGCTGAGGGAAGTCAACTTCTTGGGACATGTGATATCTGCCCAGGGGATCTCGGTTGATCCAGCTAAAGTGGAGGCAGTGCTTCTATGGGAACGTCCTAAGACAGTTACTGAAATAAGGAGTTTTGTGGGCCTAGCTGGCTACTATCGGCGGTTTATTGAGGACTTTTCCAAGGTAGTGGCTCCTTTAACACAGCTGACCCGCAAGGATCAACCTTTTGCTTGGACCGACCGATGTGAGCAGAGCTTCAAGGAACTAAAGGAAAGGCTGACTAGTGCTCCAGTGCTGGTGATCCCCGAGGTGGGAAGACCTTTTGACGTCTTCTGTGACGCTTCACATCAGGGTTTGGGATGTGTTTTGATGCAAGAGAAGAGAGTGGTTGCATATGCTTCAAGGCAACTCAAGGTCCATGAGAGGAACTACCTCACGCATGATTTGGAGTTGGCGGCTGTGGTATTGGCCTTGAAGATCTGGAGGCACTATTTATATGGAGCTCGGTTCCAGGTGTTCAGTGACCATAAGAGCCTGAAATATCTGTTCGATCAGAAGGAACTAAACATGAGACAAAGAAGGTGGATGGAGTTTCTAAAGGACTACGATTTTCAACTCACGTATCATCCAGGGAAGGCCAATGTAGTGGCTGATGCTTTGAGTAGGAAATCAATACAAGTCGCCACCATGATGATGGAAGAGCAGAAACTGATCGAGCAGTTCAGAGACTTAAACCTTGGAATAGAATTTCACGTGAATCACATTAGTTGTAGTAAGCTGGCTATAACTAATGACTTCCTTGGGATGTTAAGGGATAAGCAGTTGGAGGACCCTAGTCTAAAGCGTACTGTAGAGTCACTAGGGACAGATCAGGCTAGAGACTTTGTGATGGGCGATGATGGGATCTTGAGATTTAATGGCAGAATTTGCATCCCTGCAGATGGAGAATTGAAGAAGATGATCCTAGATGAAGGTCATAAGAGTCGCCTTAACCTCCATCCAGGCATGACCAAGATGTACCATGACTTGAAGGAGTCATTTTGGTGGTCAGGCATGAAGAGAGACATCGCCCAGTATGTTGCTACCTGTTTGACGTGTCAGAAGGCAAAGGTAGAACATCAAAGGCCTGGCAGGTTGTTACAACCATTGGATATCCCTGAGTGGAAATGGGACAGCATTGCCATGGATTTTGTCACCCATTTACCCAGATCGGTAAAGGGCCATGATGCAATCTGGGTCATCACTGATCGGCTGACGAAGAGTGCTCATTTTCTCCCAGTGAATATGAGGATGCCCATGGCCAAGTTGGCACAGTTGTACATCCAGGAAATAGTGAGGCTGCATGGAGTGCCTTCCAGCATTGTTTCAGATAGGGATCCCAGGTTCACCTCACGGTTTTGGCAGACCTTACAAGAGTGCTTGGGAACTAAGTTGAGGATGAGCTCTGCATATCATCCCCAAACAGATGGTCAGTCAGAGAGAACGATCCAGTCCTTGGAAGACCTGCTGAGGACGTGTGTCTTGGATCAATTGGGGAATTGGGACGAGGTGTTGCCACTGGTGGAGTTTACATATAATAACAGTTATCACGCTAGTATTGGGATGGCACCATATGAAGCCCTGTATGGGAGGAAATGCAGAACTCCCTTATGTTGGTACCAGGAGGGCGAAGCAGTCTTGGTTGGGCCAGAGTTGATTCAGCAGACGACCGAGAAGGTGCAGCAGATACAAAGCAGAATGAAGGCTTCTCAAAGTAGGCAGAAGTCATATGCAGACCAGAGGAGGAAGCCTTTGGAGTTTGCTGCTGGAGACCATGTGTTCATGAAAGTGACACCAACCAAGGGTGTAGGAAGGGCGATCAGACCAAAGAAGTTGTCCCCTAACTTCGTGGGACCATATCAGATCTCAAGGAGGATTGGCCCAGTAGCTTATGAGATCGCCCTGCCTCCCCATTTAGCGAATCTGCACAATGTCTTTCACGTTTCACAGCTGAGGAAGTACATGGCAGACCCTAGTCATGTGCTGGAAGTGGACAACGTGCAGATCAGGGATGACTTGTCCTTTGAAGCGAAACCAGTCAGGATTGAAGATCGTCAAAGTAAACAGCTCAGAGGAAAGACCATTAACATGGTGAAAGTGATGTGGGATGAGCGATCGGGTGACTCAACTTGGGAGTTGGAAGAACCCATGAGAGAAGCCTATCCATATCTCTTTTCCTTGTAATTCAATTTTCGAGGACGAAAATTTTTCTTGTTGGGGAGAATGTAAGGACCTGTAAAATTGAATTGGAATAAAAAGGGTTATATTTTAAAAGAATTCTATGTATGTTTTATTTAAAATAAAAAGGGAGGAAAAGTTAAGTTAGAAGGCTATGAGATCGCCGGTCGCCTGCTACACTTGAGCGCCAGGTGGACGTCGCCAGGGCGCGAGGCATGCAGACATCGTGCGGGCGCGCGAGGCATGCGGGCATCGCGCGGGCGCGCGAGGCATGCGGGCATCGCGCGGGCGCGAGGCATGTGGACGTGGCCAAGGCGCGAGAGGCATGCGGTCATTGCCAGGGCGCGAGGCATCTGGACGTGGCCAAGGCGCGAGAGGCATGCGGTCATTGCCAGGGCGCGAGGCATGTGGACGTGGCCAAGGCGCGAGAGGCATGCGGTCATTGCCAGGGCGCGAGGCATGTGGACGTGGCCAAGGCGCGAGAGGCATGCGGTCATTGCCAGGGCGCGAGGCATGTGGACGTGGCCAAGGCGCGAGAGGCATGCGGGCATTGCCAGGGCGCGAGGGATTTGGACGTGGCCAAGGCGCGAGAGTTATGAGGGCATCGCCAGGGAAGACATCGGTCGTCTCCCAGAGGAAGACATCGGTCGTCTCCCAGAGGAAGACATCGGTCGTCTTCCAGGGCGAAGGAGACATCGGTCGTTCGCCAGGATGAGTCAGCAGTGGAAAGTTATCGCGCGACGCCGAGTTTCACACAGAGTAAAGTGGGACCCAGACTCCCAGCATGAAACGTCCTGCACACACGCCACGTAGACAAAAAGGGTGGTTTAGAGTGGTGACATCAGAATGTTGGCATGCGCAGGAGGTACTCGCGGTCGTACTGTTCAGAGCAGTGGTTGGCATGCACCAGAGACAACAGTGGTCGTACTGTTCAGGGCAGTGATTCTCAGACTTCTCTGCAGAGTGGGTGTGGCAGCTGCTTTTGGTGGATAAGTTGGGTTAAGATGCAGAGACCCACTGCTGAGAGAACAAAAAACGTTGCAACATTCAAAGAGAGAAAGAGTGAGTTACCTCCCTTCTCCTCCAGATATCTCCTTCGCGCTGCGATTCTAACATCTTCACACAAGAGTACGACGAGAGGCAGCATCATTAGAGCACCTGGGAGATTCTCTGCAAGTCCTTCAACCAGACGCAAAAACAGAGCCAAGGCGTTTTTCAAGCTTCGTTGGGTTTCGGAGCTCCTGGTGTTTTACGCAAGTCCAGGTAAGGGAAGCTAGACTTCATTTTCAATACAAGCCATAGTTTAGCTATTTCTGAAGTGAGGGCGACGTGGTCGCCGGTTTTCGTTTTCATCGTTGTAAAATGCTCTGTGCTATGTGTTTGGGCGACGTGGTCGCCGGTTTTATATACAGACTTCGAAATACCCTGTTTTTGAACCAGGTCGCCGGTTTTTGGCGTTGTTTGCGAAACTCTCTGTTTTTGGAGTTACTTTGAACTGTTGAAGCTTAAATGTGATCTTCGAAAATCTGAATCTTTGAAATGATCGTTGCTGTGACTTGAATCATTTATTTAAGGGTGGTATGATGTGTTGAATGTTGTGAATGTGGGATCGAGGCATAGTATTTTCAGGAAAGAAAATATCGTGTAAGATCGTGTAGGATGTGCATTGATCGGTGATTCCTAAGGGGATATCCTGACTCTGCTGAGATAATGGAATCACATAGAGGAAGTTACTCAGTTGGTGAGAGTCGAAGGAGGTTCATATGAATGGGCGTCTCGTGTGAAAAAGAACGAGCTCCGCCTGTTCTATGGATTAACCCTGTCATACCGGGAGAACTATTGACATTGAGATTATATATGCGCATGCTGTGTGGATTCACAGCGACCCTGTGTGGATTTCACAGTGGTATGGTATGACGGGTGCAGATCTCTGAGTCTAATCAATGCATGAGTCTTCCGGAAGTAGTGTCAAGTGTCTTGTGTGCTGAGTCAGTGGTGGTCTGACATGTGAAATGAGGAACTTGAAATTGATAGACACTTGATACAGTTGTGAAATAGAATGACTCTGGAAAGTATTGCGAAATGTGTGATTTCTGGGTGATCAGGTGCAGGGTATTGAGAAAATCTATAGCTTTACGTGAATATCTTGAAATTGTTTACCTTGATTTTATTTTAATTATCCTTATTTAAACTCTCTTTAAAATATCTAGCTTACCCTGCGTGTTTTGGTTCTGTGGCTGTTCTCTTAAAACTGTGATGATCGTGTATAACTTACACGGGAGCAGATGATCTTCCAGGAAGTAGAGCTCCTTAGTGAGTGGTCGCCGGAAGCAGATCGGCTGTTTTTGGGTCCCCCGATGGGCGATCGGCCTCGTCCGATAGGAGATCGGTCTCTTCCGATAGGAGATCGCCTGCTTCGTTTTTTTTACTGTATTTTGTTTATGTTTCTGGAAAAATTTGACCGAATTTGTATTAAACTCCCTGTGAGGAGAAACTACATTTCATATATATAATATTTTGTTCACTTCAATCTATTTGTTACCTTTATTTTCATTATATACATTTGTATGGTATTTTGGCGGGATGTTACAATCATCACAGGTTTAAGAAAGCAATCACAATACCAGATAAAAGGGTAAGCTAGATGTTTTAAAAACTTTAAATATGAAACTTTAAATCAATAGAAAACATAAATCTTCACACCATTCATAAACCATATCAATTTCAACCATCAACATTCCCATATTCCACAAACTCGTCAAGTGTCTATTCACTACTTTCAATATTCATGGCTCACACGTCAGACTTTCCACTGACTCATAACATATAGACACATGACTCTACTTCCGGAAGACTCGTGCGTTGACTCAGACCCAGAGATCTGCACCTGTCATACCACACCACTGTGAAATCCACACAGGGTCACTGTGAAATCCACACAGGGTCGCTGTGAAATCCACACAGCCATGCGCATACATAATCTCAATATCATCACTCTCCCGGTATGACAGGGTTAATTCATATAACAGGTCAAGTCAGTTATCTTTCAAACAACTTACCCATACATATGAACCTCCTTCGACTCTCTACAACTGAATAACTTCATCTATGTGATTCCATTATATCAGCAGAGTTAGGATATCTCCTTCTAGACAAGTCCCTAGTCAATGCACATTACACACGATCTTACACGGTATTTTCTTTCCTGAAAATACTATGCCTTGATCCCACATTCACAACATTCAACACATCATACAACACTTAATGAACGATTCCAGTCACCGCAACATTCATTCCGCGGTTCAGATTTTCGTTTATCACATGCATTTCACATTTAAATCTCAAACAGTTTCAAACAACACAAAAAAAGGGGAGTTCGAAAAACAACGCCAAAACCGGCGATCTCGTCCAAAAACAGGGGATTATGCAATAACAGTTGAAAACCGGCGACCACGTCGCCCCATCATCTCAATCATCTAATATAAGGTTTTCGTTGGAAATAAGGCTAGCTTCCCTTACCTGGACTAGCGCAAAACACCAAGAGCTCCAAAACCCGCCGAAGCTTAAGGATGCCTTAACCCTGTTCTAGCGTCCTGACGGAAAACTCGCAGAGAACTCCCCAGGTATCCCAGTGCAGTCGTCGCTCGTCGCACTGGTGCTTGAGGATGTCTGAATTGCAGCGCGAAGGAGAGAAAAGAGAGAGATGAAGGTGAACTCACTCTGTCACTATTGAACCACAACAACGTTCTCTGCCCTCAGAAGTGAGTTTTTGAATCTAAACCAACTTGTCCACAAAAGCCGCTGCCACCACCCACTCTGCAGGAAAGTTTGCGTGTACGCTTCCCTGAACAGTACGACTACGTGTGCCTCTGCGTCGGCCAACACTCTGATGTCACTATTCTAAACCACCCTTTTTGTCTACGTGTCGCGCGTGCAGGACGTTTCATGCTGGGTGTTCCGGCCGCTTGACTCGAACGTGGAGGACTGCCTCGTCACTCCTTCGTCTAGCCCTCTGTTCTGCAGGAACGCTCCAAGAACCACCGCCGGAACTCCAAACGCTGCCTGCAAAACACACAGACGGCGCCTCTAGCGGCCGTTGTAGCTCCGACGCTCAAGTCAGGCAACAGGAACACCAAAACTATATCTGAATCTCTCTGTGAGACCCGTGTGTGACTGAAATTCTCAGATGTGTGAGCTATGAGAATCTGTAAAACCCTCCCTCTAATTTCGTTAAGAGTTTGTATATATACCTGAGTATTTCTCTCTCCTGACGGTTATTCCTCTTGACACGTGGATAACATCTGGTCGTACACATGTCACCATCTGCGGTATCTGCAACTGAAACGTTACTTCCACTGTGCCCCTGCGACTAAGTTATCCACACAGGGAGTAGCTTAGCACGCAGGCTACTTTGGGCATTGCAGCTCACACTACACATGGTGGCAGATATGCCACTTATCCTCTGTACTTAGACCATACAACAAGTGCTTGCTAAGTCTTCTCAAACACCCGGCGCTATGCTCTTTCGGCGACTTGCTGACCACCTGATCTCCTAACCTTAACACACGGCAATCATGTGCAATCTCGGCGATTACTGATCCATACCGGCGATGACCGACTAGTCATCCTCAAGGCGATAGGCGATTACTCATCCTCAACGCGATAGACGATTACTCACCTCAAGGCGATAGGCGATTACTCATCATCACAGGCGATTACCATTCTGAGTGATCGCCTCCCTGACTCGCCTGCTATCCTCTACCACGTGTTACCCTGTGAATGGTCCACGTGGTCAACTGCTGCTGATGTCATCGACTACTGATGACCGACCGGATCACTGGGAGCCTGGGTCCCACCTTATCTGTGTGAAACTCGACATCGCGCGATAACCTTCCACCGATGACCGCTCGCGCGATGACTAACCACCGATGCCTCATCCTGGCGGACGACCGATGTCTCTCCCTGGGAGACGACCGATGTCTCGCCCTGGCGATGACCGCATGCCTCGCGCCATGGCGATGCCCGCAAGTCTCGTGCCCTGGCGATGCCCGCATGCCTCGCGCCCGGCGATGCCCGCATGCCTCGCGCCCTGGCGATGCCCGCATGCCTCGCGCCCGGCGATGCCCGATGACACATTGTAACATCCCGCCAAAAATGCTATACAAATGTGTATAATGAAAATAAAGGTAACAAATAGATTGAAGTGAACTAAATATTATATATATGAAATGTAGTTTCTCCTCACAGGGAGTTTAATACAAATTCGGTCAAATTTTCCAGAAACATAAACAAAATACAGAAAAAAAAAACAAAGCAGGCGATCTCCTATCGGAAGAGACCGATCTCCTATCGGACGAGGCCGATCTCCTATCAGAGGACCCAAAACAGCCGATCTGCTACCAGAACAGAAATCAGGCGATCTCCTTCCGGCGACCACTCACTAAGGAGCTCTACTTCCTGGAAAATCATCTGCTCCCGTGTAAGTTATACACGATCATCACAGTTTTAAGAGAACAGCCACAGAACCAAAACACGCAGGGTAAGCTAGATATTTTAAAGAGAGTTTAAATAAGAACATTAAAATCAGGGTAAGCAATTTTCAAGATATTCACGTAAAGCTATAGATTTTCCCAATACCCTTCACCTGATCACCCAGAAATCACACATTTCACAATATTCTCAAGAGTCATTCTATTTCACAAAACTGCATCAAGTGTCTATAAATTTCAAGTTCCTCATTTCACATGTCAGACCACCACTGACCCAGCACACAAGACACTTGACACTACTTCCGGAAGACTCGTGCATTGACTAGACTCAGAGATTCTGCACCTGTCATACAAAGCTGTTGTAATGTTTCCACAGCTATGCGCATCATCACATTCTCGATCTCAAGTTCACCATTCTCACAGTATGACAGGGTTAATCCATATGACAGGCCGAGCTCGTTCCCTTTTGAACAACTCACCCATACATATGAACCTCCTTCGACTCTCAACGCCTGAATAACCTCATCTATATGAATCCATTATCTCAGGAGAGTCAGGATAATCTCATTATAGACATCACCGATCAATGCACATCCTACACGATCTTACACGGTATTTTCTTTCCTGAAAATACTATGCCTCGATCCACATTCACCACATCCAACACATCACATAACACTTAAAGGAATGATTTCAATCACAGCAAAACTCAATCCAAGGTTCTTATTTTCGAATATCTCATTTAAATCTCAACAGTTTCAAAGCAACACCAAAAACAGAGAGTTTCGCAAACAACGCCAAAACCGGCGATCTGGTTCAAAAATAAGGTATTTCGAAGTCTGTACATAAAACCGGCGACCACGTCGCCCAAACACATAGAAACAGAGCATTCACGAAGATGAAAACGAAACCGGCGACCACGTCGCCCTCATTTCAGAAATAGCTAAACTATGGCTTGTATTGAAAATGAAGTCTAGCTTCCCTTACCTGGACTTGCGCAAAACACCGAGAGCTCAAACCCACCGAGCTTGAAGGATGCCTTAGCTCTGTTTTCAGTGCCTGGTTGGTAGAACTTGCAGAGAAACTCCCAGGTGCTCTAAGGGCTGTCGTCGCTCGTCGCACAGGTGCTGGAGTTTGCCTGAGTTACAGCGCAAAGAAGAGAAGAAGGGGGGAGGGAGTTTGCACTCACCCTCACACTCTTGAGTCTGTAATGCTCTTTGCCTTCACGCAGTGGCTTTTGAATCTCAACTTACCTGTCCACGCATGCTGCTGCTGCCACCACCCACTCTGCAGAGAAGTCTGAGAACCACTGCCCGGAACAGTACGACCACTTTTGTCGCTTGTGCATGCCAACCACTGCTCTGAACAGTACGACTTCTGTTGTCGCTTGTGCATGCCAGTCACTGCTCTGAACAGTACGACCGCGAGTGTCTCCTGCGCATGCCAACATTCTGATGTCACCACTCTGAACCACCCTTTTTTTTTGTCTACGTGGCGTGCGTGCACTACGCTTCATGCTGGGAGTCTGGGTCTTACCTTCTCTGTGTGCAACTCAACATCGCGCGATAACCTTCCACTGCTGACTCATCCTGGCGAACGACCGATGTCTCCTTCGCCCTGGAAGACGACCGATGTCTCCTTCGCCCTGGAAGACGACCGATGTCTCCTTCGCCCTGGAAGACGACCGATGTCTTCCCTGGCGACGCCCTCATAACTCTCGCGCCCTGGCTACGTCCACATGCATCGCGCCCTGGCGATGCCCGCATGCCTCTCGCGCCTTGGCCACGTCCACATGCCTCGCGCCCTTGCAATGCCCGCATGCCTCGCGCCCTGGCAATGCCCGCATGCCTCGCGCCCGCGCGATGCCTGCATGCCTCTCGCGCCCGCACGGTGCCTGCATGCCTCGCGCCCTGGCGACGTCCACCTGGCGCTCATGTTTAGCAGGCGACCGGCGATCCCATAGCCTTCTAAACTTAACTTTTCTTCCTTTACTCTTCTTGATCCACACATCATCCGACCGACCTCTACCAGCTGACCCCAGATCTTGGGCGACGTCCGAGGTCCGACTACTACGAAACTTCATTTACCAGCTCTTTGTATTTTAAATAATAACATCTTCTGGAATTATTTAAATATACCACTTTCATTCCAAATTCAATTTTACAGGTCCTTACATTCTCCCCAACAAGGAAAATTTTCGTCCTCGAAAATTGAATCACAAGGAAAAGAGGTAGGGATAGGCTTCTCTCATGGTTCCTTCTAATTCCCAAGTTGTATCACCCGATCTCTCATTCCACACCACTTTCACCATACTGATGGTCTTGCCTCTGAGCTGCCTAGGACATCTGTCGACTTTGAGAAGCTTTCATTCTGCCTTGCATCAGTTTCACCTTCTTGGTTGTCGGTTGAACCAACTCTTACTACTCCAATACTTCATTAAATTCCATTCTCCATCCCTGCATATGGAGTATGCTGCTCCATTAAGCGCCAACTCCAGTACTCACACTCTACTTCCAACCCTGAAGACTTGGTCGAGCAAGTCCAGAACTAAGCCCTTAACAGAACCAGGACTAGCCCCCTGTAGAGAAAAAGTGAGCAAGATCCCTTCATCGGAAGGAAAGAGGACCGCTGACTACTGCTCATGTCCCCCAGCCAATTCAAACTAGGATCCGAAATATCCTTCTAGGAATCAACTTCCGCATCTTGATCAAAACCATCCATCGACTTCCCAACTGCTGATCTAATTCTCACGCTCCCTAAAGGAACACCTTTGGTTCACCACTATACCACATAATTCTGCACCTTATAAAGACAAAGTTCTTGTTGCTGTTACTTTCTAAATCATCATCATGACTTCTTTTGCCAACTCGGCTTCCTGTTCCCATCATTTCCTCCTTGTTCAATGTATACATTGGATGCATTGATTTGGGTTCAGGTGCCTATCTGAAAAGGTATACAAGAATGAACGCACCATATATCTCAACCACAACCATGCAAGTAGTGGAGCCGATTGGAAAATTTCCTCTGCATCCAGGATTTTCTTTCTTAAGGACAACTCTATTCCTCTTCTCCAAGATACAACAGACTATTGCCACCCACATTCCCTTCCACACCTGATTCTACTTGGGTGACATACGTATAAGATAAAAGTTCTCAAGGTGGGACCTCAAATCCTTATGTCGAACAAATAGAACACTTATCCACTTGAAGCACATAGACCAGCCACGTTGCTTTAAAGTTAGAGTTAGTGGCCCACGCATCCTCCTGAAATCTCACATCCCCTCCGCCTCCAACTTTCCAAACAATGACTTTTTGGAATTAACCATCATCTTCACCCTCCTCGCACACCTTACGTACATCTCTCCACCACCACGATTGATATTTCGAATGAGCTCGGTTTCCCCCAAGTTCCGAGTCATATTTGGATACAAGAATATCTTTCCATTTCCCTTTCTCATCACTCCTCATCCACCATTTCCATACTCATCTTCCAAATCACGATCCACAAAATAGCATCCATTCTGCGTGAAGCTTTCTCTCTTCTCCCAGTAACTTCTCTACTTGGTACTTTTCAGCAACTTTCTCTGTCTAATTGAACTTTAGACATAAATACAACATCTCCTCTTTCCTTTTAAGCTTGTGGTTAAGCTAGAGTCATCTCATGCTGTTTCATCGACATAAACATCTCCCAAGCTTCAAATAAAAGAAAATTCATTCTTTCATTTTTGGAACTTAACCCCGGTACTTCCTATGGATACACATGCTTAAGTCTTTAAACCCTCAACATTCTGCTTATATACTCTCCATAACTTATATGTAGCTGAAACTAAACCTTGGTACACCAAATCTAAATTACACTTCCTTCTTTAATTCCATCAACTCAGCTGGAGCCATTGCCACCGGTCCAGCTCCAGGCACCCAAAACAATAGAGAGTTCCACCTCTCTCTTAGGGGGTAATTCAGGTATCTCTTCTGGAAATACATCCGTGAAATCTTTCACCACGGGTATTCTGCTTACGTCCCCTTTATTCTCCACCTCCGACCGAGCGAGTATCACGAAGCACCTCGCCCCTTCTTCCAACGCTGACTGCCCTTGCTGAGTAGATATTACATCTGATCCTTGGAGGTCTGGAAATGCAATCCTCTGACCACCGCAGTCAATGAGAACGTGATTGGCAGCTAACCAATCCATTCCCAGGATAACATCTAGGTCCCGAAGAGGTAGGCAGATCAAGTTCACCTTGAATCTGCGTCCCTCAACTATCACTGGACATTCGGGGCAAACTGTAGAGGTCATCACCTGCCCTGACGCAGGTGTAGAGACCAACAGTTCGAAAGGTAACTCCTTCACTAGAAGGCCCAACTCGGCTACACACAGGCTTGACACAAAGGAGTGTGTCGCTCCAGAATCAAACAAAACTTTTACACTCCTACCAGCTATAAAACATATACTCTGCACGAGGTTACCTGACTGAGACGCCTCTGCTCCTGACATGGCAAACACTCTCCCTGTTGCCTGAGGTCTGCTGCCTTCATTCCTCAACTGCCGAGAACCACTGGGTTGAGTCATCCTTTTTCTGTTAGGACAATCTCTAGAAATGTGCCCCATTTCTTGGCATGTGAAACACCCTTTCTCTGAATTCCTCTTGGAGCACACCTTGACGTTATGTAACCCACCACAACGGAAACACTTTGGTTTCCATGGTTGTTGCCGCTGAAACTGGAGCGGAACTGCTCCTGCCCGATGTGGTGGAGGTCTCGCATAAGGCTTGCTTTGTGGGTGCTGCACCTTGGCCTTCCCACTGAAGGGACCCCCTGGGTGTGATCTGATTATCCTGGAATCACCCCTCTCCAGGGTCTCCACCCTCTTTGCCTTCCCCACTAAGGCATGGAACTCCCTGATCCACTGATCTGGTTGGTTCGGAGAAACGTTCCCACGGAACTGGGTTGGGTTGTGCCTCATGAACTTGGTCATCCCCACCTGCTCCCGAGGCTGATTGACATGGGAAGCTGTTGCAGCCGATCCAGCAGTTCCCAAATGATTCATTACCGCCTGATGAATCTGGGCCATTACCGTATTCTGCTGTTGGATGGCAGTTGCCATCATCTCCATGGCCCTGGCGATCTGACCCATCTCTGAAGAAGGTCGGGGAGGGGTAGGAGGTTTACGCGCCATCTTTCCTCGTTTTCGGATTTTGAAACTATGGGTTTCTATATTCCCTACAACTACAAGAATGAGATCGATTAAAAATCAATTCATTCAGGAGGTAACATCTAGACCTTACAAAGGTCAGCATCTCAAAGTCATTAAGAATTTGAGCTCATCAACAGAATCATAATGCTTATAACATCAAGCATAATACCAGAACAACTACTGGTATGCAGTCATCAATCCAATCAACCATTTTCAATCATTACAAAGGCACTCAAGAAAATGAAATAGCTCACACCAGAATTCAATATATGCTAAACATCAAACCTTTGGAATTAAGATTGAGACTCATCTCAATCCAGTTATGAGTGTGCACCCTCACTACTTTATCAAGACCTTCTCATTCTTAATACTAAGATTTTCAGTTAGAACATATATTCACCAAAGCACACCCAAAATTTCAATACAAAAACGTTTGAAAACCTTTCACTATAGTTGTTATTTTAAACTCAAATAACTTTCATGAGCAGAAGAAACACAATGGATCCACAGCCCTCAGGTCATCCTAAGGACGAACTGCTCTGATACCATTAATGTAACATCCCGCCAAAAATGCTATACAAATGTGTATAATGAAAATAAAGGTAACAAATAGATTGAAGTGAACTAAATATTATATATATGAAATGTAGTTTCTCCTCACAGGGAGTTTAATACAAATTCGGTCAAATTTTCCAGAAACATAAACAAAATACAGAAAAAAAAAACAAAGCAGGCGATCTCCTATCGGAAGAGACCGATCTCCTATCGGACGAGGCCGATCTCCTATCAGAGGACCCAAAACAGCCGATCTGCTACCAGAACAGAAATCAGGCGATCTCCTTCCGGCGACCACTCACTAAGGAGCTCTACTTCCTGGAAAATCATCTGCTCCCGTGTAAGTTATACACGATCATCACAGTTTTAAGAGAACAGCCACAGAACCAAAACACGCAGGGTAAGCTAGATATTTTAAAGAGAGTTTAAATAAGAACATTAAAATCAGGGTAAGCAATTTTCAAGATATTCACGTAAAGCTATAAATTTTCCCAATACCCTTCACCTGATCACCCAGAAATCACACATTTCACAATATTCTCAAGAGTCATTCTATTTCACAAAACTGCATCAAGTGTCTATAAATTTCAAGTTCCTCATTTCACATGTCAGACCACCACTGACCCAACACACAAGACACTTGACACTACTTCCGGAAGACTCGTGCATTGACTAGACTCAGAGATTCTGCACCTGTCATACAAAGCTGTTGTAATGTTTCCACAGCTATGCGCATCATCACATTCTCGATCTCAAGTTCACCATTCTCACAGTATGACAGGGTTAATCCATATGACAGGCCGAGCTCGTTCCCTTTTGAACAACTCACCCATACATATGAACCTCCTTCGACTCTCAACGCCTGAATAACCTCATCTATATGAATCCATTATCTCAGGAGAGTCAGGATAATCTCATTATAGACATCACCGATCAATGCACATCCTACACGATCTTACACGGTATTTTCTTTCCTGAAAATACTATGCCTCGATCCACATTCACCACATCCAACACATCACATAACACTTAAAGGAATGATTTCAATCACAGCAAAACTCAATCCAAGGTTCTTATTTTCGAATATCTCATTTAAATCTCAACAGTTTCAAAGCAACACCAAAAATAGAGAGTTTCGCAAACAACGCCAAAACCGGCGATCTAGTTCAAAAATAAGGTATTTCGAAGTCTGTACATAAAACCGGCGACCACGTCGCCCAAACACATAGAAACAGAGCATTCACGAAGATGAAAACGAAACCGGCGACCACGTCGCCCTCATTTCAGAAATAGCTAAACTATGGCTTGTATTGAAAATGAAGTCTAGCTTCCCTTACCTGGACTTGCGCAAAACACCGAGAGCTCAAACCCACCGAGCTTGAAGGATGCCTTAGCTCTGTTTTCAGTGCCTGGTTGGTAGAACTTGCAGAGAAACTCCCAGGTGCTCTAAGGGCTGTCGTCGCTCGTCGCACAGGTGCTGGAGTTTGCCTGAGTTACAGCGCAAAGAAGAGAAGAAGGGGGGAGGGAGTTTGCACTCACCCTCACACTCTTGAGTCTGTAATGCTCTTTGCCTTCACGCAGTGGCTTTTGAATCTCAACTTACCTGTCCACGCATGCTGCTGCTGCCACCACCCACTCTGCAGAGAAGTCTGAGAACCACTGCCCGGAACAGTACGACCACTTTTGTCGCTTGTGCATGCCAACCACTGCTCTGAACAGTACGACTTCTGTTGTCGCTTGTGCATGCCAGTCACTGCTCTGAACAGTACGACCGCGAGTGTCTCCTGCGCATGCCAACATTCTGATGTCACCACTCTGAACCACCCTTTTTTTTGTCTACGTGGCGTGCGTGCACTACGCTTCATGCTGGGAGTCTGGGTCTTACCTTCTCTGTGTGCAACTCAACATCGCGCGATAACCTTCCACTGCTGACTCATCCTGGCGAACGACCGATGTCTCCTTCGCCCTGGAAGACGACCGTTGTCACCTTCGCCTTGGAAGACGACCGATGTCTCCTTTGCCCTGGAAGACGACCGATGTCTCCTTCGCCCTGGAAGACGACCGATGTCTCCTTCGCCCTGGAAGACGACCGATGTCTTCCCTGGCGACGCCCTCATAACTCTCGCGCCCTGGTTACGTCCACATGCATCGCGCCCTGGCGATGCCCGCATGCCTCTCGCGCCTTGGCCACGTCCGCATGCCTCTCGCGCCTTGGCCACGTCCACATGCCTCGCGCCCTTGCAATGTCCGCATGCCTCGCGCCCTGGCAATGCCCGCATGCCTCGCGCCCGCGCGATGCCTGCATGCCTCTCGCGCCCGCACGATGCCTGCATGCCTCGCGCCCTGGCGACGTCCACCTGGCGCTCATGTTTAGCAGGCGACCGGCGATCCCATAGCCTTCTAAACTTAACTTTTCTTCCTTTACTCTTCTTGATCCACACATCATCCGACCGACCTCTACCAGCTGACCCCAGATCTTGGGCAACGTCCGAGGTCCGACTACTACGAAACTTCATTTACCAGCTCTTTGTATTTTAAATAATAACATCTTCTGGAATTATTTAAATATACCACTTTCATTCCAAATTCAATTTTACAGGTCCTTACAACACATCGCCACGCCTTGCTGAAGGTTCTTCATCCCACTATGTTACGTCCAAGGTATCATCTCTACATGACTTGGTGACGTCGGTAGCTTCACATTTCCAAGAGTAGATCAGCACTACTCCTCGTGCGCCCATGCATGCAACACTAAGGACGACTTCTTATGCTCAAGCATAGAGCTTCGCATGCAGCGTATCTAAGGCTTAACCCACACCTTGATACGCTTGGTTTTTGGAACCCACTCTGGTTGATCCAGTATCCTGACCACATACTGAGTGCACTTTCGGCGATCATGTGCACCATAGGCGATTGGCGTTCAGGTGTAATCTAGGCGACAGGCGATTATGTATTAACCAGGCGATCTCATAGTCTTCTAAGCTACACTTTCTGTAAGGACCTGTAAAATTGAATTGGAATAAAAAGGGTTATATTTTAAAAGAATTCTATGTATGTTTTATTTAAAATAAAAAGGGAGGAAAAGTTAAGTTAGAAGGCTATGAGATCGCCGGTCGCCTGCTACACTTGAGCGCCAGGTGGACGTCGCCAGGGCGCGAGGCATGCAGACATCGCGCGGGCGCGCGAAGCATGAGGGCATCGCGCGGGCGCGCGAGGCATGCGGGCATCGCGCGGGCGCGAGGCATGTGGACGTGGCCAAGGCGCGAGAGGCATGCGGTCATTGCCAGGGCGCGAGGCATGTGGACGTGGCCAAGGCGCGAGAGGCATGCGGTCATTGCCAGGGCGCGAGGCATGTGGACGTGGCCAAGGCGCGAGAGGCATGCGGGCATTGCCAGGGCGCGAGGCATTTGGACGTGGCCAAGGCGCGAGAGTTATGAGGGCGTCGCCAGGGAAGACATCGGTCGTCTCCCAGAGGAAGACATCGGTCGTCTTCCAGGGCAAAGGAGACATCGGTCGTTCGCCAGGATGAGTCAGCAGTGGAAAGTTATCGCGCGACGCCGAGTTTCACACAGAGTAAAGTGGGACCCAGACTCCCAGCATGAAACGTCCTGCACACACGCCACGTAGACAAAAAGGGTGGTTTAGAGTGGTGACATCAGAATGTTGGCATGCGCAGGAGACACTCGCGGTCGTACTGTTCAGAGCAGTGGTTGGCATGCACAAGCGACAACAGTGGTAGTACTGTTCAGAGCAGTGGTTGGCATGCACCAGAGACAACAGTGGTCGTACTGTTCAGGGCAGTGATTCTCAGACTTCTCTGCAGAGTGGGTGTGGCAGCTGCTTTTGGTGGATAAGTTGGGTTAAGATGCAGAGACCCACTGCTGAGAGAACAAAAAACGTTGCAACATTCAAAGAGAGAAAGAGTGAGTTACCTCCCTTCTCCTCCAGATATCTCCTTCGCGCTGCGATTCTAACATCTTCACACAAGAGTACGACGAGAGGCAGCATCATTAGAGCACCTGGGAGATTCTCTGCATGTCCTTCAACCAGACGCAAAAACAGAGCCAAGGCATTTTTCAAGCTTCGTTGGGTTTCGGAGCTCCTGGTGTTTTACGCAAGTCCAGGTAAGGGAAGCTAGACTTCATTTTCAATACAAGCCATAGTTTAGCTATTTCTGAAGTGAGGGCGACGTGGTCGCCGGTTTTCGTTTTCATCGTTGTAAAATGCTCTGTGCTATGTGTTTGGGCGACGTGGTCGCCGGTTTTATATACAGACTTCGAAATACCCTGTTTTTGAACCGGGTCGCCGGTTTTTGGCGCTGTTTGCCAAACTCTCTGTTTTTGGAGTTACTTTGAACTGTTGAAGCTTAAATGTGATCTTCGAAAATCTGAATCTTTGAAATGATCGTTGCTGTGACTTGAATCATTTATTTAAGGGTGGTATGATGTGTTGAATGTTGTGAATGTGGGATCGAGGCATAGTATTTTCAGGAAAGAAAATACCGTGTAAGATCGTGTAGGATGTGCATTGATCGGTGATTCCTAAGGGGATATCCTGACTCTGCTGAGATAATGGAATCACATAGAGGAAGTTACTCAGTTGGTGAGAGTCGAAGGAGGTTCATATGAATGGGCGTCTCGTGTGAAAAAGAACGAGCTCCGCCTGTTCTATGGATTAACCCTGTCATACTGGGAGAACTATTGACATTGAGATTATATATGCGCATGCTGTGTGGATTCACAGCGACCCTGTGTGGATTTCACAGTGGTATGGTATGACGGGTGCAGATCTCTGAGTCTAATCAATGCATGAGTCTTCCGGAAGTAGTGTCAAGTGTCTTGTGTGCTGAGTCAGTGGTGGTCTGACATGTGAAATGAGGAACTTGAAATTGATAGACACTTGATACAGTTGTGAAATAGAATGACTCTGGAAAGTATTGCGAAATGTGTGATTTCTGGGTGATCAGGTGCAGGGTATTGAGAAAATCTATAGCTTTACGTGAATATCTTGAAATTGTTTACCTTGATTTTATTTTAATTATCCTCATTTAAACTCTCTTTAAAATATCTAGCTTACCCTGCGTGTTTTGGTTCTGTGGCTGTTCTCTTAAAACTGTGATGATCGTGTATAACTTACACGGGAGCAGATGATCTTCCAGGAAGTAGAGCTCCTTAGTGAGTGGTCGCCGGAAGCAGATCGGCTGTTTTTGGGTCCCCCGATGGGCGATCGGCCTCGTCCGATAGGAGATCGGTCTCTTCCGATAGGAGATCGCCTGCTTCGTTTTTTTTACTGTATTTTGTTTATGTTTCTGGAAAAATTTGACCGAATTTGTATTAAACTCCCTGTGAGGAGAAACTACATTTCATATATATAATATTTTGTTCACTTCAATCTATTTGTTACCTTTATTTTCATTATATACATTTGTATGGTATTTTGGCGGGATGTTACATCTCTCACCCTGGCGATGCCCGCATATCTCTCGCCCTGGCGATGCCCGCATGTCTCTCGCCCTGGCGATGACTGATGACACATCGCCACGCCTTGCTGAAGATTCTTCATCCCACTATGTTACGTCCAAGGTATCACCTCCACATGACTTGGTGACGTCGGTAGCTTCACATTTCCAAGAATAGGTCAGCACTACTCCTCGTGCGCCCATGCATGCAACACTAAGGACGATCTCTTATGCTCAAGCATAGAGTTTCGCATGTGATCCGGTTGGTCATCGGTAGTCGATGACATCAGCAGCAGTTGACCACGTGGACCATTCACAGAGAAACACGTGGTCGAGGATAGCAGGCGAATAAGGGAGGCAATCACTCAGAATGGTAATCGCCTATCGCCTGTGATGTGGGGTAATCGCCTATCGCCTTGAGGTGAGTAATCGCCTATCGCCTTGAGGATGAGTAATCGCTCATCGCCGGTATGGATCAGTAATCGCCCAGATTGCACATGATCGCCGTGTGTTAAGGTTAGGAGATCAGGTGGTCAGAAAGTCGCCGAAAGAGCACATCGTCGGGTGTTTGAGAAGACTTGGCAAGCACTTGTTGTATGGTCTAAGTACAGAGGATAAGTGGCATGTCTGCCACCATGTGTAGTGTGAGCTGCAATGCCCAGGGTTAACCAGCTCGCCATGTTAAGGTTGCGCCCAGAGTAGCCTGCGTACTAAGCTACTCCCTGTGTGGATAACTTAGTCGCAGGGGCACAGTGGAAGTAACGTTTCAGCTGCAGATACTCCAGATGGTGACACGTGTACGACCAGATGTTATCCACGTGTCAAGAGGAATAACCGTCAGGAGAGAGAAAGTGTAACATCCCGCCAAATTCTTTTCATATTTATATAATAAAATAAAGGTAAAAAAATATATTGAAGTGAACATAATTTTATATATGTAATGAAGTTTCTCCTCACAGGGAGTTTAATACATAATCGGTCAATTTCCAAAACTTAAACAAAATACAGCAAAAAGACAAACAGGCGATCTCCTATCAGAAAAGGGCGATCTCCTGTCAGACAACAGAAAAAGGGTGATCGCCTAACAGAAACAGAAACGGGCGATCTCCTTCCGGCGACCACTCACTGAGGAGCTCTACTACCTGCAACCTCGTCTGCTCCCGTGCAAAAATACACGATCATCACAGGTTTAAGAAAGCAATCACAATACCAGATAAAAGGGTAAGCTAGATGTTTTAAAACTTTTAAATATGAAACTTTAAATCAATAGAAAACATAAATCTTCACACCATTCATAATCCATATCAATTTCAACCATCAACATTCCCATATTCCACAAACTCGTCAAGTGTCTATTCGCTACTTTCAATATTCATGGTTCACACGTCAGACTTTCCACTGACTCATAACATATAGACACATGACTCTACTTCCGGAAGACTCGTGCGTTGACTCAGACCCAGAGATCTGCACCTGTCATACCACACCACTGTGAAATCCACACAGGGTCGCTGTGAAATCCACACAGCCATGCGCATACATAATCTCAATATCATCACTCTCCCGGTATGACAGGGTTAATTCATATAACAGGTCAAGTCAGTTATCTTTCAAACAACTTACCCATACATATGAACCTCCTTCGACTCTCCACAACTGAATAACTTCATCTATGTGATTCCATTATATCAGCAGAGTCAGGATATCTCCTTCTAGACAAGTCCCTAGTCAATGCACATTACACACGATCTTACACGGTATTTTCTTTCCTGAAAATACTATGCCTTGATCCCACATTCACAACATTCAACACATCATACAACACTTAATGAACGATTCCAGTCACCGCAACATTCATTCCGCGGTTCAGATTTTCGAATATCACATGCATTTCACATTTAAAACTCAAACAGTTTCAAACAACACAAAAACAGGGGAGTTCAAAAAACAACGCCAAAACCGGCGATCTCGTCCAAAAACAGGGGATTATGCAATAACAGTTGAAAACCGGCGACCACGTCGCCCCATCATCTCAATCATCTAATATAAGATTTTCGTTGGAAATAAGGCTAGCTTCCCTTACCTGGACTTGCGCAAAACACCAAGAGCTCCAAAACCCACCGAAGCTTAAAAATGCCTTAGCTCTGTTTTAGCGTCTGGTTTGTAGAACTTGCAGAGAACCTCCCAGATGCTCTAAGGGTAGTCGTCGCTCGTCGTACTGGTGCTTAAGGATGCCTGAATCGCAGCGCGAAGGAGAGAAAAGAGAAGGATGAAGGTAAACTCACTCTTTCATTCTTGAACCACTGCAACGTTCTTTTCCTCTCAGAAGTGGGTTTTTTTTGAATCTTAAACCAAGTTGTCCACAAAAGCCGCTGCCACCACCCACTCTGCAGGGAAGTTTGTGTGTACGGTTCCCTGAACAGTACGACTACGCATGCCTCTGCGCAGGCCAACACTCTGATGTCACTATTCTGAACCACCCTTTTTGTCTACGTGTCACGCGTGCAGTACGTCTGATGCTGAGAACCTGGGTCCCACCTTATTTGTAGGAAACTCGACATCGCGCGATAACCTTCCACCGATGACCGCTCGCGCGATGACTACCCACCGATGCCTCATCCTGGAGGACGACCGATGTCTCGCCCTGGCGATGACCGCATGCCTCACGCCCTGGCAATGCCCGCAAGTCTCGCGCCCGGCGATGCCCGCATGCCTCGCGTCCTGGCGATGCCCGCATGCCTCGCGCCCGGCGATGTCCGCATGCCTCGCGCCCGGCGATGCCCGACGACTCATCGCCACGCCTTGCTAAAGGTTCTTCATCCCACTATGTTACGTCCAAGGTATCATCTCCACATGACTTGGTGACGTCGGTAGCTTCACATTTCCAAGAGTAGATCAGCACTACTCCTCGTTGTGCCCATGCATGCAACACTAAGGACGATTTCTTATGCTCAAGCATAGAGCTTCGCATGCACAGCGTATCTAAGGCTTAACCTACACCTCGATACGCGTGGTTTTTGGAACCCACTCTGGTTGATCCAGTATCCTGACCACATACTGAGTGCACTTTCGGCGATCATGTGCACCATAGGCAACTGGCGATCATGTGCACCATAGGCGACTGGCGATCATGTACTAACCAGGCGATCTCATAGTCTTCTAAACTTCACTTTCCTTCCTTTTTTATTTTAAATAAAAACATACTTAGAATTCATTTAAAATATATCCCTTTTTATTCCAATTTAATTTTACAGGTCCTTACATTCTCCCCAACAAGAAAAATTTTCGTCCTCGAAAATTGAATTACAAGGAAAAGAGGTATGGATAGGCTTCTCTCATGGGTTCTTCTAACTCCCAAGTTGAATCACCTGATCTCTCATCCCACACCACTTTCACCATGTTGATGGTCTTGCCTCTGAGCTGTTTACTTTGCCGATCGTCAATCCTGACTGGTTTCGCTTCAAAGGACAAGTCATCCCTGATCTGCACATCGTCCACTTCCAGCACATGACTAGGGTCTGCCATGTACTTCCTCAACTGTGATACGTGAAAGACATTGTGCAGATTCGCTAAATGGGGAGGTAGGACGATCTCATAAGCCACTGGACCAATCCTCCTTAAGATCTGATATGGTCCCACAAACTTAGGGGACAACTTCTTTGATCTGATCGCCCATCCTACACCCTTGGTTGGTGCCACTCTCATGAACACGTGGTCTCCTGCAGCAAACTCCAAAGGTTTTCTCCTCTGATCTGCATAGGATTTCTGCCTACTTTGAGAAGCTCTCATTCTGCCTTGTATTTGTTTCACCTTCTCGGTCATCTGCTGAATCAACTCTGGTCCAACCAATACTGTTTCGCCCTCCAGGTACCAGCACAAAGGAGTTCTGCATTTCCTTCCATACAAGGCTTCGTATGGCGCTATCCCTATGTTGGCGTGATAACTGTTATTATAGGTAAACTCCACCAGCGGCAACACCTCATCCCACCTTCCCAATTGATCCAAGACGCACGTCCTCAGTAGATCTTCCAAGGACTGGATCGTTCTCTTTGACTATCCATCTGTTTGAGGATGATATGCCGAGCTCATCCTCAACTTAGTTCCCAAACAATCTTGTAAGGTCTGCCAAAATCGTGAAGTGAACCTGGGATCTCTATCCGGAACAATGCTGGAAGGCACTCCATGCAACCTCACAATTTCTCTGATGTACAGCTGTGCCAATTTGGCCATGGGCATTTTCAAATTCACTAGAAGGAAGTGGGCACTCTTCGTCAGCCGATCTACTATGACCCAGATTGCATCATGACCCTTTACTGATCTGGGTAAATGGGTAACAAAATCCATGGCGATGCTGTCCCATTTCCACTCAGGGATATCCAGTTGCTGTAACAACCCGCCAGGTCTTTGATGCTCTACCTTTGCCTTCTGACACGTCAAGCAGGTAGTAACATACTGGGCGATGTCTCTCTTCATGCCCGACCACCAAAATGACTCCTTCAAGTCGTGGTACATCTTGTTCATGCCTGGATGTAGGCTAAGGCGACTCTTGTGACCTTCCTCTAGGATCATCTTCTTCAACTCTTCATTTGCAGGTATGCAAATTCTGCCATTAAATCTCAAGATCCCATCATCGCCCATCACAAAGTCTCTAGCCTGGTCGGTCCCTAGTGACTCCACAGTACTCTTCAGACTAGGGTCCTCCAACTGCTTATCCTTTATCATTCCAAGGAAGTCATTAGTTATAGCCAGCTTACTACAACTAATGTGATTTACATGAAATTCTACCCCAAGGTTTAAGTCTCTGAACTGCTCGATCAGTTTCTGCTCTTCCATCATCATGGTGGCTACTTGAATTGATTTTCTACTCAAAGCATCTGCCACTACATTGGCCTTCCCTGGATGATACATGAGTTGAAAATCGTAGTCCTTTAGAAACTCCATCCACCTTCTTTGTCTCATGTTTAGTTCCTTCTGATCGAACAGGTATTTCAGGCTCTTATGGTCACTGAACACCTGCAACCGAGCTCCATATAAATAGTGCCTCCAAATCTTCAAGGCAAACACCACCGCCGCCAACTCCAAATCATGAGTAGGATAGTTTCTCTCATGAACCTTGAGTTGCCTTGAAGCATATGCACCCACTCTTTTCTCTTGCATCAAAACACATCCTAAACCCTGATGTGAAGCATCACAGTAGACATCAAAAGGTCTTCCTACCTCTGGGATCACCAGCACTGGAGCACTAGTCAACCTTTCCTTTAGTTCCATGAAGCTCTGCTCACATCGGTCGGTCCAAGCAAAAGGTTGATCCTTGCGGGTCAACTGTGTTAAAGGAGCCACTACCTTGGAAAAGTCCTCAATAAACCTCCGATAGTAGCCAGCTAAACCCACAAAGCTCCTTATCTCAGTAACTGTCTTAGGACATTCCCACTGAAGCACTGCCTCCACCTTGGCCGGATCCATCGAGATCCCCTGGGCAGATATCACGTGTCCTAAGAAGTTGACTTCCTTCAGCCAGAACTCACACTTAGAGAACTTGGCATAGAGTTGCTTCTCCCTCAGGATCTCCAATACTGTCTTCAGATGTTCTTCATGTTCTTCCTCGGTCCTTGAATAAATGAGTATGTCGTCTATGAAGACTACCACAAACTTATCCAAGAAAGGGCGAAAGATCCTATTCATGTAGTCCATGAACAGAGCTGGAGCATTTGTGACTCCAAACGGCATCACCACATACTCATAGTGCCCATAACGAGACCTAAAAGCTGTCTTTTGAACATCTTCAGCTTTTACCAAAATTTGGTGGTACCCCGATCTCAGATCAATCTTTGAGAACACCGAGGCCCCATGTATTTGATCCATCAAATCGTCAATTCTAGGTAGGGGGTACTTGTTCTTGATGGTTAACTTGTTCAACTGCCTATAATCTATACACAGCCGAGACCCTCCATCCTTCTTCTTAACTAGGAGCACTGGAGCCCCCCATGGAGATACACTGGGTCTGATGAATTGTTTCTCCAACAACTCTTCCACTTGCTTCTTTAATTCTACCAACTCGGCTGGTGCCATCCTGTAAGGTGCCATTGACACTGGTCCAGCTCCAGGTACCAAATCAATAGAGAATTCCACTTCTCTCTTAGGGGGTAATCCAGGTACTTCTTCTGGAAATACATCCGTGAAATCTTTCACCACATGTATTCTGCTTACGTTCCCTTCATTCTTCACTTCCAACCGAGCTAGCATCACGAACCACCTCGCCCCTTTTTCCAACTCCGACCACCCGTGCTGAGCTGATATCAAATCTGACTCTTGGAGGTCTGGAAACGTTATCTTCTGACTACTGCAGTCTATGAGAACGTGATTGGCAGCTAGCCAATCCATTCCCAGGATAACATCCAGGTCCTGAAGAGGTAGGCAGATCAAGTTCACTTTGAATCTGCGTCCCTCTACTATCACTGGACATTCGGGGCAAACTGTAGAGGTCAACACCTGTCCTGACGCAGGTGTAGAGACCAACAGTTCGAAAGGTAACTCCTTCACTAGAAGGCCCAACTCGGCTACACACAGGCTTGACACAAAGGAGTGTGTCGCTCCAGAATCAAACAAGGCTTTTACACCTCTACCAGCTATAAAACAAACACCTTGCACGAGGTTACCTGACTGAGACGCCTCTGCTCCTGACATGGCAAACACTCTCCCTGTTGCCTGAGGTCTGCTGCCTTCGTTTCTCAACTGCTGAGAACCACTGGGTTGAGTCGCCCCATTCCTGTTAGGGCACTCTCTAGCAACGTGCCCCGTCTTTTGGCAGGTGTAACACCTTCTCTCTAAATTCTTCTTGAAGCACACATTGGAGGTGTGTGGTCCACCACAATGGAAAAACTTGGGTTTCCAAGGTTGTTGCTGCTAAAACTGGGATGATGCTGCTCCTGCCCGATGTGGTGGAGGTCTCGCATAGGGCTTGCTTTGTGGGTGCTGCACCTTGGCCTTCCCACTGGAAGAACCCCCTGGGTGTGACCTGATCACCCGAGAATCACCCTTTTCCAGAGTCTCCACCATCTTCGCCTTCTTTACTAAGGCGTGAAATTCCCTGATGCACATCAGGGCTATGGTCCTCTTCAGCCCATGCTTCAGTCCCTCTTCGAACTTCCTACACCTCCAAGCCTCAGAGGTCGCTTGGGTGTAGAATCGGGCGAGATACTCAAACCGAGCAGCATAAGCATTCACTGACATCTCCCCCTGCTCCAATCTGAGGAATTCTGCTTCCCTCGCAAATCTTGCACTATCTGGGAAGTATTTCTCCAGGAATTTCACCCTAAAGCTCTCCCAGTCTAACACATCCTCTCGAGCCTCCATCATCTGCTGAGCTCCCATCCACCAAAACTCGGCTTCTCCAGATAGCAGATAGGTGGCGAACACCAATTTCTTCTCTTCAGGGCAGGAGGTCGCCCTAAAGATTTTCTCCAACTCCCTGACCCACTGATCTGCTTGATCAGGGGTAGCATTCCCACTGAACTTGGGTGGGTTGTGCCTCATGAACTCGGTCAATCCCATCTGTTCCTGAGGCAGACCGACGTGGGAATTTGTTTCAGCCGACCGAGTAGTTTCCCAATGGTGCATAGCAGCTTGATGATTCTGAGCCATTGTTGCATTCTGTTGTTGGATGGCAGTTGCCATCATCTCAATAGCCTTGGCAATCTGGCTCATTTTCGAGGAAGGTTGGGGAGGGGTAGGAGGTCTACGTGCCATCTCTCTTCGTTTCAGATCTTGAAACTATGAGTTTTCTATATTCCCTACAACTACAAGAATGAGATCGATAAGAAATCAATTCATTCAGGAGGTAACATCTAGACCTTACAAAGGTCAGCATCTCAAAGTCATCAAGAATTTGAGCTCATCAACAGAATCATAATACTTATAATCTCAAGCAAAATACCAGAACAGCTACTGGTATACAACCATCAATCCAAACAACCACTTTCAGTCAATTACAAAAACACTCAATAAAATGAAATAAATCACACCAGAATTCAATGTATGCTAAACATCAAACCTTTGGAATTAAGATTGAGAATCATCTCGATCCAGTTATGAGTGTGCACCCTCACTACTTTATCAAGATCCTCTCATTCTTAATACTAAGCTTTTCAGTTAGGGCATACATTCACTAAAGCACACACAAAATTTCAATACAAAAACGTTTGAAAACCTTTCACTATAGTTGTTATTTAAAACTCAAATAAACTCTATGAGCAGAAGAAACACAATGGATCCACAGCCCTCAGGTCATCCTAAGGACGAACTGCTCTGATACCATTAATGTAACATCCCGCCAAATTCTTTTCATATTTATATAATAAAATAAAGGTAAAAAAATATATTGAAGTGAACATAATTTTATATATGTAATGAAGTTTCTCCTCACAGGGAGTTTAATACATAATCGGTCAATTTCCAAAACTTAAACAAAATACAGCAAAAAGACAAACAGGCGATCTCCTATCAGAAAAGGGCGATCTCCTGTCAGACAACAGAAAAAGGGTGATCGCCTAACAGAAACAGAAACGGGCGATCTCCTTCTGGCGACCACTCACTGAGGAGCTCTACTACCTGCAACCTCGTCTGCTCCCGTGCAAAAATACACGATCATCACAGGTTTAAGAAAGCAATCACAATACCAGATAAAAGGGTAAGCTAGATGTTTTAAAACTTTTAAATATGAAACTTTAAATCAATAGAAAACATAAATCTTCACACCATTCATAATCCATATCAATTTCAACCATCAACATTCCCATATTCCACAAACTCGTCAAGTGTCTATTCGCTACTTTCAATATTCATGGTTCACACGTCAGACTTTCCACTGACTCATAACATATAGACACATGACTCTACTTCCGGAAGACTCGTGCGTTGACTCAGACCCAGAGATCTGCACCTGTCATACCACACCACTGTGAAATCCACACAGGGTCGCTGTGAAATCCACACAGCCATGCGCATACATAATCTCAATATCATCACTCTCCCGGTATGACAGGGTTAATTCATATAACAGGTCAAGTCAGTTATCTTTCAAACAACTTACCCATACATATGAACCTCCTTCGACTCTCCACAACTGAATAACTTCATCTATGTGATTCCATTATATCAGCAGAGTCAGGATATCTCCTTCTAGACAAGTCCCTAGTCAATGCACATTACACACGATCTTACACGGTATTTTCTTTCCTGAAAATACTATGCCTTGATCCCACATTCACAACATTCAACACATCATACAACACTTAATGAACGATTCCAGTCACCGCAACATTCATTCCGCGGTTCAGATTTTCGAATATCACATGCATTTCACATTTAAAACTCAAACAGTTTCAAACAACACAAAAACAGGGGAGTTCGAAAAACAACGCCAAAACCGGCGATCCCGTCCAAAAACAGGGGATTATGCAATAACAGTTGAAAACCGGCGACCACGTCGCCCCATCATCTCAATCATCTAATATAAGATTTTCGTTGGAAATAAGGCTAGCTTCCCTTACCTGGACTTGCGCAAAACACCAAGAGCTCCAAAACCCACCGAAGCTTAAAAATGCCTTAGCTCTGTTTTAGCGTCTGGTTTGTAGAACTTGCAGAGAACCTCCCAGATGCTCTAAGGGTAGTCGTCGCTCGTCGTACTGGTGATTGAGGATGCCTGAATCGCAGCGCGAAGGAGAGAAAAGAGAAGGATGAAGGTAAACTCACTCTTTCATTCTTGAACCACTGCAACGTTCTTTTCCTCTCAGAAGTGGGTTTTTTTTTGAATCTTAAACCAAGTTGTCCACAAAAGCCGCTGCCACCACCCACTCTGCAGGGAAGTTTGCGTGTACGCTTCCCTGGACAGTACGACTACGCGTGCCTCTACGCAGGCCAACACTCTGATGTCACTATTCTGAACCACCATTTTTGTCTACGTGTCACGCGTGCAGTACGTCTGATGCTGAGAGCCTGGGTCCCACCTTATTTGTAGGAAACTCGACATCGCGCGATAACCTTCCACCGATGACCGCTCGCGCGATGACTACCCACCGATGCCTCATCCTGGAGGACGACCGATGTCTCGCCCTGGCGATGACCGCATGCCTCGCGCCCTGGCGATGCCCGCAAGTCTCGCGCCCGGTGATGCTCGCATGCCTCGCGTCCTGGCGATGCCCGCATGCCTCGCGCCCGGCGATGCCCGACGACACATCGCCACGCCTTGCTAAAGGTTCTTCATCCCACTATGTTACGTCCAAGGTATCATCTCCACATGACTTGGTGACGTCGGTAGCTTCACATTTCCAAGAGTAGATCAGCACTACTCCTCGTGCGCCCATGCATGCAACACTAAGGACGATTTCTTATGCTTAAGCATAGAGCTTTGCATGCACAGCGTATCTAAGGCTTAACCTACACCTCGATATGCGTGGTTTTTGGAACCCACTTTGGTTGATCCAGTATCCTGACCACATACTGAGTGCACTTTCGGCGATCATGTGCACCATAGGCGACTGGCGATCATGTACTAACCAGGCGATCTCATAGTCTTCTAAACTACACTTTCCTTCCTTTTTTATTTTAAATAAAAACATACTTAGAATTCATTTAAAATATATCCCTTTTTATTCCAATTTAATTTTACAGGTCCTTACAGAAAGACTCAGGTATATATACAAACTCTTAACGAAATTGAGGGAGAGGTTTTTACAGATTCTTACAGCTTACACATTCGAGAGTTTCAGTTACACACGAGTCTCACAGAGAGATTCAGATATAGTTTTGGTGTTCCTGTTGCCTGACTTGAGCGTCGGAGCTACAACGGCCGCTAGAGGCGCCGGTTGTGTGTTTTGCAGGCAGCGTTTGGAGTTCCGGCGGTGGTTCTTGGAGCGTTCCTGCAGAACAGAGGGCTAGACGAAGGAGTGACGAGGCAATCCTCCACGTTCGAGTCAAGCAGCAGGATCATTAGGCGCCCACCGTGGGGCCCGTGTAAATCTGGTTCCCATCCACGTCGCAGTTCCTTGAGGTTTCTTGAGGTTTCTTGGAGCTCCTTGATCATTTCTTCGAAGTGAAGTTACGTCGAAGTGCAGAGGAGATGAGTAGAAGAACCAGGCAAACCTCACCTGCATCATCTGCTGAAGAAGGAGTCGTTACCATGGCGCAGGTAGTGGAGATGATGCGCGCGCTGCAAGATAGCGTCGCGGAATCGAGAGTTGAGCAAGAGAGGATGCGTGCAGAGCTGACTGCATCGCAGAGAAGAAACGAAGAGTTGAACCGTATGAATGAAGAGCTGCGAAGGGAATTGCAGGCGCAGAGGGAGCGCGCAGCTGAAGAGAGGACGTCGACGCCACCGTCGCCTCCGAGAGCATTCCTTATGCCTTTCTCCCCCGAAATCATGAACACGGTGGTGCCTCCCAATCTGGTGGGACTGAAAGCGTCGTTCACGGGGGTGGAAGATCCAGAAGCACACCTGACAGCCTTCCACACTCAGATGATGCTGACTGGAGGTTCAGATGCTGTGTACTGCAAGATGTTCATGAGTACGTTGCGCGGAGTGGCGATGGAGTGGTTCGTGAGCCTGCCAGAGGGCCACGTCACTTCCTTCCATCAGTTTGTGAAGCTGTTCACGGAGCAGTACATCATTAACCGACCTGCGCCAGTAGTGTCCTACGACCTGTTTGACGTGCGCCAGTATCAGGGGGAGCCGTTGAGGGACAACCTCAATCGCTTTGGGGCGCAGGTGGTGAGATTGCCCAGCAAGGACGAGGACATGCTGGTGCATGCGTTCAAGAGAGGTGTCCTCCCTGGTCCTTTCAGTGAATCGCTCATCAGGAGCCACCCTGCCACCTTCAACGAGATACGGCGACGTGCGGTGGCACACATAGTAGCAGAGACAGAGGTCTCTGAGAAGAGTGGAAGTGCTGCACCGTCGAAGCCACGTGGAGGTCAGGGGAATCAGCAGCAACAGGCGCGGGTGCATGAGATCAAGGAAGGGAGGAAGGAGCAGAGAAGGTCTCGCCCTTATGCACCAAGGAAGGACCAGACGAGGGGGCATGCAAGCAACGCACCCCCTAGGTATGATTTCATGATAAGTTTGGCGGAGCTGATCGCCATCCCTGCTGTGGCAGCAAGACTCCATGTGCCAGAGAAAACCGACAGGGTACTTGGAGGGAGGAAGGATGAGTGGTGTGAATTCCATCAAGCTTATGGACATACACTCTGTAACTGCCTGGCGTTAGGGCGTCAGCTTGCTGAGTTGGTGGAGACAGGGTTCCTGACCGATTACCTGCAGAAGACATAAGGTGATCGCGCTTCGGGGTCCCAGGAAGGCGACCAGCAGCATGAACTCCTTGTGTTTGGGGAGGTGAGGTGATGGAAGAGGCTACACTGGGGGGGCTCCCAGAGCTGAAGCGGAAGGCATGATCGCCCCACGTGTGTGCATCGCCAGGACGGTCGTCGCCGGTTAAAGGAGACCCCATCCAGAGTGGTTGAGACGTTGGAGAATGGAGCTTGTCGGCTGGTGACTCTGGACGTAACGACTATTCCCAGAACCCAGGACGCTACACGCTTCTTTCCTACTTTCGTTAAGTTGTAAAGTAGATGCGCTATCGCGCTGTACACACACTTAGTGTATTAAACAGTTGAGCAGATCAGGGGCACTCTTTTTAACAATGCCACCCAATAAAAGATTTTCAGTACATAAAGTGTGCGAGTGTTCCCAGTTTAAAGTTCTCCTTGCCCCAGGTGCAAGACCAGGTGATCGGTGGTGAGTTACCAAGTGGCCACGACCCGCAGATCAGTCCCTCGGTAAGCGCTGGGATGTAGAGCGCGATCAGCCGTCAGTGCATGTAGACCACGATCAGCCGTCGGTGCATGTAAAGATTGAGTACTCGGTCGGTGCACGGTCATCGGGGTCTTGCTAACACGTGTTAAGCTGGGACCCAAGTTCCCAGTGAGAGCGTTAAGCATGCACCTCGTATGATTCCAGAAGAAGAGGTCCTCGCCGGTCGGGACGTCGGTGAACACGCGATGAGGCAATGCAGGTAGGGCGCGCCCAGTGTGTGCGCTTAGACAGCCACGCTTGGCGCCCCGCTGGGAGCGTGCACCCACAGAGAAAGTCCTCTTCCTTTGCTTTTTACAGCAAGGTTGAGGCAACAGAGAAAGTCCTCACCTCTGCTTTATATAGCAAGGTTGAGGCGAGAGAAAGTCCTCTTCCTTTGCTTTATACAGCAAGGTTGTGGCAAGAGAGAAAGTCCTCTTCCTTTGCTTTTTACAGCAAGGTTGAGGCAACAGAAAAAGTCCTCTTCCTTTGCTTTTTACAGCAAGGTTGAGGCAACAGAGAAAGTCCTCTTCCTTTGCTTTTTACAGCAAGGTTGAGGCAACAGAGAAAGTCCTCTTCCTTTGCTTTTTACAGCAAGGTTGAGGCAACAGAGAAAGTCCTCACCTCTGCTTTATACAGCAAGGTTGAGGCGAGAGAAAGTCCTCTTCCTCTGCTTTATACAGCAAGGTTGAGGCAAGAGAAAGTCCTCTTCCTTTGCTTTTTACAGCAAGGTTGAGGCACCAGAAGAAGTCCTCCTTACCTTTGAGCAAGTGCAGGCACCAGAGGAAGTCCTCCTTGCCTTTGAGCAAGTGCAGGCGAGAACAGAGGAAGTCCTCCTTGCCTTTGAGCAAGTGCAGGCACCAGAGGAAGTCCTCCTTGCCTTTGAGCAAGTGCAGGCGAGAACAGAGGAAGTCCTCCTTGCCTTTGAGCAAGTGCAGGCACCAGAGGAAGTCCTCCTTGCCCTTGAGCAAGTGCAGGCGAGAACAGAGGAAGTCCTCCTTGCCTTTGAGCAAGTGCAGGCACCAGAGGAAGTCCTCCTTGCCTTTGAGCAAGTGCAGGCGAGAACAGAGGAAGTCCTCCTTGCCTTTGAGCAAGTGCAGGCACCAGAGGAAGTCCTCCTTGCCCTTGAGCAAGTGCAGGCGAGAACAGAGGAAGTCCTCCTTGCCTTTGAGCAAGTGCAGGCACCAGAGGAAGTCCTCCTTGCCTTTGAGCAAGTGCAGGCACCAGAGGAAGTCCTCCTTGCCTTTGAGCAAGTGCAGGCAACAGAGGAAGACCTCCTTGCCTTTGAGCGAGTGCAGGCGAGAAAGAAGAAAGTCCCCCCTCGACTTTGTACAGCGAGGTGCAGGCGAGTGAAAGTCCTCACCTCGACTTTGTACAGCGAGGCTGAGGCAAGAGAGAAAGTCCTCCCTCGACTTTGTACAGCGAGGTGCAGGCGAGTGAAAGTCCTCACCTCGACTTTGTACAGCGAGGCTGAGGCAAGAGAGAAAGTCCTCACCTCTGCTTCTTACAGCAAGGTGGAGGCAAGAGAACCAAGTCCCTTCCCTCTGCTTTTTACAGCGAGGCTGAGGTGAGAGAGGCAAGACCTCACCCACGACTTCTTACAGCGAGGTTGAGGCAGGAGGGGTCGTCGAGAAGCACTTTTCTTCCCCAAAACACAGGCGTCATAGTTGGTGTTCAGACCCTCTATGCACTCAGCGCTGGTGTGGCAGAGAAGTGCAGCGAAGCCAGAAGCGCGATGACTGATCGGTGGTGCACTAAGATTCTAGTCGGTGGTCGGTGGTAGAAGCAAGTTCTGCTGCGTGAAGCCGAAGCGTTTAGGCCCGTTAAGTCAGTCATCCAGCACGAAGTTATGTTGAAAGCAATGCTAAGGTAACAGTTAGCCGTGATCAAGTCAGAGGCCAAGTTTGAGGGGTTGCAGTTAGATCGCGCTAAAGCCTAAGCTAGTTAACAGTTAGTCACATGCAGAGAGTTAAAGAGAAGAAACGCAGCGAAGCCTAGCGCGTTTGAGAAGAAGAAAACAGGGAAGGTGAATCTCTAGATGATCCAGAGAGATGCTTTGAATGTTTAAAGGCGAAGAAGAAGGAATGAAACAGTGTTAGTACCAGAGTGTGCGCTCCTGTACACCGCTAGAAGACGATTTCTTAGTCTCTTCGCTGAGAACAAGTTCACAGCTCGAGACTGGGGGGCTTGTGATCCGGTCGGTCATCGGTAGTCGATGACATCAGCAGCAGTTGACCACGTGGACCATTCACAGAGTAACACGTGGTAGAGGATAGCAGGCGAATCAGGGAGGCGATCACTCAGAATGGTAATCGCCTATCGCCTGTGATGTGGGGTAATCGCCTTGAGGTGAGTAATCGCCTATCGCCTTGAGGATGAGTAATCGCTCATCGCCAGTATGGATCAGTAATCGCCCAAATTGCACATGATCGCCGTGTGTTAAGGTTTGGAGATCAGGTGGTCAGAAAGTCGCCGAAAGAGCACATCGTCGGGTGTTTGAGAAGACTTGGCAAGCACTTGTTGTATGGTCTAAGTACAGAGGATAAGTGGCATGTCTGCCACCATGTGTAGTGTGAGTTGCAATGCCCAGGGTTAACCAGCTCGCCATGTTAAGGTTGCGCCCAGAGTAGCCTGCGTACTAAGCTACTCCCTGTGTGGATAACTTAGTCGCAGGGCCACAGTGGAAGTAACGTTTCAGCTGTAGATACTCCAGATGGTGACACGTGTACGACTAGATGTTATCCACGTGTCAAGAGGAATAACCGTCAGGAGAGAGAAAGACTCAGGTATATATACAAACTCTTAACGAAATTGAGGGAGAGGTTTTTACAGATTCTTACAGCTTACACATTCGAGAGTTTCAGTTACACACGAGTCTCACAGAGAGATTCAGATATAGTTTTGGTGTTCCTGTTGCCTGACTTGAGCGTCGGAGCTACAACGGCCGCTAGAGGCGCCGTCTGTGTGTTTTGCAGGCAGCGTTTGGAGTTCCGGCGGTGGTTCTTGGAGCGTTCCTGCAAAACAGAGGGCTAGACGAAGGAGTGACGAGGCAATCCTCCACGTTCGAGTCAAGCGGCAGGATCAGCATGCACAGCGTATCTAAGGCTTAACCCACACCTTGATACGCGTGGTTTTTGGAACCCACTATGGTTGATCCAGTATCTTGACCACATACTAAGTGCACTTTCGGCGATCATGTGCACCATAGGCGATTGGCGATCATGTACCAGAGAAGTCGGAGATCGCCTCCGTCTTCAACAACGGCGATCTCGTAGACTTCTAAGCTACACTTTTCTTCCTTTACTCTTCTTGATCCACATGTCTTCCTCGAGCACACCCACGTGATTACCTCACGATAAAGTCATCGCACCTGACTACTTGGTTAATACAATGGTCAGCCGACCGACCTCTACCAGCTGACCCCAAACCTTGGGCGACGTCCGAGGTCCGACTACTACGAAACTTCTATTACCAGCTCTTTGTATTTTAAATAATAACATCTTCTGAAATTATTTAAATATAACACTTTCATTCCAATTAAAGTTTCTAGGTCCTTACAAACAGCATCTCCACAGTTTTGTGGTTTGCCAGTCCTTTAACATTCCAATAAAAAGAAGAGACCTTCATTGCGACTTTTTGGATAGAACTGCCTTAGCAGTTTTCCTGGATTTACCATTCCCCTTAGGTGGTCTACTTGGTTTTCTAGTAGTAAACAATTTCTGCCCCAGTATAGCTAGCATTCTCCTCCATCTCACTAGGATCCGCCAAATATTTTGGAAACGACCTAATTTTCAACAGTTATATGTTAAGAATTAATATCAACAATGGCAGACAGAATGACAAACACTAAAGCTTATCAGCTTTATGAACGCTAGGAGACGTAGCAACCGAATGCAAATTAAAAAATTTAAAAAGAACATCTAAAGTATCAGTGTACTACAGCATAGGTTCAACAAGAAAACAATGAGAGGTTTATACAGTTTAAGTAAATTAAAGGTATACTTAACTTTTTGGTTCCTATATTTAAGACCAATATTCAATTTATTGTCGTGGTTATCAAAAAATTCAATTTGGTCCTAACGTTTTTTAAAATGTACTTTTTTTTAATCAGCAATAATTTTAAAATGTACTAAGTTGGTCCTTTCTACTAACTTTGGACTAACAACGTTAAGTGTTTCTAATGTGGCACAGACAACTGCAAACTTGGACTCTGATATGTTGTACACGTAGGTCTCTTTATTCAACTGCCCTTTCACCCCCACCACCTCCCCCAAGTGCTTCCCTCCCTATTTTCATGCTCCGCTTCCTCACCTCCACAACATCTCCATCGTCTCCCTCTCCCACCTTTGGAACCTCACCCACCTCAGCCTCTCCAACCTCACCATCAAAGCTTCCATTCCCTATGTTCTCCTCTCTCACATCTCCAACCTCCAAACCCTCACCATTTCCCATGCCAACCTTGTTGGCGCTCTTTCTAAACACACCCACTCTCCCAAGTTATTTGAAAATGATAGGGGTAAAATATTTATTATGAAGTCGCACTCTATCTGGTTTCTTTTCAACTTTTGAACCTTTCTTTTCATTGTTCTACAACACTAAACTATAATATACAAATGTGAAAGTTAAACTATTTTCAAAAGCTAGTTCAGTTGTTATTGCATAAAATTGTGTGATTTTGTAGTGGCTTTACTCTAATGTTGAATCTCAAACATGACACAGTAATTAAAATATATAAAAGTTGAGGTTTGCACCTCGCATGTGCAGTGGAATGTTAACTATTCATTTGATTAGAGATTAGAAGAAGTTGAGAAGATGCCAAGGCCTTTCAAATCAAAGAGTTGAAGTGTAAATGCATGGTATTGTCAACTTGTTAACCTACTACCACCTATGACTCTTGTCAAAATTGGATGGGTCTCTTTCCATGGATTATTCAAACATATATATATATATATATATATATATATATATATATATATATATATATATATATATCCACATATTAATGGAAGTGAGAGAAAAAGAGAATGGCAATGATTCAATTTCCATGTCCATGTCCATTTGCTCTTGAATATTGAATTTCTTTAACTTTGGAAGTTAAAGATTGAACTTTACACCTTACGGTATCTTGTCCTTCCTTCATTTCTTACAACAACGCCCCAAGTTGAGGTGCTTCTTCCTGTCGTTATCTAAATGCTTCACACTGTTTTCCATGACTTGCAATGATTTTGATTAGTCTCCAATCCTGAACCTTTTGCCTTTGTGGGAATATGAGTGATTCAAATTTGATATAAATAGAAGTAAAATGAATGGCGAATAAGGGTTAAGGGGAAAAAAAGGCAGCGACTTGGGGGTGGATGGTGTTGAGAGTGAGATACTGCAGTGCGGTGAAGGAAGAGATTTGAGAAATTGATAAGGGGGCCATTTCACTTTCTTACACATGTACAACACATCAGAGTCCATGTTTGTAGTTGTTTGTGCCAAATCAGATACACTTAACGCTGTTAGTCTAAAGTTAATGAAAAGGATCAACTTAAATACATTTTAAAAAACATTAGGACCAGATTGAACTTTTTAATAACCACTATAGTAAATTGAATATTGACTTTAAATACAGGGACCAAAAAGGTTAATTATACCTAAATTAAACAACATCTCCACAATTTTGTGGTTTTCCAGTCCTTTGACATTCCAAAAAAAAAAAAGAAAAGACCTTCATTGCGACTTTTTGGATAGAACTGCCTTAGCAGTTTTCCTAGATTTACCAGTCCTCTTAGGTGGTCTCCCTGGTTTTCTAGTAGCAAACTGTTTCTGCCGCAGTATCACTGCCATTCTCCTCCATCTCACTAGGATCCACCAAAAATTTGGAGACGACCTGATTTTCAACAATTATATGTTCAAATTAATATCAACAATGGTAGACAGAATGATTGGCCTACCAGTATTAGGAGCACCTCTCGCACATGTAATTTCCAAACCATCAAAAAGATGAAAAGTGATTTTGTAGGACCAACGTATCATTATCTGGGAGTAGTGCTTTAGCATCCCCAAGTGAGTTAGCCATCCGAGGAGAAGCATGACGTGATGGAGATGGTACATCCACACTAGCAAAGACCTCCACATTGACCATTGATCCTGCCTCTTGACCAAAGCGCTAGAGCTTCTTCTTCTCGAGCCTCGTCCTTACCAGCTTCACACCAAACACACCAATGACCTCCACCTTTAGCTCCTCCAAGACACCTGAAAGAACAAAATGGCACCTCTGCGGCCGGTTGCGCTCCGACGCTCAAGTCAGTGAGTGAATCACCAAAGAACTTCAAAGAAAAACTTAGAACCATGTAATAGTGAATCGCAACTGAAAATTCCCCCTATTCTGTTAAGAAATTCGTATATATACCTGAGTCTTTCTCTCTCCTGACGGTTATTCCTCTTGACACGTGGATAACATCCGGTCATACACGTGTCACCATCTGGAGTACCTGCAGCTGAAACGTTACCTTCACTTTGCTCCTGCGACTAAGTTATCCACATAGGGAGTAGCTTAGTGCACAGGCTACCCTGGGCGCAACCTTAACATGGCGAGCTGGTTAACACTAGGTGTCACAGCTCACACTACACATGGTGGCAGACATGTCACTTATCCTCTGTATTTAGACCATACAACAAGTGCTTGCCAAGCCTTCTCAAATTCTCGGCGATGTGCTCCTTCGGCGACTTGCTGACCACCTGATCTCCTAACCTTCACACACGGCGATCATGTGCAAGCTAGGCGACTACTGATCCATACCGGCGATGACCGATTACTTATCCTCACAGGCGATTATCCTCACAGGCGATAGCCGATTACTGATCTGTACTTCTTGTGTAATGCTCTCGCTGGTGCCTTGGTCCCAGCTTAGCACGCGTTGGCAAGAACACCGATGACCGACCGCCCTCTTCATGCACTTACAACCGACCGGTGCCTCATAACTTCCCCCCGATGACCGGGCGGTGCCTCATGCCTATCCACCGATGACCGTGCGGTGCCTCATGCATATCCACCGATGACCGTACGATGCCTTATGCATATCCACCGATGACCGTGCGGTGCCTCGTGCTTATCCACCGACATCCGTGTGGTACTTCCAGGCGCTCATCTAGGAACCGCTCTGGGGGTGGTGGCCACTTGGTATCTGACTACCGATCACCGTTGTAGGTAATCTCCTCCCTGATTCACTTGCTCTTTCTACCACGTGCCACCCTGTGCATGGTCCACGTGGTCACCTGCTGCTGACGTCATCAACTACTGATGACCGATCGGATCACAAGCCCCCCAGTCTCGAGCTGTGAATTTGTTCTCAGCGAAGAGACTAAGTGGTCGCTACCGTTTCCTTCATTCAACATGATCCGGTCGGTCATCGGTATTCGATGACATCAGCAGCAGTTGACCACGTGGACCATTCACAAGGTAATACGTGGTAGAGGATAGCAGGCGAATCAGGGAGGCGATCACTCAGAATGGTAATCGCCTGTCGCCTGTGATGATGAGTAATCGCCTATCGCCTTGAGGATGAGTAATCGCTTATCGCCTTGAGGATGAGTAATCGCTCATCGCCGGTATGGATCAGTAGTCGCCTAGATTGCACATGATCATCGTGTGTTAAGGTTAGGAGATCAGGTGGTCAGCAAGTCGCCGAAAGAGCACATCGCCGGGTGTTTGAGAAGACTTGGCAAGCACTTGTTGTATGGTCTAAGTACAGAGGATAAGTGGCATATCTGCCACCATGTGTAGTGTGAGCTACAATGCCCAGGGTTAACCAGCTCGCCATGTTAAGGTTGCGCCCAGAGTAGCCTGTGTATTAAGCTACTCCCTGTGTGGATAACTTAGTCGCAGGGGCACAGTGGAAGTAATGTTTCAGCTGCAGATACTCCAGATGGTGACACGTGTACGACCAGATGTTATCCACGTGTCAAGAGGAATAACCGTCAGGAGAGAGAAAGACTTAGGTATATATACGAAAGTCTTAACGAAATATAGAGAGGTTTTTTACAGATTCTTACAGCTTACACATTTGAGAGTTTCAGTTACACACGAGTCTCACAGAGAGATTCAGATATAGTTTTGGTGTTCCTGTTGCCTAACTTGAGCATCGGAGCTACAACGGCCGCTAGAGGCGCCGTCTGTGTGTTTTGCAGGCAGCGTTCGGAGTTCCGGCGGTGGTTCTTGGAGCGTTCCTGCAGAACAGAAGTCTAGACGAAGGAGTGACGAGGCAATCCTCCACGTTCGAGTCAAGCGGCAGGATCATTAGGCGCCCACCATGGGTTACGTGTGAATTTTGTTCCCATCCACGTTGCAGTTCTTGAAGTTTCTTGAGGTTTCTTGCAGTTTCTTGGAGCTTCTTGATCTTTTCGTAGAGGTTTCTTGAAGTTACGTCGAAGTGTTGAGAAGATGAGAAGAAGAACCAGGCAAACCTCACCTGCGCCATCTGCTGAAGAAGGAGCTGTTACCATAGCGCAGGCAGTAGAGATGATGCGCGCGTTGCAAGATAGCGTCGCGGAATCGAGAGCTGATCAGGAGAAAATGCGTGCAGAGCTGACTGCATCGCAGAGAAGAAACAAAGAGTTGAGCCGTATGAATGAAGAGCTGCGTAGGGAATTGCAGGCGCAGAACGAGCGCGCAGCTGAAGAGAGGACGTCGACGCCACCGTCGCCTCCGAGAGCATTCCCTATGCCTTTTGTAACATCCCGCAAAATAAAACCATACATACATGTATAATGAAAATAAAGGTAAACAAATAATATTGAAGAGTACATGATATTATATATATAAGAAATGAAGTTGCTCCTCTTAGGGAGTTAAATACATGACCAGGTCAAATGTTTTCAAAATTTAAAACGAAATTCAACCAAATAGAACAAGACCGGCGATCTCCATTCATGAACCGGCGATCTGTAACAGAAGGCCCAAAACAGCCGATCTGCTATCAGGACAGAAAAACAGGCGATCACCCGATGGAGGCATAAACCGGCGATCACCCGATAGGGACGGAAATAGGCGATCTCCTTCTGGCGACCACTCACTGAGGAGCTCTACTCCCTGGAAGATCATCTGCTCCCGTGTAAAATACACGATCATCACAGTTTTTAAGAGGAAACAGCCACAGAGCAATACAAAATAAAGGGTAAGCTAGATATTTTTAAAGAGAATTTAGATATGAAACTTTAAAATCAAGATAAAACAATTTTCAGATACCCACGTAAAACTATCAATTCCCCATTCATATCACACAGCCATCAAGAAGTCACATATTTCCCAATTTCCTCAAGAGTCGTTCAGTTTCACATAATTCCATCAAGTGTCTATCAATTCAAGGATTCTCATTTCTCACGTCAGACTTCACTGACTCATCACACAAGACACTTGACTCCACTTCCGGAAGACTCGTGCGTTGAACCTAGCATCCAGAGACATGCACCTGTCATACTTCATTGGCTGGAATGTTTCCACAGCCATGCGCATCAACACAATCTCGATCTCAATTCATCACTCTCACAGTATGACAGGGTTAATCCATAGGACAGGCGGAGCTCGTTCTTTTTCACACGAGACGCCCATCATATAGACCTCCTTCGACTCTCACCAACTGAGTAACTTCCTCTATATGATTTCATTACCTCAGCAGAGTCAGGATCGCCTCATTCACAGGATACTCACAGATCAATACACTTCACAACCAAATCTCAACACGGTATTTCCTTTCCTGAAAATACTATGTCTTGATCCACAATCACGACATTACACACATCACTCAAAGAATGATTTCAACCACAGCAACAGTCATTTCAAAGGTTCATATTCTCGAATATCACATGTATTTAACATTTAAATCTCAAACAGCTTCAAACAACATCAAAAACAGGGAAGTTCGAAATCCGTATTTAAAATCGGCGACCATGTCGCCCAACCACATAGAACAGAGCATTGCGAAAAGAAACAGGAAACTGGCGACCACGTCGCCCTCACTTCAGAAACAGCTAATCTATGGCTTGTATTGAAAAAGAAGTCTAGCTTCCCTTACCTGGACTTGCGCAAACACCTAGAGTTCCGAAACCCAACAAAGCTTGAAGAACGCCTTGGCTCTGTTTTTGCGTCTGGTTGAAGGACTTGCAGAGGACTGCCCAGGTGCTCTAATGGTGGCTGTCGCTCGTCGTACTCTCGTGTGAAGGTGCTAGAATCGCAGCGCGAAGGAGGCAACTGGAGGAGAAGGGAGGTAACTCACTCTTTCTCTCTTTGAAGGCTGCGACGTTTCTCCCTCTCAGCAGTGGGTTTTCTGCATCTTAAATCGACTTATCCACCAAAAGCAGCTGCCACCACCCACTCTGCAGAGAAGTCTGAGAACCACTGCCCTGAACAGTACGACCACTGTTGCCTCTGGTGCATGCCAACCACTGCTCTGAACAGTACTGCCACTGTTGTCGCTTGTGCATGCCAGCCACTGCTCTGAACAGTACGACCGCGAGTGTCTCCCGCGCATGCCAACATTCTGATGTCACTATTCTGAACCACCCTTTTTGTCTACGTGGCGTGCGTGCATTACGCTTCATGCTGGGAGTCTGGGTCTTACCTTCTCGGTGTGAAACTCGACGTCGCTCGATAACTTTCCACTGCTGACTCATCCTGGCGAACGACCGATGTCCCCTTCGCCATGGAAGACGACCGATGTCTTCCTCTGGGAGACAACCGATGTCTTCCCTGGCGACGCCCTCATAACTCTCGCGCCTTGGCCACGTCCACATGCCTCGCGCCCCGGGCAATGCCCGCGTGCCTCGCGCCCGCGCGATGCCCGCATGCCTCTCGCGCCCGCGCGATGCCTGCATGCCTCTCGCGCCCGCGCGATGCCTGCATGCCTCTCACGCCCGCGCGATGCCTGCATGCCTCTCGCGCCCGCGCGACGCATGCATGCCTCTCGCGCCCGCGCGACGCCTGCATGCCTCTCGCGCCCGCGCGATGCCTGCATGCCTCTCACGCCCGCGCGATGTCCACCTGGCGCTCATGTATAGCAGGCGACCGGCGACCTCGTAGCCTTCTAAACTTAACTTTTTCCTCCCTTTCTATTCTAAATAAAAACATACTTAGAATTCATTTAAAATATAACTCTTTTATTCCAATTTAATTTTTCAGGTCCTTACACCTTTCTCCCCCGAAATCATGAACACGGTGGTGCCTCCCAATCTGGTGGGACTGAAAGCATCGTTCACGGGGGTGGAAGATCCAGAAGCACACCTGACAGCCTTCCACACTCAGATGATGCTGACTGGAGGTTCAGATGCTGTGTACTGCAAGATGTTCATGAGTACGTTGCGCGGAGTGGCGATGGAGTGGTTCGTGAGCCTGCCAGAGGGCCATGTAAGGACCTGAAAAATTTATTGGAATGAAAGAGTATGTTTTAAATAAATTCTAAGTATGTTTTTATTTAAGTTAAAAAGGAAGGAAAGTGTAGTCTAGAAAAACTATAAGGGTTCCTGGTTTAAACATAATCGCCGGTCGCCTAGACTACACGTCATCGCCTGGGCGCGAGGCATGCAGGCGTCGCCAGGGCACGATGCATGCGGGCATCATCAGGGGGGGGAGACATCGGTCGTTCGCCAGGAAGATGTCATCGGTGGATCGTCTTCGCGCGAGAGGTCATCAGTGGTTTCTCTTCGAGCTGGTAGTCTTCGCGCGAGGTCATCGGTGGTAGTCTTCGCGCTGGTAGTCATCGGCGAAAGGTCATCGCGCGACGTTGAGTTACACCCAGAGAACGTGGGCCCCAGACTCCCAGCAAGAGATGTTCTGCACGCGCGCCATGTAGACAAAAGAGTGGTTCAGAATAGTGACCTCAGAGCGTAGCCTGCGCAGAGGCACGCTTAGTAGTACTGTTCAGGGAAGCGTGCACGCAAACTTCCCTGCAGAGTAGGTGGTGGCAGCTGCTTTTGGAGGGATAAGTTGGTTTAAGTTACAAAAAATCCACTGCTGAGAGAAAAGAAAACATTGTTGTATTCGACGAGAGAAAGAGTGAGTTCCCTCCTTTCTCCTCCAGTTACCTCCTCCGCGTTGCGATTTCAGCATCTCCACACAAGAGTACGACGAGAAGCAACACCATTGGAGCACCTGGGAAAGTTCTCTGCAACTCCTTCAAAACCAGACTCAAGAATAGAGCCAAGGCATTCTTCAAGCTCTGTTGGATTTCGAAGCTCCTGGTGGTTGCGCAAGTCCAGGTAAGGGAAGCTAGACCTCTTTTTCCATACAAGCCATAGTGTAGCTATCTCTGAAGTGAGGGCGACGTGGTCGTCATTTTTGTTTTCATCTGCGTAAAATGCTCTGTTTGTGTGCTTGGGCGACGTGGTCGCCGGTTTTATATACAGTCTTCGAAACACCCTGTTTTTGAACTAGATCGCCGGTTTTGGCGTTGTTTGTGAACTCTCTGTTTTTAGGTGTTGTTTTGAAACTACTTGAGATTTAAATGAAATATTCGAAGATCTGAACCTTGAAATGATTCGTTGCTGTGACTTGAATCAATTACTCGAGTGGTATGATGTTTTTGAATGCTGTGAATGTGGGATCGAGGCATAGTATTTTCAGGAAAGAAAATACCGTGTAAGATCTTGTAGTAGGTGCATTGATCGGTGATTCCTAAGGGGATATCCTGACTCTGCTGAGGTAATGGAATCACGTAGAGGAAGTTACTCAGTTGTTGAGAGTCGAAGGAGGTCTATATGATGGGCGTCTCGTGTGAAAAAGAACGAGCTCCGCCTGTCCTATGGATTAACCCTGTCATACCAGGAGAACTATTGACATTGAGATGATATATGCGCATGCTGTGTGGATTCACAGCGACCCTGTGTGGATTTCACAGTGGTGTGGTATGACAGGTGCAGATCTCTGAGTCTAATCAACGCACGAGTCAATCCGGAAGTAGTGTCAAGTGTCTTGTGTGGTGAGTCAGTGGAAAGTCTGACAGGTGAAATGAGAAATTTGAATTTTTATAGACACTTGATGCAGTATTGTGAAATGGAATGACTATGGGTGAATGTTGTGAAATGTGTGATTTTGGGCGATCAGGTGAATGATATGAGCAACTCTACGTTTTACATGGATATTTTGAAACTTGTTTTACTTTGATTGTCATGTTCATGATTTAAACTTCCTTTAAATTATATAGCTTACCCTGCGTGTTTTGGTTCTGTGGCTGTTCTTTTAAAACTGTGATGATCGTGTAATCTTTACACGGGAGCAGATGATCTTCCAGGAAGAAGAGCTCCCTAATGGGTGGTCGCCGAGGGAAGAGATCGCCCATTTCCACCTCTCGGTGGTGATCGCCGGATTTGTGTCCTGATAGAAGATCGCCTGATTTGAGGTCTTCTGTTTTGAGATCGCCGGTTTATGTTGGAGATCGCCGTTTTCTTTGTAATCAATTGATTTTCGTTAAAGTTTTGCAAAACTCTTGACTGAATTATGTATTTAATTCCCTAAAAGGGCAACCCCGTTTATTATATATATATGTAATGTTGTTCTCTTCAAGATTTTTGTGTACCTTTATTTTCATTAAACCTGAATGTATGGTTTTATTTTGGCGGGATGTTACATTAATGGTATCAGAGCAGTTCGCCTTAGGATGACCTGAGGGCTGTGGATCCATTGTGTTTCTTCTGCTCATAAAACTTATTTGAGTTTTAAATAACCACTATAGTGGAAGGTTTTCAAAACGTTTTTGGTATTGAAAGTTTGTGTATGCCTTAGTGAATGTATGCTCTAATTGAAAATCTTAGCATTAAGAATGAGGAGATCCTGATAAAGTAATGAGGGTGCACACTCATAACTGGATCGGGAAAATTCTTAATCTTAATTCCAAAGGTTTGATGTTTAGCCTACGTTGAATTCTGGTGTGATTTCTGAGTGTTCTTGAATTTGACTGAGGTGGTAGTTTAGATTGATGTTTGCACACCAGTAACTGTTCTGGTGTTTTGTTTGGGATTATAAGTGTTATAACTTTGTTGATGAACTCAAATTCTTAATGACTTTGAGATGCTGACCTTTGTAAGGTCTAGATGGTACCTCCTGAATGAATTGATTTCTGATCGATCTCATTCTTGTAGTTGTAGGGAATATAGAAACCAATAGATTCAGAATCCAGAACGAAGAAGATGGCACGTAGACCTTCTACCCCACCCCAACCTTCCTCAGAGATGAGCCAGATCGCCAAGGCCATCGAGATGATGGCGACTGCCATTCAGCAGCAGAATGCGGCGATGGCTCAGAACCATCAAGCCACAATGCAACACTGGGAAACTGCCCGATCTGCTGAGACAAACTCCCACATCGGTCAGCCCCAAGAACAGATGGGACTGGCCGAGTTCATGAGGCACAACCCACCTAAGTTCAGTGGGAATGCTACCCCTGACCAGGCAGATCAGTGGGTCAGGGAGTTGGAGAAAATCTTTAGGGCGACCTCCTGCCCTGAAGAGAAGAAGCTGCTGTTCGCCACTTATCTGCTATCAGGAGAAGCTGAGTTCTGGTGGATGGGAGCTCAGCAGATGATGGAGGCACGAGAGGATGTATTGGATTGGGAGAGCTTCAGGGTGAAGTTCTTGGAGAAATACTTCCCTGACAGTGCCAAGTTTGCAAGGGAAGCTGAGTTCTTAAAGTTGGAGCAGGGGGACATGTCAGTAAACGCCTATGCTGCTCGTTTTGAGTACCTCGCCCGGTTTTATACCCAGGCGACCTCCGAGGCCTGGAGATGTAGAAAATTCGAAGAAGGACTGAAGCATGGGCTGAAGAGGACCCTAGCCCCGATGTGCATCAGGGAATTCCACGCCTTAGTGGAGAAGGCGAAGATGGTGGAGACCCTGGAAAAGGGTGATTCTCGGGTGATCAGGTCACACCAAGGAGGTTCCTCCAGTGGGAGGGCTAAGGCACAGCACCCACAAAGCAAACCCTATGCGAGACCTCCACCACATCGGGCAGGAGCAGCACCTCCCCAGTTTCAACAGCAGCAACCTTGGAAACCCAAGTGTCTTCACTGTGGTGGACCACACGCCTCCAATGCTTGTTTCAAGAAGATTTCAGAGAGGAGATGTTTTGTCTGCCAAAAGATAGGGCACGTTGCTAGAGAGTGCCCTAGCAGGAATGGGGCGACCCAACCCAGTGGCTCCCAACAGTTGAGGAACGAGGGCAACAGACCTCAGGCAACAGGGAGGGTGTTCGCCATGTCTGGAACAGAGGCAGCTCAGTCAGGTAACCTCATCCAAGGTGTTTGTTTTATTGCTGGTAGAGGTGTAAGGGCTTTGTTTGATTCTGGAGCGACACACTCCTTTGTGTCAAGCCTGTGTGTAGCTGAGTTGGGCCTCCTAGTGAAGGAGTTACCTTTCAAACTGTTGGTCTCTACACCTGCGTCAGGACAGGTGTCGACCTCTACGGTGTGCCCCGAATGTCCAGTAATTGTGGAGGGACGCAGATTCAAGGTGAACTTGATCTGCCTACCTCTTCAGGACCTGGATGTTATCCTGGGAATGGATTGGTTAGCTGCCAATCACGTTCTCATAGACTGTGGTAGGCAGAAAGTAGCGTTTCCAGACCCCCAAGAATCGGATGTGTTATCAGTTCAACGAGGGCGATCAGAGCTGGAAGGAGGGGCGAGGTGCTTCGTGGTGCTCGCCCGGTTGGAAGTGGAGAATAAAGGGGACGTAAACAGGATACAAGTGGTGAAAGATTTCACAGATGTATTCCCAGAAGAGGTGCCTGGGTTACCCCCTAAGAGAGAAGTGGAATTCTCTATTAACTTGGTACCTGGAGCTGGACCAATATCAATGGCACCTTACAGGATGGCACCAGCCGAGTTAGTGGAGTTAAAGAAGCAAGTGGAAGAGTTGCTGGAGAAGCAATTCATCAGACCCAGCGTATCTCCATGGGGAGCTCCAGTGCTCCTAGTCAAGAAGAAGGATGGAGGGTCTCGGTTGTGTATAGACTACAGGCAATTGAACAAATTGACCATCAAGAACAAGTACCCCCTACCTCGGATTGATGATTTGATGGACCAAATTCATGGGGCCTCGGTGTTCTCCAAGATTGACCTGAGATCGGGGTATCACCAAATCTTGGTAAAAGCTGAAGATGTTCAGAAGACAGCTTTTAGGTCTCGATATGGGCACTACGAGTATGTAGTGATGCCATTTGGAGTCACCAATGCTCCAGCTCTATTCATGGACTACATGAATAGGATCTTTCGCCCTTTCTTGGATAAGTTTGTGGTGGTCTTCATAGATGACATCCTCATTTATTCAAGGACCGAGGAAGAGCATGAGGAACACCTGAGGACAGTATTGGAAATACTGAGAGAGAAGCAGCTCTATGCCAAGTTCTCCAAGTGTGAGTTCTGGCTGAGGGAAGTCAACTTCTTAGGACACGTGATATCTGCCCAAGGGATCTCGGTAGATCCAGCCAAGGTAGAGGCAGTGCTGCAATGGGAACGTCCTAAGACCGTGACTGAGATAAGGAGCTTTGTGGGGTTGGCGGGCTACTATCGGAGGTTTATTGAGGATTTTTCCAAGATAGTGGCTCCTTTAACACAGCTAACCCGCAAGGACCAACCTTTTGCTTGGACCGACCGATGTGAGCAGAGCTTCATGGAACTAAAGGAGAGGTTGACCAGTGCTCCAGTGCTGGTGATCCCCGAGGTAGGAAGACCTTTTGATGTCTTCTGTGACGCTTCACATCAAGGCTTGGGATGTGTTTTAATGCAAGAGAAGAGAGTGGTTGCATATGCTTCAAGACAACTCAAGGTTCATGAGAGAAACTACCCTACGCATGACTTGGAGTTGGCGGCAGTGGTTTTTGCCTTGAAGATCTGGAGGCACTATCTATATGGAGCTCGGTTCCAGGTGTTCAGTGACCACAAGAGCTTGAAGTACCTGTTCGATCAGAAGGAACTAAACATGAGACAAAGAAGGTGGATGGAATTCCTAAAGGATTACGACTTTCAACTCATGTATCACCCAGGGAAGGCCAATGTAGTGGCAGATGCCTTGAGTAGGAAGTCTATACAAGTCGCCACCATGATGATGGAAGAGCAGAAACTGATCGAGCAGTTCAGAGACTTAAACCTTGGAGTAGAATTTCACGTGAATCACATTAGTTGTAGCAAGCTGACTATAACTAATGACTTCCTGGGAATGTTGAAGGATAAGCAATTGGAGGACCCTAGCCTGAAGCGCACTGTAGAGTCACTAGGGACAGATCAGGCGAGAGGCTTTGAGATGGGCGATGATGGGATCTTGAGGTTTGATGGCAGAATTTGCATACCTGCAAATGATGAGTTGAAGAAGATGATCCTAGAGGAAGGTCATAAGAGTCGCCTTAACCTTCATCCAGGCATGAACAAGATGTACCATGACTTGAAGGAGTCATTGTGGTGGTCGGGCATGAAGAGGGACATCGCCCAGTATGTGACAACCTGCTTAACGTGTCAGAAGGCGAAGGTAGAGCATCAAAGACCTGGCGGGCTGTTGCAGCAACTGGATATCCCTGAGTGGAAGTGGGACAGCATCGCCATGGATTTTGTCACTCATTTACCCAGATCGGCAAAAGGTCATGATGCAATCTGGGTCATCATTGATAGGCTGACGAAGAGTGCCCACTTTCTTCCAGTGAATATGAAGATGCCTATGGTCAAGATGGCACAGCTATATGTAACATCCCGCCAAATTACTTTGAAAATAAATATAAAACGAAAATAAAGGTGACAAATAGATTGAAGTGAGCAAAATCTATATATAAAATAAATAAGTTTCTCCTCACAGGGAGTTTAATACAAACGATCACTTCTCCATTAAAAACGTAAAAGAAATACAATACAAAAGACAGATAGGCGATCTCCTGGCAAAAAGGGCGATCTCCTATAAGAAGGGCGATCTCCTTTCATAAAGGCGATCTCCTATTATAAAGCAGCAAGAGGGGCGATCACCCAACAGAAAAGAAAACAGGCGATCTCCTTCCAGCGACAATTTTCTAAAGAGCTCTACTTCCTGCAACATCATCTGCTCCCGTGTAAATTATACACGATCATTACAGGTTTAAGAAAAGGCCACAACACAAACGAAAACACAGGGTAAGCTAGACATTTAAAAAGAGTTTAAATAAGGATACTTAAAATAAAATCAAGGTAAACAATTTCAAGATATTTACGTAAAGTTATCAAGTTTCTCATACTCTTTACCTGATCACCCAGAAATCACACGTTTCACAATATTTTCCAGAGTCATTCTATTTCACAACTGTACCAAGTGTCTATCAATTTCAAGTTCCTCATTTCACATGTCAGACCACCACTGACTCAACACACAAGACACTTGACACTACTTCCGGATTGACTCGTGCGTTGATTAGACTCAGAGATCTGCACCTGTCATACCACACCACTGTGAAATCCACACAGGGTCGCTGTGAATCCACACAGCATGCGCATATATCATCTCAATGTCAATAGTTCTCCTGGTATGACAGGGTTAATCCATAGGACAGGCGGAGCTCGTTCTTTTTCACACGAGACGCCCATCATATAGACCTCCTTCGACTCTCAACAACTGAGTAACTTCCTCTACGTGATTCCATTACCTCAGCAGAGTCAGGATATCCCCTTAGGAATCACCGATCAATGCACCTACTACAAGATCTTACACGGTATTTTCTTTCCTGAAAATACTATGCCTCGATCCCACATTCACAACATTCAACACATCATGCCACACTTAAATGAATGATTCCAATCACAGCAAAACTCACTCCAAGGTTCATGTTTTCGAATATCACATTTACATCTCAAACAGTTTCAAAACAACACCAAAAACAGGGGAGTTCGTAAAACAGCGCCCAAACCGGCGACCTAGTTCAAAAACGGGGTATTTCGAAGTCTGCACATAAAACCGGCGACCACGTCGCCCAAACACATGAAACAGAGCATTTACGAAGATGAAGACGAAACCGGCGACCACGTCGCCCTTACTTCAGAAATAGCTAAACTATGGCTTGTATTGAAAATGAAGTCTAGCTTCCCTTACCTGGACTTGCGCAAACACCTAGAGTTCCGAAACCCAACAAAGCTTGAAGAACGCCTTGGCTCTGTTTTTGCGTCTGGTTGAAGGACTTGCAGGGAACTGCCCAGGTGCTCTAATGGTGGCTGTCGCTCGTCGTACTCTCGTGTGAAGGTGCTAGAATCGCAACGCGAAGGAGGCAACTGGAGGAGAAGGGAGGTAACTCACTCTTTCTCTCTTTGAAGGCTGCGACGTTTCTTGTTTCTCTCAGCAGTGGGTCTCTGCATCTTAAACCAACTCACCCATCAAAAGCAGCTGCCACACCCACTCTGCAGAGAAGTCTGAGAACCACTGCCCTGAACAGTACGACCACCGTTGTCTCTGGTGCATGCCAACCACTGCTCTGAACAGTACTGCCACTGTTGTCGCTTGTGCATGCCAGCCACTGCTCTGAACAGTACGACCGCGAGTGTCTCCTGCGCATGCCAACATTCTGATGTCACCACTCTGAATCATCCTTTTTGCCTACGTGGCGCGCGTGCAGGACGTCTCATGCTGAGAGTCTGGGTCCCACTTTATCTGTGTGAGGCTCGCCATCGCGACAACTTTCCAACGCTGACTCATCCTGGCGAACGACCGATGCCTCCTTCGCCCTGGAAGACGACCGATGTCTCCTTCGCCCTGGAAGACGACCGATGTCTCCTTCGCCCTGGAAGACGACGGATGTCTCCTTCGCCCTGGAAGACGACCGATGTCTTCCCTAGCGACGCCCTCATAACTCTCGCGCCCTGGCTACGTCCACATGCATCGCGCCCTGGCGATGCCCGCATGCCTCTCGCGCCTTGGCCACGTCCACATGCCTCGCGCCCGCGCGATGCCTACATGCCTCTCGCGCCCGCACGATGCCTGCATGCCTCGCGCCCTGGCAACGTCCACCTGGCGCTCATGTTTAGCAGGTGACCGGCGATCCCATAGCCTTCTAAACTTAACTTTTCTTCCTTTACTCTTCTTGATCCACACATCATCCGACCGACCTCTACCAGCTGAACCCAGATCTTGGGCGACGTCCGAGGTCCGACTACTACGAAACTTCATTTACCAGCTCTTTGTATTTTAAATAATAACATCTTCTGGAATTATTTAAATATACCACTTTCATTCTAATTCAATTTTACAGGTCCTTACACTATACATCCAAGAAAAAGTAAGGCTGCATGGAGTGCCTTCCAGCATCGTTTCAGATAGAGATCCCAGGTTTACTTCACGGTTTTGGCAGACCTTACAAGAATGCTTGGGAACTAAGTTGAGGATGAGCTCTGCATATCATCCCCAAACAGATGGTCAGTCAGAGAGAACGATCCAATCTCTGGAAGATCTGCTGAGGGCGTGCGTCTTGGATCAATTGGGAAGTTGGGAGGAGGTGTTGCCACTAGTGGAGTTTACCTATAACAATAGCTACCACGCCAGTATTGGGATGGCCCCATATGAAGCCCTGTATGGGAGGAAATGCAGAACCCCCTTATGTTGGTACCAAGAGGGCGAGGCAGTCTTGGTTGGGCCAGAGTTGATTCAACAGACGACCGAGAAGGTAAAGCAGATACAAAGCAGAATGAAAGCTTCTCAGAGTAGGCAGAAGTCCTATGCAGATCAGAGGAGAAAGCCTTTGGAGTTTGCTGCTGGAGATCACGTGTTCATGAAAGTGACACCAACCAAGGGTGTAGGGCGGGCGATCAGGTCAAAGAAGTTGTCCCCTAAGTTCGTGGGACCATATCAGATCTTAAGAAGGATTGGCCCAGTGGCGTATGAGATCGCCCTACCTCCCCATCTGGCGAATCTGCACAATGTCTTTCACGTGTCACAGCTGAGGAAGTACATGGCAGACCCCAGTCATGTGCTGGATGTAGACGACGTGCAGATCAGAGATGACTTGTCCTTTGAAGCAAAACCAGTCAGGATTGACGATCGGCAAAGTAAACAGCTCAGAGGCAAGACCATCGACATGGTGAAAGTGGTGTGGGATGAGAGATCGGGGGATTCAACTTGGGAGTTAGAAGAACCCATGAGGGAGGCTTATCCATACCTCTTTTCCTTGTAATCCAATTTTTGAGGACGAAAATTTTTCTTGTTGGGGAGAATGTAAGGACCTGAAAAATTTATTGGAATGAAAGAGTATGTTTTAAATAAATTCTAAGTATGTTTTTATTTAAGTTAAAAAGGAAGGAAAGTGTAGTCTAGAAAAACTATAAGGGTTCCTGGTTTAAACATAATCGCCGGTCGCCTAGACTACACGTCATCGCCTGGGCGCGAGGCATGCAGGCGTCGCCAGGGCACGATGCATGCGGGCATCATCAGGGGGGGGAGACATCAGTCGTTCGCCAGGAAGATGTCATCGGTGGATCGTCTTCGCGCGAGAGGTCATCAGTGGTTTCTCTTCGAGCTGGTAGTCTTCGCGCGAGGTCATCGGTGGTAGTCTTCGCGCTGGTAGTCATCGGCGAAAGGTCATCGCGCGACGTTGAGTTACACCCAGAGAACATGGGCCCCAGACTCCCAGCAAGAGATGTTCTGCACGCGCGCCACGTAGACAAAAGAGTGGTTCAGAATAGTGACCTCAGAGCGTAGCCTGCGCAGAGGCACGCTTAGTAGTACTGTTCAGGGAAGCGTGCACGCAAACTTCCCTGCAGAGTAGGTGGTGGCAGCTGCTTTTGGAGGGATAAGTTGGTTTAAGTTACAAAAAATCCACTGCTGAGAGAAAAGAAAACATTGTTGTATTCGACGAGAGAAAGAGTGAGTTCCCTCCCTTCTCCTCCAGTTACCTCCTCCGCGTTGCGATTTCAGCATCTCCACACAAGAGTACGACGAGAAGCAACACCATTGGAGCACCTGGGAAAGTTCTCTGCAACTCCTTCAAAACCAGACTCAAGAATAGAGCCAAGGCATTCTTCAAGCTCTGTTGGATTTCGAAGCTCCTGGTGGTTGCGCAAGTCCAGGTAAGGGAAGCTAGACCTCTTTTTCCATACAAGCCATAGTGTAGCTATCTCTGAAGTGAGGGCGACGTGGTCGTCATTTTGTTTTCATCTGCGTAAAATGCTCTGTTTGTGTGCTTGGGCGACGTGGTCGCCGGTTTTATATACAGTCTTCGAAAACACCCTGTTTTTGAACTAGATCGCCGGTTTTGGCGTTGTTTGTGAACTCTCTGTTTTTGGGTGTTGTTTTGAAACTACTTGAGATTTAAATGAAATATTCGAAGATCTGAACCTTGAAATGATTCGTTGCTGTGACTTGAATCAATTACTCGAGTGGTATGATGTTTTTGAATGCTGTGAATGTGGGATCGAGGCATAGTATTTTCAGGAAAGAAAATACCGTGTAAGATCTTGTAGTAGGTGCATTGATCGGTGATTCCTAAGGGGATATCCTGACTCTGCTGAGGTAATGGAATCACGTAAAGGAAGTTACTCAGTTGTTGAGAGTCGAAGGAGGTCTATATGATGGGCGTCTCGTGTGAAAAAGAACGAGCTCCGCCTGTCCTATGGATTAACCCTGTCATACCAGGAGAACTATTGACATTGAGATGATATATGCGCATGCTGTGTGGATTCACAGCGACCCTGTGTGGATTTCACAGTGGTGTGGTATGACAGGTGCAGATCTCTGAGTCTAATCAACGCACGAGTCAATCCGGAAGTAGTGTCAAGTGTCTTGTGTGGTGAGTCAGTGGAAAGTCTGACAGGTGAAATGAGAAATTTGAATTTTTATAGACACTTGATGCAGTATTGTGAAATGGAATGACTATGGGTGAATGTTGTGAAATGTGTGATTTTGGGCGATCAGGTGAATGATATGAGCAACTCTACGTTTTACATGGATATTTTGAAACTTGTTTTACTTTGATTGTCATGTTCATGATTTAAACTTCCTTTAAATTATATAGCTTACCCTGCGTGTTTTGGTTCTGTGGTTGTTCTTTTAAAACTGTGATGATCGTGTAATCTTTACACGGGAGCAGATGATCTTCCAGGAAGAAGAGCTCCCTAATGGGTGGTCGCCGAGGGAAGAGATCGCCCATTTCCACCTCTCGGTGGTGATCGCCGGATTTGTGTCCTGATAGAAGATCGCCTGATTTGAGGTCTTCTGTTTTGAGATCGCCAGTTTATGTTGGAGATCGCCGTTTTCTTTGTAATCAATTGATTTTCGTTAAAGTTTTGCAAAACTCTTGACTGAATTATGTATTTAATTCCCTAAAAGGGCAACCCCGTTTATTATATATATATGTAATGTTGTTCTCTTCAAGATTTTTGTATACCTTTATTTTCATTAAACCTGAATGTATGGTTTTATTTTGGCGGGATGTTACAGGCCACGTCACTTCCTTCCATCAGTTTGTGAAGCTGTTCACGGAGCAGTACATCATTAACCGACCTGCGCCAGTAGTGTCCTACGACCTGTTTGACGTGCGCCAGTATCAGGGGGAGCCGTTGAGGGACTACCTCAATCGCTTTGGGGCGCAGGTGGTGAGATTGCCCGTCAAGGATGAAGACATGCTGGTGCATGCGTTCAAGAGAGGTGTTCTCCCTGGTCCTTTCAGTGAATCGCTCAACAGGAGCCACCCTGCCACCTTCACCGAGATACGGCGACGTGCAGTGACACACATAGTAACAGAGACAGAGGTCTCTGAGAAGAGAGGAAGTGCTGCACCGTCGAAGCCACGTGGAGGTCAGAGGAATCAGTAGCAACAGGCGCGGGTGCATGAGATCAAGGAAGGGAGGAAGGAGCAGAGAAGGTCTCGCCCTTATGCACCAAGGAAGGACCAGACCAGGGGGCGTGCAAGCAACGCACCCCCCAGGTATGATTTCATGATAAGTTTGGTGGAGTTGATCGCCATCCCTGCCGTGGCAGCAAGACTCCATGTGCCAGAGAAAACTGACAGAGTACTTGGAGGGAGGAAGGATGAGTGGTGTGAATTGCATCAAGCTTATGGACATACACTCCGTAACTGCCTGGCGTTGGGGCGTCAGCTTGCTGAGTTGGTGGAGACAGGGTTCCTGACCGATTACCTGCAGAAGACACAAGGTGATCGCGCTTCGGGGTCCCAGGAAGGCGACCAGCAGCATGAACTCCCTGTGTTTGGGGAGGTGAGGTGATGGAAGAGGCTACACTGGGGGGGCTCCCAGAGCTGAAGCGGAAGGCATGATCGCCCCACCTGTGTGCATCGCCAGGGTGGTCATCGCCGGTTAAAGGACACCCAATCCAGAGTGGTTGAGATGTTGGAGAATGGAGCTTGTCGGCTGGTGACTCTGGACATAACGACTATTCCCAGAACCCAGGACGCTACACGCTTCTTTCCTACTTTCGTTAAGTTGTAAAGTAGATGCGCTATCGCGCTGTACACACACTTAGTGTATTAAATAGTTGAGCAGATCAGGGGCACTCTTTTTAACGATGCCACCCAATAAAAGATTTTCAGTACATAAAGTGTGCGAGTGTTCCCAATTTAAAGTTCTCCTTGCCCCAGGTGCAAGACCAGGTGATCGGTGGTGAGTTACCAAGTGGCCACCACCCGCAGATCAGCCCCTAGATAAGCGCTGGGATGTAGAGCGCGATCAGCCATCAGTGCATGCAGACCACGATCAGCCGTCGGTGCATGTAGAGAGTGAGTACTCGGTGGGTGCACGGTCATCGGGGTCTTGCTAACACGTGTTAAGCTGGGACCCAAGTTCCCAGCGAGAGCGTTAAGCATGCACCTCGTATGATTCCAGAAGAGGAGATCCTCGCCGGTCGGGACGTCGGTGAACGTGCAATGAGGCAATGCAGGCAGGGCGCGCCCAGTGTGCGCGCTTAGACAGCCACGCCTGGCGCCCCCCCCCCAGGGAGCGTGCGCGCAGAGGAAGTCCTCCTTGCCTTTGAGCAAGTGCAGGCGAGAACAGAGGAAGTCCTCCTTGCCTTTGAGCAAGTGCAGGCGAGAACAGAGGAAGTCCTCCTTGCCTTTGAGCAAGTGCAGGCAACAGAGGAAGTCCTCCTTGCCTTTGAGCAAGTGCAGGCGAGAAAGAGGAAGTCCTCCTTGCCTTTGAGCAAGTGTAGGCAACAGAGGAAGACCTCCTTGCCTTTGAGCGAGTGCAGGCGAGAAAGAAGAAAGTCCTCCCTCGACTTTGTACAGCGAGGTGCAGGCGAGTGAAAGTCCTCACCTCGACTTTGTACAGCGAGGCTGAGGCAAGTGAGAAAGTCCTCTCCCTTTGCTTCTTACAGCAAGGTTGAGGCGAGAGAACCAAGTCCTCACCTCGACTTTGTACAGCGAGGCTGAGGCATGAGGAAAAGTCCTCTTCCCTTTGCTTTTTACAGCAAGGTTGAGGCGAGAGAACCAAGTCCTCTTCCTCTACTTTTCACAGCAAGGTTGAGGCGAGAGAAAAGTCCTCTTCCTCTGCTTCTTACAGCAAGGTTGAGGCAAGAGAACCAAGTCCCTTCCCTCTGCTTTTTACAGCGAGGCTGAGGTGAGAGAGGCAAGACCTCATGTAACATCCCGCCAAAATAATACATACATCCATGTATAATTGAAATTAAGTGTAACCAAATAATATTGAAGAGTGCAAAATAATATGTATTTATATATATATCAGAAATGAAGTTACTCCTCTTAGGGAGTTTAATACATAACCAAATCAAATGTTTGCAAGATTTTACGAAACTAAAAGAAATGCAGTAAGACAGGCGGTCTCAAAAGAAAACGGCGATCTCCAACTTTAAAACGGCGATCTCTAACAGAAGACCTCAAAACGGGCGATCTTCTATCAGGACACGAAAACCGGCGATCACCACCGAGAGGTAGAAACCGGCGATCTCTCCCTCGGCGACCACTCACTAAGGAGCTCTCCTTCCTGGAAGATCATCTGCTCCCGTGTAACAATTACACGATCATCACAGTTTTTAAAGAGAACCAAGCACAACACCAAAGAAAACACCACAGGGTAAGCTAGACATTTTAAAGAGAGTTTAAATAGGAACATTAAAATTAAAGTAAAACAAGTTTCAAGATTATCCATGTAAAACGTAGAACTACAATTAGCATTCAGCTGATCGCCCAAAATCACAAATTCACTACATTTCCCATAGTCATTCCATTTCACAACACAGCATCAAGTGTCTATCAATATTCCAGTTTCTCATTTCACATGTCAGACTTTCCACTGACCCACCATGCATAGACACATGACACTACTTCCAATTTGACTCGTGTGTTGACTCAGGCCCAGAGATTTGCACCTGTCATACCTACCACTGTGAATCCACACAGCATGCGCATATACCATCTCATTGTTACCGTTCTCTCGGTATGACAAGGTTAATTCGTATAACAGGCCGAGCTCGTTCCCATTTGAACAACTCGCCCATTCATACGAACCTCCTTCGACTCTCACCAACTGAATAACTTCATCTACGTGATTTCATTATCTCAGCAGAGTCAGGATATCTCCTTCTAGACAAGCCCCTAGTCAATACACCTATACAGATCTTACACGGTATTTCCTTTCCTGAAAATACTATGCCTCGATCCCACATTCACAGCATTCAAACACATCCTACCATTCAAGTAAATGATTCAAATCACATCCACAAACATTTCAAAGCTTCAGATCTTCGAATATCTCATGTAAATCTCAAGTAGTTTCAAAACAACATCAAAAACAGAGATTTCGTAAAACAGCGCCAAAACCGGCGATCTGGTTCAAAAACATGGTATTTCAAAGGCTATGTTTAAAAACCGGCGACCACGTCGCCCAAGCACACAAACAGAGCATTTTACGCAGATGAAAACAGAAGTGGCGACCACGTCGCCCTCACTTCAGAGATAGCTACACTGTGGCTTGTATGGAAAAAGAGGGCTAGCTTCCCTTACCTGGACTTGCGCAAACACTTAGAGTTCCGAAACCCAACAAAGCTTGAAGAACGCCTTGGCTCTGTTTTTGCGTCTGGTTGAAGGACTTGCAGAGGACTGCCCAGGTGCTCTAATGGTGGCTGTCGCTCGTCGTACTCTCGTGTGAAGGTGTTAGAATCGCAGCGCGAAGGATATATCTGGAGGAGAAGGGAGGTAACTCACTCTTTCTCTCTTCGAAGGCTGCAACGTTTCTTCCCCTTCAGTAGTGGATTTCAGTGACTTAAACCAACTTATCCCTCCAAAAGCAGCTGCCACCACCTACTCTGCAGGGAAGTTTGCGTGCACGCTTCCCTGAACAGCACGACCACTGTTGCCTCTGGTGCATGCCAACCACTGCTCTGAACAGTACTGCCACTGTTGTCGCTTGTGCATGCCAGCCACTGCTCTGAACAGTACGACCGCGAGTGTCTCCCGCGCATGCCAACATTCTGATGTCACTATTCTGAACCACCCTTTTCGTCTACGTGGCGCGCGTGCAGAACGTCTCATGCTGGATGTCTGGGTCCCACGTTCTCTGTGTATAACTTAACGTAGCGCGATGACCTTTTCACCGATGACCACAGGCGCGAAGAATAACAACCGATGACCTCTCGCGCGAAGGCTAACAACCGATGACCTCTCGCGCGAAGGCTAACAACCGATGACCTCTCGCGCGAAGGCTAACAACCGATGACCTCTCGCGCGAGGGCTAGCAACCGATGACCTCTCGCGCGAAGGCTAACAACCGATGACCTCTCGCGCGAGGGCTAGCAACCGATGACCTCTCCCCCTGATGATGCCCGCATGCCCCTCGCGCCCAGGCGATCCTGCATGCCTTGCGCCCTGGCGATGCTCGATGACACATCGCCACGCCTTCCTGGAGGTTCTTCATTCCACTATGTTACATCCAAGGTATTCTCTCCACAAGGCTTGGTGACGTCGGTAGCTTCACACTTCCAAGAGTTGATTAGCACAAGTCCTCGTGCGCCCAAGCGTGTAACGTTAAGGATGATTCTCTTATGCTCAAGTATAGAGCTTCGCCTGCCCAGCGTATCCAAGGTTTAACCTACACCTTGATACGCGTGGCCTTTGGGACGTACCAGGGTTGATCCAACATTTTGGCTACACACTAAGTGTAGTTTCGGCGATTAGGTGTACTCTAGGCGACAGGCTACTAGGTACACACAGGCGATAGGCGTTCAAGCATAATCTAGGCGATAGGCGTTCAAGCATAAGCTAGGCGATAGGCGTTCAAGCATAAGCTAGGCGATAGGCGTTCAAGTGCCAGAGAAGTTGGAGATCGCCTACCCGCTTAATAACGGCGATCTCGTAGTTTTCTCAGCTATACATTCCTTCCTTTATATTTAAATAAACACGTGCTTCGAATTTATTTATAATATAACACTTTTATTCCAATATAAACTTCTAGGTTCTTACAATCTCCCCAACAAGAAAAATTTTCGTCCCCGAAAATGAATTACAAGGAAAAGAGGTATGGGTAGGCTTCCCTCATGGGTTCTTCTAACTCCCACGTTGAATCACCCGATTTCTCATCCCACACCACTTTCACCATGTTGATGGTCTTGCCTCTGAGTTGTTTACCCTGCCGGTCATCAATTCTAACTGGTTTTGCTTCAAAGGACAAGTCATCTCTGATCTGCACCTTCTCGGTCGTCTGCTGAATCAACTCTGGTTCAACCAATACTGCTTCCTGGTACCAGTACAAAGGAGTTCTGCATTTCCTTCCATACAAAGCTTCATACGTTGCCATCCCAATGCCAGCATGATCGCCGTTATTATAGGTAAACTCTTCTAACTCGGCTGGGGCCCTCCTGTAAGGTGCCATTGACACTGGTCCAGCCCCAGGTACCAAAATCAATAGAGAACTCCACTTCTCTCTTAGGAGGTAATCCGGATATTTCTTCTGAAATTACATCCATGAAATCTTTCACCACAGGTATCCAACTTACGTCCTCTTTATTCTTCACTCCCAACTGAGCTAGGATTCACGAAGCACCTCGCTTCTTTCTCCCAACTCCGACTACCCATGCTGAGCTGATAACACGTCTGCCTCTTGGAGGTCTGGAAACGCTATCTTCTGACTACCACAGACTACGAGAACGTGATTGGCAGCTAGTCAATCCATTCCCAGGATAACATTCAGATCCTGAAGAGGTAGGCAGATCAAGTTCACCTTGAATCTGCGTCCCTCTACTATCACTGGACATTCGGGGCAAACCGTAGAGGTCAACACCTGTCCTGATGCAGGTGTATAGACCAACAGTTTCAAACGGCAACTCCTTCACTAGAAGGCCCAACTCGGCTACACACAGGCTTGACACAAAGGAGTGTGTCGCTCCAAAATCAAACAAAATTCTAACGCATCTACCAGCTATAGAGCAACATTCTGTACTAAGTTACCTGACTGGGATGCCTCCGCTCCAGCCATGGCAAACACTCTCCCTGCTGCCTGAGGTCGACTGCCTCCATTCCTCAACTGTTGGGATCCACTGGGTTGAGTCATCCTATTCTGGGTAGGACAATCTCTAGCAACGTGTCCCGTCCTTTGACAGGCAAAACATCTTCTCTCTGAATCTCTTTTGGGGCACACATTGGCTGTGTGTGGTCCACCACAGTGGAAACATTTAAGTTTCCAGGGTTGTTGCTGCTGAAGCTGGGGCGGTGCTGCTTCTGCCCTATGCTGAGAGGGTCTCGAATAAGGCTTGCTTTGTGGGTGCTGCACCTTGGCCTTCCCACTGGAGGGACCCCCTGGTTGTGATCTGATTACTCTGGAACCACTCCTCTCCAGGGTCTCCACTACCCTTGCCTTCCTTACGAGGGTATGTAACTCCCTGGTCCACGGATCTGCTTGATCAGGGGTAGCACTCCCACTGAGCTTGGGTGGGTTGTGCCTCATGAACTCGGTCATCCCTACCTGCTCCCGAGGCTGATTGACCTGGGAAGCTGTTGCAGCCGATCCAGCAGTTTCCAAATGATTCATTACAGCCTGATGAATCTGGGCCATTACCGTATTCTGCTGTTGGATGGCAGTTGCCATCATCTCGATAGCCTTAGCGATCTGGCTCATCTCCGAAGAAGATTGGGGAGGGGTAGAAGGTCTACGTGCCATCTCTCTTCGTTTTCAGATTTTGAAACTATAATATTCCTATATTCCCTACAACTACAAGAATGAGATCGATAAGAAATCAATTCATTCAAGGGGGGTAACAGCTAGACCTTACAAAGGTTAGCATCTCAAAATCATTAAGAATTTGAGCTCAACAACAGAGTCATAATGCTTATAACATCAAGCATAACACCAGCACAACTACTGGTATGCAGTCACCAGTCCAATCAGCCATTTCCAATCAATTACAAAGACACTCAAGAGAATGAGATAGCTCACACCAGAATTCAATATATGCTAAACATCAAACCTTTGGAATTAAGATTGAGACTCATCTCGATCCAGTTATGAGTGTGCACCCTCACTACTTTATCAAGACCTTCTCATTCTTAATACTAAGATTTTCAATTAGAACATATATTCACCCAAGCACACACAAAATTCAATACAAAAACGTTTGAAAACCTTTCACTATAGTTATTATTTTAAACTCAAATAACTTTCATGAGCAGAAGAAACACAATGGATCCACAGCCCTCAGATCATCCTAAGGACGAACTGCTCTGATACCATTAATGTAACATCCCGCCAAAATAATACATACATCCATGTATAATTGAAATTAAGTGTAACCAAATAATATTGAAGAGTGCAAAATAATATGTATTTATATATATATCAGAAATGAAGTTACTCCTCTTAGGGAGTTTAATACATAACCAAATCAAATGTTTGCAAGATTTTACGAAACTAAAAGAAATGCAGTAAGACAGGCGGTCTCAAAAGAAAACGGCGATCTCCAACTTTAAAACGGCGATCTCTAACAGAAGACCTCAAAACGGGCGATCTTCTATCAGGACACGAAAACCGGCGATCACCACCGAGAGGTAGAAACCGGCGATCTCTCCCTCGGCGACCACTCACTAAGGAGCTCTCCTTCCTGGAAGATCATCTGCTCCCGTGTAACAATTACACGATCATCACAGTTTTTAAAGAGAACCAAGCACAACACCAAAGAAAACACCACAGGGTAAGCTAGACATTTTAAAGAGAGTTTAAATAGGAACATTAAAATTAAAGTAAAACAAGTTTCAAGATTATCCATGTAAAACGTAGAACTACAATTAGCATTCAGCTGATCGCCCAAAATCACAAATTCACTACATTTCCCATAGTCATTCCATTTCACAACACAGCATCAAGTGTCTATCAATATTCCAGTTTCTCATTTCACATGTCAGACTTTCCACTGACCCACCATGCATAGACACATGACACTACTTCCAATTTGACTCGTGTGTTGACTCAGGCCCAGAGATTTGCACCTGTCATACCTACCACTGTGAATCCACACAGCATGCGCATATACCATCTCATTGTTACCGTTCTCTCGGTATGACAAGGTTAATTCGTATAACAGGCCGAGCTCGTTCCCATTTGAACAACTCGCCCATTCATACGAACCTCCTTCGACTCTCACCAACTGAATAACTTCATCTACGTGATTTCATTATCTCAGCAGAGTCAGGATATCTCCTTCTAGACAAGCCCCTAGTCAATACACCTATACAGATCTTACACGGTATTTCCTTTCCTGAAAATACTATGCCTCGATCCCACATTCACAGCATTCAAACACATCCTACCATTCAAGTAAATGATTCAAATCACATCCACAAACATTTCAAAGCTTCAGATCTTCGAATATCTCATGTAAATCTCAAGTAGTTTCAAAACAACATCAAAAACAGAGATTTCGTAAAACAGCGCCAAAACCGGCGATCTGGTTCAAAAACATGGTATTTCAAAGGCTATGTTTAAAAACCGGCGACCACGTCGCCCAAGCACACAAACAGAGCATTTTACGCAGATGAAAACAGAAGTGGCGACCACGTCGCCCTCACTTCAGAGATAGCTACACTGTGGCTTGTATGGAAAAAGAGGGCTAGCTTCCCTTACCTGGACTTGCGCAAACACTTAGAGTTCCGAAACCCAACAAAGCTTGAAGAACGCCTTGGCTCTGTTTTTGCGTCTGGTTGAAGGACTTGCAGAGGACTGCCCAGGTGCTCTAATGGTGGCTGTCGCTCGTCGTACTCTCGTGTGAAGGTGTTAGAATCGCAGCGCGAAGGATATATCTGGAGGAGAAGGGAGGTAACTCACTCTTTCTCTCTTCGAAGGCTGCAACGTTTCTTCCCCTTCAGTAGTGGATTTCAGTGACTTAAACCAACTTATCCCTCCAAAAGCAGCTGCCACCACCTACTCTGCAGGGAAGTTTGCGTGCACGCTTCCCTGAACAGCACGACCACTGTTGCCTCTGGTGCATGCCAACCACTGCTCTGAACAGTACTGCCACTGTTGTCGCTTGTGCATGCCAGCCACTGCTCTGAACAGTACGACCGCGAGTGTCTCCCGCGCATGCCAACATTCTGATGTCACTATTCTGAACCACCCTTTTCGTCTACGTGGCGCGCGTGCAGAACGTCTCATGCTGGATGTCTGGGTCCCACGTTCTCTGTGTATAACTTAACGTAGCGCGATGACCTTTTCACCGATGACCACAGGCGCGAAGACTAACAACCGATGACCTCTCGCGCGAAGGCTAACAACCGATGACCTCTCGCGCGAAGGCTAACAACCGATGACCTCTCGCGCGAAGGCTAACAACCGATGACCTCTCGCGCGAGGGCTTGCAACCGATGACCTCTCGCGCGAAGGCTAACAACCGATGACCTCTCGCGCGAGGGCTAGCAACCGATGACCTCTCCCCCTGATGATGCCCGCATGCCCCTCGCGCCCAGGCGATCCTGCATGCCTTGCGCCCTGGCGATGCTCGATGACACATCGCCACGCCTTCCTGGAGGTTCTTCATTCCACTATGTTACATCCAAGGTATTCTCTCCACAAGGCTTGGTGACGTCGGTAGCTTCACACTTCCAAGAGTTGATTAGCACAAGTCCTCGTGCGCCCAAGCGTGTAACGTTAAGGATGATTCTCTTATGCTCAAGTATAGAGCTTCGCCTGCCCAGCGTATCCAAGGTTTAACCTACACCTTGATACGCGTGGCCTTTGGGACGTACCAGGGTTGATCCAACATTTTGGCTACACACTAAGTGTAGTTTCGGCGATTAGGTGTACTCTAGGCGACAGGCTACTAGGTACACACAGGCGATAGGCGTTCAAGCATAATCTAGGCGATAGGCGTTCAAGCATAAGCTAGGCGATAGGCGTTCAAGCATAAGCTAGGCGATAGGCGTTCAAGTGCCAGAGAAGTTGGAGATCGCCTACCCGCTTAATAACGGCGATCTCGTAGTTTTCTCAGCTATACATTCCTTCCTTTATATTTAAATAAACACGTGCTTCGAATTTATTTATAATATAACACTTTTATTCCAATATAAACTTCTAGGTTCTTACACCTCACCCACGACTTCTTACAGCGAGGTTGAGGCAAGAGGGGTCGTCGAGAAGAACTTTTCTTCCCCAAAACACAGGCGTCATAGTTGGTGTTCAGACCCTCTATGCACTCAGCGCTGGTGTGGCAGAGAAGTGCAGCGACGCCAGAAGCGCGATGACTGATCGGTGGTGCACTAACATGCTAGTCGGTGGTCGGGGGTAGAAGCAAGTTCTGCTGCGTGAAGCCGAAGCGTTTAGGCCCGTTAAGTCAGTCATCCAGCACGAAGTTATGTTGAAGGCAATGCTAAGGTAACAGTTAGCCGTGATCAAGTCAGAGGCCAAGTTTGAGGGGTTGCAGTTAGATCGCGCTAAAGCCTAAGCTATTTAACAGTTAGTCACATGCAGAGAGTTAAAGAGAAGAAACGCAGCGAAGCCTAGCGCGTTTGAGAAGAAGAAAACAGGGAAGGTGAATCTCTAGATGATCCAGAGAGATGCTTTGAATGTTTGAAGGCGAAGAAGAAGGAATGAAACAGTGTTAGTACCAGAGTGTGCGCTTCTGTAGACTACCAGAAGACGATTTCTTAGTCTCTTCGCTGAGAACAAGTTCACAGCTCGAGACTGGGGGGCTTGTGATCTGGTCGGTCATCGGTATTCGATGATATCAGCAGCAGTTGACCACGTGGACCATTCACAGGGTAACACGTGGTAGAGGATAGCAGGTGAATCAGGGAGGCGATCACTTAGAATGGTAATCGCCTGTCGCCTGTGATGATGAGTAATCGCCTATCGCCTTGAGGATGAGTAATCGCCTATCGCCTTGAGGATGAGTAATCGCTCCTCCCGGTATGGATCAGTAGTCGCCTAGATTGCACATGATCGCCGTGTGTTAAGGTTAGGAGATCAGGTGGTCAGCAAGTCGCCGAAAGAGCACATCGCCGGGTGTTTGAGAAGACTTGGCAAGCACTTGTTGTATGGTCTAAGTACAGAGGATAAGTGGCATATCTGCCACCATGTGTAGTGTGAGCTGCAATGCCCAGGGTTAACCAGCTCGCCATGTTTAGGTTGCGCCCAGAGTAGCCTGTGTACTAAGCTACTCCCTGTGTGGATAACTTAGTCGCAGGGGCACAGTGGAAGTAACGTTTCAGCTGCAGATACTCCAGATGGTGACACGTGTACAACCAGATGTTATCCACGTGTCAAGAGGAATAACCGTCAGGAGAGAGAAAGACTCAGGTATATATACGAAACTCTTAACGAAATTGAGAGAGGTTTTTTACAGATTCTTACAGCTTACACATTTGAGAGTTTCAGTTACACACGAGTCTCACAGAGAGATTCAGATATAGTTTTGGTGTTCCTGTTGCCTAACTTGAGCGTCGGAGCTACACCGGCTGCCAGAGGCGCCGTCTGTGTGTTTTGCAGGCAGCGTTTGGAGTTCCGGCAATGGTTCTTGGAGCGTTCCTGCAGAACAGAAGTCTAGACGAAGGAGTGACGAGGCAATCCTCCACGTTCGAGTCAAGCGGCAGGATCACAACAGAAGCGTGCGCATCCCTCTGGATCATCTAGAGATTCACCTTCTCTGTTTTCTTTACTTCAACCGCGCTACGGTTCGCTGCGTTTCTTCTCTTTAACTCTCTGCATGTGACTAACTGTTAACTAGCTTAGGCTTTAGCGCGATCTCACTGCAACCCCTCAAACTTGGCTTCTGACTTGATCACGGCTAACTGTTACCTTAGCATTGCCTTCAACATAACTTCGTGCTGGATGACTGACTTAACGGGGCCTAAACGCTTCGGCTTCACGCTGCAGAACTTGCTTCTACCACCGACCACCGACTAGCATGTTAGTGCGCCACCGATCAGTCATCGCGCTTCTGGCTTCGCTACACTTCTTTGCCACACCAGCGCTGAGTGCATAGAGGGCCTGAACACCAACTATGACGCCTGTGTTTTGGGGAAGAGAACTGCTTCTCGACGACCCCTCTTGCCTCAACCTCGCTGTAAGAAGTCGTGGGTGAGGTCTTGCTTCTCTCACCTCAGCCTCACTGCACAAAGTCGAGGTGAGGACTAGGTTCTCTTGCCTCAACCTTGCTGTAAGAAGCAGAGGAAGAGGACTTTTCTCTCGCCTCAACCTTGCTGTGAAAAGCAGAGGAAGAGGACTTGGTTTTCTTGCCTCAACCTTGCTGTAAGAAGCAGAGGAAGAGGACTTGGTTCTCTTGCCTCAACCTTGCTGTAAGAAGCAGAGGAAGAGGACTTTTCTTCTTGCCTCAACCTTGCTGTAAAAAGCAGAGGAAGAGGACTTGGTTCTCTTGCCTCAACCTTGCTGTAAGAAGCAGAGGAAGAGGACTTTTCTTCTTTCTCGCCTATCCTTGCTCAAAGGCAAGGCGGTCTTCCTCTTTCTCGCCTACACTTGCTCAAAGGCAAGGAGGTCTTCCTCTGTTGCCTACACTTGCTCAAAGGCAAGGAAGACTTCCTCTGTTCTCGCCTGCACTTGCTCAAAGGCAAGGAGGTCTTCCTCTTTCTCGCCTACACTTGCTCAAAGGAAAGGAGGACTTCCTCTGTTGCCTGCACTTGCTCAAAGGCAAGGAGGACTTCCTCTGTTTCCTGCACTTGCTCAAAGGCAAGGAGGACTTCCTCTGTTGCCTGCACTTGCTCAAAGGCAAGGAGGTCTTCCTCTTTCTCGCTTACACTTGCTCAAAGGCAAGGAAGTCTTCCTCTGTTGCCTACACTTGCTCAAAGACAAGGAGGACTTCCTCTGTTCTCGCCTGCACTTGCTCAAAGGCAAGGAGGACTTCCTCTGTTGCCTGCACTTGCTCAAAGGCAAGGAGGACTTCCTCTGTTGCCTGCACTTGCTCAAAGGCAAGGAGGACTTCCTCTGTTGCCTGCACTTGCTCAAAGGCAAGGAGGTCTTCCCCTTTCTCGCCTGCACTTGCTCAAAGGCAAGGAGGTCTTCCTCTGTTGCCTACACTTGCTCAAAGGCAAGGAGGACTTTCCTCTGTTCTCGCCTGCACTTGCTCAAAGGCAAGGAGGTCTTCCTCTTTCTCGCCTACACTTGCTCAAAGGCAAGGAGGACTTCCTCTGTTGCCTGCACTTGCTCAAAGGCAAGGAGGTCTTCCCCTTTCTCGCCTGCACTTGCTCAAAGGCAAGGAGGTCTTCCTCTGTTCTCGCCTGCACTTGCTCAAAGGCAAGGAGGACTTCCTCTTTCTCGCCTACACTTGCTCAAAGGCAAGGAGGACTTCCTCTGTTGCCTGCACTTGCTCAAAGGCAAGGAGGACTTCCTCTGTTGCCTGCACTTGCTCAAAGGCAAGGAGGACTTCCTCTGTTGCCTGCACTTGCTCAAAGGCAAGGAGGACTTCCTCTGTTCTCGCCTGCACTTGCTCAAAGGCAAGGAGGTCTTCCTCTTTCTCGCCTACACTTGCTCAAAGGCAAGGAGGACTTCCTCTGTTGCCTGCACTTGCTCAAAGGCAAGGAGGACTTCCTCTGTTGCCTGCACTTGCTCAAAGGCAAGGAGGTCTTCCCCTTTCTCGCCTGCACTTGCTCAAAGGCAAGGAGGTCTTCCTCTGTTGCCTACACTTGCTCAAAGGCAAGGAGGACTTCCTCTGTTCTAGCCTGCACTTGCTCAAAGGCAAGGAGGTCTTCCTCTTTCTCGCCTACACTTGCTCAAAGGAAAGGAGGACTTCCTCTGTTGCCTGCACTTGCTCAAAGGCAAGGAGGACTTCCTCTGTTGCCTGCACTTGCTCAAAGGCAAGGAGGACTTCCTCTGTTGCCTGCACTTGCTCAAAGGCAAGGAGGACTTCCTCTGTTGCTTGCACTTGCTGAAAGGCAAGGAGGTCTTCCCCTTTCTCGCCTGCACTTGCTCAAAGGCAAGGAGGTCTTCCTCTGTTGCCTACACTTGCTCAAAGGCAAGGAGGTCTTCCTCTGTTGCCTCAACCTTGCTGTAAGAAGCGAAGGAAGAGGACTTGGTTCTCTTGCCTCAACCTTGCTGTAAGAAGCAGAGGAAGAGGACTTTTCTCTCTCCTCAACCTTGCTGTAAGAAGCAGAGGAAGAGGACTTTCTCTCTTGCCCCAACCTTGCTGTATAAAGCAGAGGAAGAGGACTTTCACTCTTGCCCCAACCTTGCTGTATAAAGCAGAGGAAGAGGACTTTCTCTCGCCTGCACCTTGCTATACAAAGTCGAGGGAGGACTTTCTCTCTTGCCCCAACCTTGCTGTATAAAGCAGAGGAAGAGGACTTTCTCTCGCCTGAACCTCGCTGTACAAAGTCGAGGGAGGACTTTCTTCTCTATTGCCCCAACCTTGCTGTATAAAGAAAAGGAAGAGGACTTTCTCTCGCCTGCACCTCGCTGTAGAAAGTCTAGGGAGGACTTTCTTCTCTTGCCCCAACCTTGCTGTATAAAGCAGAGGAGGAGGACTTTCTCGTGGGTGCACGCTCCCAGGGGGGCGCCAGGCGTGGCTGTCTAAGCGCACTCACCAGGCGCATCCTGCCTACACGGCCTCATCGCGCGTTCACTGTGTGAGTGCATGCACGTCCCCACCGGCGAGGAGCTCTTCTTCAAGAATCATGCGAGGTGCATGCTTAACGCTCTCATTGGGAACTTGGGTTCCAGCTTAACACGTGTTAGCAAGACCCCGATGACCATGAACGGACCGAGCACTCACTCTCTACATGCACCGACGGCTGATCGCGGTCTGCATGCACTGATGGCTGATCGCGCTCTACATCCAGGCGCTTATCTAGGGGCTGATCTATGGGTGGTGGCCACTCGGTAACTGATCACCGATCACCTGTATTTGCACCTGTGGCAAGGAGAGCTTTGAACTGGGAATTACTTGCACACTTTATGTACTGAAAATCTTTTATTGGGTGGCATCGTTAAAAAGAGTGCCCCCTGATCTGCTCAACTGTTTAATACACTAAGTGTGTGTACAGCGCGATAGCGCATCTACTTTACAGCTTAACCAAAGTAAGAAACAAGCGTGTAGCATTCTACATCCTAGGAATAGCTGCTCCATCCAGAGTCTCCAGCCGGCAAGCTCCATTCTCCAGCGTCTCAACCACTCTGGATGGGTCTCCTTTATCCGGCGATAACCGCCCTGGCGATGCACACACGTGGGGCGATCATGCCTTCCGCTTCAGCTCTGGGAGGCCCCCAAGTGTAGCCTCTTCCATCACCTCACCTCCCCAAACACAGGGAGTTCATGCTGCTGGTCGCCTTCCTGGGACCCCGAAGCGCGATCACCTTGTGTCTTCTGCAGATAATCAGTCAGGAACCCTGTCTTCACCAACTCAGCAAGCTGACGCCCCAACACCAGGCAGGTACGGAGTGTATGTCCATAAGCTTGATGGAATTCACACCACTCATCCTTCCTCCCTCCAAGTACCCTGTCGGTTTTCTCTGGCACATGGAGTCTTGCTGCCACAGCAGGGATGGCGATCAGCTCCGCCAAACTTATCATGAAATCATACCTGGGGGGTGCGTTGCTTGCACGCCCCCTGGTCTGGTCCTTCCTGGGTGCATAAGGGCGCGACCTTCCCTGCTCCTTCCTCCCTTCCTTGATCTCATGCACCCGCGCCTGCTGCTGCTGATTCCCCTGACCTCCACGTGGCTTCGACGGTGCAGCACTTCCTCTCTTCTCAGAGACCTCTGTCTCTGCTACTATGTGTGCCACCGCGCGTCGCCGTATCTCGGTGAAGGTGGCAGGGTGGCTCCTGATGAGCGATTCACTGAAAGGACCAGGGAGGACACCTCTCTTGAACGCATGCACCAGCATGTCCTCCTCCTTGACGGGCAATCTGATGGAGATCAAGTAGAAGAGGATTTTACTAATGGAGGAAGAGGTCATCCACCCAAGCATTTAAAATTCTTCTTACTAGTCTTCTTAAAAAGTAGAACAGTTTGGGTTCTCTTGAAAATTCAAAAGATAGTAGTATAAATAAATCTTTGTAAATACTCTTGTATAAATTTGTAAATAATATAGAAATATCCTTAGGAGTATGCCAAAGAGGAAAACCAAAAGAAACCTCTAAATGTAAGGCATTTTAGGCACTTTCTTTAGGAAAAAGTGGAAAAAGTGACTTTTCTACTCCTTTCTCTCTTAGGCACTAGAAGGAGCTAGAAGAGTGACTCTTCCCACTCCTTCCTCTTTGTAACATGACCAGCCCTCTCCATTATAAATAGGGGTGCTTGGTACTTTGAATAAAGAAGTTGAAAGTTAGAAGAAAAGAAACTATCTTGAAATTGAGAAAGAGTGAGTTTGTGAGACTTGTCTCTTCTTCTCCTTCATGTCTTATCTTGTGAGCTTTGGAGACTCTCAAGTGGCGGCACCACCCACTCATCTTGGAAGAACCACCCTCCAAGTGGCGTGAATCACATCTCCAAAAGGCTACAACCACATAAGTCATTTCTATTCATCTTCTAAAAATACCCATTTATGTTTTCTTGTAGTTTTTCCATTTTTAATCGGTTCAATTTTTCCATGAGTTGTTTCCTTTCATTTGCTGCCATTGTTCTGCACTTTGTTTGGTTTATTTCCTTGTTTTCTTGCTGTTTTAATTTCGTCCAAACCATGGGTTTCCATATACATGTGTTGTTCTTGTTTTCCATCCATGGGTTTTTTGTTCTTTGATGAGTTTCTTGTGATTTTCTAATTCCTATTGAATTTCAATCAGTATTTTCACTTCTTCTTGGTGTTCTTATGATGTTCTTGTGTTTCCTTTGAAGTTTGGTACTGTTCTTGAATTACCCATTCATATTCCATTGTTATCTTACACTGCAAGTTACCTATTCATGTGTTTTTAGTATGAACCTTTGTTTTCTTGAGTAGAAACTCTATTAATTGTTCTTTAGAATTTTGATCCTAATTCTTGAAAGTGTCATGAATACAATGAAACCTATATCAACTCAACCCAAACCAAGAAAGGTTCATAAGAGACTCACATCACAATCTCACCACTTGCGCCCCAAAGCGATTGAGGTAGCCCTTCAACGGCTCCCCCTGATTCTGGCGCACGTCAAACAGGTCATAGGACACCACTGGCGCCGGTCGGTTGATGATGTACTGCTCCATGAACAGCTTCGCAAACTGATGGAAGGAAGTAACGTGGCCCTCTGGCAGGCTCACTAACCACTCCATAGCCACTCCGCTCAGCGTACTCATGAACATCTTGCAGTACACAGCATCTGAACCTCCAGTCAGCATCATTTGAGTGTGGAAGGCTGTCAGGTGTGCTTCTGGATCTTCCACCCCCGTGAACGACGCTTTCAGTCCCACCAGAATGGGAGGCACCGCCGTGTTCATGATCTCGGGGGAGAAAGGCATAGGGAATGCTCTAGGAGGCGATGACGGCGTCGACGTCCTCTCTTCAACTGCGCGCTCCTTCTGCACCTGCAATTCCCTACGCAGCTCTTCATTCATACGGTTCAACTCTTCGTTTCTTCTCTGCGATGCAGTCTGCTCTGCACGTATTTTCTCTTGCTCAGCTCTCGATTCCGCGACGCTATCTTGCAGCGCGCATCATCTCCACTGCCTGCGCCATGGTAACAGCTCCTTCTTCAGCAGATGGTGCAGGTGAGGTTTGCCTGGTTCTTCTACTCATCTCCTCTACACTTCGACGTAACCTCACTTCGACGAAATGATCAAGAAGCTCCAAGAAACTTCAAGAAACCTCAAGAAACTTCAAGAACTGCGACGTGGATGGGAACAAAATTCACACGGGTCCCACGGTGGGCGCCAATGATCCTGTCGCTTGACTCGAACGTGGAGGATTGCCTCGTCACTCCTTCGTCTAGCCTTCTGTTCTGCAGGAACGCTCCAAGAACCACCACCGGAACTCCAAATGCTGCCTGCAAAACACACAGACGGCGCCTCTGGCGGCCGTTGTAGCTCCGATGCTCAAGTCAGGCAACAGGAACACCAAAACTATATCTGAATCTCTCTGTGAGACTCGTGTGTAACTGTAAACCCTCAAATGTGTAAGCTGTAAGAATCTGTAAAAACTCTCTCTAATTTCATTAAGAGTTTCGTATATATACCTGAGTCTTTCTCTCTCCTGACGGTTATTCCTCTTGACACGTGGATAACATCTGGTCATACACGTGTCACCATCTGGAGTACCTGCAGCTGAAACGTTACTTCCACTGTGCTCCTGCGACTAAGTTATCTACACAGGGAGTAGCTTAGTACACAGGCTACTCTGGGCGCAACCAAGTCTTCTCAGACACCCGGCGATGTGCTCTTTTGGCGACTTGCTGACCACCTGATCTCCTAACCTTCACACACGGCGATCATGTGCAATCTAGGCGATTATTGATCCATACCGGCGATGAGCGACCATTCATGATCCGAGGCATCCTTGAGAGGAGACATATCTGCAAAATCATCCTCACCTCCATTTGTTTTATTGGAGTCAAGTTGACCTAAGAGTGACCCTGCATTAGTCCCGCTAGGAACATCAATTATATTACCAATAGGGCCTTCCACAAGCGTCGACTGTGGATCTTTCTTCTGATACTCTTTATGTTGTTTAGGAACCACTGGGCCCTCACAACTTTCCCCTGTTCCTGTTAATCAAGAATTTTCTTCTGAGAAGACTTATGTTGAGATCTAGTAACAACCCTGAGCATGAATCACGTGACATTGGGCCAGTTCATGCCCAATCATCTTATAGTGAGAGCTAAATGGAGGGAGTCATTCATATTCCACATCGGCTATAAGCGACACCTTCCCCAAAACACCACTAGTTAGCCATGTTTGAAAAGGTTTTCCAAAAAAACAAAAACTAGAATATTTTTCTAGAACCTAGCTCTTGATTCCAATTGTTAGCATTGATGGCTTAAAACAAGAGGGGGGTGAATTGTTTTCAAAATATTTTCGCAAATATTTGATTAAGAATGAATCTTTATCAAACAAACACAGATAAGCAATCAGAGAAGCAATCCAACAATGAACATAGAAACTGTTAGAGAATTATAACCGGTTAAAATATCATTTTAATTGGTTGTTCTTATAACAACAGAAGCAATTTATATCAAATAGTTTCAAATGAAGGCAGAGATAGAGACATACGAACACAGAGAGTTATACTGGCTCACTCACACGTTGAGCTACATCCATTTCTCAGAAAACTATCTGAGTTCCACTAGTAATCAACCTGATTACAATCACACACTCACCAAATAAGTGGTATTGAATCACACAAGAACACCCCCTTCTTTTGGCTTAACCACACCACAAATCAGAACAATCCTCTGACTCTGTGAACCACAATTCTTTATAGATTTATCAAAGACAAGAACTATACAAGGATAGAAAACACTTGAAGATTATAGCAGGAAATCCTAAGACAGATCTTGAAAAACTCAGCAAAGCTTGGTAGCTGATCCTGCCGCGGACTTGAACGTGGAGTATGTGCCTCGTCACTCCTTCGTCTAGCCTTCTGCAACTGCGTGTTCTGCAAGAACGCTCCAAGAACCTCCTCCGGGACTCTCGACGATGCCTGCAAAATAACACAGACGGTACCTCTAGCGGCCGTGTGCACTCCGACGCTCAAGTCAGGCAACAGGAACACCAAAAACTATCACTCAATCTCTCTGTGAGACTCGTGTGTGCTTAAATCCACCCTCTGTTATCACTGTGCAACGTGTAGAAACGCTCCCACAGTGACTCAGAGAAAACTGTGTGTAACTGTCAAAACTGTAAGAAGTGTAAATCTGTGTAAGACTGTGTCAGAATCCCTTTACCTTACATGAGGTGGAGTACCTTTATACCTGGGCCGCGCCTCTCTCTCAGATGGTGACACGTGGAGGCATGCGACTGGCATCTGACCGTTCACGTATCACACCTGAAGGGCTCTTGGGCTTTCTCTGTGCGGCTAAGTTATCCTCTGGCAGAGTAACTTAGCGCCTTTCTTCTCTCTGACTGAGTGCATGCTCCCAGGAGAGCCCCTGGCGTGGCTGGTCTGAGCGCACACGCCAGGCGCATCCTGCCTGCATGGCCTCATCGCGCGGTACTATGCATGTAATGGGCTAAGAGAAACACTAATCACTGTCCAACTTAACTAGCTCCCTTACGCCATCCTCATGCACGACCCCACCTGCGAGCAGCTCTTCTTCTTCTATTCTGGCATCCTGCGAGGTGCATGCGTAACGTTCCCCCTGGGAGTCTGGGTCCCAGTTTAACACGTGTTCGCAAGAAACCACGATGACCGATCTCGCTCTGCATGCACCAATGACCAAGCGGTGCCCCATTACTATCCACCGATGACCGTGCAGTGGCTCATGATCTTCCACCGACGTCCGTGCGATGCCTCATGACCTTCCACTGACGTTCGTGCGGTGCCTCATGACCTTCCACCGACGTCCGTGCGGTGCCTCATGACTTTCCACCGACGTCCGTGCGGTGCCTCATGACTTTCCACTGACGTTCATGCAGTGTCTCATTACTCCATCGACCGACCGATGCTTCGTCACTTCACGCGACCTGTTTCCAGGCGCTCATCTAGGAAACGCTCTGGGGGTGGCGGCCACTGGGCAACTGACCACCGATCGCCTTCCTGAGGGATCTCCTCCCTGATTCTCCTGCTATCTCGTTCCATGTGGCACCCTGTGATTGGTCCACATGGTCATCTGTTGCTGACGTCATTGACTAACAATGACCGACCGGATCACAAGCCCCCCAGTCTCGAGCTGTGAACTTGTTCTCAGCGAAGAGACTAAGTGGTCGATGGCAAGCTCATTCCTTCTTCTTTGAGCTTCCTCTCTTGCAACTTCTTCTCCTGTGTAATCTCTTTTTTCTACGACATAACTTGTGTATAAACTTCTCAGCTGTAAAGGCTTTCTGTTACTGACCTCAATTGGATGAAATCTATCTGCTTCAGCTACTTGTTTCTCTCTCCATCCTTAACTCTCTCTGCATGCGACTAACTGTTAGCTAGCTTAGGCATTCGCACGATCGCCCCTTTAGACTGGGTTTCTGACTCGATCACGATTGATTGTCTGTTACTTTAGCATTGTCTTCAACAGCTCTTATGCATAACTTCATATTGGATGACTGATGATCCCACTCTCGGCTGATAAGCCCCAAAAGACCTCCTCCTTAACCTTTGGCGATGGGAGATTCTACCTGAGTCGACCTTGACCGACAAGCCAAGGAAAGCCCCCCTGGCGAGTTGGCCTCGTGCGCCACATTGATGCGGACAATACTACTCTTTCTCGCCCCAGCCTCGCTGTAAGAAGTCGAGGGAGAGGTCTTGTTCACTCGCCTCAACCTTGCTGTAAAAAGCAGAGGAAAAGGACTTTCTCTGTTGCCTCAACCTTGCTGTAAAAAGCGGAGGAAAAGGACTTGGTTCTCTTGCCTCAACCTTGCTGTAAGAAGCAGAGGAAGAGGACTTTTCTCTTGCCTCAACCTTGCTGTAAAAAGCAGAGGAAGAGGACTTTCCTCTCGCCTCAACCTTGCTGTAAAAAGAAGAGGGAAAGGACTTTCGCTCTTGCCCCAACCTTGCTGTATAAAGCAGAGGAAGAGGACTTTCTCTGTTGCCTCAACCTTGCTGTAAAAAGCGGAGGAAAAGGACTTGGTTCTCTTGCCTCAACCTCGCTGTAAGAAGTCAAGGTGAGGACTTTTCCTCATGCCTCAGCCTCGCAGTACAAAGTCGAGGTGAGGACTTTTTTCTTTCTCGCCTCAGCCTCGCTGTACAAAGTCGAGGTGAGGACTTTTCTCCTCTGGCCCATGCCTCGCTGTACAAAGTCGAGGGAGAGGACTTTCTCTTGCCTGCACCTCGCTGTATAAAGTTGAGGGTGAGGACTTTCTCTCGCCTGCACCTCGCTGTACAAAGTCGAGGGAGGACTTTCTTCTCTCGCCCATACCTCGCTGTACAAAGTCGAGGGAGAGGACTTTCTCTCATGCCTCAGCCTTGCTGTACAAAGTCGAGGTGAGGACTTTTTTCTCTCTCGCCTCAGCCTCGTTGTACAAAGTCAAGGTGAGGACTTTTCTCTGTTGCCTCAACCTTGCTGTAAGAAGCGAAGGAAGAGGACTTTTCCTCTTGCCTCAACCCTGCTGTATAAAGCAGAGGAAGAGGGCTTTCACTCGCCTGCACCTCGCTGTACAAAGACGAGGGAGAGGACTTTCTTCTCTGGCCCATGCCTCGCTGTACAAAGTCGAGGGAGAGGACTTTCTCATGGGTGCACGCTCCCAGGGGAGCGCCAGGCGTGGCTGTCTAAGCGCACTCACCAGGCGCACCCTGCCTGCATGGTCTCACCGCACGTTCTCTGAGTGAGTGCATGCTCCCAGGAGAGCACCTGACGTGGCTGGTCTGAGCGCACTCGCCAGGCATATCCTGCCTGCATGGTCTCATCGCACGTCCTCCGTGTTAGTGCATGCTCCCAGGAGAGCACCTGACGTGGCTGGTCTGAGCGCACTTGCCAGGCGCATCCTGCCTGCATGGCCTCATCGTGCGGTTCCATGCACGTCCCTACCGGCGAGCAGCTCTTCTTCTGAAATCATGCGAGGTGCATGCGTAACGCTCTCGCTGGGAACTTGGGTCCCAGCTTAACACATGTTAGCAAGCCCCGATGACCGATCTGCTTCTGGAATCATGCGAGGTGCATGCGTAACGCTCTCGCTGGGGGCCTGAGTCCCAGCTTAACACGTGTTGGCAAGACCCCGATGACCATGTGCCGAAGGGCGCTCTGCATGCCCCGGCGGCTGATCGCGCTATACCCAGGCGCTCGTCTAAGTATTGGTCTGCGGGTGGTGGCCACTCAGTAACTGACCACCAATTGCCTGCATTTGCGCCTGGGGCAAGGATAGCTTTGAACTGGGAATTACTTGCACACTTTATGTACTGAAAATATTTTATTGGGTGGCATCGTTAAAAAGAGTGCCCCCTGATCTGCTCAACTGTTTGCAGTATACCAACTAAGTGTGTGTACAGCGCGAAAACGCATATTCTTTACAACTTAACTGAAATAGAAACACAAGTGTGTAGCGTTCTACGTCCTGGGGATAGCCGTTCCATCCAGAGTCTCCAGCCGACAAGCTCCATCTGGGGATAGCCGTTCCATCCAGAGTCTCCAGCCGACAAGCTCCATCTGGGGATAGCCGTTCCATCCAGAGCCTCCAGCCGACAAGCTCCATTCTCCAACGTCTCAACCACTCTGGATGGGGTCTCCTTTAACCGGCGATGACCACCCTGGTGATGCCTGACTCACGAGGGGTGATCATGCCCTCCGCTTCAGCTTCCACTTGAGCTACTTGGGAGCCCCCCAGCATAGCATCTTCCATCACATCAGGTCCTTATGCACAGGAATTTCATGTTGTTGGTCGCCTGCCTGAGACCCCGAAGCGCGATCACCTTGCGCCTTCTGCAGGTAATCGGTCAGGAATCCTGTCTTCACCAACTCAGCAAGTTGATGCCCCAACGCCAGGCAGGTGCGGAGTGTGTGTCCATAAGCCTGATGGAATTCACACCACTCATCCTTCCTCCCTCCAAGTACCTTGTCAGTTTTCTCTGGTACTTGGAGTCTTGCAGCCACTGCAGGGATGGCGATCAGCTCCGCCAACTCTATCACGAAATCATACCTGGGGGGTGCGCTTGCACGCCCCCTGGTCTGGTCCTTCCCTGGTGCATAACGACGAGGCCTTCCCTGTGCCTTCATTCCTTCCTTGGTCTCATGCACCCGTGCCTGTTGCTGATGCATCCCCTGACCTCCGCGTGGCCTTGACGGTGCAGCATTTCTTCTCTTCTCAGAGACCTCTGTCTCTGCTACTATGTGTGCCACCGCGCGTCGCCGAATCTCAACAAAGGTGACAGGGTGGCTCCTGATGAGCGATTCACTGAAAGGACCAGGGAGGACCCCTTTCTTGAACGCATGCACCAGCATGCCCTCGTCCTTGCTGGGCAACCTCACCACCTGTGCACTGAAACGGTTGAGGAAGTCCTTCAGCGACTCCCCCTGGTCCTGGCGCACATCGAATAGATCGTAGGACACCACCGGTGGAGCTCTGTTGACGACATACTGCTCTGCGAACAGCTTCGCAAACTGATGGAAAAAGGTGACGTGGCCCTTTGGCAGGCTCACGAACCAGTTCATGGCTACCCCGCTCAGTGTGCTCTTGAATATCTTGCAGTACACAGCATCTGAACCTCCAGTCAGCATCATCTGAGTGTGGAAAGCTGTCAGGTGTGCTTCTGGATCTTCCACCCCCGTGAACGACGCTTTCAGTCCCACCAGATTGGGAGGCACCACCGTGTTCATGATTTCGGGGGAGAAAGGCATAGGGAATGCTCTCGGAGGCGACGGTGGCATCGACGTCCTCTCTTCAACTGCGCGCTCCTTCTGCGCCTGCAATTCCCTACGCAGCTCTTCATTCATACGGTTCAACTCTTCGTTTCTTCTCTGCGATGCAGTCAGCTTTGCATGCATGTTCTCTTGCTTAGCTCTCGATTCCGCGTCGCTATCTTGTAGCGCGCGCATCATCTCCACTACCTGCACCATGGTAACAGCTCCTTCTTCAGCAGATGGTGCAGGTGAGGTTTGCCTGGTTCTTCTACTCATCTTCTCAACACTTCGACGTAACTTCAAGAAAACTCTAAGAAACTTCGACGAAAAGATCAAGAAGCTCCAAGAAACTTCAAGAAACCTCAAGAAACTTCAAGAACTGCGAGAACCGTGAGAACTGTGATGCAGATGGGAACAAGTTTCACACGGGCCCCACGGTGGGCGCCAAATGATCCTGCCATGGACTTGAACATGGAGTATGTGCCTCGTCACTCCTTCGTCTAGCCTTCTGCAACTACGTGTTCTGCAAGAACGCTCCAAGAACCTCCTCCGGGACTCTCGACGATGCCTGCAAAACAACACAGACGGCGCCTCTAGCTGCCGTGTGCACTCCGACGCTCAAGTCAGGCAACAGGAACACCAAAAACTATCACTCAATCTCTCTGTGAGACTCGTGTGTGCTCAAATCCACCCTCTGTTACCACTGTGCAACGTGTAGAAACGCTCCCACAGTGACTCAGAGAAAACTGTGTGTAACTGTCAAAACTGTAAGAAGTGTAAATCTGTGTAAGACTGTGTCAGAATCCCTTTACCTTACATGAGGTGGAGTACCTTTATACCTGGGTCGCGCCTCTCTCTCAGATGGTGACACGTGGAGGCATGCGACTGGCATCTGACCGTTCACGTATCACACCTGAAGGGCTCTTGGGCTTTCTCTGTGCGGCTAAGTTATCCTCTGGCGGAGTAACTTAGCGCCTTTCTTCTCTCTGACTGAGTGCATGCTCCCAGGAGAGCCCCTGGCGTGGCTGGTCTGAGCACACACGCCAGGCGCATCCTGCCTACATGGCCTCATCGCGCGGTGCTATGCATGTAATGGGCTAAAAGAAACACTGATCACTGTCCAGCTTAACTAGCTCCCTTACACCATCCTCATGCACGACCCCACCGACGAGCAGCTCTTCTTCTTCTATTCTGGCATCATGCGAGGTGCATGCGTAACATTCTCGCTGGGAGTCTGGGTCCCAGTTTAACACGTGTTGGCAACAAACCCCGATGACTGATCTCGCTCTGCATGCACCAACGACCGAGCGGTGCCCCATTACTATCCACCGATGACCGTGTGGTGGCTCATGATCCTCCACCGACGTCCGTACGGTGCCTCATGACCTTCCACCGACGTTCGTGCGGTGCCTCATGACCTTCCACCGATGTCCATTCGGTGCCTCATGACTTTCCACTGACGTCCGTGCGGTGCCTCATGACTTTCCACCGACGTCCGTGCGGTGCCTCATGACTTTCCACCGACGTCCGTGCGGTGTCTCATTACTCCATCGACCGACCGATGCTTCGTCACTTCACGCGCCCTATTTCCAGGCGCTCATCTAGGAAACGCTCTGGGGGTGGCGGCCACTAGGCAACTGACCACCGATCGCCTTCCTAAGGGATCTCCTCCCTGATTCTCCTGCTATCTCGTTCCACGTGGCACCCTGTGATTGGTCCACGTGGTCATCTATTGCTGACGTCATTGAGTAACAATGACCAACCGGATCAGTAGCAATCTTGCTCCTTTCAAAAATTGTTATCTCTCTTTTGATCTCAAAATCTCTTTTGTAAAATTGTTATTTTCTTTTTGAAAGCTTGAAAAACTCAGCAAAGCTTGGTAGCAATCTTGCTCCTTTCAAAAATTGTTATCTCTCTTTTGATCTTAAAATCTTTTTTGTAAAATTGTTATTTTCTTTTTGAAAGAAGGGCTATATTTATAGCACTTAAAAACTAGCCGTTTTTGGCACTTTGAATCAGCTAAACCAGTTTTAAAACAGTTAAAACCGTTTTTCAAAAAGTTGTTATGAAGACACACATTTAACCGGTTGAAACCACGAATTAATCGGTTAAATGGGTCAAGCTATTACTTAACACATTCAAAAAGCAATTCCAAAACCCTTGTGCCAGCTAGGTAACAAACAACCGGTTATTTCGAAGATCTAATCGGTTGTTTTCCCTTTGCTTGAAAAAACACTTTGTTTCTTTGAAATCTAATTGATCAAGCAGTGTTGAGATTAGGATCTGATCTTTAACAGAGATTCTAAACACCCTATTCTAAACCCAACACAAAAAGCATTAGATTCTTCAACCTTTAAGAGGATTTGAAAACATCAAAGCTTCCCTTGTTCAACAACCTTAACATTTAACCCAAAGTTCTATTAACCACCTCAATTTGACAATCAGTTTGGGGATGACAAGTAGTAGAAAACAAGAGTTTAGTTCCTAGTTTACCCCATAAAGTCCTTCAAAACTGGCTTAAGAACTTTGAATCTCTGTCAGATACAATACTTCTAGGAAGCCCATGCAAACGAACTACATCCTTGAAGAAGAGATTTGCAATAAAACAAGTATCATCTACTTTGTGGCATGGAATAAAGTGAGCCATTTTAGAAAATTGGTCCACTACCACAAAGATAGAATCCATACCCTTTGATGTCTTAGGAAGACCTAAGATAAAATCCATGGAGATGTCTACCCAAGGCATTGTTGGGATGGGAAGAGGGGTATATAAACCATGGGATTGGACTTTAGACATAGTCTTCCTACATGCTATGCATTTGTCGCAAAAGCTATGTATGGATTTGCGCATGTGGGGCCAAAAGAAATGCTCATGCAATGTGTCTAAAGTGTTAGCTACCCCCAAAGTGTCCCATAAGACCACCCTCATATGCCTCTCTAACAAGAGATTGTCTTAAAGATCCTTGGGAAACACAAAGCCTTTTTCCTTTTGAAAAGGAAACCATCATACATGAAAAAGTCTTTGTGTCCTCCTATGGAGCACTCTTGATAGGTAAGAGAGAAGTCAAGGTCATCTTTATAGATTTCCTTTATGTGATCAAAACCTAAGTATTGAACATCCAAAACGTTTAACAAGGTATACCTTCTTGAAAGTGCATCCGCAACTACATTTATTTTACCTTGTTTATGTTTGATCACATAAGGAAATTGCTCAATGTACTCCACCCACTTAGCATGTCTCTTATTAAGCTTGCTTTGGCCTTTCAAATATTTAAGGGATTCATGATCACTATGGATCACAAATTCCTTTGGAAAAAGATAGTGTTGCCAATTTTGCAAGGCTCTAACAAGAGCATAAAGTTCTTTATCATAAGTGGAGTAATTGAGATGACTCCCCTTGAGTTTCTCACTAAAATAAGCTATGGGGTGGCCCTCTTGAAGGAGGACAGCCCCAATGCCTATGTTGGAGGCATCACACTCTATTTCAAATGTCTTAGCAAAGTTAGGAAGGGCTAAAATGGGGGTCTTAGTCCATTTATCTTTCAAAGTTTCAAAAGCCTCAATTTAGTCTTGTCCCCATTTGAACACCACATCCTTCTTTACTATGGCATTTAGAGGTGCAGTAATGGTGCTAAAGTCTTTCATGAACAACCTATAAAAACTAGCAAGTCCATGAAAACTTCGTACCTCACTAACATTGGTGGTGTTGCCCAATGTTGAATTGCTGCAACCTTTTCTTTATCTACAAGCACCCCGCTGGAACTCACAACAAACCCTAGAAAGTCTATATGATCTAGTGCGAACAAACACTTAGCAAAATTAGCATACAACTTCTCCTTCCTAAGGGTTTCTAAGACTTGCCTAACATGCTTCTCATGATCCTCTAAAGACAAGCTATAAATGAGAATGTCATCAAAATAGACCACTACAAACTTGCCAATGAAAGGCCGTAAAACATGATGCATGAGTCGCATGAAGTTACTTGGAGCATTAGTCAAGTCAAAAGGCATGACTAACCACTCATATAAACCAAATTTGGTCTTAAAGGCGGTTTTCCATTCATCCCCCGGTTTAATCCAGATTTGGTTATAACCACTCTTAAGATCAATTTTGGTAAATATTTGAGACCCATGCAATTCATCCAACAAGTCGTCTAACCTAGGCATGGGATGCTTATACTTAATGGTGATGTTGTTTATGGCACGACAATCCGTACACATCCTCCAACTCCCATCCTTTTTAGGGACAAGAATGATAGGCATAACACATGGACTCATGCTATCTTGCACCCACCCCTTGGCTATTAATTCCTCTACTTGTTGTTGAATCTCTTTGGCCTCAATAAGATTGGTCTAATATGCAGGCCTATTTGGTAAAGAAGCATCGGGAATGAAATCAATTTGGTGCTCAATGCCTCTTAGAGGAGGTAATCCTCTTGGGGGATCTTTAAAAACATCATCAAATTCCTTTACTAAATTGACTAAGCAAGAAGGACTATCTACCACTAGCTTACTCTCAAGGGTCCTAGGGATAGCTATGAAAATATTCTTTTGGGAAAGCATTACCTTTTTTACCTCTTATTGGGAAATGAGAAGGCTTCTCTTAGAATTCTTTTTTTTTTCTTTCTCTCTCTTTTCTTTCATTTTAAGTTAGTCCTCATGGGCTTCCTTTGGTGAGAGAGATTTTAGTGTGATCTTATGCCCATTGAAGTGGAAAGATATTTTGTTGGTAAGGCCATCATGAAGAGTTTTTCGATCATATTGCCATGGCCTACCTAAAAGAATATGAGTAGCTTCCATAGGGACAACATCACACAAGACCTCATCCTTGTATTTGCTAATGGAAAAGGCTATGAGGACTTGCTTATTGACTATGATCTCCCCCTTGTCACTTAACCATTGAAGCTTATAGGGCTTGGCATGAGAGATAGTAGGCAAACTAAGTTTTTCTACTACTCTTGTGCTGGCCACATTCGCACAACTCCCCCATCCACTATTAAAGAAGACAACTTATCATTAATGAGACATCTAGTGTGGAAAATATTTTCTCTTTGACTTTCATCAAAGGGTTTTAAAACTTGTCCTAGCATTCGTCTCACTACTAATAAGTCGCCTTCACATGGACTCTCACTCTCTTCATCACTTGGGGATCGAGAAGGGTTGGGAGACCTAGATCTTTGAGAACTATGATCACTTAGAAATACCCCATCATGCATCATCATATTCTGCTTAGAAAGGACAATTAGAAGCAATGTGACCATAGCCTAAACATTTAAAGCATTTTCTTCTTGAAGTTTTAGTTGGATATTTAGGAGTTGAAGATGAGGGTTTAGAGTCCCTAGGTTTGTAAGTGGACTCCTTGACAAAATTGGAAGAAGTTTTGTTTTTGTTTTTCCAAGAAGAGTGGTAAAAGTCATCATTATGAGAATTGTTAAAAGAGTTTTTCTTTGAAATTTGGGATTTTACCTTGATGGCAAGGTGAACCAACTTTTCTAAAGAGGAGTACTCATAGAGTTCTACCATATCTTCGATATCTCTTCGTAAGCCACTAAAAAATCTAGCCATTATTTATTCCTCACTTTCATGCATGTCAATCTTTGTTAAGGTTGTTTCAAGTTCTTTAAAATAAGCATCCACACTTTGTGTGCCTTGGTGAAGTCGTTGGAGCTTCAACAAGAGGTCATTCCTATAGTGTGGAGGCACAAATCTAGCACGCATGCAGAACTTCAAATCTTCCCAAGAGACCACAACTGGTCTCTTGTTTAAACCAATGAGAGTTTTGTGCCAAGCATAGTCCAAAAATTCTAAGGAGGCTAACCTAACTCTTTGGTCATCTTGGACCTCATGTACATTAAAAATTTGTTCTACTTTAGCCTCCCATCCTAGATACACATCAGGATCACCCTCTCCACTAAAACTAGGAATTTTTACAAATGGTAAATAAGGCTTTGTCACATTTCAGTGCCTATCTTCAAAATTTAGCATTCTCCATGCGTCTTCTTCTTCATGGCTACCATAGTTTAGGTAACTTCTTGATTCATGCCTATGATGATATCTTCTTCCCCTTGATGGTCTTTCATAGGCCACTTCAAGCCTTTGGAGTCTTTCCTCCAATTGCCGCATCTCATCATCTTTTTGTGCATGGTCCTTTTTGCCATCGCCAATTCTCCTATAAGAAAGGCCCTTTGGGGAGAGTGGGGTTTAGAAGATTCTCCATTTGAAAAATGAGCCATTAAAACCAAAACACAAGTAACAAACAATGAGAGAAAAGAAGTTAGTAATAAAACAAGGAAAGGTGCACCACTTATCAATATCACTCCAAGCACTCAAAGAAAGAAATCTTCTTCCCTTAGTCAAGGTCTCTCTTATGGATGAAAATTCTCAAGTGAAAAAGGACAAAGCAAACAACACTTGCTCAAAGTAAAACCACCACAAAACTAGAGGAAAGAAATAAAAGACAAACAAGAAAAGGCTAAACCAAATTTGAATCAAGAGATTAAGACAAACTTTGAAGAAAGATGACAAGCAAGAAAAAGCACAAAAGAAGACTTTAAGAAACTTACTAAACCTTTAACTAAGAAACTTTTCCTTTAGAACTTGTGAAAGCAAAAGGATAAAAAATTCCACAAGGTTGAAAACAATTTGCCAATCAAGTTGAATCCATATTTTGGAAAAGGAAAACTGTAGTGGTTTGGATTCAATATAATTGAACACTTGAAATCATGTGTTTGGAACTTTAAATCAACTCTTACTAAAAACAAGTTTCTAATTACTTTCAAATTTCAAAATTAAAAGCAAGTAAGTAGAAGCAAAACAAGGACTCCTAGAACACTAATGAACATAAGACTCAAAGGAAAAGGCAAGATCAATAAAAGACATAACAAGAAACATATTCTAAACGAAAAATGCTATGAATATGAAAAGGCCGGAAAAAAAAATTCTGCAAGAAAATAAAGGGCTGGAAAATAAAACCAAGAAAATAAATGACAAGAAATTAAAGGTGCTTGAATTTAAAGACAAGAATGTAAAGGTACTTGAATGTAAAGGAATTGTAAATTGCCAAATCAACTTAAGCAATTAAGCATAAGAACCTAAGCTCTGATATCACATGATGTGAGTTGATTTTAGATTGATTCATTTAGGTGACACTTTAGATTTAAGATTGAGATTATTAAGCAATTAAGAGTGAAAAGCCTAAGGAAAATTCCCACTGGACATTAACTTAACAAGTGTTAAGTAGATGTGAAGGTTCATTTCCATAGGGCCAAAAGGAAAAACACAATTATGGGTGAAGATGATGACAATTATGGTGCAGAAATTAAAATAAAGGAAACCATGGCAAACAAGGATAGCCAAATAGGAATAAAGATGCAAAACAAGATCATATTTAGGAATTGAAATGGAATGGAAAAGATGAATGAAAGGAAACTTAGGAGATGAAATTGAAAAAGGGGAAACACGCCACTTGGATTGGTGATTTGCTCCAAGATAAGTGTGAATGCCGCCACTTGAGAGATCTCAATTTCTTACAAGATAAGACAAAGGTTAGGGAGACAAAGCTCACACACTCCAACACAATTTGTTCATAATTTCTTTACTATTACTCAAGCTTGAAAATACAAAGGGGGTGGCCTCCTATTTATAGCATGAGAAGCCTTGGAGAGCATGTGAAAGAGGGTAGGATAGGAAGAGTAAAATATGGTGCGGCTAGGTCATTGACTAGGTCAATGTCGCACCATTCTACCAATTCTAAAAGCTAGGTTTCCTTCCTTAACCTAATGGACTTCTCATGGCCCAAAATGTTAACTTCACCTCCTATTTTTGCTATATGAACCTACTCTACAGAAATTACAAAAAGAGACACAAACTGATGCTCCACTCCCAATGTCTATGCCCTGCTCCTAGTAATCCTCTAAGGTATGGTGGGTGCTGAGATCATGGGTTGGGCTTAGGTCTCAGGCGCCCTCTCTCCTTGGTCCTCATCAAGAATGAATATAATATTAAGTACAAATACATGTTTTCCCTTTTATTGGTAAAGTAAATACAAAAGTTGGTGGACCCTTGAATACAATGGGACAAACTACATTAAGAAACCATCCACCAAATTGGACCAAAAAAGTTAATATGAGGCAACACATGACCATCAATAAAGAAATTTTATACATCCCACATCCCAATGCAATTTTACTTTTTCTTTTGAAAGGCCCTAGTTGAACTTGCTTGAGAGCCTATAATAGGTGCCTCCATGTGCGTGATGGAAAATCTGGTGTTCTTCTTCCTTGTTGGTTGAGCTCTTGCGAATATGCTTTGTGATAGTATTGTAGGCCTTAAACAAGAGGGGGTGAATTTTTTTTAAAAGATTTTCGTAAATATTGAAGGTGGAGTGAAAGCCAATGAAGAATCAAAGAAGAAGAAACCAATTCAGCAAAGAAACAAATTTTTTTCCATATGTTTCCAGAAAATCAACTAGTTGTTTATGCGAATCAACCGATTGGTTTTATAAGCAGTTGTTCCGGTCGGTCATCGGTAGTCAATGACATCAGCAGCAGTTGACCACATGGACCATTCGCAGAGTAACACGTGGTAGAGGATAGCAGGCGAATCAGGGAGGCGATCACTCAGAATAGTAATCGCCTATCGCCTGTGATGTTGAGTAATCGCCTGTCGCCTTGAGGTGAGTACTCGCCTATCGGCTTGAGGATGAGTAATCGCCTATCGCCTTGAGGTGAGTAATCGCCTATCGACTTCAGGATGAGTAATCGCTCATCGCCGGTATGGATCAGTAATCGCCCAGATTGCACATGATCGCCGTGTGTTAAGGTTAGGAGATCAGGTGGTCAGCAAGTCACCGAAAGAGCACATCGCCGGGTGTTTGAGAAGACTTGGCAAGCACTTGTTGTATGGTCTAAGTACAGAGGATAAGTGGCATATCTGCCACCATGTGTAGTGTGAGCTGCAATGCCCAGGGTTAACCAGCTCGCCATGTTAAGGTTGCGCCCAGAGTAGCCTGCGTACTAAGCTACTCCCTGTGTGGATAACTTAGTCGCAGGGGCACAGTGGAAGTAACGTTTCAGCTGCAGATACTCCAGATGGTGACACGTGTACGACTAGATGTTATCCACGTGTCAAGAGGAATAATCGTCAGGAGAGAGAAAGACTCAGGTATATATACAAACTCTTAACGAAATTGAGGGAGGTTTTTACAGATTCTTACACCTTACACACTTGAGAGTTTCAGTTTCACACGGGTCTCACAGAGAGATTCAGATATAGTTTTGGTGTTACTGCTGCCTGTCTTGAGCGTCGGAGCTACAACGGCCGCTAGAGGCGCCGTCTGTGTGTTTTGCAGGCAGCGTTTGGAGTTCCGGCGGTGGTTCTTGGAGCGTTCCTGCAGAACAGAGGGCTAGACGAAGGAGTGACGAGGCAATCCTCCACGTTCGAGTCAAGCGGCAGGAACATCAGGCGTCCACTGTGGGGCCCGTGTAAATCTGGTTCCCATCCACGTCGCAGTTCTTGAAGTTTCTTGAGGTTTCTTGAAGTTTCTTGGAGCTTCTTGATCATTTCGTCGAGGTTTCTTGAAGTTACATCGAAGTGCAGAGGAGATGAGTAGAAGAACCAGGCAAACCTCACCTGTGTCATCTGCTGAAGAAGGAGCTGTTACCATGGCGCAGGTAGTGGAGATGATGCGCGCGCTGCAAGATAGCGTCGCGGAATCGAGAGTTGAGCAAGAAAGGATGCGTGCAGAGCTGACTGCATCGCAAAGAAGAAACGAAGAGTTGAACCGTATGAATGAAGAGCTGCGTAGGGAATTGCAAGAGCAGAAGGAGTGTAAGGACCTGAAAAATTAAATTGGAATAAAAGAGTTATATTTTAAATGAATTCTATGCATGTTTTATTTAAAATAAAAAGGGAAGGAAAGTGTAGTTTAGAAGATTATAAGATTTCCTTGTTAGTACATAATCGCCGGTCGCCTAGACTACACGTCATCGCCAGGGCACGAGGCATGCAGACGTCGCCAGGGCGCGATGCATGCGGGCATCGCCAAGGCGCGAGGCATGCAGACGTCGCCAGGGCGCGATGCATGCGGGCATCATCAGGGCGCGAGGCATGCGGGCATCTTCCAGGGGGAGACATCGGTCGTCCGCCAGGAAGAGGTCATCGGTGGATAGCCTTCGCGCGAGAGGTCATCGGTGGATAGTCTTCGCGCGAGATGTCATCGGTGGATTGTCTTCGCGCGAGAGGTCATCGGTGGATAGCCTTCGCGCGAGAGGTCATCGGTGGATAGTCTTCGCGCGAGATGTCATCGGTGGATTGTCTTCGCGCGAGAGGTCATCGACGAAAGGTTATCGCGCGATGTCGAGTTGCACACAGAGAAGGTAAGACCCAGACTCCCAGCATGAAGCGTACTGCACGCGCGCCACGTAGACAAAAAAGGGTGGTTCAGAATAGTGACATCAGAATGTTGGCATGCGCAAGAGACACTCGCGGTCGTACTGTTCAGAGCAGTGGTTGGCATGCACAAGAGACAACAGTGGTCGTACTGTTCAGAGCAGTGGTTGGCATGCACAAGAGACAACAGTGGTCGTACTGTTCAGAGCAGTGGTTGGCATGCACAAGCGACAACAGTGGTCGTACTGTTTAGGGCAGTGGTTCTCAGGCCTTCCTGCAGAAGAGGTGGCAGCAGCAGCATACGTGGACAGGTAAGCTGGGATTCAAAAGCCACTGCGGGAAGGCAAAGAGCGTTACAGACTCAAGAGTGTTAGAGTGAGTGCAAACTTCATCCCTCCCTTTTTATCTCCTTTACGTTGCGACTCAGGCAACCTCAAGCATCAGTGCGACGAGCGACGTTTGCACCTGGGAGTTTCTCTGCAAGTTCTACAAGCCAAGCGCTGAAAATAGAGCTAAGGCATCCTTTAAGCTCGGTGGATTTTTGGAACCCTTGGTGTTTGCGCAAGTCCAGGTAAGGGAAGCTAGCCTTCATTTTCAATACAAGCCATAGATTAGTTGTTTCTGAAGTGAGGGCGACGTGGTCGCCGGTTTCGTTTTCATCTTCGTGAATACTCTGTTCTATGTGTTTGGGCGACGTGGTCGCCGGTTTCTAAATACAGACTTCGAAATACTTTGTTTTTGAACCAGATCGCCGGTTTTGGCGTTGTTTGCGAACTCTCTGTTTTTGGTGTTGCTTTGAAACTGTTTGAGATTTAAATGAGATATTCGAAAATAAGAACCTTGGATTGAGTTTTGCTGTGATTGAAATCATTCCTTTAAGTGTTATGTGATGTGTTGAATGTGGTGAATGTGGGATCGAGGCATAGTATTTTCAGGAAAGAAAATACCGTGTAAGATCGTGTAGGATGTGCATTGATCGGTGATTCCTAATGAGATATCCTGACTCTGCTGAGATAATGGAATCCCATAGAGGAAGTTACTCAGTTGGTGAGAGTCGAAGGAGGTTCATAGGAATGGGTGAGTCGTGTGAAACAGAACGAGCTCGGCCTGTTCCATGGATTAACCCTGTCATACTGTGAGAATGATGAACTTGAGATCGAGATTGTGTTGATGCGCATAGCTGGGGAAACATTACAGCTGTTTAGTATGACAGGTGCAGATCTTTGAGTCTAATCAATGCACGAGTCTTCCGGAAGTAGTGTCAAGTGTCTTGTGTGCTGAGTCAGTGGAAGTCTGATGTGGGAAATGAGAAACATTGAATTGATAGACACTTGGTACATTATGTGAAATAGAACGACTCTTGAAAATATTGTGAAATGTATGATTTCTTGGCGATCAGGTGAAGGGAATGAGAAACTCTATAGTTTTACGTGTGTATTTTGAATTTGTTTTATCTTGATTTTAATGTTCATATATAAACTCTCTTTAAAATATCTAGCTTACCCTGCGTGTTCTGCTCTATGGCTGTTTTTCTCTTAAAACTGTGATGATCGTGTAATTTTACACGGGAGCAGATGATCTTCCAGGAAGTAGAGCTCCTTAGTGAGTGGTCGCTGGGGAGGAGATCGCCTGTTTCTATCTCTTGGGGTGATCGCCGGATTTATGTCCTGATAGCAGATCGCCTGTTTAGGGGTCTTCTGTTAGGAGATCGCCGGTTTATGTATGGAGACCGCCGTTTTCGTTGTATTTGATTGATTTTGTTAAGTTTTGAAAAACATTTGACTGGTTATGTATTAAACTCCCTGTGAGGAGCAACTTCATTACTTATATATATAATTATGTTCTCTTCAACATTAATTGTTACCTTTATTTTCATTATATACATATGAATAGTATTTTGGCGGGATGTTACATTAATGGTATCAGAGCAGTTCGTCCTTAGGATGACCTGAGGGCTGTGGATCCATTGTGTTTTTTCTGCTCATAAAATCTATTTGAGTTTTAAATAACAACTATAGTCAAAGGTTTTCAAAACATTTTTGGTATTGAAATTTTGTGTGTGCCTTAGTGAATGTATGCCCTAATTGAAAATCTTGGTATTAAGAATGAGAGGATCTTGATAAAGTAATGAGGGTGCACACTCATAACTGGATCGAGATGATTCTTAATCTTAATTCAAAAGGTTTGATGTTTAGCCTACATTGAATTCTGGTGTGATTTATTGAGTGCTCTTGTAATTGCCTGGAAGTGGTTGTTTGGATTGATGATTGTACACCAGTAACTGTTCTGGTGTTTTGTTTGAAGTTATAAGTATTATGATTCTGTTGATGAGCAAATTCTTAATGATTTTGAGATGCTGACCTTTGTAAGGTCTATATGTTACCTCCTGAATGAATTGATTTCTTATCGATCTCATTCTTGTAGTTGTAGGGAATATAGAAACCTGTAGTTTCAACTCTGAAACGAAGAGAGATGGCACGTAGACCTTCTACCCCTCCCCAATCTTCTTCGGAGATGAGCCAGATTGCTAAAGCTATCGAGATGATGGCAACTGCCATCCAACAGCAGAATGCAGCGATGGCTCAGAACCATCGGTCGGCTGAGACAAACTCCCACGGCGGTCAGCCTCAAGAACAGATGGGACTGACTGAGTTCATGAGGCACAACCCACCCAAGTTTAGTGGGAATGCTACCCCTGATCAGGCAGATCAGTGGGTCAGAGAGCTGGAGAAAATCTTTAGGGCGACCTCCTGCCCTGAAGAGAAGAAATTGGTGTTCGCAACCTTTTTGCTATCTGGGGAAGCTGAGTTCTGGTGGATGGGAGCTCAGCAAATGATGGAGGCCCGAGAGGATGTGTTGGATTGGGAGAGCTTCAGGGCGAGGTTCTTGGAGAAATACTTCCCAGACAGCGCCAAGTTTGCGAGGGAAGCTGAGTTCCTAAAGTTGGAGCAGGGGGATATGTCAGTAAACGCCTATGCTGCTCGGTTTGAGTACCTCGCCCGATTCTATACCCAGGTGACCTCCGAGGCCTGGAGGTGTAGGAAGTTCGAAGAGGGGCTGAAGCATGGGCTGAAGAGGACCATAGCCCCGATGTGCATAAGGGAATTTCACGCCTTGGTAGAGAAGACGAAGATGGTGGAGACCCTGGAAAAGGGTGATTCTCGGGTGATCAGGTCACACCCAGGAGGTTCTTCCAGTGGGAAAGCTAAGGCACAACACCCACAAAGCAAGTCCTATGCGAGACCTCCACCACATCGGGCAGGAGCAGCGCCTCCCCAGTTTCAGCAGCAGCAACCTTGGAAACACAAGTGTCTCCATTGTGGTGGACCACACGCCTCCAATGCATGCTTCAAGAAGACTTCAGAGAGAAGATGTTTTGCCTGCCAAAAGACAGGACACGTTGCTAGAGAGTGCCCTAGCAGGAATGGGGCGACCCAACCCAGTGGCTCTCAGCAGATGAGGAACGAAGGGGGCAGACCTCAGGCAACAGGGAGAGTGTTCGCCATGTCAGGAGCAGAAGCGTCTCAAACAGGTAGCCTCGTGCAGGGTATATGTTTTATAGCTGGTAGGGGTGTAAAAGCCTTGTTTGATTCTGGAGCGACACACTCCTTTGTGTCAAGCCTGTGTGTAGCCGAGTTGGGCCTTCTAGTGAAGGAGTTACCTTTCGAACTGTTGGTCTCTACACCTGCGTCAGGACAGGTGTCGACCTCTACAGTTTGCCCCGAGTGTCCAGTGATAGTAGAGGGACGCAGATTCAAAGTGAACTTGATCTGCCTACCTCTTCAGGACCTGGATGTTATCCTGGGAATGGATTGGCTAGCTTCCAATCACGTCCTCATAGATTGCGGTAGTCAGAAGGTAGCGTTTCCAGACCCCCAAGAATCAGAGGTGATATCAGTTCAGCACGGGTGGTCAGAGTTGGAAGAAGGGGCAAGGTGCTTCGTGATGCTAGCTCGGTTGGAAGTGAAGAATGAAGGGGACGTAAGCAGAATACACGTGGTGAAAGATTTCACGGATGTATTTCCAGAAGAGGTACCTGGGTTACCCCCTAAGAGAGAAGTGGAATTCTCTATTGATTTAGTGCCTGGAGCTGGACCAGTGTCAATGGCACCTTACAGGATGGCACCAGCCGAGTTGGTAGAATTAAAGAAGCAAGTGGAAGAATTGTTGGAGAAACAATTCATCAGACCCAGTGTATCTCCATGGGGGGCTCCAGTGCTCCTAGTCAAGAAGAAGGATGGAGGGTCTCGGCTGTGTATAGATTACAGGCAGTTGAACAAGTTGACCATCAAGAACAAGTACCCCCTACCTAGGATTGATGATTTGATGGATCAAATACATGGAGCCTCGGTGTTCTCCAAGATTGATCTGAGATCGGGGTACCACCAAATTTTGGTAAAAGCTGAAGATGTTCAAAAGACAGCTTTTAGGTCTCGGTATGGGCACTATGAGTATGTGGTGATGCCGTTTGGAGTAACCAATGCTCCAGCTCTGTTTATGGACTACATGAATAGGATTTTTCGCCCTTTCTTGGATAAGTTTGTGGTGGTCTTCATAGACGACATACTCATTTATTCAAGGACCGAGGAAGAACATGAAGAACACCTGAGGACAGTATTGGAAATACTGAGGGAGAAGCAACTCTATGCCAAGTTCTCTAAGTGTGAGTTTTGGCTGAAGGAAGTCAACTTCTTAGGACACGTGATATCTGCCCAGGGGATCTCGGTGGATCCAGCCAAGGTAGAGGCAGTGCTGCAGTGGGAACGTCCTAAGACAGTCACCGAGATAAGGAGCTTTGTGGGGTTGGCGGGCTACTATCGGAGGTTTATTGAGGACTTTTCCAAGGTAGTGGCTCCTTTAACACAGCTGACCCGCAAGGACCAACCTTTTGCTTGGACCGACCGATGTGAACAGAGCTTCATGGAACTAAAGGAGAGGTTGACCAGTGCTCCAGTGCTGGTGATCCCCGAGGTAGGAAGACCTTTTGATGTCTACTGTGACGCTTCACATCAGGGTCTGGGATGTGTTTTAATGCAAGAGAAAAGAGTGGTTGCATACGCTTCAAGGCAACTCAAGGTCCATGAGAGGAACTACCCTACGCATGATTTGGAGTTGGCGGCTGTGGTGTTTGCCTTGAAGATCTGGAGGCACTATTTATATGGAGCTCGGTTCCAGGTGTTCAGTGACCATAAGAGCCTGAAATACCTGTTCGATCAGAAGGAACTAAACATGAGACAAAGAAGGTGGATGGAGTTTCTAAAGGACTACGATTTTCAACTCACGTATCATCCAGGGAAAGCCAATGTAGTGGCAGATGCCTTGAGTAGAAAATCAGTACAAGTAGCCACCATGATGATGGAAGAGCAGAAACTGATCGAGCAGTTCAGAGACTTAAACCTTGGGGTAGAATTTCACGTAAATCACATTAGTTGTAGTAAGCTGGCTATAACTAATGACTTCCTTGGAATGATAAAGGACAAGCAATTGGAGGACCCTAGTCTGAAGCGTACTGTGGAGTCGCTAGGGACAGATCAGGCTAGAGACTTTGTGATGGGCGATGATGGGATCTTGAGATTTAATGGCAGAATTTGCATCCCTGCATATGGAGAGTTGAAGAAAATGATCCTAGATGAAGGTCATAAGAGTCGCCTTAACCTCCATCCAGGCATGAACAAGATGTACCATGACTTGAAGGAGTCATTTTGGTGGTCGGGCATGAAGAGAGACATCGCCCAGTATGTTGCAACCTGCTTAACGTGTCAGAAGGCGAAGGTAGAGCATCAAAGACCTGGCGGGTTGTTACAGCCATTGGATATCCCTGAGTGGAAATGGGACAGCATTGCCATGGATTTTGTCACCCATTTACCCAGATCGGTAAAGGGCCATGATGCAATCTGGGTCATCACTGATCGGCTGACGAAGAGTGCTCACTTTCTCCCAGTGAACATGAGGATGCCTATGACCAAGTTGGCACAGTTGTACATCAAAGAAATAGTGAGGTTGCATGGAGTGCCCTCCAGCATTGTTTCGGATAGGGATCCCAGGTTCACTTCACGGTTTTGGCAAACCTTACAAGATTGCTTGGGAACTAAGTTGAGGATGAGCTCTGCATATCATCCCCAAACAGATGGTCAGTCAGAGAGAACGATCCAGTCCTTGGAAGATTTACTGAGGACGTGTGTCTTGGATCAATTGGGGAATTGGAACGAGGTGTTGCCACTGGTGGAGTTTACCTATAATAACAGTTACCACGCCAGCATAGGGATAGCACCATATGAAGCCCTGTATGGGAGGAAATGCAGAACTCCCTTATGTTGGTACCAGGAGGGCGAAGCAGTCTTGGTTGGGCCAGAGTTGATTCAGCAGACGACCGAGAAGGTGCAGCAGATACAAAGCAGAATGAAGGCTTCTCAAAGTAGGCAGAAGTCCTATGCAGATCAGAGGAGAAAGCCTTTGGAGTTTGTTGCTGGAGACCACGTGTTCATGAAAGTGACACCAACTAAGGGTGTAGGACGGGCGATCAGACCAAAGAAGTTGTCCCCTAAGTTCGTGGGACCATATTTGATCTTAAGGAGGATTGGCCCAGTAGCTTATGAGATCGCCCTGCCTCCCCATTTAGCAAATCTGCACAACGTCTTTCACGTATCACAGCTGAGGAAGTACATGGCAGACCCTAGTCATGTGCTGGAAGTGGACGACGTGCAGATCAGGGAGGACTTGTCTTTTGAAGCGAAGCCAGTCAGGATTGACGATCGTCAAAGTAAACAGCTCAGAGGCAAGACCATCAACATGGTGAAGGTGGTGTGGGATGAGCGATCGGGTGATTCAACTTGGGAGTTAGAAGAACCCATGAGAGAAGCTTATCCATACCTCTTTTCCTTGTAATTCAATTTTCGGGGACGAAAATTTTTTCTTGATGGGGAGAATGTAAGGACCTGAAAAATTAAATTGGAATAAAAGAGTTATATTTTAAATGAATTCTATGCATGCTTTATTTAAAATAAAAAGGGAAGGAAAGTGTAGTTTAGAAGATTATAAGATTTCCTTGTTAGTACATAATCGTCGGTCGCCTAGACTACACGTCATCGCCAGGGCGCGAGGCATGCAGACGTCGCCAGGGCGCGATGCATGCGGGCATCGCCAGGGCGCGAGGCATGCAAACGTCGCCAGGGCGCGATGCATGCGGGCATCATCAGGGCGCGAGGCATGCGGGCATCTTCCAAGGGGAGACATCAGTCGTCTGCCAGGAAGAGGTCATCGGTGGATAGCCTTCGCGCGAGAGGTCATCGGTGGATAGTCTTCGCGCGAGATGTCATCGGTGGATTGTCTTCGCGCGAGAGGTCATCGGTGGATAGCCTTCGCGCGAGAGGTCATCGGTGGATAGCCTTCGCGCGAGATGTCATCAGTGGATTGTCTTCGCGCGAGAGGTCATCGACGAAAGGTTATCGCGCGATGTCGAGTTGCACACAGAGAAGGTAAGACCCAGACTCCCAGCATGAAGCGTACTGCACGCGCGCCACGTAGACAAAAAAGGGTGGTTCAGAATAGTGACATCAGAATGTTGGCATGCGCAAGGGACACTCGCGGTCGTACTGTTCAGAGCAGTGGTTGGCATGCACAAGAGACAACAGTGGTCGTACTGTTCAGAGCAGTGGTTGGCATGCACAAGAGACAACAGTGGTCGTACTGTTCAGAGCAGTGGTTGGCATGCACAAGCGACAACAGTGGTCGTACTGTTCAGGGCAGTGGTTCTCAGGCCTTCCTGCAGAAGAGGTGGCAGCAGCAGCATACGTGGACAGGTAAGCTGGGATTCAAAAGCCACTGCGGGAAGGCAAAGAGCGTTACAGACTCAAGAGTGTTAGAGTGAGTGCAAACTTCATCCCTCCCTTTTTATCTCCTTTACGTTGCGACTCAGGCAACCTCAAGCATCAGTGCGACGAGCGACGTTTGCACCTGGGAGTTTCTCTGCAAGTTCTACAAGCCAAGCGCTGAAAACAGAGCTAAGGCATCCTTTAAGCTCGGTGGATTTTTGGAACCCTTGGTGTTTGCGCAAGTCCAGGTAAGGGAAGCTAGCCTTCATTTTCAATACAAGCCATAGATTAGTTGTTTCTGAAGTGAGGGCGACGTGGTCGCCGGTTTCGTTTTCATCTTCGTGAATACTCTGTTCTATGTGTTTGGGCGACGTGGTCGCCGGTTTCTAAATACAGACTTCGAAATACTTTGTTTTTGAACCAGATCGCCGGTTTTGGCGTTGTTTGCGAACTCTCTGTTTTTGGTGTTGCTTTGAAACTGTTTGAGATTTAAATGAGATATTCGAAAATAAGAACCTTGGATTGAGTTTTGCTGTGATTGAAATCATTCCTTTAAGTGTTATGTGATGTGTTGAATGTGGTGAATGTGGGATCGAGGCATAGTATTTTCTGGAAAGAAAATACCGTGTAAGATCGTGTAGGATGTGCATTGATCGGTGATTCCTAATGAGATATCCTGACTCTGCTGAGATAATGGAATCCCATAGAGGAAGTTACTCAGTTGGTGAGAGTCGAAGGAGGTTCATAGGAATGGGTGAGTCGTGTGAAACAGAACGAGCTCGGCCTGTTCCATGGATTAACCCTGTCATACTGTGAGAATGATGAACTTGAGATCGAGATTGTGTTGATGCGCATAGCTGGGGAAACATTACAGCTGTTTAGTATGACAGGTGCAGATCTTTGAGTCTAATCAATGCACGAGTCTTCCGGAAGTAGTGTCAAGTGTCTTGTGTGCTGAGTCAGTGGAAGTCTGATGTGGGAAATGAGAAACATTGAATTGATAGACACTTGGTACATTATGTGAAATAGAACGACTCTTGAAAATATTGTGAAATGTATGATTTCTTGGCGATCAGGTGAAGGGAATGAGAAACTCTATAGTTTTACGTGTGTATTTTGAATTTGTTTTATCTTGATTTTAATGTTCATATATAAACTCTCTTTAAAATATCTAGCTTACCCTGCGTGTTCTGCTCTATGGCTGTTTTTCTCTTAAAACTGTGATGATCGTGTAATTTTACACGGGAGCAGATGATCTTCCAGGAAGTAGAGCTCCTTAGTGAGTGGTCGCCGGGGAGGAGATCGCCTGTTTCTATCTCTTGGGGTGATCGCCGGATTTATGTCCTGATAGCAGATCACCTGTTTAGGGGTCTTCTGTTAGGAGATCGCCAGTTTATGTATGGAGACCGCCGTTTTCGTTGTATTTGATTGATTTTGTTAAGTTTTGAAAAACATTTGACTGGTTATGTATTAAACTCCCTGTGAGGAGCAACTTCATTACTTATATATATAATTATGTTCTCTTCAACATTAATTGTTACCTTTATTTTCATTATATACATATGAATAGTATTTTGGCGGGATGTTACAAGGAGCGCGCAGCTGAAGAGAGGACATCGACGCCACCGTCGCCTCCGAGAGCATTCCCTATGCCTTTCTCCCCCAAAATCATGAACACGGTGGTGCCTCCCAATCTGGTGGGACTGAAAGCGTCGTTCACGGGGGCGGAAGATCCAGAAGCACACCTGACAGCCTTCCACACTCAGATGATGCTGACTGGAGGTTCAGATGCTGTGTACTGCAAGATGTTCATGAGCACGCTGAGTGGAGTGGCTATGGAGTGGTTCGTGAGCCTGCCAGAGGGCCACGTCACTTCCTTCCATCAGTTCGCGAAGCTGTTCACGGAGCAGTACATCATTAACCGACCTGCGCCAGTAGTGTCCTACAACCTGTTTGACGTGCGCCAGTATCAGGGGGAGCCATTGAGGGACTACCTCAATCGCTTTGGGGCGCAGGTGGTGAGATTGCCCAACAAGGACGAGGACATGCTGGTGCATGCGTTCAAGAGAGGTGTCCTCCCTGGTCCTTTCAGTGAATCGCTCATCAAGAGCCACCCTGCCACCTTCACCGAGATACGGCGACGTGCGGTGACACACATAATAGCAGAGACAGAGGTCTCTGAGAAGAGAGGAAGTGTTGCACCGTCGAAGCCACGTGGAGGTCAGGGGAATCAGCAGCAACAGGCGCGGGTGCATGAGGTCAAGGAAGGGAGGAAGGAGCAGAGAAGGTCTCGCCCTTATGCACCAAGGAAGGACTAGACCAGGGGGCGTGCAAGCAACGCACCCCCCAGGTATGATTTCATGATGAGTTTGGCGGAGCTGATTGCCATCCCTGTTGTGGCAGCAAGACTCCATGTGCCAGAGAGAACCGACAGGGTACTTGGAGGGAGGAAGGATGAGTGGTGTGAATTCCATCAAGCTTATGGACATACACTCCGTAACTGCCTGACGTTGGGGCGTCAGCTTGCTGAGTTGGTGGAGATAGGGTTCCTGACCGATTACCTGCAGAAGACACAAGGTGATCGCGCTTCGGGGTCCCAGGGAGGCGACCAGCAGCATGAACTCCCTGTGTTTGGGGAGGTGAGGTGATGGAAGAGGCTACACTGGGGGGGCTCCCAGAGCTGAAGCGGAAGGCATGATCGCCACACGTGTGTGCATCGCCAGGGAGGTCATCGCCGGTTAAAGGAGACCCCATCCAGCGTGGTTGAGATGTTGGAGAATGGAGCTTGTCGGCTGGTGACTCTGGACGTAACGACTATTCCCAGAACCCAGGACACTACACGCTTCTTTCTGGCTTTCGTTAAGTTGTAAAGTAGATGCGCTATCGCGCTGTACACACACACTTAGTGTATTAAATAGTTGAGCAGATCAGGGGCACTCTTTTTAACGATGCCACCCAATAAAAGATTTTCAGTACATAAAGTGTGCGAGTGTTCCCAATTTAAAGTTCTCCTTGCCCCAGGTGCAAGACCAGGTGATCAGTGGTGAGTTACCAAGTGGCCACCACCCGCAGATCAGCCCCTAGATAAGCGCTGGGATGTAGAGCGCGATCAGCCATCAGTGCATGCAGACCGCGATCAGCTGTCGGTGCATGAAGAGAGTGAGTATTCGGTCGGTGCATGGTCATCGGGGTCTTGCTAACACGTGTTAAGCTGGGACCCAAGTTCCCAGCGAGAGCGTTAAGCATGCACCTCGTATGATTCCAGAAGAAGAGGTCCTCGCCGGTCGGGACGTCAGTGAACGCGCGATGAGGCAATGCAGGTAGGGCGCGCCCAGTGTGTGCGCTTAGACAGCCACGCCTGGCGCCCCCCTGGGAGCGTGCACCCACGAGAAAGTCCTCACCTCTGCTTTATACAGCAAGGTTGAGGCGAGAGAAAGTCCTCTTCCTCTGCTTTATACAGCAAGGTTGAGGCAACAGAGAAAGTCCTCTTCCTCTGCTTTATACAGCAAGGTTGAGGCGAGAGAAAGTCCTCTTCCTCTGCTTTATACAGCAAGGTTGAGGCCAGAGGAAGTCCTCCTTGCCTTTGAGCAAGTGCAGGCACCAGAGGAAGACCTCCTTGCCTTTGAGCAAGTGCAGGCACCAGAGGAAGTCCTCCTTGCCTTTGAGCAAGTGCAGGCACCAGAGGAAGACCTCCTTGCCTTTGAGCAAGTGCAGGCACCAGAGGAAGTCCTCCTTGCCTTTGAGCAAGTGCAGGTACCAGAGGAAGTCCTCCTTGCCTTTGAGCAAGTGCAGGAACCAGAGGAAGACCTCCTTGCCTTTGAGCAAGTGCAGGCACCAGAGGAAGTCCTCCTTGCCTTTGAGCAAGTGCAGGCACCAGAGGAAGTCCTCCTTGCCTTTGAGCAAGTGCAGGCACCAGAGGAAGTCCTCCTTGCCCTTGAGCAAGTGCAGGCACCAGAGGAAGTCCTCCTTGCCCTTGAGCAAGTGCAGGCGAGAACAGAAGAAGTCCTCCTTGCCCTTGAGCAAGTGCAGGCGAGAACAGAGGAAGTCCTCCTTGCCTTTGAGCAAGTGTAGGCAACAGAGAAAGACCTCCTTGCCTTTGAGCGAGTGCAGGCGAGAAAGGAGAAAGTCCTCTCCCTTTGCTTCTTACAGCAAGGTTGAGGCGAGAGAACCAAGTCCTCACCTCGACTTTGTACAGCGAGGCTGAGGCATGAGGAAAAGTCCTCTTCCCTTTGCTTTTTACAGCAAGGTTGAGGCAAGAGAACCAAGTCCTTTCCCTCTGCTTTTTACAGCGACGCTGAGGTGAGAGAAGCAAGACCTCACCCACGACTTCTTACAGCAAGGTTGGGACAAGAGGGGTCATCGAGAAGCACTTTTCTTCCCCAAAACACAGGCGTCATAGTTGGTGTTCAGACCCTCTATGCGCTCAGCGCTGGTGTGGCAGAGAAGTGCAGCGAAGCCAGAAGCGCGATGACTGATCGGTGGTACACTAACATGCTAGTCGGTGGTCGGTGGTAAAAGCAAGTTCTGCTGCGTGAAGCCGAAGCGTTTAGGCCCGTTAAGTCAGTCATCCAGCACAAAGTTATGTTGAAGACAATGCTAAGGCAACAGTTAGCCGCGATCAAGTCAGAGGCCAAGTTTGAGGGGTTGCAGGTAGATCGCGCTAAAGCCTAAGCTAGTTAACAGTTAGTCACATGTAGAGAGTTAAAGAGAAGAAACGCAGCGAACTGCAGCGCGTTTGAGAAGAAGAAAACAGAGAAGGTGAATCTCTAGATGATCCAGAGAGATGCTTTGAATGTTTGAAGGCGAAGAAGAAGGAATGAAACAGTGTTAGTACCAGAGTGTGCGCTCCTATAGACCGCCAGAAGACGATTTCTTAGTCTCTTCGCTGAGAACAAGTTCACAGCTCGAGACTGGGGGGCTTGTGTTCCGGTCGGTCATCGGTAGTCGATGACATCAGCAGCAGTTGACCACTTGGACCATTCACAGAGTAACACATGGTAGAGGATAGCAGGCGAATCAGGGAGGCGATCACTCAGAATAGTAATCGCCTATCGCCTGTGATGTTGAGTAATCGCCTGTCGCCTTGAGGTGAGTACTCGCCTATCGGCTTGAGGATGAGTAATCGCCTATTGCCTTGAGGTGAGTAATCGCCTATCGGCTTCAGGATGAGTAATCGCTCATCGCCGATATGGATCAGTAATCGCCCAGATTGCACATGATCGCCGTGTGTTAAGGTTAGGAGATCAGGTGGTCAGCAAGTCGCCGAAAGAGCACATCGCCGGGTGTTTGAGAAGACTTGGCAAGCACTTGTTGTATGGTCTAAGTACAGAGGATAAGTGGCATATCTGCCACCATGTGTAGTGTGAGCTGCAATGCCCAGGGTTAACCAGCTCGCCATGTTAAGGTTGCGCCCAGAGTAGCCTGCGTACTAAGCTACTCCCTGTGTGGATAACTTAGTCGCAGGGGCACAGTGGAAGTAACGTTTCAGCTGCAGATACTCCAGATGGTGACACGTGTACGACTAGATGTTATCCACGTGTCAAGAGGAATAACCGTCAGGAGAGAGAAAGACTCAGGTATATATACAAACTCTTAACGAAATTGAGGGAGGGTTTTACAGATTCTTACACCTTACACACTTGAGAGTTTCAGTTTCACACGGGTCTCACAGAGAGATTCAGATATAGTTTTGGTGTTACTATTGCCTGACTTGAGCGTCGGAGCTACAACGGCCGCTAGAGGCGCCGTCTGTGTGTTTTGCAGGCAGCGTTTGGAGTTCCGGCGGTGGTTCTTGGAGCGTTCCTGCAGAACAGAGGGCTAGACGAAGGAGTGACGAGGCAGTCCTCCACGTTCGAGTCAAGCGGCAGGAACATCAGTTTATAAAAACAAAACTAAAAAAAAAATTTAAAGGAGATAAGGGATAAAAAGATCACACAACAAATTTATACTAGTTCACTCTTATCCAAGAGTTACATCTAGTCCCCAAAAACCTCTGAGTATTTCACTAAGCAATCAAAGACCTTGATTACAAACCACACACCAAAGAGATGATCTTGAACCCTTTAAGAACACACACCTCCTTTGGCGAACAACACACCATAGATCAGAGCACCCTTTGGATCTGCACAACACCAGTTCTTACAGAATTACAGTAACCAAGAGAGAAAAGGAATGATCACACCTGATACAATCACAAATTGAGTTGAAAATTACAAAGCAATCCTATTCCACTCTTAGAAAGAATTCAAAAGCAATCTTGGAGAAAACTTATTTTAAAGAGATAATCTGATTTTATAGGAACCAAGAGTGTAAAAAAAATTATTTAAACTCCAAATAGATTTTAAAAACATTTAATGCAAAAGCCAAATTAGTTTTGAATCAATTAAAACAAATTTAACAAACTTAACAAATTATGTTAAGAATTTTCAAAAATTAATCGATTGAAAACACAAAACAATCGGTTGAATTGGCTTGACAGCAAGGTCAACCAATTTCAAGCTTTTTCAATTCTTTTCAAAAACAACTAAGTGTAAAACAACCGGTTGAAATGATAAAACAACAGGTTGATTTTCCACTTCTTTAGAAAACACTTTTTTTCAAAAGAACTTGATTAAAAAAACTTTGGATCATCACCAAGAGTGAATTAACAAATTCAAACTACCCAAAACCCACACACACAAATAGTAACAAAGTCTTCAAGCAATCCACACAAATTTGGAGACAACAATGCCCATGTTCAACAATCTCCCCCTATTTGATGAAGACAAATTCCTGGTTTGCTTGTGTTGATCTGTTTGAATTTGAAAGCACATGTAAACATAAATTGTGCCTGTACCAGAGAGCAATCATATCCAGGTTTCACTAGCACCAATGAACCAATTTTCACCTTGTAATTTTCATAAAGAAAACCAGCAAAATCAGCGTGAATGAGGTGCAGAATCAGAGTATTTTGCAGCAACATATTAAACCACATTAAACCAGATTTAAAACAAATATATAGTAGTATACAAACTAGATAATTCTCCCCCTATTTATCTTCACAAATAGAGTAGAAGAAGGGATAAAAATAGCATAAAAAATTTGTTCCGCAAGGTAAAACAGAATAAGAAAGAAAGCATTAAAGTTCTTCAATCCTCTTTCCCATATCAGACCTCAAAAAGTTGATTCTGAACAGCCTCAATCCGTTCATCCAGATTCTGAAATCTTGTCACACAAAACTCATGATGACTCCTTTGTTCATCTACAAAGTTTTCATTTTGCTCGCAATCAACCTTTTAAATGGTGACATAGATGTCATACGCTCTCTCATGTTTCCATCACTTGGACCAGCATCATAGGCACCAACAACACCAACATCATAAGCATCAGCAACACCAGTATCATCACCAGCAGCAGCATCAACTTGCTTTTCACCCTCATCTTCAACATGAGCCCCGCTTGAAGAGCCAGCTTGATTATCATCCTTGCTAACCCATTTTCTACCAATTTTAGTGAAACCCATCTTGCTAAGGGAACCATTGTTCACTTCATGTGATGACTTCACCACTTCAATTTGCTCCTCTTCAAGATCAACTCAAAATAATACAACAACTTAGAGATAAGAATAGCATAGGGATAGTGATAATCACTTAACCTCATGGATTTTTGCATATGTTCCTTGATAATGTGGATCCAATTTATCTTGATCTTGTTCATGATGCAGTTAATGAAAACAAGATCTTCCTCAATTAGCTTAGAATGGTTGCTCCCTCTTGGAGTTAACTTTCATGAAACTATGAAAGCAATGAGCCTTTCATTAAGTCTCAAACCTCCCACAGAAAAATTTCTCACTTTCGTTTGAAGATTCTTTAGACAACTTCTATAGAACAACATTTTGTTGAATTCCTCAACAACTCCAATGTTCCCTTTATTTATCCTTAACCCAGCATACTTCAAACCAGTGATGACAGACCAAACTTCAAGAGTTATTTCCATGTCAACCCCTTTCACATGTGAGGTTATGTTATTGTCAACAATTTGGAGATTGGTCATCGGTAGTCGATAACGTCAACAACAGTTGACCACGTGGACCATTCACAGGGTGACACGTGGTAGAAGATAGCAGGTGAATCAGGGAGGAGATCACACAGAATGGTGATCGGTGGTCGGTTCCTAAAGGACCGCCACCCGCAGATCAGTGCCAGGTGAGCGCCTGGAGGCAGAGCGCGAAGAGCGCTTGGAAGAAGAGCGCGAGAAGTAAAAAAGCACTGATCAGTCATCGGGGGTTTGCTATTAAGACGCAGTTAAGCTGGGACCCAGGCTCCCAGCGAGAGCGTTACGCAAGAAGCACAGATCAGTAATCGCCTAGACTGCACATGATCGTCGTGTGTATTGCACATGATCACCGTGTGTGAAGATTGGGAGATCAGGTGGTTAACAAGACGCCGAAAGGAGCACATCGCTGGGTATTTGAGAAGACCTAGTAAGCACTTGTCATATGGTCTAAATACAGAAGATAAGTGGCATGTCTGACCGCCAAAGTAGAGAAGATAAGTGGCATATTTGCCACCATGTGTAGTGTGAGCCGTGATACCCAGTGTTAACCAGCTCGCCATGTTAAGGTTGCGCCCAGAGTAGCCTGTGTACTAAGCTACTCCCTGTGTGGATAACTTAGTCGCAGGAGCACAATGGAAGTAACGTTTCAGCTGCAGGTACTCCAGATGGTGACACGTGTATGACCAGATGTTATCCACGTGTCAAGAGGAATAACCGTCAGGAGAGAGAAAGACTCAGGTATATATGTGAAATTCTTAACGGAATTAAGGGGGAATTCATTTTTGGTGGTGATTCACTTGTACACGGTTCTGAGTTTTCTTTGAAGTTCTTTGTTGATTTAATCACTGACTTGAGCGTCGGAGCGCAACCGGCCGCAGAGGCGCCATACTGTTCTTGCAGGTCTCTTTGAGGATTATCAGGTGAAGGTCATTGGTGTACTTGGCGTGAAGCTGGTGAGGACGAGGTTCGGGAAGGAGAAGCTCTAACGCTTTGGTCAAGATGCTGGATCATCTGGCGCCCACCGTGGGGCCGTGTAAACTGTGATTCCCATCCACAGTTGAGTTGGTGAGGTTTTCGGTAGTTTCTATTCGATTGCTTGCTGCCGCAATCGTTTTTCGAAGGTTTTGACCGTTTGAATTGAAGTTCAATCGGTGAAGAGTGGTTTTCTGGAAGTTTTGACCGCTTGAATCGAAGTTCAATCGGTGGAGAGTGGTTTTCTGGAGGTTTCAACCGATTGATTCCTGCATCAATCGTTGTGCGAAGGAAGTTGAAACGTTTCTTGAGCGTAGTTGTGAGATAACTTTGGCGTGTTGAAAGGTAACTGTGTGAAATTAGTAGAAGTTTCATGAGGAAAATGAGGACAACCAGATCTAGTTCAGTTGCGCCACAATCCGGAGGGAATAACGTGACGATGACGCAAATGCTGGAGATGATGCGTGCTTTGCAAGAAGATGTGGCAGCATCGCGCATCGAGCAGACGAAGATGCACGACGACCTGGTCACTTCTCAGGCCAGGAACGAAGAGCTGATTAAGGTTAATGAAGAGTTACGTCAGGCTCTTCGCGAGCAGAGGGAGAGTGCTGCAACCAGTGGAGGTGCGCCACCGTCTCCGCCACGAGTTTTTCCAATGCCATTTTCCCAAGCGATCATGGATGCTGCGATTCCTACAAACATCACGACGGTGAAGGCCGTCTTCACTGGAGTTGAAGATCCAGAGGCTCACCTTATCGCGTTCCATACGCAGATGATGCTGTCGGGAGGATCGGATGCGGTCTATTGCAAGATGTTCATGAGCACTCTCCACAGCACGGCGTTGGATTGGTTTGTAAGCCTACCTACTGGACACATTTCCAGTTTCCAGCAATTCTCCAAGCTTTTCGTCGATCAGTACATTGTGAATAAGGCGCCGCCTATGGTGTCGTACAACCTGTTCGACGTAAGGCAATTCCAGGGGGAATCTTTGAAGGACTATATGAATAGTTTTGGAGCTCAGATAGTCCGATTACCAGGTAAAGATGAGGAGATGTTCGTGCACGCCTTTAAGAAGGGCGTGCTACTTGGGCCCTTCAGCGAATCGTTAATCAAGAGCCACCCCGCAACGTTTGCAGAGATTCGGCGACGTGCTGTGGCTCACATCGCCACTGAGAATGAAGTGATGGAAAAGAGAGGGAATATGGCTCCTGCGAAACCACGCACCCAAGCCAAGACTCAGACGCAGAGGGTGTGGGAGACGGCGACGGTGAAGAAGGATCAAAGGACGTACCATCCTTATGATTCGAAGAAAAACAAAGGTGATGACAGTAGTAGAGGAAGAGGGTCAGGTCGCCTGAGGGAATTCAAGCGCCCTCCGAGGCATGAGTTCGTGATGGGATTGGTGGACCTGATCGCCATTCCCAATATAGCTGCCAAGCTGAAGGTGCCTGAAAAGATGTCGGATAAGGTGTTGGGGCCAAAGCCAGACGCGTGGTGTGAATTCCACGAAATTTTTGGCCACACCCTTGACTCCTGCCTGTCGCTGGGATACCAACTCAACGAGTTGGTTAGAAGTGGATTTCTGAAGGACTATTTGCTGGAGAAGAAGGCAGCAAGTGCGTCGAGCTCCCAGCCGACGAACAGCGAGGGCCAACAACATGAAGTGCCCATCCACGGGGAAATCCACACTATAGCTGGGGGTTTCTCAGGAGGTGGGTGCACCGCGTCACAGCGCAAGAAATATGCTCGATCTATGATGGCAGTGGAAGCATTCGAGGACCACTCGCCCGATGTGGACATCACGAAACCCTTTTTAGTTTAGTGTATGGCTGTGACGGGATGATTCCAGTTGAAATCCAGGAGAGCTCACCGAGTTTTCAACACTTTGTAGCAGAAGAATCAAATGAAGAGAGAAGAATGAACCTGGATTTACTGGATGAGGTCAGAGAGGAAGCAAGAGTGAAAGCTGAAGCGGTGAAAAGAAGAATAGAACGAAGATACAATTCTAGAGTAATACCGAGGCAGTTCAGAAGCGGCGATCTGGTGATGAGGAAGGCCCACCAGTACAAGATGGAGAATAAGTTGTCACCCAAGTGGACAGGACCGTATAGAATAACCGAAGCACTTGGGAACGGCGCCTACCGCTTGGAGACACTAGAAGGAGGGGCGATTCCTCGTACTTGGAACGCCACCCACCTCATCTTTTATTTCATTTAAAGCTTCGTAAGTAGTACAAACTCAGGGGAATCATGAACAGTTTTGTAAAAACAGTTACAAGGGGGCACTCTTTTTTCCCTAAGGAAGGTTTTTAACAAGGCCACCCAAGAAATAAGATATTCAAAATTGAAATTTTGAAGTATACTAAAGTTTGTGTGCATATTGTTTTAAAGAAGTTTTTGGAAAAACCTTATCACCTAAAGTGATTCGAGGTAGAAGTAAACTGATTGCACACGTTTTAATTGAAAGTTTTTAAGACCTCATCGCCCTTAGGCGATTAGAGGCACAAGTGAAAAGTTTTTAAAGTCCTCATCGTCCTTAGGCGATCGGAGGCATCCAACGAAGTTCAAAGTCCTCGATGTTCTCGCGCATCTTGAGGCAACAGAGGAAGACCTCCTTGCCTTTGAGCAAGTGCAGGCGAGAAAGAGGAAGACCTCCTTGCCTTTGAGCAAGTGCAGGCGAGAAAGAGGAAGACATCATTGCCTTTGAGCAAGTGTAGGCAACAGAGGAAGACCTCCTTGCCTTTGAGCAAGTGTAGGCAACAGAGGAAGACCTCCTTGCCTTTGAGCAAGTGCAGGCGAGAAAGAGGAAGTCCTCCTTGCCTTTGAGCAAGTGTAGGCAACAGAGGAAGACCTCTTTGCCTTTGAGCAAGTGCAGGCGAGAAAGAGGAAGTCCTCCTTGCCTTTGAGCAAGTGTAGGCAACAGAGGAAGACCTCCTTGCCTTTGAGCAAGTGCAGGCGAGAAAGAGGAAGTTGATGTGAATTCAAGAACATAATATGAAAAGTTCTTGACATTCTTAGGAGACATCTTGAGTTGGTCATATGAGAGGCACTTTCTCTTAGAATTGGATCAATGTTCTAAGACAAGAACTCACCAAAACTAATGCCAAAACACAATCTCAATTAGACGTTCCATCTATTGTCAAATTGAACCGATTGAAATACAAGAAAAAGGAAAAGAAACAGAACATAGGTGCTGGAAAATGAAAAAATGCTGGACAGATTTGAAAATAGGAACAAAAAAACACCGAATAGAATTGCAAGATAAGAACAAAATAGGAAATGGAATGGAGAATGGATTAGAAGACTTATGAAGAGGAGACTTGGAGATGATCTCGCCACTTGAAGGTTGGATTGCTTCAAGATAAGAGTGTGATGCCGCCACTTGAGTTCCAAGAGCTCTCAAGATGAAGCAAGGAAGAAGAGACACACAAGTGCTCACAAATGCTCTCAAAAAATGAGTAGAGTTTTCTTACTAATAATTTCCAATCTGCATATACAAGGGGCAGCACCTCTATTTATAGTTTTTAGGTGCTGAAATGCAAGCTAAAAGAAACCAAAATTCCCCCCAAATTCAAATGAAAAATGGTGCCTAACAAGACATGAGGAAGGTGTGATTTCTTTTCTCACTTTGGCACCTCCTATTTTAACTTCTACACCTATTTACTCACGCACCCCCCTCCTAATGCTCCTAACTAAAAAAACCTAAAGATGCTTTAACACAAGAGGTTTCTCATGTTTTCCTCTAAGCACCTTCACATAATGAAATTACAAAAAGGGAAAATAAACGTCCCCTAGCTCCTAATATTTTGAACATGCTTCTTGTGATCCTTTGAGGTTGACTTTGATCTCCATGAACGTCCTCAACCTCTTCTTCTTCGTGATGTTTGGCCTCCATGTCCTCTAGAGCTTGATCTCCATCATACTCCCCGAGTTGGAGAGAATTCGACCACGAATTCTGGAGACCTACAGAAAAAGGAGTTAGATCGCTGACATTAAAAGTATGACTACCTAAGAATGTATCAGGCATATCTAACTCATAAGCATTGTCATTAATCCTCTTGATGATTTGGAAAGGTCCATCTCTGCGAGGCATAAGTTTGGACTTCCTTTGAGTAGGAAAGCGATCCTTCCTCAAATGAAGCCAAACCCAATCACCTTCATCAAAGACCAATGCTTTTCTCCTTTGGTTGGCAAGTTCCGCATACTTGCCAACCTTCTTCTCAATTCTCTTCTTGATGTCTTTATGCAAAGTTTTCACAAAAGAAGCCTTTTCATCACCATCTTTGCACAAAACATCCTCAAGAAGGGGAATAGGAAGAAGATCAAGAGGTGTTAAGGGATTAAACCCATAGACAACCTCAAAAGGAGAATGAGAAGTGGTAGAATTTACTACACGGTTATATGCAAACTCAACATGAGGTAGTAAATTCTCCCATACTCTAGGGTTTCCCGAAATAAAGCATCTCAATAGTTGACCCAATGTTCTATTAACCACTTCGGTTTGACCATCAGTTTGTGGGTGACAAGTGGTAGAAAATAAAAGCTTAGTACCAAGCTTGCCCCACGAGGTCTTCCAAAAATGACTCAAGAACTTGGGGTCTCTATCGGACACAATAGTCCTAGGTATCCCATGCAAGCGAACCACTTCTTGGAAGAAGAGGTTTGCTATATGACATGCATCATCCACTTTGTGGCAAGGAATAAAGTGAGCCATCTTTGAAAAATGATCCACTACCACAAAAATGGAGTCCTTTCCCTTTGATGTCTTGGGTAATCCTAAGATGAAATCCATAGAAATATCAACCCAAGGCATTGAAGGAATAGGAAAAGGAGTATACAAACCATGGGGATGCATCCTAGATTTAGCTTTGCGGCAAGCTATGCATTTATCACACAAACTATGAACATGTTTATGCATATGAGGCCAAAAGAAATATTCATGCAACACATCCAAAGTTTTAGCAACCCCAAAATGTCCCATCAAACCCCCTTCATGTGCTTCTCTAACAAGAGATGATCTAATAGAACCATGAGGAACACAAAGACGTTTTCCTTTAAAAAGAAAACCATTTTGTATAAAAAAATCTTTGTGTCCTCCCTTAAGACACTCTTGAAAGATTTGAGAAAAATCAAGGTCATCATGATAAAGATCCTTAATGTGATCAAAGCCAATAAATTGAGATCCTAAAATATTTAGCAAAGTATATCTTCTAGAAAGGGCATCCGCCACAATGTTTACTTTGCCTTGCTTGTGTTTGATCACATAAGGAAATTGCTCAAGGAATTCTATCCATTTGGCATGCCTCTTGTTGAGCTTGTTTTGGCTTTTCAAATATTTAAGAGATTCATGATCACTATGGATCACAAACTCTTTAGGAAAAAGATAATGTTGCCAAGTATGCAAAGCTCTAACAAGTGCATATAACTCTTTATCATAGGTAGAATAGTTGAGATGACTACCTTTCAATTTCTCACTAAAATAGGCTATGGGGTGGCCCTCTTGAAGGAGGACAACCCCAATGCCTATATTGGAAGCATCACACTCTATCTCAAAAGTCTTAGTGGAATTAGGAAGGGCCAAGATGGGAGCATTAGTCAATCTTTCTTTTAAAATCTCAAAAGCTTGTTGTTGTGCTTCTCCCCATTGAAAGACCACATCCTTTTTCACTATGTCATTGAGTGGTGCGGCTATTGTACCAAAGTTAGGTACAAAGCGTCTATAGAAAGATGCAAGTCCATGGAAACTTCGGACTTCATTGATATTTGAAGGTGTAGGCCAATTTTGAATGGCCACCACCTTAGCTTGGTCCACATGGACCCCCTTACAACTCACAACAAACCCTAGGAATTCTATATGATCAAGAGCAAACATACATTTAGCAAGGTTAGCATACAAATGTTCCTTCCTAAGGGTTTCCAAAACTTTCCTAACATGCAACCTATGTTCATTCAAAGATAAGCTATAAATGAGAATATCATCAAAATAAACAACAACAAACTTACCAATGAAAGGTCTCAACACATGATGCATGAGGCGCATGAAAGTACTTGGTGCATTGGTCAAGCCAAAAGGCATAACCAACCACTCATAGAGACCAAAGTTGGTCTTAAAAGCCGTCTTCCATTCATCACCCGGTTTGATACGGATTTGATTGTAGTCGCTTTTAAGATCAATCTTTGAAAATATTTTAGAACCATGCAACTCATCCAACAAGTCATCAAGCCTAGGTATGGGATGCCTATACTTAATTGTTATGTTGTTTATGGCCCTACAATCCGAACACATCCTCCATGATCCATCTTTCTTAGGCACTAGGATGACAGGCATAGCACACGGGCTCATACTATCTTGGACCCACCCTTTCTCTATTAAAGCTTCTACTTGCTGGCGAATTTCCATGGTTTCACTTGGATTGGTCCTATAGGCTGGACGATTTGGTAAAGAAGAGCCCGGTATCAAATCAATTTGGTGCTCAATCCCTCGCAAAGGTGGAAGTCCTTTTGGAGGATCTTGAAACACATCTTGAAACTCTTCTACCAACTTTTCCAAACTATGAGGACTATCAACAAGTGGTTCTATCTTAAGAGTTCAAGGGATGGCTAAGAAAAGAGGATGGTGTGCCACTAATTCCCTATGAAGCTCATGCCTAGACACAAGGAGTGTAGGCTTGGAACTCTTACCCTTTTTATCTTTTTTATCTTGTCCCTCTTTTTCACTCTCCCTTTTTTTCTTCATTAAGATTTGGTCCTCATGGACTTCTCTAGGAGAGAGAGATTTTAGAGTAATCTTGTGACCATGGAAATCAAAAGAAATTTTGTTGGAAAAACCATCATGTAAAATTTTTCGATCATATTGCCAAGGCCTTCCCAAAAGCACATGTGTGGCTTCCATGGGCACAACATCACACAAGACCTCATCTTTGTATTTTCCAATAGAGAAATGGATGAGGACTTGCCTATTCACAACTATTTCCCCTACTTCACTAAGCCATTGCAACTTATATGGTTGGCTATGAGAGATGGTAGGCAAGCCAAGCTTATCTACAACTCTTGTACTAGCTACATTCGCACAACTACCCCCATCCACTATCAAGGAGCATATGTTGTTTTGAATAAGACATCTTGTATGAAAAATATTTGCCCTTTGACTTTCATCAAAGGGTTGTGAAACTTGACCAAGAAGTCTTCTCACAACCAACAAGTATCCTTGTAAGGGACTCTCACTCTCATTCCCACTAGATGCACTTGAATGTGAAGAATGCCTAGGTGTATCCGAATCATGCTCACTCATAATAATGCCATCATGCATGTACATGTTCCTTTTAGAAGGACAATTTGAAGCAATATGACCATAACCCAAACACTTAAAGCATTTCTTACTAGACGTTTTGATTGGTGACTTAGGCCTAGAAGTAGATGGCTTAGATTCCTTGGGTTTGAAAGAGGAATCTTGGGAAGGAAATTTTGAAAAAGATTTTTTATTTCTCCAAGACTTGTTATAGTAGCCATCATTGGAAGAGTTTTTAAAAGAATTTTTCTTAGCAAGTTGGGCTTCCACCTTCATTGCTAAGTGAACTAAAGATCCCAATGATGAGTACTCTTGCAATTCCACAATGTCTTGAATATCCTTCCTAAGTCCACTAATAAACCTAGCAATCATGGCCTCCTCACTTTCTTCTAACTGAATTTTAAGCACAAGCGTTTCAAGCTCCTTGAAATATTCATCCACATTTAGCGTGCCTTGTTGAAACCGTTGGAGTTTCAACAAAAGGTCTTTCCTAAAATGTGGAGGCACAAACCTAGCGCGCATTTGATATCTTAAAGTGTTCCAAGAGTCCACGGGAGGACTCTTGTGATATATAATGTCCTTTACAAGTCCATGCCACCATTTCATGGCATAATCACTAAATTCTAATGTAGCTAGCTTAATTTTGTGCTCCTCTTGAACCTCATGAATCTCAAAGATTTGCTCACACTTGGCTTCCCAATCTAAATATACATTTGGATCACTAGAGCCATTGAAACAAGGAAGCTTGACCGAAGGTAGCCTAGCCTTTGCATCTTGGTAGTAGCCATTGCCATGGTAAGGTCTCTCCCCTTGATTGTAATGTCTTTGGCCATGCATTTGGGATGGAGTTCTTCTTCTCCTATGATCCTCTTCACGGCCATTGTCATTGGATGAAGCTCTTGTGGAATGCCTTGGGGAATGGTGTTCATCATGAATAGAAGGGGATGGCCTAGATTGTTGCAACACCATTGCTTGCAACCTTTCTTCCAAGCGTCTAATAGTTCTTTGGGCCTCATGTAATTCACCAATGAGTGAGGCCTTGGAAGGAGAGGGCTGTTTGTAGGATGCATCACTAGAAAATCCTGCCATTGTAATTAAAAAAAAATAAAAACAGCAAAGGTACCAAAACAGCAAACAAGTTAAGAATTAAAATTGCAAAAACAGCAATTGTGGTAATGAATCTGCCGAAGAGAATGGAGGAAGAAAAATGTCACTCTCAAAGAAAATAAGGTCCTTTCACCAAGCTGATCTTGAAGCCTTGGAAACCTCAAATGAAAAATGTCACAGCAAGCACACCAATCTTTGAAGGCAACACCACAAAACCAAAGAAAGAAGAAAGACAATCAAGAAAAGGTATAAAGAAGGAAAGGCAATGCAAAAGGAATACAAGATTGATGACAAACACAAAGAATAGAGAACAAAAGGCAAGCAAGAAAATAAGGAACTCAATGAGAAAGTAGGCACACAAAAGAATACTTAAAGAAAGGCACTAGAGTAGATGAAGAAAACAAAAATTAGCTACTGGAAAAAAAAATTTCTATGCAAACTGTGCGTGAGATTCATTGATTGATCTGGAAAGATATACAGCGAACTGGACTATCAAATTTTAACCACAAAAACTTCAAGATGTTAACTCAAAAATGGCACTGGAATTATGTAAAAACAGTAAGCCAATTGAGAGAAATAAATTTTTCAAAATTGCTGCCCGATTACCGTATTTTTTTCGGCAGGAATGTACACTTTTCGTATTTTATTTATCATATTTTGTGTACTTTGAATTTTATTGTACTTCTTTTTTCTATTCTTTTCTAACACTTTGAGGATCACTAATACAGAATTTCAGAAATTTCCAGTGAGTAAATCAATTGAAATAAGCAAAAACAGTAAGCACTTGTTGTCAGAAACAGAGGAAGCCTAAGAGGAATGAAAAACAGAATTATGAACTAGCAAAGACATAATGGAAATTGTGTCATAGAACTTGTATAGGTCTAAAATACAAGTATGAACTCAATCTAAAACAGAAAATGCACAAAGGATCAAGCAATAAACTCAAAAAACAGAATGTAAACCAAAGCAAGAAACAAAAAATTGCAATAAAAGTACTACAAGAAGTGATGACATATTATGGAAAAACAAGACAATGACAAAACTATTATAGATTCAAAAAGGAAAATACTCAAACATATGATAGGCACAAATAAGAAAACAGCAATAAAACTCAAAATAAGCCTAAAAACAGAAATGTAAACACAAGAATATAGAGCTCTTGAATCAAAGTGCAACACAACTCAAAAATTAAACAAGAACACACCTAAACTCTAGATACCACATGATGTGAATTCAAGAACATAATATGAAAAGTTCTTGACATTCTTAGGAGACATCTTGAGTTGGTCATATGAGAGGCACTTTCTCTTAGAATTGGATCAATGTTCTAAGACAAGAACTCACCAAAACTAATGCCAAAACACAATCTCAATTAGACGTTCCATCTATTGTCAAATTGAACCGATTGAAATACAAGAAAAAGGAAAAGAAACAGAACATAGGTGCTGGAAAATGAAAAAATGCTGGACAGATTTGAAAATAGGAACAAAAAAAACACCGAATAGAATTGCAAGATAAGAACAAAATAGGAAATGGAATGGAGAATGGATTAGAAGGCTTATGAAGAGGAGACTTGGAGATGATCTCGCCACTTGAAGGTTGGATTGCTTCAAGATAAGAGTGTGATGCTGCCACTTGAGTTCCAAGAGCTCTCAAGATGAAGCAAGGAAGAAGAGACACACAAGTGCTCACAAATGCTCTCAAAAAATGAGTAGAGTTTTCTTACTAATAATTTCCAATCTGCATATACAAGGGGCAGCACCTCTATTTATAGTTTTTAGGTGCTGAAATGCAAGCTAAAAGAAACCAAAATTCCCTCTAAATTCAAATGAAAAATGGCGCCTAACAAGACATGAGGAAGGTGTGATTTCTTTTCTCACTTTGGCACCTCCTATTTTAACTTCTACACCTATTTACTCACGCACCCCCCTCCTAATGCTCCTAACTAAAAAAACCTAAAGATGCTTTAACACAAGAGGTTTCTCATGTTTTCCTCTAAGCACCTTCACATAATGAAATTACAAAAAGGGAAAATAAACGTCCCCTAGCTCCTAATATTTTGAACATGCTTCTTGTGATCCTTTGAGGTTGACTTTGATCTCCATGAACGTCCTCAACCTCTTCTTCTTCGTGATGTTTGGCCTCCATGTCCTCTTGAGCTTGATCTCCATTAGAAGTCCTCCTTGCCTTTGAGCAAGTGTAGGCAACAGAGGAAGACCTCCTTGCCTTTGAGAAAGTGTAGGCAACAAAGGAAGACCTCCTTGCCTTTGAGCAAGTGCAGGCGAGAAAGAGGAAGTCCTCCTTGCCTTTGAGCAAATGTAGGCAACAGAGGAAGACCTCCTTGCCATTTGAGCAAGTGCAGGCGAGAAAGAAGAAGACCTCCTTGCCTTTGAGCAAGTGCAGGCGAGAAAGAAGAAGACCTCCTTGCCTTTGAGTAAGTGCAGGCGAGAAAGAAGAAGACCTCCTCGCCTTTGAGCAAGTGCAGGCGAGAAAGAAGAAGACCTCCTTGCCTTCGAGCAGGTGCAGGCAAGAAGAGTTCATATAAAGGAACGACAGGTGAAAAAGCGAATAGAAGGTTGCAAAAGGTGATCCCACAAAGGACGCCTTATTTGGGTAAAGAAGGCAACATCGCCCAAAATTAATTCGACGAGTACCAGATCAGAGGAATTTCTGGCGATGATGCAGGACACTTGGCATGTCAGTTAAACGAACAAAGAAACAAGGCTAGGTGAGGAGAACGAAAGATAACCTATATGCTTATCTAGCTGGTCTTCGAGAAACTCAAAGCTAATGATAGACGCTGTAGGAAGGGAGATGTTGGAGGCGGCTACGCTTTTCCAGAAAAGGAAGAGGTCTCTGTCCAGTGCTCCCATGTTGTCAGGGCTCCTTGCCCTCCTGAAGCTATCCTTGGAGCCTTTATTTCCCTTGTCCACCCAGTACAAGGGAAAGGCATCCACTGCAGAGGTCCTCCTCAGCTTATCAGCCAAGGTCGACTCAGGAGGAATCTCCCATCACCAGAGTATAAACAAGGGGTATTCTGGAGCTTATCAGTCGAGAAGGGGGACTTCAAAGATTAATCAGTCAAGGGAACCAGCATGAGTCAAGAAGTAAAGTTAGCACCACATCAAGTTTGCTCAGGAAAGGTTTCTGCTGAGGATTGAAGGGTGAGATGCACACATCAGTTAGCACGGTCACCAAGCTCAACCCACACAAGGTGAAAGTTGAGCTGTAAAGGAGAAAGAGTGATTCGCGTTGTAAAGAAAAGATTTATAATTCATTCATTACAAGCAGATAATGGTCGTCGAAGGAAAGGGGCAGAAGTAAGAACATTGATGTAGTGGCAAGACCTCGGTCGTCGGCCAAGAGGTGAGAGCCCATCAGCCCGGTAGGGCCAATAGCGATCAGGCGAGTTGTAAGGCTCTTCGTTGAGACAAGTCACAACTCGAGCCTGGGGGGCTTGTGTAGTGGCCAGACCTTGGTCGTCGAGAACAGATAGTAAAGGGTGAACCATGTCAGCTGGGTCCAACAACATGGACCAAAGCCACGTGGAGTGGACCTTGCAGCCAGCTTGGATTAGCGAGTGATCGGTCATCAGTGTGTCCCCTCAGAGAGAGGTGATCAGTCATCGGTGGTTCCCTCAGAGAAGGGTGATCAGGGTGCCTCCTCGGAGAGGGGTGATCAGTCATCAGTAGGAGAGATAAAAAGGTTACCTTTGAATGATCAGAGGAGCGTCACAAAGGTTGGAGATTGAAGAAGTCGAAGGGTCTCACAGAGAAATGCTTTGAATGTCTGAAGGCGAAGAAGAAGGAATGAAATAGTGTTAGTACCAGAGTGTGCACTCCTGTAGACTGCCAGAAGACGATTTCTTAGTCTTTTCGCTGGACCAGTCACAGCTCAAGACTGGGGGGCTTGTGATCCGGTCGGTCATCGGTAGTCGATGACGTCAGCAGCAGTTGACCACGTGGACCATTCACAGGGTGACACGTGGTAGAAGATAGCAGGTGAATCAGGGAGGAGATCACACAGAATGGTGATCGGTGGTCGGTTCCTAAAGGACCGCCACCCGCAGATCAGTGCCAGGTGAGCGCCTGGAGGCAGAGCGCGAAGAGCTCCTGGAAGAAGAGCGCGAGAAGTAAAAAAGCACTGATCAGTCATCGGGGGTTTGCTATTAAGACGCAGTTAAGCTGGGACCCAGGCTCCCAGCGAGAGCGTTACGCAAGAAGCACAGATCAGTAATCGCCTAGACTGCACATGATCGCCATGTGTATTGCACATGATCGCCATGTGTATTGCACATGATCGTCGTGTGTATTGCACATGATCGTCGTGTGTGAAGATTGGGAGATCAGGTGGTTAACAAGACGCCGAAAGGAGCACATCGCCGGGTATTTGAGAAGACCTGGTAAGCACTTGTCATATGGTCTAAATACAGAAGATAAGTGGCATGTCTGACCGCCAAAGTAGAGAAGATAAGTGGCATATTTGCCACCATGTGTAGTGTGAGCCGTGATACCCAGTGTTAACCAGCTCGCCATGTTAAGGTTGCGCCCAGAGTAGCCTGTGTACTAAGCTACTCCCTGTGTGGATAATTTAGTCGCAGGAGCACAGTGGAAGTAACGTTTCAGCTGCAGGTACTCCAGATGGTGACACGTGTATGACCAGATGTTATCCACGTGTCAAGAGGAATAACCGTCAGGAGAGAGAAAGACTCAGGTATATATGTGAAATTCTTAACAGAATTAAGGGGGAATTCATTTTTGGTGGTGATTCACTTGTACACGGTTCTGAGTTTTCTTTGAAGTTCTTTGTTGATTCAATCACTGACTTGAGCGTCGGAGCGCAACCGGCCGTAGAGGCGCCATACTGTTCTTGCAGGTCTCTTTGAGGATTACCAGGTGAAGGTCATTGGTGTACTTGGCGTGAAGCTGGTGAGGACGAGGTTCGGGAAGGAGAAGCTCTAACGCTTTGGTCAAGATGCTGGATCACATTAAGTCTCAAACCTCCCACAGAAAAATTTCTCACTTTTGTTTGAAGATTCTTTAGACAACTTCTATAGAACAACATTTTGTTGAATTCCTCAACAACTCCAATGTTCCCTTTATTTATCCCTAACCCAGCATACTTCAAACCAGTGATGACAGACCAAACTTCAAGAGTTATTTCCATGTCAACCCCTTTCACATGTGAGGTTATGTTATTGTCAACAATTTGGAGATTGGTGTAGAAGACTCTCACAAGGTCAAGATAGATGTTCCCTAACATCTCCAAGAACCTTTTCTGCAGCTGCTCTTTCAAAAGACTCCTAACTTTAGTAAGTTTCTACTCTTTCAACCAGTTGAATGAGATGAGCTTTGGATTGTTGATGGTTTTCCTACTTATTTCATGTAGATATTTTTCAATCTTGTCATCTTCTCCCAAAAACCATTTCTCTAGAATGAATACCCCTTTTCACTTCATAGGTCTTCTGTAACATCCCGCCAAATTTCTTTGAAAATAAATATAAAACGAAAATAAAGGTGACAAATAGATTGAAGTGAGCAAAATCTTTATATAAAATAAATAAGTTTCTCCTCACAGGGAGTTTAATACAAACGATCACTTCTCCATTAAAAACGTAAACGAAATACAATACAAAAGACAGATAGGCGATCTCCTGGCCAAAAGGGCGATCTCCGATAAGAAGGGCGATCTCCTTTCATATAGGCGATCTCCTATAAGAAGGGCGATCTCCTTTCATAAAGCAGCAAGAGGGGCGATCACCCAACAGAAAAGAAAACAGGCGATCTCCTTCCAGCGACAATTTTCTAAAGAGCTCTACTTCCTGCAACATCATCTGCTCCCGTGTAAGTTATACACGATCATTACAGGTTTAAGAAAAGGCCACAACACAAACGAAAACACAGGGTAAGCTAGACATTTAAAAAGAGTTTAAATAAGGATACTTAAAATAAAATCAAGGTAAACAATTTCAAGATGTTCACGTAAAGTTATCAAGTTTCTCATACTCTGCACCTGGTCACCCAGAAATCACACATTTCACAATATTCACAAGAGTCATTCATTTTCACAAAACTGCATCAAGTGTCTATGAATTTCAAGTTCCTCATTTCACATGTCAGACCACCACTGACCCAGCACACAAGACACTTGACCTACTTCCGGAAGACTCATGCATTGAACTTAGCATCCAGAGACCTGCACCTGTCATACTTCATTGCTGTAAAGTTCCCACAGCTGTGCACATAACCATAATCTCAATATCATCACTTTCACAGTATGACAGGGTTAATCCATATAACAGGCCGAGCTCGTTCTTTTTCACACGACTCACCCATTCATATGAACCTCCTTCGACTCTCACCAACTGAATAACTTCCTCTATATGATTCCATTATCTCAGCAGAGTCAGGATCGCCTCATTCACAGGATACTCACAGATCAAGACACTTCATAACCAAATCTCAACACGGTATTTCCTTTCCTGAAAATACTATGTCTTGATCCCACATTCACGACATTCAAAACATCACCCAACACTTAAAGGAATGATTTCAATCACAGCAAAACTCAATCCAAGGTTCTTATTTTCGAATATTTCATTTAAATCTCAAACAGTTTCAAAGCAGCACCAAAAACAGAGAGTTCGCAAAACAACGCCAAAACCGGCGATCTGGTTCAAAAATAAGGTATTTCGAAGTCTGTACATAAAACCGGCGACCACGTCGCCCAAAAACACATAGAAACAGAGCATTCATGAAGATGAAAACGAAACCGGCGACCACGTCGCCCTCACTTCAGAAACAGCTAATCTATGGCTTGTATTGAAAATGAAGTCTAGCTTCCCTTACCTGGACTTGCGCAAACACCTAGAGTTCCGAAACCCAACAAAGCTTGAAGAACGCCTTGGCTCTGTTTTTGCGTCTGGTTGAAGGACTTGCAGAGGACTGCCCAGGTGCTCTAATGGTGGCTGTCGCTCGTCGTACTCTCGTGTGAAGGTGCTAGAATCGCAGCGCGAAGGAGGCAACTGGAGGAGAAGGGAGGTAACTCACTCTTTCTCTCTTTGAAGGCTGCAACGTTTCTTCCTCTCCGCAGTGGGTTTTCTGCATCTTAAACCAACTTATCCACCAAAAGCAACTGCCACCACCCACTCTGCAGAGAAGTCTGAGAACCACTGCCCTGAACAGTACGACCACTGTTGTCTCTGGTGCATGCCAACCACTGCTCTGAACAGTACTGCCACTGTTGTCGCTTGTGCATGCCAGCCACTGCTCTGAACAGTACGACCGCGAGTGTCCCCTGCGCATGCCAACATTCTGATGTCACTATTCTGAACCACCCTTTTTGTCTACGTGGCGTGCGTGCACTACGCTTCCTGCTGGGAGTCTGGGTCTTACCCCCTCTGTGTGCAACTCGACGACGCGCGATAATCTTTCGTCGATGACCCCTCGCGCGAAAACAATCCACCGAATGACACCTCGCGCGAAGACTATCCACCGATGACCTCTCGCGCGAAGGCTATCCACCGATGACCTCTCGCGCGAAGACTATCCACCGATGACATCTCCTGGTGGACGACCGATGTCTCCCCCTGGCAAAGCCCGCATGCCTCTCGCGCCTTGGCCACGTCCACGTGCCTCGCGCTCTGGCAATGCCCGCATGCCTCGCGCCCGCGCGATGCCCGCATGCCTCTCGCGCCCGCGCGATGCCTGCATGCCTATCGCGCCCGCGCGATGCCTGCATGCCTCGCGCCCTGGCGACGTCCACCTGGCGCTCATGTGTAGCAGGCGACCGGCGATCTCATAGCCTTCTAACTTAACTTTTCCTCCCTTTTTATTTTAAATAAAACATACATAGAATTCTTTTAATATATAACCCTTTTTATTCCAATTCAATTTTACAGGTCCTTACATTCTCCCCAACAAGAAAAATTTTCGTCCTCGAAAATTGAATTATAAGGAAAAGAGGTGGGCATATGCATCTCTCATGGTTTCCTTCAAATTCCATGGTGAATCACCCGATCTGCACGTCGTCCACTTCCAACACGTGACTAGGGTCTGCAAGATACTTCCTTAGCTGTGATACGTGAAACACATTATGCAGGTTTGCTAATTGGGGAGGTGGGGTGATCTCATAAGCCACTGGACTGATCCCCCTTGGGTCTGATATGGCCTAACCAACTTAGGGGACAGCTTCTTTGATCTGATAGCTCGTCCTACACCCTTGGCTGGTGTCGCCCTCATAAAGACATGGTCCCCAGCAGCAACTCCAAAGGTCTTCTCCTCTGATCTGCATAGGACATCTGTCGACCTTGAGAAACTTTCATTCTGCCTTGCATCAGTTTTACCTTCTCGGTTGTCTGTTGAACCAACTCTTACTACTCCAATACTTCATCAATTTCCATTCTCCATCTGCTGGTATGCAAATTCTGCCATTAATCTCAATATTCCATCTTTACCCGTTACAAAGCCTTTAGCCTGATCGGTGCCTAGCAAATTCCACAATACGTTTCAGACTAGGATCCTCTCACTGTTCAATCAAAACTGATTCGCCCTCCTGGTTCCAACAATAAGGGAATTCTGCATTTCCTCCCATACAAAGCTTCACACAATTACTGTCTTCAAATCTCCATAACAACACTACCACTGCCGATTCTAAATCATAAGTAGAATAATTTCTCTCATGAAATTTGAGTTGCATTGAACATACGCAACTCCTGTCTTCTCTTGTATTCAGACACAATTCAAACTTTGATGTGAGGCATCATACTAAACCTCAAAAGGCTTGTCTTCTGCACATCTTCTGTCTTAGCAAAATCTGGTTTTATCCAGATTTCCGATAAAACTTTAAGGACACTGAAGTTCCATCTAACTGATCCCTCAACTCATCAATTACGGGTAGAGGGTAGTTGTCCTGGATGGTCAACTTATTCCACTTCCTGTAGTCCCTACACAGTTGAGGTCCTTCCTCTTCCTTTTTAACCAACAATGCTGGAAACTCCAAGGAGATATATTGGGCTTGACTAACTGCGTCTCTAACAACTCTTCCACTTATTTTCTTCAATTTAATCAACTCGACTGAACTTTGGAAACACTATCTTTCGTTGAGCTTAACCTTTGGAAACGTGATTAACAGATCACTAATCCCTTTTCTGGAATAACATCCAATTCATCTCCTACATACTCAACATAAACTAGTGTCCAATTTCGAATCACATACAGCTTTCAAATCCAAATTAATTAAACAACATCCATCCCACGTGAGACTTTCTCTCTCATCCAAGCAATTTCTCCGCCTGTTGCTTTTCAACAATTTTCTTTGCCTAACTGTAACTTTAAACACAATTAAGATATTTCATCTTTCCTCTTTCCCAAAATCATTGATACATCTCAAGATGATATAATCATCTTGTAAACTTATTCTCTACCAAATCTCAAATTTCCATTTCAGCCTTGTGTCCAGCTAGAGGTCATCACCAAGCTCCAGATCAAAGAAAGATTCCTACTTTCATCTTGGAACTTAACTCCAGTACTTCCCATGGATACACATGCTTAAGTCTTTAAACCCTCAACATTCTGCTTACATACTCTCCATGACTTATATGTAGCTGAACCTACACCTTGGTACACTAAATCTAACTTACACTTCCTTCTCTAATTCCATCAACTCAGCTGGAGCCATCGCCACCGGTCCAGCTCCAGGCACCAAAACAATAGAAAGTTCCGCCTCTCTCTTAGGAGGTAATCCAGGTATTTCTTCTGGAAATACTCCCATGAATTCTTTCACCAAGGTATCTTGCTTACGTCCTCTTCATTCTTCACTTCCAACCGAGCTAGCATCACGAAGCACCTCGCCATCTGGCTCTTGGAGATCTGGAAACGCTAACTTCTAACTACCGCAGACTACGAGAACGTGATTGGCAGCTAGCCAATCCATTCCCAGGATAACATCTAGGTCCCGAAGAGGTAGGCAGATCAAGTTCACCTTGAATCTGCGTCCCTCTACTATCACTGGACATTCGGGGCAAACTGTAGAGGTCATCACCTGCCCTGACGCAGGTGTAGAGACCAACAGTTCGAAAGGTAACTCCTTCATTAGAAGGTCCAACTCGGCTACACACAGGCTTGACACAAAGGAGTGTGTCGCTCCAGAATCAAACAAAACCTTTACACTCCTACCAGCTATAAAAACATATACTCTGCACGAGGTTACCTGACTGAGACGCCTCTGCTCCTGACATGGCCAACACTCTCCCTGTTGCCTGAGGTCTGCTGCCTTCATTCCTCAACTGCCGAGAACCACTGGGTTGAGTCATCCTTTTTCTGTTAGTACAATCTCTAGAAATGTGCCCCATTTCTTGGCATGTGAAACATCCTTTCTCTGAATTCCTCTTGGAGCACACCTTGACGTTATGTAACCCACCACAACGGAAACACTTTGGTTTCCATGGTTGTTGCCGCTGAAAGTGGAGCGGAACTGCTCCTGCCCGACGTGGTGGAGGTCTCGCATAAGGCTTGCTTTGTGGGTGCTGCACCTTGGCCTTCCCACTGGAGGGACCCCCTGGGTGTGATCTGATTATCCTGGAATCACTCCTCTCCAGGGTCTCCACTACCTTTGCCTTCCTTACTAAGGCATGTAACTCCCTGGTCCACGGATCTGCTTGATCAGGGGTAGCACTCCCACTGAGCTTGGGTGGGTTGTGCCTCATGAACTCGGTCATCCCTACCTGCTCCCGAGGCTGATTGACCTGGGAAGCTGTTGCAGCCGGTCCAGCAGTTCCCAAATGATTCATTACAGCCAGACGAATCTGGGCCATTACCGTATTCTGCTGTTGGATGGCAGTTGCCATCATCTCGATAGCCTTGGCAATCTGGCTCATCTCCGAAGGAGGTTGGGGAGGGGTAGAAGGTCTACGTGCCATCTCCTTCGTTTTCAGATTTTGAAATTATAAGATTCCTATATTCCCTACAACTACAAGAATGAGATCGATAGGAAATCAATTCATTCGAGGGGGTAACAGCTAGACCTTACAAAGGTCAGCATCTCAAAATCATTAAGAATTTGAGCTCATCAACAGAATCATAATGCTTATAACATCAAGCATAACACCAGAACAACTACTGGTATGCAGTCACCAATCCAATCAACCATTTTCAATCAATTACAAAGACACTCAAGAGGATGAGATAGCTCACACCAGAATTTTAATATATGCTAAACATCAAACCTTTGGAATTAAGATTGAGACTCATCTCGATCCAGTTATGAGTGTGCACCCTCACTACTTTATCAAGACCTTCTCATTCTTAATACTAAGATTTTCAATTAGAACATATATTCACCAAAGCACACACAAAATTTCAATACAAAAACGTTTGAAAACCTTTCACTATAGTTATTATTTTAAACTCAAATAACTTTCATGAGCAGAAGAAACACAATTGATCCACAGCCCTCAGGTCATCCTAAGGACGAACTGCTCTGATACCATTAATGTAACATCCCGCCAAATTTCTTTGAAAATAAATATAAAACGAAAATAAAGGTGACAAATAGATTGAAGTGAGCAAAATCTTTATATAAAATTAATAAGTTTCTCCTCACAGGGAGTTTAATACAAACGATCACTTCTCCATTAAAAACGTAAACGAAATACAATACAAAAGACAGATAGGCGATCTCCTGGCCAAAAGGGCGATCTCCGATAAGAAGGGCGATCTCCTTTCATATAGGCGATCTCCTATAAGAAGGGCGATCTCCTTTCATAAAGCAGCAAGAGGGGCGATCACCCAACAGAAAAGAAAACAGGCGATCTCCTTCCAGCGACAATTTTCTAAAGAGCTCTACTTCCTGCAACATCATCTGCTCCCGTGTAAGTTATACACGATCATTACAGGTTTAAGAAAAGGCCACAACACAAACGAAAACACAGGGTAAGCTAGACATTTAAAAAGAGTTTAAATAAGGATACTTAAAATAAAATCAAGGTAAACAATTTCAAGATGTTCACGTAAAGTTATCAAGTTTCTCATACTCTGCACCTGGTCACCCAGAAATCACACATTTCACAATATTCACAAGAGTCATTCATTTTCACAAAACTGCATCAAGTGTCTATGAATTTCAAGTTCCTCATTTCACATGTCAGACCACCACTGACCCAGCACACAAGACACTTGACCTACTTCCGGAAGACTCATGCATTGAACTTAGCATCCAGAGACCTGCACCTGTCATACTTCATTGCTGTAAAGTTCCCACAGCTGTGCACATAACCATAATCTCAATATCATCACTTTCACAGTATGACAGGGTTAATCCATATAACAGGCCGAGCTCGTTCTTTTTCACACGACTCACCCATTCATATGAACCTCCTTCGACTCTCACCAACTGAATAACTTCCTCTATATGATTCCATTATCTCAGCAGAGTCAGGATCGCCTCATTCACAGGATACTCACAGATCAAGACACTTCATAACCAAATCTCAACACGGTATTTCCTTTCCTGAAAATACTATGTCTTGATCCCACATTCACGACATTCAAAACATCACCCAACACTTAAAGGAATGATTTCAATCACAGCAAAACTCAATCCAAGGTTCTTATTTTCGAATATTTCATTTAAATCTCAAACAGTTTCAAAGCAGCACCAAAAACAGAGAGTTCGCAAAACAACGCCAAAACCGGCGATCTGGTTCAAAAATAAGGTATTTCGAAGTCTGTACATAAAACCGGCGACCACGTCGCCCAAAAACACATAGAAACAGAGCATTCATGAAGATGAAAACGAAACCGGCGACCACGTCGCCCTCACTTCAGAAACAGCTAATCTATGGCTTGTATTGAAAATGAAGTCTAGCTTCCCTTACCTGGACTTGCGCAAACACCTAGAGTTCCGAAACCCAACAAAGCTTGAAGAACGCCTTGGCTCTGTTTTTGCGTCTGGTTGAAGGACTTGCAGAGGACTGCCCAGGTGCTCTAATGGTGGCTGTCGCTCGTCGTACTCTCGTGTGAAGGTGCTAGAATCGCAGCGCGAAGGAGGCAACTGGAGGAGAAGGGAGGTAACTCACTCTTTCTCTCTTTGAAGGCTGCAACGTTTCTTCCTCTCCGCAGTGGGTTTTCTGCATCTTAAACCAACTTATCCACCAAAAGCAGCTGCCACCACCCACTCTGCAGAGAAGTCTGAGAACCACTGCCCTGAACAGTACGACCACTGTTGTCTCTGGTGCATGCCAACCACTGCTCTGAACAGTACTGCCACTGTTGTCGCTTGTGCATGCCAGCCACTGCTCTGAACAGTACGACCGCGAGTGTCCCCTGCGCATGCCAACATTCTGATGTCACTATTCTGAACCACCCTTTTTGTCTACGTGGCGTGCGTGCACTACGCTTCCTGCTGGGAGTCTGGGTCTTACCCCCTCTGTGTGCAACTCGACGTCGCGCGATAATCTTTCGTCGATGACCCCTCGCGCGAAAACAATCCACCGAATGACATCTCGCGCGAAGACTATCCACCGATGACCTCTCGCGCGAAGACTATCCACCGATGACCTCTCGCGCGAAGGCTATCCACCGATGACCTCTCGCGCGAAGACTATCCACCGATGACATCTCCTGGTGGACGACCGATGTCTCCCCCTGGCAAAGCCCGCATGCCTCTCGCGCCTTGGCCACGTCCACGTGCCTCGCGCTCTGGCAATGCCCGCATGCCTCGCGCCCGCGCGATGCCCGCATGCCTCTCGTGCCCGCGCGATGCCTGCATGCCTCTCGCGCCCGCGCGATGCCTGCATGCCTCGCGCCCTGGCGACGTCCACCTGGCGCTCATGTGTAGCAGGCGACCGGCGATCTCATAGCCTTCTAACTTAACTTTTCCTCCCTTTTTATTTTAAATAAAACATACATAGAATTCTTTTAATATATAACCCTTTTTATTCCAATTCAATTTTACAGGTCCTTACATCTTCATTCTTTTGGAGGAAGGAGGTGTTGAATGTTGAAAATGAAGCTTTGATGCCTCCAAATTCGTGAAGAGAGCTTGAAGACCATGCATGATGTGATTCCACTAGCCACAATAACATGATTCTTTGATATTCTATGGAATCAACCTGAGTTGGCAAAGATTAGGCACTTTTATAGAAGAGGATCAATGTTCAATATTTCAAGAACTCACCAAATCTTGCACCAAAAACCAAACTCACATGGAAGCTCCATTTACTATCAATTGAACCGATTAAAAAGCTGGAAAACGAGTTTGAACCGAACAAGAAAGAAGGAAAACAAAAAATGAACCGTTCAAAATCAAAGAAAAGGAAGAATAGTTGCTGGAAAACTGAAAACAGAACCAAAAACTCAAGAAAACCAACTCAAAACATGAACAACTAAAGAGAAAAAAAGGAAGGAGAATAGAAAACTTATGAAAATGGATGTAGATTGGTATGAACACGCCACTAGAAGTGATGGATGCTCCTAGATGAGTGTGTTGCCGCCACTTGAGGACACCATGGATCCTTCAAGATAAGACTAGAGAAGAAGGCTCAAAGCTCTCCAATGTTCTCTCAAAATTTGAGTAGAGTTTCTTTACTATCAATTTCAATCTAGAAAATACAATGAAGGAGGCCTCCTATTTATAGCATGAGGAGCCTTGGAGAACAAGTTGTGAGGGTTGTAAGGGAAGACACAATATGGTGCAGCCTAGGTCATTGACTTTGGTCAATGCCACACCATTTCACTCATTTCTAGAAGGTAGGGTTTCCTTCCTTCCCTAATGGACTTCATAAGCCTAAACTTATAACTTCACCTCCTTATTTACTTCTACACCTATCTACTAATACACCCCCCCTAAGACTCCTAACTAAAGACTAAAAGATGCTATAACAATAGAGGTTTCTAATGTTTCCCTCTAAGCACCATCAACCAAAGAAATTACAAAAAGAGAGAATAATTGTTCCCTAGCTCCTAAAACTTTGAACATGCTTCTTGTAAGCCTTTGAGGTGTGCTTTGATCTTCATGGGCGTCCTCTATTTGCACCTCTACCTCTTCTTGATCTTGTTGATTAGCCTCCATGTCCACTAGAGCTTGATCTCCATCAATGCTGGTGTGTTTGGGGTTTAGTTCTAGGTAGTTTAGAATTTGTTAGATTTATTCTTAATCCAAAGCACAGTTGAATCAATCTAGTTTTAAAAATGAAAAGTGTTTTTCAAAGCTAAGTGAAAAACAATTGATTGATTTCTCAGTTTAGTCGATTGTTTTCCACCCAGCTTGTTTGGAGGGTTTTCAAACTGTTTTTGACTTGGTTGACTAATTGTCAAAATCAATTCAACCAGTTAAATCGACATGTCAATCGGTTGATTTTTGAATTTCTTAACAGCTTTTCAAAAACCTGTTAAATCTATTTTCAGTTGATTTGAAACTATTTTGGCTCATGTTTAACTGCCTAAAATGGCTAGTTTGAAGAGCTATAAAATTGGGTTACCCTCCATATTTGCAAATAAAAAACAGAGAGATTAAGAAACAGTTTTTGTGAAGGATTTGATTCAAAGCTTTGCTAGATTGCCTAACACTGTGCAATTGGTTCAAAAAGTGAATTAGGAGCTCTGTGATTTCCTGTACACCCGGTGTAATCTGTTCCTTTTGTTCTTGTATTTGTTTTCAATTTGAATACCTGTAAAATAGTAAATCTGCAAGTCTGAGGGTTGTTCTGACTGTGTGTGTGGATAGGCAAAGAGGGTGTGTATTCTTGTGTGGTCAAGATCATCTCTTTGTGGTGTTTGTGTGTTGTAATCTATGGTTGATTACCTAGTGAAATACCCAGTGGTTTATCTGGGGACTGGATGTATCTCTGGTAAGGAGTGAACCAGTATAAATTGATTGTGCAATCTTTTCTCTCTCTCTCACTCATTACAAACTGTTTGATGTGGTTTTTGTCTCTACTGTTATAAACAACCGATTAAAATGAAATTTCAACCAATTGTTTTTCTGCAAATAGTTTTAACAGCTTTGTGTTCTTGGCTTCCCTGATTGCTATTTTTGTAATTTTTTAGAAATCTTCATCCTTAGCCAATATTTGCGAAAATCTTTCAGTTAACAATTCACCCCCCTCTTGTTAAGGTCATTAATTCTAACATTGAATCCATGTAGAAAGGAGGAAATTTCAGAAGCAATAAGAAGAGGATAGCAGATCCAATATGGAAACAGAGGAGCAGACAATGGGTTGATTATGTGAAAAAAAAAACCAACTGAACAAACACAGTTATGTAGGCATTAAAAGCAGTTACATATTTTGGCTTTTAGTGGGTTGTTTTCCTCAAGGAAAAGAATCTATTCAAGGAGACAACAGACCCACGTCAGCCTTTCAAACAGATTTCACAGGGTCAGCACGTGCAGATTTGACTAGTTATAATATCTCTTAATTTTCCAAGAAGATATGGAATATATTCCATTCATGACCAAAATAACATCCTTTCGTAACGAATTCAAAGCCAAGATAAATGCAATTTTGACTCATAACAACTTTTAAAAAGAATCAGCAACAGAATCAATGCACATAGATATAAATCATCTTTAATGCAATGCTGTCAGAGGTGAAACTGTTGGGTCTATTAATGTCTAAGTTCAAGAGGGGGGGTGAATTGAGCTTATAAGATTTTCGCAAAAAAAAACTGTTTTCAGTTATTCACAGAAAAAGAACAGATTGATTTATAAAAGAACAAATTTATTTTTATTACTTTTGACACAAACAGAAGCAAGATCAGATTAGACTTGAGATTAAACAGAGAATTATTCAGAACAGATTAGGTACTTTGATAGCAGCAAGATCAAGAAGGATATTCAACCAAGAAAATCAACTCTTGAAAGTTTAAGAACAACTTAAAAGAAAGAATTGAAACTTGAACAGAGTTATTAAAAGGGATTTTATGATATCAGTTATTCAGCAATCACACATACTCATATGTTCATAAGCATCCAAGAACATACACTAAAACTTGAAGAACAATATGAACACGCCCAGAAATAACAGATTCAATTTTAGTTAAACAGATTTATTTTCTGGTAGATTATCCAATTATGCAAAAAATTAGTACAAAGATTAAGAAGAGAGATACACACACAGATTATACTGGTTCACTCATCAAGAGCTACATCCAGTTTTACCTTACACCAAGGAAAAATCCACCAAAAAGATCAAAACAATTACAACACCTTACAGTTCTTGAACCCTACAAGAACAAGGTATACAAAGCTGAAAAACCCTATTTCAGCTCTACTTCCACTTCAAGAAATCCTATCAAGAAGTGTCTTACAACAACACCTTTACACAGAAAAGAATATGGAATAGAAGCACCTAAACAGAAGATGCAAGAACCCAAAACCAGTGACCCAGATTTGTAGACCAGCAGTGACAACACCTTCACTTTGATCAAGGTAATCAAGAACCAAGCACTTGAAAAACTTTATGAAAGATCTTACAAAAAACTAGCAATACTGTGATCTCTACTGAAAAAGGTTTTTGCTCACTTGAAACTATGTAATCTCAGTTCTTTCTAAAAGAGAAGTGCCACCCTTTATAAAGAAAACCAGTCTATAACAACTTTTCAAAAACAGTTAAAGGCTGTTATAAAAAGAAAAGGTTGAATTTAGAAAAAGGTGGATTGTTTTTCAAAACCCCTCTAGCTCAGCATATTAGAAATAAGAAAGGCTGAGACAGGTTTACTTATGCCAAAGCAAAACTTTGTGAAAAACTTTAAAGCAAAAGGCAGTGTAGAAAAGACCTGTTGTTTTACAGAACAATAGATTTATTTTTCTGCAGAAAACATATTTTGAGAAAAGACATGAGAAAAACTTTTAGAAAACTTGGTGCTTGATCTTATCACCTTGATTAGGGCCATGAGGTGGGTCATGAAGCAAAAAGGCTACCTTAAACTCACATTACCCTATTATACAAAACCCCTTCAGTACAATATAACAAGCTTCACAGCAAAGCATTACATTTGCTACATCAAACACTTATACAGTCTTCAAGAAGCATCATCCTCTTTCAACAATCTCCCCCTGTGTGATGGAGAGAAATCTGCATAGCTCTGTTGCTTTGAAGAAGGATCAACACCTGTACCGCACTTGGTTCCAAAATACACAAATTTAAAGTGAACACAGAACAAGAGAAGATTAGAGAATATATACCTCCCTATACCATAACAGCTTATAAAGTTAGCACCACCTAGAAATAACATGAGCTATTTTTCTGCCCCTTTGGATTCATCAAACAACATGGGAGCATATAAAAGACATACAATAGCCATACATGATGGTTCAAAAGAAATCCTTAAGATGTTAATACAGTCCAGAATAGAAACATGCACCAAAACACAGGAAATGAAAATATAATGTTCAACAAACATAAGAAGAACAATATTATGAAAGAAGAGAACTAGTCCCTGTAGTAAAGCTCAGCCAACTATTCCTATACTCCCTCGAGTTGATAATCTAGATGCTGGAACCTGGCTTGAGCCATCTCAAAGTAAGCTTTTTGATCTTCTGAAAGAGTGTCAAGACAATGCAGTACTTGCCTTTCAAAACTGGACAAAGATTCACCTCTGAATTCAGGAGAATGATATGCAACCAGTGCATTGTAATCTGTAGCAGCCAAGTCATCATACTCCTGTTGATGAGCAGATGGTTGCATGGGTGAATTTAACCTGTGAAATGATGATGGTTGTTCAGCAGCTTGAACAGTGTCATCCTCCATAGGAACAACAGCTTCTTCATCATCATTGTTGTTGTGGTTGGAACCACCGTGTTCCATTCTAGGACTAAGTGTCCTTTTGAAAACCCAATCTTCACCTTCCTTGAGAAATCCCATCTTCATAAGTGTAGAGTTGTCGATTTCACTGATTGCTTTGATTGGCTCATTTCTGTCATTAGTAGTGTCAATTTCAAAATAATCGATTAATTTTGAAATGAAAATAGCATAGGGAAATCTGTAGTCAGACAGCCTCTTGGATTTGAGCATATGCTCTATCATTACACAAATCCAATTGATTTTTATGCGATGCATGAGGTAGTAAAGTAAAATTAGGTCTTCCTCATGCAATGTAGCATGATTACTTCCCCTAGGTGTTAGTTGCCATGCAATAACATAGGCTAGAAATCTAGGAGTTAGATTCAGGTTACCTGCATGAAACCTGTTTACGGGTTGGGTTTTAGCTCTCATGCAGCTTGTGTAGAACTGAATCTTATTGAATTCTTGAATCCTGGTTGTGTTCCCCTTTCCCACCTTGAGGCCTGAATACTTGATTCCAACGATGTTGCTCCAAACCTCACTTGTTATTTTTATTTTGACACCTTTTACGTGGGAAGTCAAATTTTTCCCATCAAGGGTCAGATTGGTATGGAATACCTTCACGAGATTTGGATAAATGTTGCCAGTCATTTCAAGAAATGGCTTCAATCTCTGATGCTTGAGAATTGATCTGGGTTCAATCAGCTTTTCACTCTTCATCCATGAAAACTCGAGAATTTTTGGCACATTCACTTGTTTTCTACTTATCTCATGTAAGTAGGTGTTCATGGCTTCAGCATCACCATCAAACCATTTCTCCATAATACCTTGAGTTTTATTCTTCTACTCTTGAGATTTCTTCCTTTTGTATACCAAAGATGTCATTTCTGAAACCTGCTCCTGTATATCAGAAGAAAACTAAAACTGGAAACCATAGTATTAGTATGACAGAACATTAGAAAGACTGGAAAAAAACTGTGATAAAAAAAAATGAGATAACCTGAGAATTTGAAAGAAGAAGTTGAATGTGAGAACTATAGGTTTTGAATACCATTATTTATAGAATGAAACAGATTTTATTAATGCATAGCAGAGTTGGAGTGTGGAAGTAAAAACAAATAAAAAACGCAGAATCAGTACAGATTTGATTCCAGCAGCAGTTTGCAGTTTTTGGAAAGGAGCAAAAGCATTTTCAAAAAGTGTTTTAACCATTAATGTAAAGTTGTTTTCCAAACATTTAGTCAAGTCAGTTTGAATTCCTAGATAAAACAGTCATAAACTTGCTAGTCAAAGCATTAAAGCAGTCAAGGGTCAAACAGAATTTCTCTTTCCTAGTCATGTATATTTCAGACACAGAAATAAACAGATTAGAAAGAGAAACAACAGATTTAAATTCTACAGCTGTGAGTAGTTTATACTGATGATCCCTAGTTCATTTAGCAAAAAACTGAATATTTCTTTAGAAAGAGATTTTGTGAACAGATCAGCAAGTTGTAACTCAGTTCCAACAAACTTAATTTCACAAGTTCCACTTACAACATGCTCTCTTAAGAAATGATGCCTTATTTCTATGTGTTTGGTCCTTGAGTGCATGACAGGATTTTTTTACAAGTTAATAGCACTGGTATTGTCACACATTATAGGTATATTATTTAGGACAACACCAAAATCACTTAGCTGTTGTTTTAACCACAAAGTTTGAGCATAACAAGTTCCTGCAGCAATATATTCAACCTCAGCTGTGGAGAGAGCAACGCAGGCTTGCTTTTTGCAGTGCCAAGATATCAAACTTGATCCAAGCATATGGCAGGTTCCACTAGTGCTTTTCCTATCAATTTTACACCCTGCAAAATCTGAGTCAGAAAAACCTGTTAGAGTTAAAGAAACACTGTTGGAATACCACAAACCAACATCCTTTGTTCCTTGTAGGTATTTTAAGATCCTCTTGGCAGCATTTAGGTGTGACTCTTTTGGAGCAGATTGAAACCTTGCACACATACATACTGCAAACATTATATTAGGTTTGCTAGCAGTAAGATACAACAGTGAGCCAATGATTCCATGGTATTTTGTTTGATCAACTGGCTTTCCTGCTAGATCCTGATCTAGATGACAACTGGTGGAGATGGCTGTGCTGACTGCCTTGCATTTATCCATCTCAAATTTCCTCAGCAGATCTTTGCAATACTTGGCTTGGTTAATGAATATTCCATTCTTTAATTGTTTAACTTGTAGTCCTAGGAAGTAGTTTAATTCTTGTAACATCCCACCAAAATAATACATACATACATGTATAATTGAATTTAAGTGTAACCAAATAATATTGAAGAGTGCAAAATAAAATGTATATATATATATATATATATATATCAGAAATGAAGTTACTCCCCTTAGGGAGTTTAATACATAACCAAATCAATTGTTTGCAAGATTTTACGAAAATAATAAAAGAAATGCAGTAAGATAGGCGGTCTCAAAAGAAAACGACGATCTCCAACAGAAGGCCTCAAAACTGGCGATCTTCTATCAGGACACCAGAACCGGCGATCTCCACCGAGAGGTGGAAATGGGCGATCTCTGCCCTCGGCGACCACCCCTTTAGGGAGCTCTTCTTCCTGGAAGGTCATCTGCTCCCGTGTACAATTACACGATCATCACAGTTTTGAGAAAACCACCACAATAACAGATAAAAGGGTAAGCTAGATAATTTAAAAGAAGTTTAACTCATGAACATAAAAATCCAAGTAAACCAAGTTCCAAATTATCCATGTAAAACGTAGAACTACAATTAGCATTCAGCTGATCGCCCAAAATCACAAATTCACTACATTTCCCATAGTCATTCCATTTCACAACACAGCATCAAGTGTCTATCAATATTCCAGTTTCTCATTTCACATGTCAGACTTTCCACTGACCCACCATGCATAGACACATGACACTACTTCCAATTTGACTCGTGTGTTGACTCAGGCCCAGAGATTTGCACCTGTCATACCTACCACTGTGAATCCACACAGCATGCGCATATACCATCTCATTGTTACCATTCTCTCGGTATGACAAGGTTAATTCGTATAACAGGCCGAGCTCGTTCCCATTTGAACAACTCGCCCATTCATACGAACCTCCTTCGACTCTCACCAACTGAATAACTTCATCTATGTGATTTCATTATCTCAGCAGAGTCAGGATATCTCCTTCTAGACAAGCCCCTAGTCAATACACCTATACAGATCTTACACGGTATTTCCTTTCCTGAAAATACTATGCCTCGATCCCACATTCACAGCATTCAAACACATCCTACCATTCAAGTAAATGATTCAAATCACATCCACAAACATTTCAAAGCTTCAGATCTTCGAATATCTCATGTAAATCTCAAGTAGTTTCAAAACAACATCAAAAACAGAGATTTCGCAAAACAGCGCCAAAACCGGCGATCTAGTTCAAAAACATGGTATTTCAAAGGCTATGTTTAAAACCGGCGACCACGTCGCCCAAACACATAACACAAAGCATTTCATGAAGACGAAAGCGAAAACGGCGACCACGTCGCCCACACTTCAGAAAAAGCTACACTATGGCTTGTATGGAAAAGAGGTCTAGCTTCCCTTACCTGGACTTGCGCAACCACCAGGAGCTTCGAAATCCAACGAAGCTTGCAGAATACCTTGGCTCTGTTTTTGCGTCTGGTTTTGAAGGAGTTGCAGAGAACTTTCCCAGGGGCTCCAATGGTGTTGCTTCTCGTCGTACTCTTGTGTGGAGATGCTGAAATCGCAACGCGGAGGAGGTAACTGGAGGAGAAGGGAAGAAACTCACTCTTTCTCTCGTCGAATACAACAATGTTTTTCCTTTTCTCCCAGCAGTGGATTTTTGTAACTTAAACCAACTTATCCCTCCAAAAGCAGCTGCCACCACCTACTCTGCAGGGAAGTTTGCGTGCACGCTTCCCTGAACAGTACTACTAAGCGTGCCTCTGCGCAGGCTACGCTCTGAGGTCACTATTCTGAACCACTCTTTCGTCTACGTGGCACGCGTGCAGAACGTCTCTTGCTGGGAGTCTGGGGCCCACGTTCTCTGGGTGTAACTCAACGTCGCGCGATGACCTTTCGCCGATGACTACCAGCTCGAAGAGAAACCACTGATGACCTCTCGCGCGAAGACGATCCACCGATGACCTCGCGCGAAGACTACCACCGATGACCTCGCGCGAAGACTACCACCGATGACCTCGCGCGAAGACTACCACCGATGACCTCGCGCGAAGACTACCACCGATGACATCTTCCTGGCGAATGACCGATGTCTTCCTCTGGGAGACGACCGATGTCTTCTCTGGCGACGCCCTCATAACTCTCGCGCCTTGGCCACGTCCACATGCATCGCGCCCTGGCAATGCCTGCGTGCCTCGCGCCCGCGCGATGCCCGCATGCCCCTCGCGCCCGCGCGATGCCTGCATGCCTCTCACGCCCGCGCGATGTCCACCTGGCGCTCATGTGTAGCAGGCGACCGGCGACCTTGTAGCCTTCTAAACTTAACTTTTTCCTCCCTTTCTATTCTAAATAAAAACATACTTAGAATTTTTTTTTTAAAACATACTCTTTCATTGCAATAAATTTCAGGTCCTTACATTCTCCCCAACAAGAAAAATTTTCGTCCTCGAAAATTGGATTACAAGGAAAAGAGGTATGGATAAGCCTCCCTCATGGGTTCTTCTAACTCCCAAGTAGAATCCCCCGATTTCTCATCCCACACCACTTTCACCATGTCGATGGTCTTGCCCCTGAGCTGTTTACATTGCCGATCGTCAATCCTGACTGGTTTTGCTTCAATGGACAAGTCATCCTTAATCTGCACGTCGTCTACATCCAGCACATGACTAGGGTCTGCCATGTACTTCCTCAGCTGTGACACGTGAAACACATTGTGCAGATTCGCCAGATGGGGAGGTAGGGCGATCTCATACGCCACTGGGCCAATCCTTCTTAAGATCTGATATGGTCCCACGAACTTAGGGGACAACTTCTTTGACCTGATCGCCCGCCCTACACCCTTGGTTGGTGTCACTTTCATGAACACGTGATCTCCAGCAGCAAACTCCAAAGGCTTTCTCCTCTGATCTGCATAGGACTTCTGCCTACTCTGAGAGGCTTTCATTCTGCTTTGTATCTGCTTCACCTTCTCGGTCGTCTGCTGAATCAACTCTGGCCCAACCACGACTGCCTCGCCCTCCTGGTACCAACATAAGGGAGTTCTGCATTTCCTCCCATACAGGGCTTCATATGGTGCCATCCCAATGCTGGCGTGGTAGCTATTGTTATAGGTAAACTCCACTAGTGGCAACACCTCCTCCCAACCTCCCAATTGATCCAAAACGCATGCCCTCAGCAGATCTTCCAAAGATTGGATCGTCCTCTCTGACTGACCATCTGTTTGGGGATGATATGCAGAGCTCATCCTCAACTTTGTTCCCAAACACTCTTGCAAGGTCTGCCAAAACCGTGAAGTGAACCTTGGATCCCTATCTGAAATGATGCTGGAAGGCACTCCATGCAACCTCACAATCTCCTTGATGTACAGCTGTGCCAACTTGGCCATGGGCATCTTCATATTTACTGGGAGGAAGTGGGCACTCTTCGTCAGCCTATCAATGATGACCCAGATTGCATCATGACCCTTTACCGATCCGGGTAAATGGGTGACAAAATCCATGGCAATGCTGTCCCACTTCCACTCGGGGATATCCAGTTGCTGCAACAGCCCGCCAGGTTTTTGATGCTCCACCTTCGCCTTTTGACACGTTAAGCAGGTTGCCACGTACTGGGCGACGTCCCTCTTCATGCCTGACCACCAAAATGACTCCTTCAAGTCATGGTACATCTTGTTCATGCCTGGGTGGAGGTTAAGGCGACTCTTATGACCTTCCTCTAGGATCATCTTCTTCAACTCATCATTTGCAGGTATGCAAATCCTGCCATCAAACCTCAAGATCCCATCATCGCCCATCTCAAAGCCTCTCGCCTGATCTGTTCCTAGCGACTCCATAGTGCGCTTCAGGCTAGGGTCCTCCAATTGCTTATCCTTCAACATTCCCAGGAAGTCATTAGTTATAGTGAGCTTACTACAACTAATGTGATTCACGTGAAACTCTACTCCCAGGTTTAAGTCCCTGAACTGCTCGATCAGTTTCTGCTCTTCCATCATCATGGTGGCGACTTGTATAGACTTCCTACTCAAGGCATCTGCCACTACATTGGCCTTCCCTGGGTGATACATGAGTTGAAAGTCGTAGTCCTTTAGGAATTCCATCCACCTTCTTTGTCTCATGTTTAGCTCCTTCTGATCGAACAGGTACTTCAAGCTCTTGTGGTCACTGAACACCTGGAACCGAGCTCCATACAGATAATGCCTCCAGATCTTCAAGGCAAACACTACCGCTGCCAACTCCAAATCATGAGTAGGGTAGTTTTTCTCATGCACCTTGAGTTGCCTTGAAGCATATGCAACCACCCTCTTCTCTTGCATCAAGACGCATCCCAAGCCTTGATGTGAGGCATCACAGAAGACATCAAAAGGTCTTCCTACTTCTGGAATCACCAGCACTGGAGCACTGGTCAACCTCTCCTTTAGTTCCCTGAAGCTCTGCTCACATCGGTCGGTCCAAGCAAAGGGTTGGTCCTTGCGGGTCAGTTGTGTTAAAGGAGCCACTACTTTGGAAAAATCCTCAATAAACCTCCGATAGTAGCCCGCCAACCCCACAAAGCTCCTTATCTCAGTCACTGTCTTAGGACGTTCCCATTGCAGCACTGCCTCTACCTTGGCTGGATCTACCGAGATCCCCTGGGCAGATATCACGTGTCCTAAGAAGTTGACTTCCCTTAGCCAGAACTCACACTTAGAGAACTTGGCATAGAGCTGCTTCTCCCTCAGTATTTCCAATACTGTCCTTAGGTGTTCCTCATGCTCTTCCTCGGTCCTTGAATAAATGAGGATGTCATCTATGAAGACCACTACAAACTTATCCAAGAAAGGGCGAAAGATCCTATTCATGTAGTCCATGAATAGAGCTGGAGCATTGGTGACTCCAAATGGCATCACTACATACTCGTAGTGCCCATATCTAGACCTAAAAGCTGTCTTCTGAACATCTTCAGCTTTTACCAAGATTTGGTGATACCCCGATCTCAGGTCAATCTTGGAGAACACCGAGGCCCCATGAATTTGGTCCATCAAATCATCAATCCGAGGTAGGGGGTACTTGTTCTTGATGGTCAATTTGTTCAATTGCCTGTAGTCTATACACAGCCGAGACCCCCCATCCTTCTTCTTGACTAGGAGCACTGGAGCTCCCCATGGAGATACGCTGGGTCTGATGAACTGCTTCTCCAGCAACTCTTCCACTTGCTTCTTTAACTCCACTAACTCGGCTGGTGCCATCCTGTAAGGTGCCATTGACACTGGTCCAGCTCCAGGTACCAAGTCAATAGAGAATTCCACTTCTCTCTTAGGGGGTAATCCAGGCACCTCCTCTGGGAACACATCGGTGAAATCTCTCACCACTTGTATCTTGTTTACGTCCCCTTTATTCTCTACTCCCAACCGGGCGAGCACCACGAAACACCTCGCCCCTTCTTCCAACGCTGATCGCCCTTGTTGAACTGTTAACACATCCGCTTCATGGGGGTCTGGAAACGCTACCTTCTGCCTACCACAGTCTATGAGAACGTGATTGGCAGCTAACCAATCCATTCCCAGGATGACATCCAGGTCCTGAAGAGGTAGGCAGATCAAGTTCACCTTGAATCTGCGTCCTTCTACAATCACTGGACATTCAGGGCACACTGTAGAGGTCGACACCTGTCCTGACGCAGGTGTGGAGACCAACAGCTCAAAAGGTAACTCCTTCACTAGGAGACCCAACTCAGTTACACACAGGCTTGACACAAAGGAGTGTGTCGCTCCAGAATCAAACAAAGCCCTTACACCTCTACCGGCAATAAAACAAACACCTTGGATGAGGTTACTTGACTGAGCTGCCTCTGCCCCAGACATGGCGAACACCCTCCCTGCTGCTTGAGGTCTTCTGCCCTCGTTTCTCATCTGCTGAGAGCCACTGGGCTGGGTCGCCCCATTCTGGTTAGGGCATTCTCTAGCAAAATGCCCCGCCTTTTGGCAGATGTAGCACCTTCTCTCCGAACTCTTCTTGGGGCATGCGTTGGAGGCGTGTGGTCCACCACAATTGAAGCACTTGGGTTTCCAAGATTGCTGCTGCTGGAACTGGGGAGGTGCTGCTCCTGCCCGATGTGATGGGGGTCTCGCATAGGGCTTGCTTTGTGGGTGCTGTGCCTTAGCTCTCCCACTGGAAGGACCTCCTGGGTGTGACCTGATCACCCGAGACTCACCCTTTTCCAGGGTCTCCACCATCTTCGCCTTCTCCACTAAGGCGTGGAACTCCCTGATGCACATCGGGGCTATGGTCTTCTTCAGCCCATGCTTCAGCCCTTCCTCGAACTTCCTACACCTCCAGGCCTCGGAGGTCACCTGGGTATAGAACCGGGCGAGGTACTCAAAACGGGCAGCATAGGCGTTTACTGACATGTCCCCCTGCTCCAACTTTAAGAACTCAGCTTCCCTTGCAAACTTGGCGCTGTCTGGGAAGTATTTTTCCAAGAACTTCGCTCTGAAGCTCTCCCAATCCAGAACATCCTCTCGGGCCTCCATCATCTGCTGAGCTCCCATCCACCAGAACTCAGCTTCTCCTGATAGCAGATAAGTGGCGAACAGCAGCTTCTTTTCTTCAGGGCATGAGGTCGCCCTAAAGATTTTCTCCACCTCCCTGACCCACTGATCTGCCTGGTCAGGGGTAGCATTCCCACTGAACTTAGGTGGGTTGTGCCTCATGAACTCGGCCAGTCCCATCTGTTCTTGGGGCTGACCGACGTGGGAGTTTGTTTCAGCCGACCGAGCAGTCTCCCAGTGCTGCATTGTGGCTTGATGGTTCTGAGCCATCGCCGCATTCTGCTGCTGAATGGCAGTCGCCATCATCTCTATGGCCTTGGCGATCTGACTCATCTCCGAGGAAGGTTGAGGTGGGGTAGCAGGTCTACGTGCCATCTTCTGAATCTATTGACTTCTATATTCCCTACAACTATAAGAATGAAATCGATAAGAATCAATTCATTCAAGGGGTAACAGCTAGACCTTACAAAGGTCAGCATCTCAAAGTCATCTAGAATTTGAGTTCATCAACAGAATCACAAGACTTATAATCCCAAACAAAACACCAGAACAGTTACTGGTGTGCAAACATCAATCCAACTACCACCTCAGTCAAATTCAAGAACACTCAAAAATCACACCAGAATTCAATGTAGGCTAAACATCAAACCTTTGGAATTAAGATTAAGAATCATCTTGATCCAGTTATGAGTGTGCACCCTCACCACTTTATCAAGACCTTCTTATTCTTAATACTAAGATTTTCAGTTAGGCATACATTCACCAAAGCACACGCAAGAGTTCAAAACTAAAACGTTTGAAAACCTCCCACTATAGTGGTTTTTTTAAAACTCAATTAAATTTTTATGAGCAGAAGAAACACAATGGATCCACAGCCCTCAGGTCATCCTAAGGCGAACTGCTCTGATACCATTAATGTAACATCCCACCAAAATAATACATACATACATGTATAATTGAATTTAAGTGTAACCAAATAATATTGAAGAGTGCAAAATAAAATGTATATATATATATATATATATATATATATATATATCAGAAATGAAGTTACTCCCCTTAGGGAGTTTAATACATAACCAAATCAATTGTTTGCAAGATTTTACGAAAATAATAAAAGAAATGCAGTAAGATAGGCGGTCTCAAAAGAAAACGGCGATCTCCAACAGAAGGCCTCAAAACTGGCGATCTTCTATCAGGACACCAGAACCGGCGATCTCCACCGAGAGGTGGAAATGGGCGATCTCTGCCCTCGGCGACCACCCCTTTAGGGAGCTCTTCTTCCTGGAAGGTCATCTGCTCCCGTGTACAATTACACGATCATCACAGTTTTGAGAAAACCACCACAATAACAGATAAAAGGGTAAGCTAGATAATTTAAAAGAAGTTTAACTCATGAACATAAAAATCCAAGTAAACCAAGTTCCAAATTATCCATGTAAAACGTAGAACTACAATTAGCATTCAGCTGATCGCCCAAAATCACAAATTCACTACATTTCCCATAGTCATTCCATTTCACAACACAGCATCAAGTGTCTATCAATATTCCAGTTTCTCATTTCACATGTCAGACTTTCCACTGACCCACCATGCATAGACACATGACACTACTTCCAATTTGACTCGTGTGTTGACTCAGGCCCAGAGATTTGCACCTGTCATACCTACCACTGTGAATCCACACAGCATGCGCATATACCATCTCATTGTTACCATTCTCTCGGTATGACAAGGTTAATTCGTATAACAGGCCGAGCTCGTTCCCATTTGAACAACTCGCCCATTCATACGAACCTCCTTCGACTCTCACCAACTGAATAACTTCATCTATGTGATTTCATTATCTCAGCAGAGTCAGGATATCTCCTTCTAGACAAGCCCCTAGTCAATACACCTATACAGATCTTACACGGTATTTCCTTTCCTGAAAATACTATGCCTCGATCCCACATTCACAGCATTCAAACACATCCTACCATTCAAGTAAATGATTCAAATCACATCCACAAACATTTCAAAGCTTCAGATCTTCGAATATCTCATGTAAATCTCAAGTAGTTTCAAAACAACATCAAAAACAGAGATTTCGCAAAACAGCGCCAAAACCGGCGATCTAGTTCAAAAACATGGTATTTCAAAGGCTATGTTTAAAACCGGCGACCACGTCGCCCAAACACATAACACAAAGCATTTCATGAAGACGAAAGCGAAAACGGCGACCACGTCGCCCACACTTCAGAAAAAGCTACACTATGGCTTGTATGGAAAAGAGGTCTAGCTTCCCTTACCTGGACTTGCGCAACCACCAGGAGCTTCGAAATCCAACGAAGCTTGCAGAATACCTTGGCTCTGTTTTTGCGTCTGGTTTTGAAGGAGTTGCAGAGAACTTTCCCAGGGGCTCCAATGGTGTTGCTTCTCGTCGTACTCTTGTGTGGAGATGCTGAAATCGCAACGCGGAGGAGGTAACTGGAGGAGAAGGGAAGAAACTCACTCTTTCTCTCGTCGAATACAACAATGTTTTTCCTTTTCTCCCAGCAGTGGATTTTTGTAACTTAAACCAACTTATCCCTCCAAAAGCAGCTGCCACCACCTACTCTGCAGGGAAGTTTGCGTGCACGCTTCCCTGAACAGTACTACTAAGCGTGCCTCTGCGCAGGCTACGCTCTGAGGTCACTATTCTGAACCACTCTTTCGTCTACGTGGCACGCGTGCAGAACGTCTCTTGCTGGGAGTCTGGGGCCCACGTTCTCTGGGTGTAACTCAACGTCGCGCGATGACCTTTCGCCGATGACTACCAGCTCGAAGAGAAACCACTGATGACCTCTCGCGCGAAGACGATCCACCGATGACCTCGCGCGAAGACTACCACCGATGACCTCGCGCGAAGACTACCACCGATGACCTCGCGCGAAGACTACCACCGATGACCTCGCGCGAAGACTACCACCGATGACATCTTCCTGGCGAACGACCGATGTCTTCCTCTGGGAGACGACCGATGTCTTCTCTGGCGACGCCCTCATAACTCTCGCGCCTTGGCCACGTCCACATGCATCGCGCCCTGGCAATGCCTGCGTGCCTCGCGCCCGCGCGATGCCCGCATGCCCCTCGCGCCCGCGCGATGCCTGCATGCCTCTCACGCCCGCGCGATGTCCACCTGGCGCTCATGTGTAGCAGGCGACCGGCGACCTTGTAGCCTTCTAAACTTAACTTTTTCCTCCCTTTCTATTCTAAATAAAAACATACTTAGAATTTTTTTTTTAAAACATACTCTTTCATTGCAATAAATTTCAGGTCCTTACAATTCTCCCATCATAGACATTTCAAATTCATTCTTCATTGTTTTCACAAATGCTTCACACAAACCTTCATTTGTTGATCTAAAGATAATATCATCAACATAAACTTGGACCAGTATTATGTCTTCCTCTTTTCTCTTGATGAACAGTGTCTTGTCAGATGTGCCTCTGCCATAACCTTGTGAAATCAGAAAAACACTCAACCTTTCATACCATTGTCTAGGTGCTTGCTTAAGTCCATAGAGTGCCTTCCTTAACTTGAAAACATGTTCTGGATTACTGTAGTCTTCAAAACCTAGGGGCTGTGAGACATATACTTCTTCATTGATATACCCATTCAGAAATGCACTTTTGACATCAATTTTGGAATAATTTGAATCCTTTGATGCAGGAAAATGCTAAGAGGAGTCTGACAGCTTCAAGCCTTGCCACTGGTGCATATGTCTCGTCATAATCTATCCCCTCTTCCTGGTTATATCCTTTGGCAACCAGCCTTGCCTTATTCCTTGTGATTGCTCCATGTTCATCCATCTTCTTTCTATAGACCCATTTTGTCCCTATAATGTTCATCTTAGATGTTCTTGGAACTAAGGTCCACACTTCATTCCTTGTAAACTAGTTTAATTCTTCCTGCACAGCAGTAATCCAATTGCTGTCCTGCAATGCTTCCTTCATATTTTTGGGTTCAACTTGTGAAACAAAAGCCATTGTTTCACAAAAGTTGTTGAGAGAATTTCTGGTAGATACCCCTTTCTCAATGTTGCCAATGATGTTGTCAATTGTCAAATCTTTAGGAGTCTTCCACTCTTTAGGCAAGTATGCAGTAACAACAGATTCTTTTGCAGAACCAGAATTAGTAGCATCTAAGTCATTCAAATTATCTTTATGCAGAACTGTTCTTAAATCATCACATTCCAAGTCATTTACAACTGGTTTTGGCAAGCAATTGTTAGATTCATCAAACACTACATGCATTGACTCTTCCACAGTTAGCAACCTTTTATTGAAGACTCGATAAGCATGACCATTTACAGCATAGCCAATATGAATACCTTCATCAGATTTAGGGTCAAACTTTCCTAGATTATCTTTTCCATTATTCAAGATAAAACACTTGCACCCAAAAACCTTAAGGTGGCTAATGCTAGGCTTTCTACCTTTATATAGCTCATATGGTGTTTTCTTTAGAATTGGTCTAATTAATGTTCTGTTAAGCACATAACTAGCAGTATAAACTGCATCTGCCCAGAAATATTTAGGAAGATTAGACTCATTTAACATGGTCCTAACAAGCTCCTCTAGTGATCTATTTTTCATCTCAACAACACCACTCTGTTGGGGAGTCCTAGGAGCTTAATAGCTATGTGTTATACCATGTTTTTCACAGAATCTATCAAACTTAGCATTCTGAAACTCTCCCCCATGGTCACTACGAATCTATTTTATGCAAGAGCCATTTTCATTCTGTAAAACTTTAGCTAGTTTCTTACATCATGTTTAGCAGCAAGAAAAAGAGTCCATGTATATCTTGAGAAATCATCAACAACTACTAGAGCATACAAGTTTCTAGCCAAGCTAGCAGTCCTAGAAGGTCCAAACAGATCCATATGCAGAACATCCAAAGGTTGTTTTGTGGAAACTAATTCTTTAGATTTAAAAGAAGTTCTGATTTGTTTACCTTTAACACATGCATCACATAATCTGTCATTTTGAAACTTACTGTTTGGTAAACCAGAAACGAGATTCTTTGATTTTAGCTTATTCAAATGTTCTGTATGGATATGTGCCAACCTTCTATGCCACAGCCAAGACTCATCACTTTTTGATAAGAGACATTCAGTTTTAGTGTTGTTATTCAAGATATCTAAGAGGTAGATATTATTTACCCTTTGATGGCGATCAAGTAGAAGAGGATTTTACTAGTGGAGGAAGAGGTCATCCACCCAAGCATTTAAAATTCTTCTTACTAGTCTTCTTAAAAGGTAGAATAGTTTGGGTTCTCTTGAAAATTCAAAAGATAGTAGTATAAATAAATCTTTGTAAATACTCTTGTATAAATTTGTAAATAATATAGAAATATCCTTAGGAGTATGCCAAAGAGGAAAACCAAAAGAAACCTCTAAATGTAAGGCATTTTAGCCACTTTCTTTAGGAAAAAGTGGAAAAAGTGACTTTTCTACTCCTTTCTCTCTTAGGCACTAGAAGGAGCTAGAAGAGTGACTCTTCCCACTCCTTCCCCTTTGTAACATGACCAGCCCTCTCCATTATAAATAGGGGTGCTTGGTACTTTGAATAAACAAGTTGAAAGTTAGAATAAAAGAAACTATCTTGAAATTGAGAGAGAGTGAGTTTGTGAGACTTGTCTCTTCTTCTCCTTCATGTCTTATCTTGTGAGCTTTGGAGACTCTCAAGTGGTGGCACCACCCACTCATCTTGGAAGAACCACCCTCCAAGTGGCGTGAATCACATCTCCAAAAGGCTACAACCACATAAGTCATTTCTATTCATCTTCTAAAAATACCCATTTGTGTTTTCTTGTAGTTTTTCCATTTTTAATCGGTTCAATCTTTTCCATGAGTTATTTCCTTTCATTTGTTGCCATTGTTCTGCACTTTGTTGGTTTATTTCCTTGTTTTCTTGCTGTTTTAATTTTGTCCAAACCATGGGTTTCCATATACATGTGTTGTTCTTGTTTTCCATCCATGGGTTTTTGTTCTTTGATGAATTTCTTGGTGATTTTCTAACTCCTATTGAATTTCAATCAGTATTTTCACTTGTTCTTGGTGTTCTTATGTTGTTCTTGCGTTTCCTTTGAAGTTTGGTACTGTTCTTGAATTACTCATTCATATTCCATTGTTATCTTACATTACAAGTTACCTATTCATGTGTTTTTAGTATGAACCTTTGTTTTCTTGAGTAGAAACTCTATTAATTGTTCTTTAGAATTTTAATCCTAATTCTTGAAAGTGTCATGAATACAATGAAACCTATATCAACTCAACCCAAACCAAAAAAGTTTCATAAGAGACTCACATCACCCTTTTACTTGTGAACAACACCTTACCAAAATCCTTATCTGATATTGTGCATTTGTTGGTTTCAAAGTTGATGTTGTAACCTTTGTCACATAGTTGACTGATGCTCAGTAGGCTATGCTTCAATCCTTCCACATATAGCACATTTTCAATCAAGGTTGATCCTTTGATTCCTACATTTCCTCTTCCAAGTATTTTTCCTTTGTTATTGTCCCCGTAGGTAACATTCCCTTCAGCTTTGAGTTTTAAATCTGTAAATTGGATGAGATCTCCAGTCATATGTTTGGAGCATCCGCTGTCCAAATACCATTTATTCACTTTTCTGCTGCTTTTCTGCAAAATGAACAACAACAGTATTTGGTACCCTTTAGTTTTTGGGTCCAGATAGATTATGACCTTTCCTTAGGAAGCCATTTCACTAAACCTTTTGGAACAAGATACTTTCTAATTCTGCATGTTCTAGATGTATGACCAGGCTTCATACAATAAAAGCAAGAAACAGGATGTACCTTTTTAACATTGTTGAAAGAGGTAAAACTTGTTTTTGAGAGAACAAAGAAACTGGACAGCTTTTTAACATTGTTTTCCTTTCCAGGATTATAACCAATTCCATTTTTGTTAAAAACAGCATTTTGTGACCCTAAAAGAGTCTCAAGATTATCCCTTTCCTTAGTGAAATTTGACAGTGTTTTTAGCAGATAATCAACCTGTTTTTCCAGCTTTTTACAATTCTCATAGGTTTTTATAGATTCATGCAAACAAGCTAATTCGAGATTGACAAGTTCAGTTTTAGCTTTATGCAACTCTTCCTCAAGAGACTTCACCTTAGGTTCAAGATGATTATTTGCATTTCTCAACTTATTACATATTACAGCCAGCCTATTTGCTTCATCATGGGTTTCTTTAAATGCAATTAGCAATTGATCATAACTCTCAGAATCAGTAGAAAAATCACTTACTGAATCAGAGATTGATTCTCCATCATTCACCATGAAGCAAAGGTTTGCTTCTTCACTTGCAGTTGATGAGTCACTTGTGGATGAGACTTCATTATCTTCCCATGAGATGTAAGCCCTTTTCCCTTTTCTTTTATCAATCTTCTTGCTGATTGGTTTCTCTTTCACTTGATTGTTTGGACAATCAATCTTGATATGACCTGCCTTGCCACAACCAAAACAGGTGTAATTAGAGGAATTTAATTCATTTGGTTTAGAGTACCTCTTCTTTTGTTGACTCCTTTCTCTGCCCTTCTTCTTCATAAATCTACTGAACTTTCTTGTGAGTAGACTCAATGTTTCATCATGTTCAATGTTCCCTTCTTCATCACTGCTGTCATTCTGTACAGTTGTTTTTAAGGCCAGTCCTTTTGTTTTCCTCTCCACTGTCTCTTGCTCTTTCAGCCTCTTCAGCTCCAGCTCGTGTTCCATCAATTTACCAAATAATGCAGTAGTAGTAGACAACTTGGACAAATCTTTACTTTCTGAAATTGCAGTGACTTTAGGTTGCCAATTCCTATCAAGGCACTTCAGCACTTTTATATTGAGTTCTTCTTTGTCAAACACTTTTCCCAATCCAGTAAAATGGTTCACAATATGAGTAAACCTCTTCCGTACATCAGCAATGCTTTCCTTGGGATGCATCTTGAACAACTCATACTCTTAGATAAGTGAATGTTTCCTTGATCTCTTCACATCATCCGTGCCTTGATGAGTTACCTCCAGAATCTCCCACATTTCTTTAGCTGAATTGCACTGAGATATTCTGAAGAATTCATCCATTGTTAATGTAGAGGTTATGATGTTTTTGGCAACAGAGTCATATTGAGCTTTTTTTCTTTCACTGTCACTCCATTCAGACCATGGTTTCTTCACTGTTTCTTCCTTGATAACCTGCATAGGCACAAATGGTCCATTTACCACAGCATCCCAAATACCAAGGTCAATGGATTCCATGAAGATTTTCATTCTTATTTTCCAGAAAGCATAATTCACTCTAGTAAACATAGGGGGTCTATTTATAGACGAACCCTCAGCAAAAGGCATCTTAAACTCAAACATATTGCACACAAACTTGAGTAAAATTCAAGTCCTAGCTCTTGATACCAATTCTTGGGTCTATTAATGTCTAAGTTCAAGAAAGGGGGTGAATTGAGCTTATAAGATTTTCGCAAAACAAAACTGTTTTCAGTTATTCACAGAAAAAGAACAGATTGATTTATAAAAGAACAAAATTATTTTTATTACTTTTGACACAAACAGAAGCAAGATCAGATTAGACTTGAGATTAAACAGAGAATTATTTAGAACAGATTAGGTACTTTGATAGCAGCAAGATCAAGAAGGATATTCAACCAAGAAAATCAACTCTTGAAAGTTTAAGAACAACTTAAAAGAAAGAATTGAAACTTGAACAAAGTTATTAAAAGGGATTTTATGATATCAGTTATTCAGAAATCACACAAACTCATATGTTCATAAGCATCCAAGAACATACACTGAAACTTGAAGAACAATATGAACACGCCCAGAAATAACATATTCAATTTTAGTTTAACAGATTTATTTTCTGGCAGATTATCCAATTATGCAAAAAATTAGTACAAAGATTAAGAAGAGAGATACACACATAGATTATACTGGTTCACTCATCAAGAGCTACATTCAGTTTTACCTTACACCAAGGCAAAATCCACTAAAAAGATCAAAACAATTACAACACCTTACAGTTCTTGAACGCTACAAGAACAAGGTATACAAAGCTGAAAAACCCTATTTCAGCTCTACTTCCACTTCAAGAAATCCTATAAAGAAGTGTCTTACAACAAACACCTATATACAGAAAAGAATATGGAACAGAAGCACCTGAACAGAAGATGCAAGAACCCAAAACCAGTGGCCCAGATTTATAGACCAGCAGTGACAACACCTTCACTTTGATCAAAGTAACAAAGAACCAAGCACTTGAAAAACTTTATGAGAGATCTTACAAAAAACTAGCAATACTGTGATCTCTACTGAGAAAGATTTTTGCTCACTTGAAACTATGTAATTTCAGTTCTTTCTAAAAGAGAAGTGCCACCCTTTATAAAGAAAACCAGTCTATAACAAATTTTCAAAAATAGTTAAAGGCTGTTATAAAAAGAACAGGTTGAATTTAGAAAAAAAGTAGATTGTTTTTTCAAACCCCCTCCAGCTCAGCATATTAGAAATAAGAAAGGCTGAGACGGGTTGATGTGAATTCAAGAACATAAGATGAAAGGTTCTTGACATTCTTAGGAAACATCTTGAGTTAGTCATTAGAGAGGCACTGTTTCTTAGAATTGGATCAATGTTCTAAGTCAAGAACTCACCAAAACTAATGCCAAAACACAAACTCATATGGAAGTTCCAATTATTTTCAAATTGAACCGATTAAAGTGATAGGAAAAACCATAGCACCGAATAGAATTGGCATAGAAGAGAATTGAACCGAACAAAAAATGAAATTAAAGGCAAGGAAACTGAATATAAGTGCTGGAAATTAAAGGCACCGAACCAAGACAAAGATAAATGAAGAACAAGCTGCTGGAAACACAAAACAACCGAACCAACACACAAGAACACAAGCTAAGACATGAAAATTAAAAGAGAAGGAAGGAAGGAGAAGAGAATGCTCATGAAGATGGAGGTATGGTTGGATGATCACGCCACTAAGAGGATAAAGGCTCCTAGATGAGTGTGCAAGCCGCCACTTGACGTAACCATTGAACCTTCAAGATAAGACTAGTGAAGAAGATGCAAAGCTCTCCAATGCTCACTCAAAAATTGAGTAAAGTTTCTCTAATTCAAAATTCAAATCTGAAAAAATACAAGGGCAACACCTTAATTTATAGTGTGAAGGTGCTGAAATGCAAGATAAATGAATTCAAAACTCCCCCCAAATTCAAATGAAAATGGCGCCTAAACAAGTCATGAGGAAGGTGTGACTTCTTCTCTCACTTTGGCACCTCCTATTTTAACTCCTACACCTATCTACTAACGCACCCCCCTCCTAATGCTCCTAACTAAAGACTTAAAGATGCTTTAACACAAGAGGTTTCTCATGTTTTCTTCTAAGCACCCTCACACAATGAAATTACAAAAAGGGAAAATAAACGTCCCCTTGCTCCTAAAGCTTTGAACATGCTTCTTGTGAGACTGAGGTTGACTCTGATCTCCCTGAACGTCCTCAACCTCTTCTTCTTCGTGATGATTGGCCTCCATGTCTTCTTGAGCTTGATCTCCATCACGGGTTTACTTATGCCAAAGCAAAACTTTGTGAAAAACTTTAAAGCAAAAGGCAGTGTTCCTCACATGCTTGTCTTCATTTTCTTGAACATTCAGCCTATTCATCTCAAATTCATGTTCTCTAAGCTTTCCAAAGAATGAAGTCGTTGTCAAAGATGTTAAATCTTTAGACTCAGAGATGGTCGTTACCTTGGGCTGCCAAGATCTGTCTAGGAACTTGAGGATCTTGATGTTGAGTTCCTCTAAAAGTTTTTCCAAGACTTATGAGGTGGTTGACAATATGAGTAAATCTCTTTTGCACTTATGCAATTGTCTCCCCTTTCTGCATTCTAAACATCTCATATTCTTGCATAAGAGCATGCTTCCTTGCTCTCTTCACGTCATTTGTTCCTTCATGAGTCACTTCAAGTGTATCCCATGTTAGAAATAATGGCTTTAAACTAGGGGGGGTGAATTGTTTAAAGGGGTTTTCGCAAACTTTTCACAGCTAGAATGAATTTATTTCAGAAACCAATTGATTTAGCAATTCAATTTGCCAAAACAGCAAGCAAAACAACAATGCCTGGAAAACAATCGGTTGTTTCTTCGAAACAATCGATTGTTTATACCAGCAAACAACAAACAAACTGAATTTAAAGAGTTAAGGATAGAGAGATTGTACACAGTTGTTTATACTAGTTCACTCCAACCCAGAGCTACATCCAGTCTTCTCAGAACCCCTGAGGAAATTCACTAAGCAATCACACCTTGATCGCTTACACGACAACCAAGAGAATGACCTTGAACACCTTAAGAAACACACTCTCCTTGGCCAACACTAAGATTGCTGATCTTGAACACCTCAAGAGCACACAACCAATCCCAGCAAACACACAAACGAAATGTTTCAGCAGTTTACAAAGATTACACTTGTTACAGATGAATATCTGAAATCAATACAAGTCGAATCCTATTCCAGCACCTTGATCAATCACACAACTCTTAAGCAATCTCAGCACTTTGAAAAACTCTCTTAGAAAAAACTTTTTCACAAGCATTCTCTATTCTTAAAAATAGTTTTTCTGAATTTATACCAAGATATAGTTTGTTATCAAATCTTAACAAACTCTTAATTGCTTTAAAAAGATTGGTCAAAGCATTTAATGACTGGAGCGTATTCAGTTTCAAATCATTTAAAGCTCAGTCAAAGAAAACAGTTTTTCTGTTATGGTTCCAAAACAAACAATCGGTTGTTTCCTCGAATCAATCGGTTGTTTTGTTACTTAATAGTTTTCTTCATTCAAAAACAGTTTTCAAACTTTCTCAAAAACATCTAAGTGTAAACAATCGGTTGTTTCGACAAAACAATCGGTTGTTTCAACTTAGTTTGAAAAACTCTTTGCTTTGTTAAAGATTGAGATGCTAATTGCTTTGTGATCCGGTCGGTCATCGGTAGTCGATGACGTCAGCAGCTGATGACGACGTGGGTCAGTCACAGAGTGACGCGTGGCACGAGAAAGCAGATGAACCAGGGTGGAGATCGTTCAAAGAACGGCGATCAGTGGTCAGCTACCGAATGACCACCACCAGATGATCGGTTCCCACTTGAGCGCCTGGAAGCAGAGCGCGAGAAGCGACGAAGCACCGATCAGTCATCGGTGCGTAAAGACTGATCAGTCATCGGTGCATGCATTGTGATCAGTCATCGGTGCATGCAGAGTGATCATTCGTCGGGGGCTCCTTGTCAACACGTGTTAAACTGGGACCCAGGCTCCCAGCGAGAACGTTACTCAAGGACCTCGCCTGATTCCATTAGCGGAGCACGAGGACGTGAAGAAGCACATCGGTCATCGGTGTGTGTTGAGGTGACATCGGCCGCGCGATGTTAACAACGCAATCGATGACTAGTAAAGCGCCCAGAGGCAGGGAGCGGCCTTAGTCGCGAGACGACCACGCACGAAGATGAGAAGACGCAATTAGGTGCAGAATCCTGCTGGGACGAGAACCCATCAAGGTTAGAGTCTCCCAGTGGGGTTGCATGTCTGCCACGTGGATGGTGAAGATGTTCCCAGAGAATAGGTAGGGCAGCTAGGCACAGAAGTCGAGGGGTGCAGAGGTACCCACGCGGCCTCCCCTGTCAGACTTGGCACTCAAGTGAAGAAGGCTGGCACGCAAGGTAGCCCTGGGAAGTGGAAATGACAGTGCAGAGTAATTAAGTGGCCCTAGAGGTAGCCCGTAGGGGCTACGTGGGTTTATATGAGGAAGAAGAACACCAAAACGAGGTAGGCAATTTTTACCTCAGAATACACAACACTAAACCTAGAGCACTCAGTTTTCGAATCAAAGAGGGCTGAGGGCACACACACACGGTCTCACACAGAGAGATCTGAGAGAGACTTTTTGGTGTTCCCGTTGCTTGACTTGAGCGTCGGAGCTACAACGGCCGCTAGAGGCGCCGTCTGTGTGTTTTGCAGGCACCGTTCGGAGTCCCGTCGAAGGTTCCTGGAGCCTCCTCGCAGAACGCACAACAGTTAGAAAGCCAAACGAAGGAGTGACGAGGCATTCTCCCCACGCTCGAGTCCGCGGCGAGATCATTTGGCGCCCACCGTGGGGCACGAAGTAAAACGAAGCCCCCATACACGAGAACGAGGGTAGAAATCGCACAGATGAGTAGAAGAACCAGACAAACGACACCTCCACCACCTGCTGGTGAAGGAACTGTGACCATGGCGCAGGTCATGGAGATGATGCGCGCGTTGCAGGATAACGTCGCGGCATCGAGAGTTGAGCAAGAGAAGATGCATGCAGAGCTGACTGCATCGCATAGCAGGAATGAAGAGTTGAACCGCGTGAACGAGGAGTTGCGTAGGGAGCTGCAGGCGCAGAATGAGCGCGTATCCGAAGATAGAACGTCGATGCCGCCGTCACCCCCTAGAGCATTTCCTATGCCTTTCTCCCCCGAGATCATGAACACGGTGGTGCCTCCAAACCTGGTGGGAGTGAAGGCGTCGTTCACGGGGGTGGAAGACCCAGAGGCACATTTGACAGCCTTCTATACTCAGATGATGCTGTCTGGAGGATCAGACGCTGTGTACTCCAAAATGCTTATGAGCACGCTGAGCGGAGTAGCTATAGAGTGGTTCGTGAGCTTGTCGGAGGGCCACATCACCTCCTTCCATCAGTTCTCAAAGCTATTCACGGAGCAGTACGTCGTCAACAGAGCGCCACCAGTGGTGTCTTACGATTTTTTTGACGTATGCCAGTACCAGGGGGAGTCGCTGAAGGACTTCCTTAACTGTTTCGCTGCGCAGGTGGTGAGATTGCCCAGCAAGGACGAGAACATGTTAGTGCACGCGTTCAAGAAAGGCGTGCTGCCTGGTCCTTTCAGTGAATCCCTCATCAGGAGCCACCCCGCCACCTTTGCTGAGATACGGCGACGCGCGGTGGCGCACATTATAGCAGAGGCAGAGGTCTTTGAGAAGAGAGGCAGTACTGTGCCGACGAAGCCGCGCGGAGGTCAGGGGAAGCAGCAGCAGCAGGTGCGGGTGTATGAGACCAGGGAGGAGAGGAAGGCGCAGGGAAGGCCTCGTCCATATGCACCCAGGAAGGACTAGCGTGCAAGGGAGAACAACACACCCCTTAGGTATGATTTCGTGATAGAGTTGGCAGAGCTGATCGCCATCCCTGTCGTGGCTGCGAGACTCAGAGTACCAGAGAAAACGGATATGGTACTTGGAAGGAGGAAGGACGAGTGGTGTGAGTTCCATAAGGCTTATGGACACACACTCCACACATGCCTGGCGTTGGGGCGTCAACTTGCTGAGTTGGTGAAGACAGGTTTCCTGACCGATTACCTGAGGGAGGCGCAAGGTGATCGCGCTTCGGGGTCCCAGGCAGGTGATCAGCAGCATGAAATCCCTGTGCTCGGGGAAATCAGATGATAAAAGGTGCCACACTGGGGGGGCTCCCAGGTAGCTCAGGTGGGAGCTGAAGCAGAGGGCATGATCGCCCTTCATGAGTAAAGTATCCCAGGTCGGTCATCGCCCATCCAGAGTAGATGAATCGTTGGAGAACGGAGCTTATCATCTGGAGACCCTGGGTGGAGCAGCTATCGCCGAGACGTGGAACGGTACACATTTGAAAGTTCCACTTTAGTTAAGTTGTAAAGTAGATGCGTTCTTGCACTGCACACTCAATGTATATACTGTAAATAGTTGAGCAAATCAGGGGGCACTCTTTTCCCTGATGAGGGTTTTTAACGAGGCCACCCAATAAAAAAGATTTCAGTATGTCAAGTGTGCACATGTTTCCCAGTTTCAAGTTCCGCTTGCCCCAGATGCAAGTCCAAGGGATCGGTTGGAGCCTGCTCGCCCCAGGCGCGAGTACGGACCACTGACCTATGTTCCCCTCACCCCAGGAGTGAGTGCAGGTGGCCAAAGTTTGGGAACTCGGGAGTTCTAAGAAAACCAAGAGAGGGAAAGGGAAGATTTCGAGAAACGTCCAAGAGGAATCAGACCCAAAGGTCGATGACCTCGGGGCAAGCAAGAGGGGTCAACAAGTAAAACTCTTCTTCCCCGTAACAAGACATCATCTTCGCGTTTAAGCACCAGGAAGCAGAGCGCGATCAGTCATCGGTGCACCCAAAGCAAGATCAGCCGTCGGTGCATGTCGGGAGTAAGTACTCGGTCGGTGCATTGGTCATCGGGGTCGTGCTAACACGTGTTAAGCTGGGACCCAGGTTCCCAGCGAGAGCGTTACGCACGCACCTCGCATGATTCCAGAAGAAGGTTGATCATCGGGGTCTTGTTAACACGTGTTAAGTTGGGACCCAGGCTCCCAGCGAGAGCGTTACGCATGCACCCCGCATGATTCCAAACCAGAAGAAGAGGAGTTGCCCACTCAAAGGGCGTGCGGTGATACCATGCAGGCAGGGATGTGTAAGGACCTGTAAAATTGAATTGGAATAAAAAGAGATATATTTTAAATGAATTCTAAGTATGCTTTTATTTAAAATAAAAAGGAAGGAAAGTGTAGTTTAGAAGACTATGAGATCGCCGGTCGTCTACTACACATGATCGCCAGGGCGCGAGGCATGTGGACGTCGCCAGGGCGCGAGAGGCATGCGGGCATCGCCAGGGCGCGAGGCATGTGGACGTCGCCAGGGCGCGAGAGGCATGCGGGCATCGCCAGGGCGCGAGGCATGTGGACGTCGCCAGGGCGCGAGAGGCATGCGGGCATCGCCAGGGCGCGAGGCATGTGGACGTCACCAGGGCGCGCGAGAGGCATGTGGGCATCGACAGGGCGCGAGGCATGTGGACGTCACCAGGGCGCGCGAGGCATGCGGGCAAACACCGGGGCGCGAGGCATGCGGGCAACGCTGGGGCGCGAGAGGCATGCGGGCGTCGTCGGGGTGCGAGGCATGCAGGCATCGCCGGGTCGCGAGAGGCATGCGGGCGTCGCCAGGGATAGACATCGGTCGTCTCCCAGGGAGAGACATCGGTCGTCTTCCAGGGAGAGACATCGGTCGTTTGCCAGTATGAGACCTCAGTGGATAGTCATCGCGCGAGCGGTCGTCGGTGGAAGGTTATCGCGCGATGTCGAGCTTCACACTGAGAAAGTGGGACCCAGACTCCCAGCATGAAACGTCCTGCACGCGCGCCACGTAGACAAAAAGGGTGGTTCAGAATAGTGACATCAGAATGTTGGCATGCGCAAGAGACACTCGCGGTCGTACTGTTCAGGGCAGTGGTTGGCAGGCGCAAGAGACAACCGTAGCCGTACTGTTCAGTGAAATAGTACACTCAGGCTTTCCTGCAGAAGGGGTGGCAGCAGCATACGTGGACAGGTAGGCTTGGATTCAAAAGCCCACTGCGGGAAGGCAAAGAAGGCTACAGTGACTCAAGAGTGAAAGAGTGTTTGCATCTTCATCCTTCTCTTTTCTCTCCTTCACTCTGCCATTCAGGCCTTATCACGTTCCTGCTTAGCTATCGACGACTGCCCTTGGAGCACCTGGGAGTTTCTCTGCAAGTCCTACAAACCAGACGCTAAAACAGAGCTAAGGCATCCTTTAAGCTAGGTGGGTTTTGGAGCTCTTGGTGTTTTGCGCAAGTCCAGGTAAGGGAAGCTAGCCTTCATTTTCAATACAAGCCATAGATTAACTGTTTCTGAAGTGAGGGCGACGTGGTCGCCGGTTTCGTTTTCATCTTCGTGAATGCTCTGTTCTATGTGTTTGGGCGACGTGGTCGCCGGTTTTTAAATACAGACTTCGAAATACCTTGTTTTTGAACCAGATCACCGGTTTTGGCGTTGTTTGCGAACTCCCTGTTTTTGGTGTTGCTTTGAAACTGTTTGAGATTTAAATGAGATATTCGAAAATAAGAACCTTGGAGTGAGTTTTGCTGTGATTGAAATCATTCCTTTAAGTGTTACGTGATGTGTTGAATGTGGTGAATGTGGGATCAAGGCATAGTATTTTCAGGAAAGAAAATACCGTGTAAGATCGTGTAGGATGTGCATTGATCGGTGATTCCTAAGGAGATATCCTGACTCTGCTGAGATAATGGAATCACATAGAGGAAGTTACTCAGTTGGTAAGAGTCGAAGGAGGTTCATATGAATGGGTGAGTCGTGTGAAAAAGAACGAGCTCGGCCTGTTCCATGGATTAACCCTGTCATACTTTGAGAATGATGAACTTGAGATCGAAATTGTGTTGATGCGCATAGCTGGGGAAACATTACAGCTGTTTAGTATGACAGGTGCAGATCTCTGAGTCTAATCAATGCACGAGTCTTCCGGAAGTAGTGTCAAGTGTCTTGTGTGCTGAGTCAGTGGTAGTCTGACGTGAGAAATGAGGGACCTTGAAATTGATAGACACTTGATGCAGTTTGTGAAATAGAATGACTCTGTGCAAATATTGTAAAGTGTGTGATTTCTTGGCGATCAGGTGAAGGGAATGAGAAACTTTATAGTTTTATGTGGGTATCTTGAATTTGTTTTATCCTGATTTTTATGTTCATATTTAAACTCTCTTTAAAATATATAGCTTACCCTGCGTGTTCTGCTCTATGGCTGTTTTTCTCTTAAAACTGTGATGATCGTGTAATTTTTACACGGGAGCAGATGATCTTCCAGGAAGTAGAGCTCCTTAGTGAGTGGTCACCGGGGAAGAGATCGCCTGTTTCTATCTCTTGGTGGTGATCGCCGGATTTATGTCCTGATAGCAAATTGCCTGTTTTGGGGTCTTCTGTTAGGAGATCGCCGGTTTATGTATGGAGACCGCCGTTTTCGTTGTATTTGATTGACTTCGTTAAGTTTTGAAAAACATTTGACTGGTTATGTATTAAACTCCCTGTGAGGAGCAACTTCATTACTTATATATATAATTATGTTCTCTTCAACATTATTTGTTTACCTTTATTTTCATTATATAAATATGAATAGTTTTTGGCGGGATGTTACATTAATGGTATCAGAGCAGTTCGTCCTTAGGATGACCTGAGGGCTGTGGATCCATTGTGTTTCTTCTGCTCAGGAAATTTATTTGAGTTTAAAATAACAACTATAGTGAAAGGTTTTCAAACGTTTTTGTATTGAAATTTTGTGTGTGCTTTGGTGAATATATGCTCTAACTGAAAATCTTAGTATTAAGAATGAGAAGGTCTTGATAAAGTGGTGAGGGTGCACAGTCATAACTGGATCGAGATGATTCTCAATCTTAATTCCAAAGGTTTGATGTTTAGCATACATTGAATTCTGGCGTGATTTATTTTGTTTTATTGAGTGTTTTGAAATTGATTGAAAGTGTTGTTTGGATTGATGGTTGTATACCAGTAGCTGTTCTGGTGTTTTGCTTGAGGTTATAAGTATCATGATTTTGTTGATGAACTCAAATTCTAAATGACTTTGAGATGTTGACCTTTGTAGGGTCTAGATGTTACCTCCTGAATGAATTGATTTCTTATCGATCTCATTCTTATAGTCGTAGGGAATATAGAAAACCTATAGTTTCAAAATCTGAGAACGAGGAAAGATGGCGCGTAAACCTCCTACCCCTCCCCGACCTTCTTCAGAGATGGGCCAGATCGCCAGGGCCATGGAGATGATGGCAACTGCCATCCAACAACAGAATACGATAATGGCCCAGATTCATCAGGCTGTAATGCATCATTTGGAAACTGCTGGATCGGCTGCAACAGCTTCCCCTGTCAATCAGCCTCGGGAGCTGATGGGGATGACCGAGTTCATGAGGCACAACCCAACCCAGTTCCGTGGGAACGTTTCTCCGAACCAACCCGATCAGTGGATCAGGGAGTTCCATGCCTTAGTGGAGAAGGCAAAGAGGGTGGAGACCCTGGAGAGGGGTGGTTCCAGGGTAATCAGATCACACCCAGGGGGTCCCTCCAGTGGGAAGGCCAAGGTGCAGCACCCACAAAGCAAGCCTTATGCGAGACCTCCACCACATCGGGCAGGAGCAGTTCCGCTCCAGTTTCAGCAGCAACAACCATGGAAATCAAGGTGTTTCCATTGTGGTGGGTTACATAACGTCAAGGTGTGCTCCAAGAGGAATTCAGAGAAAGGGTGTTTCACATGTCAAGAGATGGGGCACATTTCTAGAGATTGTCCTAACAGAAAAAGGATGACTCAACTCGTTGGTTCCCAGCAGTTGAGGAGCAAAGGCAGCAGACCTCAGGCAGGAGGGAGAGTGTTTGCCATGTCTGGAGCGGAGGCATCTCAGTCAGGTAACTTAGTACAAAGTGTTTACTCTATAGCTGGTAGAGGCATTAGAATTTTGTTTGATTCCAGAGTGAGACACTCTTTTGTGTCAAGCTTGTGTGTAGCCGAGTTGGGCCTTCTAGTGAAGGAGTTACCGTTTGAACGGTTGGTCTCTACACCTGCATCAGGACAGGTTACGACCCCCATAGTTTGCTCTGAATGTCCAGTGATGGTAGAGGGACGCAGGTTCAAAGTAAGTTTGATCTGCCTACCTCTTCAGGATCTGAATGTTACCCTAGGAATGGATTGGCTTTCTGCCAATCATGTTCTCATAGATTGCGGTAGGCAGAAAATTAGCGGTTCCAGACCTCCAAGAGTCAGATGTGATATCTGCTCAGCATGGGTGGTCGGAGTTGGGAAAAAGGGGCGAGGTGCTTCGTGATCCTAGCTCGGTTGGAAGTGAAGAATGAAGAGGACGTGAGCAGGATAAACGTGGTGAAAGATTTCATGGGTGTAGTTCCGGAAGAAATGCCTGGACTACCTCCTAAGAGAGAGGTGGAATTCTCTATTGTTTTGGTACCTGGAGCTGGACCAGTGTCCATGGCTCCCTACATAATGACTCCAGCTAAGTAGATGGAATTAAAGAAGCAAGTGTAAGTTAGAATTGGTTGTACCAAGGTTTAGTCTCAGCTACGTATAAGTCATGGAGGGTAAATAAGTAGGATGCTGGGGGTTTAAAGCTTAAGCATGTGTATCCATGGGAAGTACCAGAGTTAAATTCCAAGAATGAATTTTTCTTTTGAAGCTTAGAAGATGTTCATGTCGATGAAACAGCATGAGATGGTTCTAGCTTAAGCTTCCCGTAGAATGGATGCTGTTTTGTTGATCGTGATTTGAAAGATGATTATGGAAATGGTGGGTTGGGATAAAAGGCTTCCGAAACCGTAAGCCTCCTGAATTTGGCAAAATAGGATGCAGATCGGCCTGTGAATGTAGAAGGGAAGGAGGAAATGGCTGTGGATAAGAATGAGGGTAAGCCGTGTTGTGATGATGTTGAGTCTTTCTAGAGATGTAGTAAATTTCAGAAAGTTGGGTGTGGAAGGGATTGTGAGTGGAAATAGTCTGTTGTATCTGGGAGAGAAGAAGAATAGAGTTGTCTTTAAGCAAGAGATTCTGGATGCAGAGGAATTTTTTTCCAATCAGCTCCACTACTTACATGGTTGTGGTTGAGATATATGGTGCGTTCGTTCTCGTATGCCTTTTTGAACAGGCACCTGAACCCAAAATCAATGCATCCAACGTATACATTGAAAAAGAAGGTCGTAATGGGAGCAGGAAGCCGAGTTGGCAAAAGGAGTCATAATAATGATTTAGAAGGTAACAGCAACAGGAACTTTGTCTTTATAAGGTACAGAATTATGTAGCGTAGTGGTGAACAAAAGGTGTTCCTTTAGGGAGCGTGAGAATTAGATCAACAGTTGGGAAGTCAATGGATCGTTTTGATCAAAATGCAGGAGTTGATTCCTAGAAGGATATTTCGGATCCTAGTTTGAATTAGCTAGGGGGGGCATGAGTAGTGGGCAGCTGTCCCCTTTCCTTCCGATGAAGAGATCTTGCTCGCTTTCTCAAAAGGGGCTAGTCCTGGTTACGTTAAGGGCCTAGTTCTGGACTTGCTCGACCAAGTCTTCAAGGTTGGAAGTAGAGTGTGAATGCTAGAGTTGGCGCTCAATGGGGCAGCATATTCCATATGCAGGGATGTAAAATGGAATTTGATGAAGTATTGGAGTAGTAAGAGTTGGTTCAGCAGACAACCGAGAGGGTGAAACTGATACAGGACAGAATGAAAGTTTCTCAAAGTCGGCAGATGTCCTAGGCAGAGCAGAGGAGAAGACCTTTGGGGTTGCTGCTGGGGGATCATGTCTTTATGAGGGAGGACACCAGCCAAGGGTGTAGGATGGGCGATCAGATCAAAGAAGTTGTCCCCTAAGTTTGTTGGGCCATATCAGATCCTAAGGGGGATCAGTCCAATGGCTTATGAGATCGCCCCACCTCCCCATTTAGCAAACCTGCATAATCTATTTCACGTATCACAGCTAAGGAGTATCTTGCAGACCCTAGTCACGTGTTGGAAGTGGACGACGTGCAGATAGGGTGATTTACCATGGGAATTTGAAGAACCCATGAGAGAAGCCTATCCATATCCCTTTTCCTTGTAATTCAATTTTCGAGGACGAAAATTTTTCTTGTTGGGGAGAATGTAAGGACCTGTAAAATTGAATTGGAATAAAAAGAGATATATTTTAAATGAATTCTAAGTATGCTTTTATTTAAAATAAAAAGGAAGGAAAGTGTAGTTTAGAAGACTATGAGATCGCCGGTCGTCTACTACACATGATCGCCAGGGCGCGAGGCATGTGGACGTCGCCAGGGCGTGAGAGGCATGCGGGCATCGCCAGGGCGCGAGGCATGTGGACGTCACCAGGGCACGCGAGAGGCATGTGGGCATCGCCAGGGCGCGAGGCATGTGGACGTCACCAGGGCGCGCGAGGCATGCGGGCAACGCCGGGGCGCGAGGCATGCGGGCAATGCTGGGGCGCGAGAGGCATGCGGGCGTTGTCGGGGCGCGAGGCATGCAGGCATCGCCGGGTCGCGAGAGGCATGCGGGCGTCGCCAGGGATAGACATCGGTCGTCTCCCAGGGAGAGACATCAGTCGTCTTCCAGGGAGAGACATCGGTCGTTTGCCAGTATGAGACCTCAGTGGATAGTCATCGTGCGAGCGGTCGTCGGTGGAAGGTTATCGCGCGATGTCGAGCTTCACACAGAGAAAGTGGGACCCAGACTCCCAGCATGAAACGTCCTGCACGCGCGCCACGTAGACAAAAAGGGTGGTTCAGAATAGTGACATCAGAATGTTGGCATGCGCAAGAGACACTCGCGGTCGTACTGTTCAGGGCAGTGGCTGGCATGCAGAAGAGACAACAGTGGTCGTACTGTTCAGGGCAGTGGTTGGCAGGCGCAAGAGACAACCGTAGCCGTACTGTTCAGTGAAATAGTACACTCAGGCTTTCCTGCAGAAGGGGTGGCAGCAGCAGCATACGTGGACAGGTAGGCTTGGATTCAAAAGCCCACTGCGGGAAGGCAAAGAAGGCTACAGTGACTCAAGAGTGAAAGAGTGTCTGCATCTTCATCCTTCTCTTTTCTCTCCTTCACTCTGCCATTCAGGCCTTATCACGTTCCTGCTTAGCTATCGACGACTGCCCTTGGAGCACCTGGGAGTTTCTCTGCAAGTCCTACAAACCAGACGCTAAAACAGAGCTAAGGCATCCTTTAAGCTTGGTGGGTTTTGGAGCTCTTGGTGTTTTGCGCAAGTCCAGGTAAGGGAAGCTAGCCTTCATTTTCAATACAAGCCATAGATTAGCTGTTTCTGAAGTGAGGGCGACGTGATCGCCGGTTTCGTTCTCATCTTCGTGAATACTCTGTTCTATGTGTTTGGGCGACGTGGTCGCCGGTTTTTAAATACAGACTTCGAAATACCTTGTTTTTGAACCAGATCGCGGGTTTTGGCGTTGTTTGCGAACTCCCTGTTTTTGGTGTTGCTTTGAAACTGTTTGAGATTTAAATGAGATATTCGAAAATAAGAACCTTGGAGTGAGTTTTGCTGTGATTGAAATCATTCCTTTAAGTGTTACGTGATGTGTTGAATGTGGTGAATGTGGGATCAAGGCATAATATTTTCAGGAAAGAAAATACCGTGTAAGATCGTGTAGGATGTGCATTGATCGGTGATTCCTAAGGAGATATCCTGACTCTGCTGAGATAATGGAATCACATAGAGGAAGTTACTCAGTTGGTGAGAGTCGAAGGAGGTTCATATGAATGGGTGAGTCGTGTGAAAAAGAACGAGCTCGGCCTGTTCCATGGATTAACCCTGTCATACTGTGAGAATGATGAACTTGAGATCGAAATTGTGTTGATGCGCATAGCTGGGGAAACATTACAGCTGTTTAGTATGACAGGTGCAGATCTCTGAGTCTAATCAATGCACGAGTCTTCCGGAAGTAGTGTCAAGTGTCTTGTGTGCTGAGTCAGTGGTAGTCTGACGTGAGAAATGAGGGACCTTGAAATTGATAGACACTTGAAGCAGTTTGTGAAATAGAATGACTCTGTGCAAATATTGTAAAGTGTGTGATTTCTTGGCGATCAGGTGAAGGGAATGAGAAACTTTATAGTTTTATGTGGGTATCTTGAATTTGTTTTATCCTGATTTTTATGTTCATATTTAAACTCTCTTTAAAATATATAGCTTACCCTGCGTGTTCTGCTCTATGGCTGTTTTTCTCTTAAAACTGTGATGATCGTGTAATTTTTACACGGGAGCAGATGATCTTCCAGGAAGTAGAGCTCCTTAGTGAGTGGTCGCCGGGGAAGAGATCGCCTGTTTCTATCTCTTGGTGGTGATCGCCGGATTTATGTCCTGATAGCAGATCGCCTGTTTTGGGGTCTTCTGTTAGGAGATCGCCGGTTTATGTATGGAGACCGCCGTTTTCGTTGTATTTGATTGACTTCGTTAAGTTTTGAAAAACATTTGACTGGTTATGTATTAAACTCCCTGTGAGGAGCAACTTCATTACTTATATATATAATTATGTTCTCTTCAACATTATTTGTTTACCTTTATTTTCATTATATAAATATGAATAGTTTTTGGCGGGATGTTACAGGATGCGCTTAGCGAGTGCGCTTAGACAGCCACCCCTGGTGCTCCCCTAGGAGCATGCACCCACTCAGTGAAGAAAGCCCTCTTCCTCTCCTTTTTACAGCAAGGTTGAGGCGAGAGAAAGTCCTCTTCCTCTGCTTTTTACAGCAAGGTTGAGGCGAGAGAAAGTCCTCTTCCTCTGCTTCTTACAGCAAGGTTGAGGCAAGAGAACCAAGTCCTTACCCTCTGCTTCATACAGCAAGGTTAAGGCAATAGAGAAAGTCCTCACCTCAACTTCATACAGCGAGGCTGAGGCGAGATAAAAAGTCCTCACCTCGACTTTGTACAGCGAGGCTGGGGCGAGAGGAGAAGGGCCTCACCTCGACTTCCTACAGCGAGGCTGAGGCAAGGGGGGTCATGAAGAAGCAGTCCTCTTCCCCAAAACACAAGCATCATCTTCAGACGTTGGGTCCTCTATGCACTTAGCGCTGGAGTGACACAGAAGTAATGCGAAGCCAGAAGCGCGATGACTGATCGGTGGTGCGCTAACATGCTAGTCGGTGGTCGGTAGCAAAGCTCTTAGTATGAAAGCTTGCCCAAACAAGGTCTTGGACAATCAGTCGAAGCATTTAGACGCCATCAGGTCAGTCATCCAACATGAACTTATGCATAAAAGATTTATACACAAGTTTGTAGCAGCAAGAAAAATTACACAAAAGGAGAAGTGGCAAAGGAAGAAGCTCAAGGAGGAGGAATGAGCCTGCCATCGGCCACTGAATGGTGGAGGCTAGATTGGGTAGAGGCCGAGTCTGGCAGGACGCAGTGAACCTGCTGCCAGCCCATGGAACCCATCTATCAGAACCTCGGCACCAGCAGCCATGGTCTCAGGTACACCAGCTTCGAGCTCCTTCTTCTCTTTGGCGACGAAGACCACTTAGTCTCTTCGCTGGGAACAAGTTCACAGCTCGAGACTGGGGGGCTTGTGATCCGATCGGTCATCGGTAGTCGATGACATCAGCAGCTGATGACGACGTGGGTCAGTCACAGAGTGACGCGTGGCACGAGAAAGCAGATGAACCAGGGTGGAGATCGTTCAAAGAACGGCGATCAGTGGTCAGCTACCGAATGACCACCACCAGATGATCGGTTCCCACTTGAGCGCCTGGAAGCAGAGCGCGAGAAGCGACGAAGCACCGATCAGTCATCAGTGCGTAAAGACTGATCAGTCATCGGTGCATGCATTGTGATCAGTCATCGGTGCATGCAGAGTGATCAGTCGTCGGGGGCTCCTTGTCAACACGTGTTAAACTGGGACCCAGGCTCCCAGCGAGAACGTTACTCAAGGACCTCGCCTGATTCCATTAGCGGAGCACGAGGACGTGAAGAAGCACATCGGCCATCAGTGTGTGTTGAGGTGACATCGGCCGCGCGATGTTAACAACGCAATCGATGACCAGTAAAGCGCCCAGAGGCAGGGAGCGGCCTTAGTCGCGAGACGACCACGCACGAAGATGAGAAGACGCAATTAGGTGCAAAATCCTGCTGGGACGAGAACCCATCAAGGTTAGAGTCTCCCAGTGGGGTTGCATGTCTGCCACGTGGATGGTGAAGATGTTCCCAGAGAATAGGTAGGGCAGCTAGGCACAGAAGTCGAGGGGTGCAGAGGTACCCACGCGGCCTCCCCTGTCAGACTTGGCACTCAAGTGAAGAAGGCTGGCACGCAAGGTAGCCCTGGGAAGTGGAAATGACAGTGCAGAGTAATTAAGTGGCCCTAGAGGTAGCCCGTAGGGGCTACGCGGGTTTATATGAGGAAGAAGAACACCAAAACGAGGTAGGCAATTTTTACCTCAGAATACACAACACTAAACCTAGAGCACTCAGTTTTCGAATCAAAGAGGGCTGAGGGCACACACACACGGTCTCACACATTGAGATCTGAGAGAGACTTTTTGGTGTTCCCGTTGCCTGACTTGAGCGTCGGAGCTACAACGGCCGCTAGAGGCGCCGTCTGTGTGTTTTGCAGGCACCGTTCGGAGTCCCGTCGAAGGTTCCTGGAGCCTCCTCGCAGAACGCACAGCAGTTAGAAAGCCAAACGAAGGAGTGACGAGGCATTCTCCCCACGCTCGAGTCCGCGGCGAGATCACTTTGAGATTTAATCTAAGGGTGGATTACAACATAAAACTACCCCAGAACAAAACTTTAAACCAGCACAGCAGCATCAAGCAAAGCAGAGGCTTCATCATCCTTCAAAGGATTTGGATTCTTCAAAACATTGAACATCACTTGGTTCAACAATCTCCCCCTATTTGATGAAGACAAATCCTTGATGCTTGTGTTGTTCTGATTAAATATGAAGCAGTTCCTGTAATTGAACTTTAAGCAATACATTGAACTTCTGATATTTTGTTAGCATACATATAAACAGGTTAAAGCTGAAACAATTAATATCAGAGACAAAATACAAAATTACCCAAACTGTTTTTAACATTTAAAAAAAAAAAAACAGAAACTTAAAACTTGAAACACTTAAAACTTGAAACACAACATATATCTCCCCCTATTTGTCTTCACAAATAGACAAAGATAAGAGATAAAACACGATAATGTTCCCATTACATCAGAATTAAAACAGCAACAGTAGAAGGAAAGAAATTTAAAACCAGAAACCAAAAGCTAAAAAAAAAAAAACAATCGATTGTTTCGATGTCCAATCGGTTGTTTGTCTTTCATTCTTCTTTATCTCCAAACTGAAGATCAAAGATTTGATTCTGGACAACTTCAATATGTTCATCCAGACTCATAAACCTTGCATCCATCTTGTCAAACCTGGTGTCAAACCTCTGGAAATTGCTAACACAAAGATCACGAAGGTTCCTTTGATTTTCAGCAAAGCTATCCAGCCTATTCACCATGAATCTTTCAAAAGGAGACATGGTTTGTATTCTTTCTCCTTGATGTTCATCAGCAGCACTAGGTCCTGCACCTTGAAAAACTCCAGTTGGATCCTCATGTTGAACATCCATATCAGCAGGTTCTTCTTGTTCAAGATGAGCAGCACCACTAGATGAGGCACCATGATCACCATCCTTACTTATCCATTTTCCACCTACTTTTGTAAAACCCATCTTGCTGAGTGATCCATTGTTCAACTCTTGAGTTGACTTAACCAGCTCAGAAGTTTCATCTTCAAGATTAACTTCAAAATAGAGTAGAAATTTAGATATCAAAACAGCATAGGGATAGTGATAATCACCCAACCTCATGGCTTTTTGCATGTGTTCTTTGATTATATGAATCCAATTGAGCTTGACTTTCTTGGTGATGCAGAAGATGTAAACTAGATCTTCTTTAGTTAACACAGAGTGGTTACTCCCCCTTGGAGTTAGAATCCAAGTTACAATGAGAGCAAGCAACCTCTCATCAAGCTTCAAACCTCCAACTGAGCATGTGCTAACTTGAGATTGACTATTCTTCAAGCAACTTCTGTAGAACTGGATTTTGTTAAAATCCTCCACCACACCAAGGTTTCCTTTGCTGATTCATAGACCAGAGAACTTGATTCCAACAACAGCAGCCCAAACTTCATGGGTTATCTCCATGTCCACACCTTTTACATGAGAAACTAGATTGTTTCCCTCAAACTTCAAGTTTGTGTAGAAAACTCTCACCAAATCTGGATAGATGTTTCCCTTCAGCTCTAGGAATTTTCTGAGAGATTGATCCTTGAGCAGCCTTCTCACATTATCAAGCTTTTGACTTTTCAGCCAATCAAAGCATACAACCTTGGGGTTGTTTATCTTCTTGACACTTGTCTCATATCTATATTTCTCAATGAGATCCTTATCTCCATAAAACCAGCCTTCTAACCTTCCTCCAGACCTTACAGCCCTGGTTTTGATTCTTTTGGAGGTGGGAGGGGTTGATTCCATGACAATAGAGACAAAAGAAATAGAGGAGAGCACACTTCCCAAATATTTTTTTTCAAGAGATGGTGCAAGAGATATTGCAAGAGATGTTGCAATTGGTTGTTCTTGTGGAAGAAATCTGCACTTGATTTTATAGCAATAAGAAAATCAATTTGAATTTAATTTCATTCAATGTGTACCTGATTTTCAGAGAGAGAGAACTTGACTCTGTTCTGCACAGAAAATGTCAGAATAAAAACTGAAAATTACATGGTCTTCACATGTGATCTTTGACTAGTCATAAAGGCTCTTAAATTTCCAAGATTTTGGAATATATTCCTTTATGATTGTTGTAACTTCCTTCTGAGCACGTTCAGCTTTCAATACAGATCTTTTGACCAAGATTCACCCTCTTTAAATTTATCTGCAACGGATAGAAGAGAAAAGAAAAAAAATAAAAAATTAAATCAATTTCTTCACAGTGTTGTCAGACTCAAAACAATCGGTTGTTTCAAAGAACCAATCGGTTGTTTTTCTGCAGCAGTTAAAAAAAAACTTGATTTTGAAGATTTTAGCCATTAACAGAAACAGATTAAAGCAGAAGACATTGATTAAAAGAGAATTAATCACAAGAAAGAACTTTGAAACAAATATTAAGAACAATTAAAGGAAAGTCTTATCCTTGTGTTGTTTCTTCAATGATCTAACTGCTTGTTGATCAAGAAAACTTCTCTTCACTGTTTTGATCTTTTGCATAGCATTGACTGAGCTTTAATGACTTTCTTTGTCTTCAACAGCTTGATCAGATGACTATTTTCTTCTCTTTCTCTTAATTCTTCCTGCATAAATGAATTCAAGTAGCAAGATTTGGTCCCCTTACAAATTTGGGTCCATTCGACTTTACTTTGCTGTTAGTAACATCACATCCTTTTGGAATCCATTGCATAAGACCATAAGGAACACAATACTTTCTGATTTTACAAAATCTAACATAATGGCCTTTCTTCATGCAGTAAAAGCATGTAACAATCAATTGTTTTGATGATCCAATCGATTGTTTTTCTGATTTTCTTAAAAAAACTTTTGAAAACCTATCTTGCTTGTTCTGTGGATTGAAGCCTAAACCAGCCTTTCCAAAAACACAGCTTTGAGATGCCAAGACATTCTCAAAGTTTGATTTCCCTTTTGAAAGCTTGTCCACAGTTTCAACAAGATAATGAACCTTTTTCTCAAGATTTTCACAATTTGTGCAAATGAGAGTGTCACACTTGCAAGTGGCATTTTTGAAATGATTTTTCAATTTTTCAAAATCAATTTTTGCTTTTCTTAGATCCTCTTCAAGTGATTTAACTTTCTTCTCAAACACACTGTTAAGATCTTTCAATCGATTGTTTGAAAGAACCAATCTATTAGCTTCATCATGTGTTTCTTGAAAAGCTTCAAGCAATTCACTATAATTTTGTTCATTTAAGGAAGCACATGAACTTACCTTACTTGAACTGCAAGAATCATCATCATCCTCAACTACTAAACATATGTTGGATTTTTCATCTTCACTTGATGAAGAACTTGATGATGACACCTCATTTTAATCCCAAGCTATGTAGGCTCTTTTTGTCTTTCCTTTCTTCTCCTTGTAGCTTGTCTTTTTCTCTTTGCTCTTGTTGGGACAATCCGCCTTTATGTGACCTTGCTCACCACAACCAAAACAAGTATAGCTATTTGAATTCAACTCATTGGGTTTCTTGTTTCCATACCTATCCTTGTTGTTGTCTTTGTTGCGGTTTTTCTTTAGGAATTTGCTGAATTTTCTTGACAGCAAACTAAGATTTTCCTCATCACTATCATCACTTGAATCTTGCTTTCCCTTATGTTTGGATGCTTTCAAGGCTATGCTCCTTGTGTGCTTATCTTCACTCTCTTGAGCATTGAGTCTATTCATCTCTAGCTCATGTTCCCTAAGCTTTCCAAACAAAGAAGCAACACTTAAAGATGTTAGATCTTTAGATTCAGAAATAGCAGTTACCTTTGGTTGCATGCTCTATCAAGACATTTCAAGATCTTGATGTTTAGCTCTTCTTTGTCAAATGTCTTGTCTAGGCTCATAAGGTGATTGATGATGTGTGTAAACCTTTTCTGCACTTCAGCTATTGTTTCACCTTTAAGCATTCTAAACATCTCATACCCTTGGATGAGAGCATGCTTTCTAGCTCTTTTAACCTCATTTGTTCCTTCATGAGTGACTTCCAAAGTATCCCACATTTCTTTTGATGATTTGCATTGTGAGACCCTGAAAAACTCATCAGAATTTAAAGCAGAGGTTATAATATTTTTGGCAATGCAATCGAATTTGGCCTTTTTGCTTTTTGCATCAGTCCATTGAGACCATGGCTTCTCAATGACAGAACCATCTTTTTCAAACTTTGGTATAAAAGGACCGTTTTCAATTGCATCCCAAATTCCTTTGTCAAGAGATTCCATAAATATTTTCATTCTAACTTTCCAAAATTGGTAATTCAAACCACAAAACAAGGGTGGTCTGTTTATTGATGCACCTTCCCTAAAAGGTAGTCTATCAGCCATTTAAAAAGATTTTAGGATCAACTTGAATGACTTTCAAGAACCAAGCTCTTGATACCAATTGTTAGAAATAATGGCTTTAAACTAGAGGGGGGGTGAATTGTTTAAAGGGGCTTTCACAAACTTTTCATAGCTAGAATGAATTTATTTCAGAAACCAATTGATTCAGCAATTCAGTTTGCCAAAACAGCAAGCAAAATAGCAATGCCTGGAAAACAATCGGTTGTTTCTTCGAAACAATCGGTTGTTTATACCAACAAACAACAAACAAACTGAATTTAAAGAGTTAAGGATAGAGAGATTGTACACAGTTGTTTATACTGGTTCACTCCAACCCAGAGCTACATCCAATCTTCTCAAAACCCCTGAGGAAATCCACTAAGCAATCACACCTTGATCACTTACACAACAACCAAGAGAATGACCTTGAACACCTCAAGAAACACACTCTCCTTGGCCAACACTAAGATTGCTGATCTTGAACACCTCAAGAGCACACAGCCAATCTCAGCAAACACACAAACGAAATGTTTCAGCAATTTACAAAGATTACACTTGTTGCAGATGAATATCTGAAATCAATACAAGTAGAATCCTATTTCAGCACCTTGATCAATCACAAAACTCTTAAGCAATCTCAACACTTTGAAAAACTCTCTTAGAAAAAACTTTTTCAAAAGCATTCTCTATTCTTAAAAACAATTTTTCTGAATTTATACCAAGATATAGTTTGTTATCAAATCTTAACAAACTCTTAATTGCTTTAAAAAGATTGGTCAAAGCATTTAATGACTAGAGCGTATTCAGTTTCAAATCATTTAAAGCTCAGTCAAAGAAAATAGTTTTTCTGTTATGGTTCCAAAACAAACAATCGGTTGTTTCCTCGAATCAATCGGTTGTTTTGTTACTTAACAATTTTCTTCATTCAAAAACAGTTTTCAAACTTTCTCAAAAACATCAAAGTGTAAACAATCGGTTGTTTCGACAGAACAATCGATTGTTTCAACTTAGTTTGAAAAACTCTTTGCTTTGTTAAAGATTGAGATGCTAATTGCTTTGAGATTTAATCTAAGGGTGGATTACAACATAAAACTACCCCAGAACAAAACTTTAAACCAGCACAGCAGTATCAAGCAAAGCAGAGGTGGTCTATTAATAGATGCACCTTCCCCAAAGGGTAGTTTATCAGCCATGAAAAAAGATTTTTAGGATCAAACTTAAATGACTTTCAAGAACCTAACTCTTGATGCCAATTGTTAGTATTCTAAGCCTTAAACAAGATGGGGGTGAATTTTTTTTAAAAGATTTTCGCAAATATTGGAATTGGAGTGAAAGCCAATGAACAATAAAAGAAGAAGAAACCAGTTCAGCAAAGAAACAAATTTGTTTTAATATGTTTCCACAAAATCAACTAGTTGTTTATGCGAATCAACTAGTTGTTTTTATTAGCAATTTATAAAAACTAAACTAAAAAAAAATTTCAAGGAGATAAGGGATAGAAAGATCACACAAAAAATTTATACTGGTTCACTCTTATCAAAGAGTTACATCCAGTCCCCAAAAACCTCTAAGTATTTCACTAAGCAATCAAAAACCTTGATTACAAACCACACACCAAAGAGGTGATCTTGAACCCTTTAAGAGCACACACCTTCTTTGGAAAAAAACACACCATAGATCAAAACACCCTCTAGATCTGCACAACACCAATTCTTACAGAATTACAGTAATCAAGAGAGGAAAGAAATGATCACACCTGATACAATCACAGATTGAATTGAAAATTACAAAGCAATCCTATTCCTCTCTTAGAAAGAATTCAAAAGCTTGAAGTAATCTTGGAGAAAATTAATTTTAAAAAGATAATCTGATTTTATAGCAACCAGGAGCATAAAACAGATTATTTAAACTCCAAATAGTTGTTAAAAACATTTAATGCAAGAGCCAAATCAATTTTGAATCAATTAAAACAGATTTAACAAACTTAACAAATTCTATTAAGGATTTTCAAAAATCAACCGATTAAAAACGCAAAGTAATCGGTTGAATTGGCTTGATAGCAAGGTCAACCAATTTCAAGCTTTTTCAAATTCTTTTAAAAAACCACTAAATGTAAAACAACTGATTGAAACGATAAAACAACAGGTTGATTTTCCACTTCTTTAGAAAACACTCTTTTTCAAAAGAACTTGATTCAAAGAAATTTGGATCATCACTAAGAGTGGATTAACAAATTCAAACTACCCAGAACCCACACACACAAGGAGCAGCAAAGTCTTCAAGCAATCCACAGAGATTTCGAGACATTAGAGCCCATGTAGAACACTGATGTGAGTTGATTTTTAGAGGGTTCCATTTTATGATAACACTTTACTTAGAGTTGGGATGTTAACAATTAGAGGTGAAACCTAAGGAAGATTCCCACTGGACACGAACTTAACCAAATGGTTAAGTAAGTGTGAAGGTTCACTTCACAGAGGCAAAGATAAAAATAAATATATGGTGATGGATGGTGTAACGCCCCTCAAAAAAATTGGTCATTTTTATATAATAAAATAAAGGTGAAACAATAATATCAAAATTTAACATAGATATATACATAATATAATTCATCCATTAATACAAATGTGCCTCAAAATAATATCCCTTTTCGAGGAAGTTTTAATACATCTCCATACAGGAGTTTTCAAAATAAAACAAAACAACAGCATTCAAAAACCGGCGATCTCCTCCTCCAGAAATGCTCACTGAGGAGCTCTACTACCTGCAACCTCATCTGCTCCCGTGCAAATATACACGATCATGACAGGTTTAAGAAAAACAACCACGATACAAAACAAAAGGGTAAGCTAGATATTTTTAAAAACTTTAAATATGAAACTTTATATCAATAAAAAGCATAAATCTTCACACCATTCATAATCTATATCAATTTCAACCATCAATATCCCCATATTCCACAAACTCGTCAAGTGTCTATTCAATACATTCAATACTCATGGTTCACATGTCAGACTTTCCACTGACTCATAACACATAGACACATGACTCTACTTCCGGAAGACTCGTGCGTTGAACTTAGCATCCAGAGACCTGCACCTGTCATACTACATTGCTGTAAAGTTCCCACAGCTATGCACATAAACATAATCTCGATCTCAATCTCAATATCATCACTCTCTCAGTATGACAGGGTTAATCCATATAACAGGTCAAGTCAGTTATCTTTCAAACGACTTACCCATACATATGGACCTCCTTCGACTCTCACCAACTGAATGACTTCATCTATATGATTCCATCATATCAGCAGAGTCAGGATCGCCTCATTAACAGGATACTCACAGATCAATACACCCTCATAAAATCTCCACACGGTATTTTCTTTCCTGAAAATACTATGCTTTGATCACTCTTTCACATTCATCCAGTACATCATACCACACGTAAAAGCACAATTCCATCATATAATATTTTGAATCCTTTTTTTTTTTTAAACAATCCCAATCACAGAAACAATCATACCAAAGTTCAGATTTTCGAATATCATATGCATTTCACCTTTCAATCTCAAACAATTTCAAAATGACACTAAAACAGGGGATTTCGAAATTTGCATTAAAACCGGCGATCACGTCGCCCCACACATAAAAACAGAGCATCGTGAAATAGAATATGAAACCGGCGACCACGTTGCCCTCACATCAGAACCTACTCGCCTAAAGTTTTTATAAACGAAAAAAAGCTAGCTTCCCTTACCTGAACTTGCGCAAAAACACTAAGAGCTCCAAAATCCACCGAAGCTTAAAGATGTCCTAACCTGCACCATGGAGCCTTTATCACAAAACTGACTATACTACTCATTTTCTACGCTAACAGAGACGATTTCTGGAGCTAAGGGAGTCGCCGGCAATGCCTATGTAGAGGCAACCTTCTCAAGCTCAGATTCGACTCGAAAAACAGAGTAAAACGACTTACTCTGTTCTAGCGTCCTGACGGGAGAACTTGCAGAGACTTCCCAGAAGGACAATGGCAGTCGCCGATCGTAGCACTGGTACGTGAAGATAGCTGCATCTTCGAGTGGAGGAGAAAGGAGAAAGGGGAACTAAATGAGCTGATTCCCTCAGCTCTTAAGGTCGAACGACTCTTTAGCCTTTACTGCCATTACCCACTCTCTGAGCAACCTTGCGTGTGATTTTCCTCTAACAGTATGGCCACGTGGGTCTCTGCACACACCAACTCTAGGTCACTTCCCATACCAACTCTCTGGAGCCACTGTTCTGAAGTACTCTTTCCGTCTACGTGTCGCGCATGCAGAACGCTCATGCTGGGAGCCTGGGTCCTACCTTATCTATGTGCAACATGACATCGCTCGATGACCATCCACCGACGACTGATGTGCCTCTCATTCCGGCGATGACTGATGTCCTTCTCATCCCGGCGATGACTGGTTCCTCTTCCTGACGGATGACTGATTCCTCACCCTGGCAGACCACCGATGTCTCACCCTAGCAGACAACCGATGTCTCACCCTGGAAGACCACCGATGTCTCACCCTGGCAGACCACCGATGTCTCACCCTGGCAGACCACCGATGTCTCACCCATCCTGGTTGATGACCAATGTTCCTCTCATCCTGTTGGCGATCTCTTATCGCCCTTGTGTGTGACGAGGACACATCGCCTCACTCTGGTCACCGATGTCACATCGTCACACCCCGCTGAGGGCTCGTACTCCCATTCCTCTAAGTCCGTGGTATCACGGCTCACACTACTCATGGTGGCAGATATACCACCTATCTTCTATATCACCCATCTTCTGTATTTAGACCACATACTAAGTGCTTACCAAGTCTTCTCGAATACTCGGCGATGTTCTCTTTTCGGCGATCATGTGCACCATAGGCGATTGGCGATTATGTGAAATCTTCGCACACGGCGAGCATGCGCAAAATAGGCGATTTCTGATTTCATACGGGTGAAGTCGGAGGCCGCCGCCTTCTTCAACAAACGGCGATCTCGTCGACTTCTAAGCTACACCTTCCTTTCTCTTACCCTTCCTGCTTCACGTGCCCCCTCCCTTCAAGCACGCCCACGTGATTACCTTACGATAAAGTCATCGCACCTGACTACTTGGTTGGTACAATGGTCAACCGATCGCCCTCTACCAGCTGATCCCAGACCTTGGGCGACGTCCGAGGTCTGACCACTATGATATTTTCTATTTTTATGTCCTTTTTATTTTAAATAATAACATACTTAGAAATTATTTAAAATCTATCACTTCTATTCCAATTAATTTATAGGTCCTTACATTCTCCCCAACAAGAAAAATTTTTGTCCTCGAAAATGAACTCACCAGAAAGGAGATAGGGACAGGCTTCCCTCATTTCTCATACAAACATAGCTATTCATTAGTTAACCTTACAGGCGACTTAAAGCAGAACCACCTCCAAAAGGGGCCAACACTATACCACAAAATTGGTTGACCCTTGCCTAACCTGAGTGTTGCTTGCCTCCTCCATCATTAAAACACATAATATATATCTGCAAACAGACTGATGACTCACAGGGAAACTCAGCTTCCCACTCCAGCTATATGCTCCTTCATGTACTTAACCACAACCAGCTCATAACTTGACATACCCAAGCAAAATTCAACATAATCCAACGCTTGCTGCTCCCTCTTACAACTCCAATACTTCATCAAATTCCATTCTACCTCCCTGCATATGGAATATGCTGCATTAATATCTTTCTAGAAATCAACCTCTGCGTCTCAATCAAAACCATCCATCGATTTCCCAACTACGGATCTAATTCTCACGCTCCTTAAAGGAAAATACCCTTGGTTCACCACTAAACTACATAATTCTGCACCTTATAAAGACAAGGTACCCGCAAAACTTCCTATCCATATTAGTTAAAAAGTTGTTCCTGTTGCTGTTTACTTTCTAAATCATTATTATGACTTCTTTTACCAACCCGGCTTTCTGCTCCCATTATTACCTCCTTTTTCAACGTATACATTGAATGCATTGATTTTTGGGTTCAGGTGCCAATCTGAAAAAAAACATACGAGAACGAACGCAACCTATATCTCAACCACAACCATACAAGTAGTGGAGCCGATTGGAAAATTTTCTCTGCATCCGGAATTTCTTGCTTAAAGACAACTCTATTCCTCTTCTCCCAGATACAACATACCATTGCCACCCAGAATCCTCCCAAAAACCTACCTCTCCCACCATCTTGCCTTGGTCCACAGAAATGGAGTAAAGTCTAGGAAACAAAGATTTAAGGTTAGAGTTAGTGGCCCACGCATCCTCCTGAAATCTAACCTTCTCTCCATCTCCAACTTTCCAAACGATAACTTTTTGGAACCAACCATCATCTTCACCCTCCTCGCACACTTTACATACATCTCTCCACCACCACGATTGATATTTCAAATGAGCTTGGCTTCTTCCAAGTTCCGAGCCATATTTGGATACAAGAATATCTTTCCATTTCCCTTTTTCATCACTCATCATCCACCATTTCCATTTTTCCAGAAGAGCAAAGTTAAAATTTTTGATATCTCTTAAATTCTTCATTTGCTGGTATGCGAATCCTGCCATTAATCTCAAGATCCCATCATCTCCCATTACAAAGTCCTTAGCCTGATCGGTGCCTAGCAATTCCACAACACGTTTCAGACTAGGGTCCTCTAATTGCTTATCCTTTATCATTCCAATGAAATCATTAGTTATAGTTAACTTACTACAACTAATATGGTTAACATGAAATTCCACTCCCAAGTTTAAATCTCTTAACTGCTCGATCAGCTTCTGCTCTTCAATCATCATGATTGATACTTGCATTGATTTTCTACTCAATGCATCTGCCACTACATTGGCCTTCCCTGGATGATACATAAGTTGGAAATCATAGTCTTTCATAAACTCCACCCCTTTTCTCTACCTCATGTTCAACTCTTTCTGATCAAACAAGTATTCATTGAACATCTGAAATTGAGTTTCATACAATTACGGTTAGAGGATAGTTGTCCTTGATGGTCAACTTATTCAACTTCCTGTAGTCCATACACAATTGAGACCCTTCATCTTCCTTTTTAACCAACAACACCGGAAACCCCATGGAGATATATTGGGCTTGACTAACTGCGTCTCTAACAACTCTTCCACTTGTTTTCTTTAGTTCTACCAACTCGGCTGGAGCCATTTCGTATGGCGCCATTGACACTGGTCCAGCTCCAGGTACCAAATCAATAGAGAATTCCACTTCTCTCTTAGGCGGTAGTCCAGGTATTTCTTCTGGAAACACATTCGTGAAATCCTTCACCACACGTATACTGCCCATATCCTCTTCATTCTTCACTCCCCCTCGAGCTAGGATCACAAAGCACGTCGCCCCTTCTTTCAACTCCGTCCGTACCTGCTGAGTAGATATCACATCTGGCTCTCGAAGATCGGGAAACACCACTTTCTGCCTACCGCAGTCTATGAGAAGTTGATTGGCAGATAGCCAATCCATTCCTAGGATAACATCCAGATCCTGCAGAGGTAGACAGATCAAATTTACTTTGAACCTGCGTCCCTCTACTATCACTGGGCATTCTGGGCAAACTGTGGAGGTCATAACCTGTCCTGATGCAGGTGTAGAGACCAACAGTTCAAAAGGTAGCTCCTTCACTAGAAGGCCCAGCTCGGCCATACTCCGACTTGACACAAAGGAGTGTGTCGCTCCAGAATCATACAAGACTTTTACACTTCTACCAGCTATAAAACAAGCATCTTGCACCAAGTTACCTGACTGGGACGCCTCAGCTCCTGTCATGGCAAACACTCTCCCTGTTGCCTGAGGTCTGCTGCCTTCGTTCCTCAACTGTTGGGAACCACTGGGTTGAGTCATCCTATTCTAGGTAGGACAATCTCTAGCAACGTGTCCCGTCTTTTGGCATGCAAAACACCTTCTCTGCGAAGCCTTCTTGGGGCACACATTGGGCGTGTGTGGTCCACCACAATGGAAACATTTGGGTTTCCATGGTTGCTGCTGCTGAAACTGGGGTGTCGCTGCCCCTGCCCTATGCTGTGGAGGTCTCGCATAAGGCTTATTCTGCTACCGCTGCACCTTGGCCTTCCCACTGGAAGAACCCCCTGGGTGTGGTCTGATCACCCGAGACTCACCCTTCTCCAGAGTCTCTACCATCTTCGCCTTCTCCACCAAGGCGTGAAACTCCCTGATGCACATAGGGGCTATGGTCTTCTTCAGCCCATGCTTCAGTCCTTCTTCAAATTTCCTACACCTCCAAGCCTCAGAGGTAGCTTGGGTATAAAACCGGGCGAGGTACTCAAATCGAGCAGCATAAGCATTCACTGACATCTCCCCCTGCTCCAACCCGAGGAATTCAGCTTCCTTGGCAAACCTTGCACTATCTGGGAAGTATTTCTCCATAAACTTCACCCTGAAGCTCTCCCAGTCTGATACTTCTTCTCGGGCTTCCATCATTTGTTGAGTTCCCATCTACCAGAACTCGGCTTCTCCAGATAGCAGGTATGTGGCAAACACCAACTTCTTATCTTCAGGGCAGGAGGTCGCCTTGAAGATTTTCTCTAACCCCCTGACCCATCGAACTGCTTGGTCAGGAGTAGCATTCCCACTGAACTTAGGTGGGTTGTGCCTGAGGAACTCGGTCAGTCCCATCTGCTCCTGAGGCTGACCGATGTGGGAAACTATTGCAGCCGATCTGGCGGTCTCCCAATGTTGTATTGCAGCTTGATGATTCTGAGCCATTGCCGCATTCTGCTGCTGGATAGCACTCGCCATCATCTTAATGGCCCTGGCGATCTGGCCCATTTCTGCAGAAGGTTGGGGAGGGGTAGGCGGTCTAGGAGCCATTTTCTGCGTAAGATTAGGAAACTATTTTTCTCTAATCATACTCCTATAAAATGAACTTGATAACGAATCAATTTGTAACATCCCGCCAAAATAATACATACATACATGTATAATGAAATTAAGTGTAACCAAATAATATTGAAGAATACAAGGTAATATATATATATAAGTAATGGAGTTGCTTCTCTTAGGGAGATTAGTACATAATCCTTCAAATGTTTTCAAAATTTAAAGAATGAAAAACAAATACAGCAAGACCGGCGGTCTCCATACATAAAAACGGCGACCTCCAACACAAACCGGCGATCCCAAAACAGAAGACCTCAAAACAGGCGATCTGCTATCAGGACACAAATCCGGCGATCACCCCCGAGAGGTGGAAATAGGCGATCTCTTTCCCCGGCGATCACTCACTAGGGAGCTCTTCTTCCTGGAAGATCATCTGCTCCCGTGTAACAATTACACGATCATCACAGTTTTTAAAGAGAACCAAGCACAACACCAAAGAAAACACCACAGGGTAAGCTAGACATTTTAAAGAGAGTTTAAATAGGAACATTAAATCATGAACATAATAGAGCAAGGTAAAACATTTTTCAAATCTCTATGTAAAACGTAGAGCTGCTCATCCCTTCACCTGATCGCCCAAAAATCCAAACATTTCACAGCATTTCTCAGAATCAATCTATTTCACAAACTGCATCAAGTGTCTATCAATATTCAAGTTTCTCATTTCACATGTCAGACTTTCCACTGACTCACAACACAAGACACTTGACACTACTTCCGGATTGACTCGTGCGTTGAACTTAGTATCCAGAGACATGCACTTGTCATACCATACCACTGTGAATCCACACAGCATGCGCATATACAATCTCAATGTTACCATTCTCCTGGTACGACAAGGTTAATCCATACAACAGCTCGAGCTCGTTCCCATTTGAACAACTCGCCCATACGTATGAACCTCCTTCGACTCTCACCAACTGAATAACTTCATCTACGTGATTCCATTATCTCAGCAGAGTCAGGATCGTCTCATTAACAGGTTACTCACTGATCAATGCACTTCCTAACCAATCTCAACACGGTATTTCCTTTCCTGAAAATACTATGCCTCGATCCCACATCCAAACACATCATACCATTCAAGTAAATGATTCAAATCACATCAACAAACATTTCAAAGCTTCAGATCTTCGAATATCTCATGTAAATCTCAAGTAGTTTCAAAACAACATCAAAAACAGAGATTTCGCAAAACAGCGCCAAAACCGGCGATCTAGTTCAAAAACAGAGTGTTTCGAAGATTGTATATAAAACCGGCGACCTCGTCGCCCAAGCACACAAACAGAGCATTTTACGCAGATGAAAACGAAAATGGCGACCACGTCGCCCTCACTTCAGAAGATAGCTAAACTATGGCTCGTATGGAAAAGAGGTCTAGCTTCCCTTACCTGGATTTTGCGCAAATACCAGGGGCTCCGAAATCCAACGAAGCTTGAAGAACGCCTTGGCTCTGTTTTTGCGTCTGGTTGAAGGACTTGCAGAGGACTGCCCAGGTGCTCTAATGGTGGCTGTCGCTCGTCGTACTCTCGTGTGAAGGTGTTAGAATCGCAGCGCGAAGGATATATCTGGAGGAGAAGGGAGGTAACTCACTCTTTCTCTCTTCGAAGGCTGCAACGTTTCTTCCCCTTCAGTAGTGGATTTCAGTGACTTAAACCAACTTATCCCTCCAAAAGCAGCTGCCACCACCTACTCTGCAGGGAAGTTTGCGTGCACGCTTCCCTGAACAGCACGACCACTGTTGCCTCTGGTGCATGCCAACCACTGCTCTGAACAGTACTGCTACTGTTGTCGCTTGTGCATGCCAGCCACTGCTCTGAACAGTACGACCGCGAGTGTCTCCCGCGCATGCCAACATTCTGATGTCACTATTCTGAACCACCCTTTTCGTCTACGTGGCGCGCGTGCAGAACGTCTCATGCTGGATGTCTGGGTCCCACGCTCTCTGTGTATAACTTAACGTAGCGCGATGACCTTTTCACCGATGACCACAGGCGCGAAGACTAACAACCGATGACCTCTCGCGCGAAGGCTAACAACCGATGACCTCTCGCGCGAAGGCTAACAACCGATGACCTCTCGCGCGAAGGCTAACAACCGATGACCTCTCGCGCGAAGGCTAACAACCGATGACCTCTCGCGCGAGGGCTAGCAACCGATGACCTCTCCCCCTGATGATGCCCGCATGCCCCTCGCGCCCAGGCGATCCTGCATGCCTTGCGCCCTGGCGATGCTCGATGACACATCGCCACGCCTTCCTGGAGGTTCTTCATTCCACTATGTTACATCCAAGGTATTCTCTCCACAAGGCTTGGTGACGTCGGTAGCTTCACACTTCCAAGAGTTGATTAGCACAAGTCCTCGTGCGCCCAAGCGTGTAACGTTAAGGATGATTCTCTTATGCTCAAGTATAGAGCTTCGCCTGCCCAGCGTATCCAAGGTTTAACCTACACCTTGATACGCGTGGCCTTTGGGACGTACCAGGGTTAATCCAACATTTTGGCTACACACTAAGTGTAGTTTCGGCGATTAGGTGTACTCTGGGCGACAGGCTACTAGGTACACACAGGCGATAGGCGTTCAAGCATAAGCTAGGCGACAGGCGTTCAAGCATAAACTAGGCGACAGGCGTTCAAGCATAAACTAGGCGATAGGCGTTCAAGTGCCAGAGAAGTTGGAGATCGCCTACCCGCTTAATAACGGCGATCTCGTAGGCTTCTCAGCTATACATTCCTTCCTTTATATTTAAATAAACACGTGCTTCGAATTTATTTATAATATAACACTTTTATTCCAATATAAACTTCTAGGTTCTTACATTCTCCCCATCAAGAAAAATTTTCGTCCTCGAAAATTGGGTTACAAGGAAGGAGGTAAGGATATGCTTCTCTCATGGTTTCTTCAAATTCCCATGGTGAATCACCCGATCTTCACGTTGTCCACTCCCAACACGTGAGTAGGGTCTGCAAGGGACTTCCTTAGCTATGATACGTGGAATACATTATGTAGACCTGCTAATTGGGGAGGTGGGGCGATCTCATAAGCCACTAGACTTATCCTCCTTAAGATCCGATATGGCCCAACAAACTTAGGGGACAGCTTCTTTGATCTGATCGCCTACCCTACACCCTTGGCTGGTGTCCCCCTTCATAAGGACATGACCCCAGCAGCAACCTCCAAAGGTCTTCTCCTCTGCTCTGCCTAGGGCATTTGCTGACCTTAAGAAACTTTTATTCTGTCCTGTATCAGATTCACCCTCTCGGTGATCTATTGAACCAACTCTTCCTACCTCAATACTTCATCAAAATCCATTTTACATCCCTGTACATGGGATATGCTGTCCCATAGAGTGCCAACTCCAGCATTCACACTCTACTTCCAACCTTGAAGACTTTGTTGAACAAGTCTAGAACTAGGTCCTTAACGTAACCAGGACTAGCCCCTTTAGAGAAAGCGGGCAAGATCCCTTCATTGGGAGGAAAGGGGACAGCTGTCCACAACTCATGCCACCCCCTAGCGAACTCAAACTAGGGTCCGAAGTGTCCTTCTAGGAATCAACTCCTGCATCTTGATCAAATCATTCACCGACTTCTCAACGGCCGATCAAATTCCTACGCTCCCAAAAGGGACACTTTTTATTCATTACTCCGCTGCATAATTCTGTACCTTACAAAGACAAGGTTTCTGTTGCTGTTACATTCCAAATTATTATTATGACCCCTTTTGCCAACTCGACTTCCTGTTCCCATTACGACCTTCTTCTTCAATGTATACGTTGGATGCATTGACGTCGGTTTCAGGTGCCTATCCAGAAGGCATACGAGAACGAACGCACCTCTGCCTCCAGAATCTCTTGCCTAAGGATAACTCTATTCTCCTTCTGTCCCAGATACCACAGGCTATTTCCACTCACAATCCCTTCCACGCCCATCATTCTGAAATTTACTACATCTCTAGGAAGACTCAACATCATCATAACACGGCCTACCCTCATTTTTATCCACAGCCATATCCTCCTTCCCTTCTACATTCACAGGTCGATCTACATCTTATTTGCCAAAAACTTCGGAGGCTTACATTTTCGGAAGCCTTTTATCTCAACCCACCATTTCCATAATCCTCTTTCAAATCCCGGTCAGCCAAACAGCATCCATTCTGCGTGAAGCCTAAGCTAGAACCATCTCATGCTGTTTCATTGACATGAGCATCTTCTACGCTTCAAAAGAAAATTCCTTCCTTGGAATTTAACTCTGGTACTTCCCATGGTTACACATGCTTAAGCTTTAAACCCCCAGCCTCTTGCTTATTTACTCTCCATGACTTATACGTAACTGGGACTAAACCTTGGTACTACCAAATCTAACTCACACTTGTTCCTTTCATTCCATCTACTACCACTGGGCATTCAGAGCAACCTAGGGAGGTCAAAACCTGTTTTTGAAGCAGGTGCAGAGGCCAATCGTTCAAACGACAGCTCCTCCACTATATGGCCCAAGCTCGGTTGCACACCGATTTGACACAAAAGAGTGTGTCGCTCCAAAATCAAACAAAATTCTAACGCATCTACCAGCTATAGAGCAACATTCTGTATTAAGTTACCTGACTGGGATGCCTCCGCTCCAGCCATGGCAAACACTCTCCCTGCTGCCTGAGGTCGACTGCCTCCATTCCCCAACTGTTGGGATCCACTGGGTTGAGTCATCCTATTCTGGGTAGGACAATCTCTAGCAACGTGTCCCGTCCTTTGACAGGCAAAACATCTTCTCTCTGAATCTCTTTTGGGGCACACATTGGCTGTGTGTGGTCCATCACAGTGGAAACATTTAAGTTTCCAGGGTTGTTGCTGCTGAAGCTGGGGCGGTGCTGCTTCTGCCCTATGCTGAGAGGGTCTCGAATAAGGCTTGCTTTGTGGGTGCTGCACCTTGGCCTTCCCACTGGAGGGACCCCCTGGTTGTGATCTGATTACTCTGGAACCACTCCTCTCCAGGGTCTCCACTACCCTTGCCTTCCTTACTAGGGTATGTAACTTCCTGGTCCACGGATCTGCTTGATCAGGGGTAGCACTCCCACTGAGCTTGGGTGGGTTGTGCCTCATGAACTCGGTCATCCCTACCTGCTCCCGAGGCTGATTGACCTGGGAAGCTGTTGCAGCCGATCCAGCAGTTTCCAAATGATTCATTACAGCCTGATGAATCTGGGCCATTACCGTATTCTGCTGTTGGATGGCAGTCGCCATCATCTCGATAGCCTTGGCAATCTGGCTCATCTCCGAAGAAGGTTGGGGAGGGGTAGAAGGTCTACGTGCCATCTCCTTCGTTTTCAGATTTTGAACTATAATATTCCTATATTCCCTACAACTACAAGAATGAGATCGATAAGAAATCAATTCATTCAAGGGGTAACAGCTAGACCTTACACAGGTCAGCATCTCAAAGTCATTAAGAATTTGAGTTCATCCACAGAATCATGATGCTTATAACATCAAGCATAACACCAGCACAACTACTGGTATGCAGTCACCAATCTAATCAACCATTTTCAATCAATTACAAAGACACTCAAGAGAATGAGATAGCTCACACCAGAATTCAATATATGCTAAACATCAAACCTTTGGAATTAAGATTGAGACTCATCCCGATCCAGTTATGAGTGTGCACCCTCACTACTGTATCAAGGCCTTCTCATTCTTAATACTAAGATTTTCAATTAGAACATATATTCACCAAAGCACACCCAAAATTTTAATACAAAAACGTTTGAAAACCTTTCACTATAGTTATTATTTTAAATTCAAATAACTTTCATGAGCAGAAGAAACACAATGGATCCACAGCCCTCAGGTCATCCTAAGGACGAACTGCTCTGATACCATTAATGTAACATCCCGCCAAAATAATACATACATACATGTATAATGAAATTAAGTGTAACCAAATAATATTGAAGAATACAAGGTAATATATATATATAAGTAATGGAGTTGCTTCTCTTAGGGAGATTAGTACATAATCCTTCAAATGTTTTCAAAATTTAAAGAATGAAAAACAAATACAGCAAGACCGGCGGTCTCCATACATAAAAACGGCGACCTCCAACACAAACCGGCGATCCCAAAACAGAAGACCTCAAAACAGGCGATCTGCTATCAGGACACAAATCCGGCGATCACCCCCGAGAGGTGGAAATAGGCGATCTCTTTCCCCGGCGATCACTCACTAGGGAGCTCTTCTTCCTGGAAGATCATCTGCTCCCGTGTAACAATTACACGATCATCACAGTTTTTAAAGAGAACCAAGCACAACACCAAAGAAAACACCACAGGGTAAGCTAGACATTTTAAAGAGAGTTTAAATAGGAACATTAAATCATGAACATAATAGAGCAAGGTAAAACATTTTTCAAATCTCTATGTAAAACGTAGAGCTGCTCATCCCTTCACCTGATCGCCCAAAAATCCAAACATTTCACAGCATTTCTCAGAATCAATCTATTTCACAAACTGCATCAAGTGTCTATCAATATTCAAGTTTCTCATTTCACATGTCAGACTTTCCACTGACTCACAACACAAGACACTTGACACTACTTCCGGATTGACTCGTGCGTTGAACTTAGTATCCAGAGACATGCACTTGTCATACCATACCACTGTGAATCCACACAGCATGCGCATATACAATCTCAATGTTACCATTCTCCTGGTACGACAAGGTTAATCCATACAACAGCTCGAGCTCGTTCCCATTTGAACAACTCGCCCATACGTATGAACCTCCTTCGACTCTCACCAACTGAATAACTTCATCTACGTGATTCCATTATCTCAGCAGAGTCAGGATCGTCTCATTAACAGGTTACTCACTGATCAATGCACTTCCTAACCAATCTCAACACGGTATTTCCTTTCCTGAAAATACTATGCCTCGATCCCACATCCAAACACATCATACCATTCAAGTAAATGATTCAAATCACATCAACAAACATTTCAAAGCTTCAGATCTTCGAATATCTCATGTAAATCTCAAGTAGTTTCAAAACAACATCAAAAACAGAGATTTCGCAAAACAGCGCCAAAACCGGCGATCTAGTTCAAAAACAGAGTGTTTCGAAGATTGTATATAAAACCGGCGACCTCGTCGCCCAAGCACACAAACAGAGCATTTTACGCAGATGAAAACGAAAATGGCGACCACGTCGCCCTCACTTCAGAAGATAGCTAAACTATGGCTCGTATGGAAAAGAGGTCTAGCTTCCCTTACCTGGATTTTGCGCAAATACCAGGGGCGCCGAAATCCAACGAAGCTTGAAGAACGCCTTGGCTCTGTTTTTGCGTCTGGTTGAAGGACTTGCAGAGGACTGCCCAGGTGCTCTAATGGTGGCTGTCGCTCGTCGTACTCTCGTGTGAAGGTGTTAGAATCGCAGCGCGAAGGATATATCTGGAGGAGAAGGGAGGTAACTCACTCTTTCTCTCTTCGAAGGCTGCAACGTTTCTTCCCCTTCAGTAGTGGATTTCAGTGACTTAAACCAACTTATCCCTCCAAAAGCAGCTGCCACCACCTACTCTGCAGGGAAGTTTGCGTGCACGCTTCCCTGAACAGCACGACCACTGTTGCCTCTGGTGCATGCCAACCACTGCTCTGAACAGTACTGCTACTGTTGTCGCTTGTGCATGCCAGCCACTGCTCTGAACAGTACGACCGCGAGTGTCTCCCGCGCATGCCAACATTCTGATGTCACTATTCTGAACCACCCTTTTCGTCTACGTGGCGCGCGTGCAGAACGTCTCATGCTGGATGTCTGGGTCCCACGTTCTCTGTGTATAACTTAACGTAGCGCGATGACCTTTTCACCGATGACCACAGGCGCGAAGACTAACAACCGATGACCTCTCGCGCGAAGGCTAACAACCGATGACCTCTCGCGCGAAGGCTAACAACCGATGACCTCTCGCGCGAAGGCTAACAACCGATGACCTCTCGCGCGAAGGCTAACAACCGATGACCTCTCGCGCGAGGGCTAGCAACCGATGACCTCTCCCCCTGATGATGCCCGCATGCCCCTCGCGCCCAGGCGATCCTGCATGCCTTGCGCCCTGGCGATGCTCGATGACACATCGCCACGCCTTCCTGGAGGTTCTTCATTCCACTATGTTACATCCAAGGTATTCTCTCCACAAGGCTTGGTGACGTCGGTAGCTTCACACTTCCAAGAGTTGATTAGCACAAGTCCTCGTGCGCCCAAGCGTGTAACGTTAAGGATGATTCTCTTATGCTCAAGTATAGAGCTTCGCCTGCCCAGCGTATCCAAGGTTTAACCTACACCTTGATACGCGTGGCCTTTGGGACGTACCAGGGTTAATCCAACATTTTGGCTACACACTAAGTGTAGTTTCGGCGATTAGGTGTACTCTGGGCGACAGGCTACTAGGTACACACAGGCGATAGGCGTTCAAGCATAAGCTAGGCGACAGGCGTTCAAGCATAAACTAGGCGACAGGCGTTCAAGCATAAACTAGGCGATAGGCGTTCAAGTGCCAGAGAAGTTGGAGATCGCCTACCCGCTTAATAACGGCGATCTCGTAGGCTTCTCAGCTATACATTCCTTCCTTTATATTTAAATAAACACGTGCTTCGAATTTATTTATAATATAACACTTTTATTCCAATATAAACTTCTAGGTTCTTACACAATTCATTTAGAAGACCACACTAGGTCTTACAAAGGTCAGCATCTCAAATCCATCTAGAATTTGAATTTATCAGCCGATCATGATACCAACCCAAGCATATCACCAAAATAGCTAATGGTATGAACCATCAACCCCAAACAACCAATTTCAATCAATTACAAAAACACTCAATAAAATGCAACAAATCACACCAGAATTCAATATATGCTAAACATTAAACTTTCAGAGTTAAGATTAAGAATCATCTTGATCCAGTTATGAGTGTGCACCCTCACTACTTTATCAAGATCCTTTCATTCTAAATACTAAAATTTTCAGTTAGAGCATATATTCACTACAGCACACACAAAATTTCAATAAGAAAACCTTCAAAACCTTTCACTATAGCTTTTATTTAAAACCCCAATAAAATTTGTGAGCAGGAGAAACACAATGGATCCACTGCCCGCAGGTCATCCTAAGGACGAACTGCTCTGATACCATTAATGTAACGCCCCTCAAAAAAATTGGTCATTTTTATATAATAAAATAAAGGTGAAACAATAATATCAAAATTTAACATAGATATATACATAATATAATTCATCCATTAATACAAATGTGCCTCAAAATAATATCCCTTTTCGAGGAAGTTTTAATACATCTCCATACAGGAGTTTTCAAAATAAAACAAAACAACAGCATTCAAAAACCGGCGATCTCCTCCTCCAGAAATGCTCACTGAGGAGCTCTACTACCTGCAACCTCATCTGCTCCCGTGCAAATATACACGATCATGACAGGTTTAAGAAAAAAACCACGATACAAAACAAAATGGTAAGCTAGATATTTTTAAAAACTTTAAATATGAAACTTTATATCAATAGAAAGCATAAATCTTCACACCATTCATAATCTATATCAATTTCAACCATCAATATCCCCATATTCCACAAACTCGTCAAGTGTCTATTCAATACATTCAATACTCATGGTTCACATGTCAGACTTTCCACTGACTCATAACACATAGACACATGACTCTACCTCCGGAAGACTCGTGCGTTGAACTTAGCATCCAGAGACCTGCACCTGTCATACTACATTGCTGTAAAGTTCCCACAGCTATGCGCATAAACATAATCTCGATCTCAATCTCAATATCATCACTCTCTCAGTATGACAGGGTTAATCCATATAACAGGTCAAGTCAGTTATCTTTCAAACGACTTACCCATACATATGGACCTCCTTCGACTCTCACCAACTGAATGACTTCATCTATATGATTCCATCATATCAGCAGAGTCAGGATCGCCTCATTCACAGGATACTCACAGATCAATACACCCTCATAAAATCTCCACACGGTATTTTCTTTCTTGAAAATACTATGCTTTGATCACTCTTTCACATTCATCCAGTACATCATACCACACGTAAAAGCACAATTCCATCATATAATATTTTGAATCCTTTTTTTTTTAAACAATCCCAATCATAGAAACAATCATACCAAAGTTCAGATTTTCGAATATCATATGCATTTCACCTTTCAATCTCAAACAATTTCAAAACGACACTAAAACAGGGGATTTCAAAATTTGCATTAAAACCGGCGATCACGTCGCCCCACACATAAAAACAGAGCATCGTGAAATAGAATATGAAACCGGCGACCACGTCGCCCTCACTTCAGAACCTACTCGCCTAAAGTTTTTATAAACGAAAAAAAAGCTAGCTTCCCTTACCTGAACTTGCGCAAAAACACTAAGAGCTCCAAAACCCACCGAAGCTTAAAGATGTCCTAACCTGCACCATGGAGCCTTTATCACAAAACTGACTATACTACTCATTTTCTACGCTAACAGAGACGATTTCTGGAGCTAAGGGAGTCGCCGGCAACGCCTATGCAGAGGCAACCCTCTCAAACTCAGATTCAACTCGAAAAACAGAGTAAAACGACTTACTCTGTTCTAGCGTCCTGACGGGAGAACTTGCAGAGACTTCCCAGAAGGACAATGGCAGTCACCGATCGTAGCACTGGTACGTGAGGATAGCTGCATCTTCGAGTGGAGGAGAAAGGAGAAAGGAGAAAGGGGAACTAAATGAGCTGATTCCCTCAGCTCTTAAGGTCGAACGACTCTTTAGCCTTTACTGCCATTACCCACTCTCTGAGCAACCTTGCGTGTGGGTTTCCTCTAACAGTATGGCCACGTGGGTCTCTGCGCACACCAACTCTGGGTCACTTTCCATACCAACTCTCTGGAGCCACTGTTCTGAAGTACTCTTTCCGTCTACGTGTCGCGCATGCAGAACGCTCATGCTGGGAGCCTGGGTCCTACCTTATCTGTGTGAAACACGACATCGCTCGATGACCATCCACCGACGACTGATGTGCCTCTCATTCCGGCGATGACTGATGTGCCTCTCATCCCGGCGATGACTGATGTCCTTCTCATCCCGGCGATGACTGGTTCCTCTTCCTGACGGACGACTGATTCCTCACCCTGGCAGACCACCGATGTCTCACCCTAGCAGACAACCGATGTCTCACCCTGGAAGACCACCGATGTCTCACCCTGGCAGACCACCGATGTCTCACCCTGGCAGACCACCGATGTCTCACCCATCCTGGTTGTTGACCGATGTTCCTCTCATCCTGTTGGCGATCTCTTATCGCCCTTGTGTGTGACGAGGACACATCGCCTCACTCTGGTCACCGATGTCACATCGTCACACCCCGCTGAGGGCTCGTACTCCCATTCCTCTAAGTTCGTGGTATCACGGCTCACACTACTCATGGTGGCAGATATACCACCTATCTTCTATATCACCCATCTTCTGTATTTAGACCACATACTAAGTGCTTACCAAGTCTTCTCGAATACTCGGCGATGTGCTCTTTTCGGCGATCATGTGCACCATAGGCGATTGGCGATTATGTGAAATCTTCGCACACGGCGAGCATGCGCAAAATAGGCGATTTCTGATTTCATACGGGTGAAGTCGGAGGCCGCCGCCTTCTTCAACAAACGGCAATCTCGTCGACTTCTAAGCTACACCTTCCTTTCTCTTACCCTTCCTGCTTCACGTGCCCCCTCCCTTCAAGCACGCCCACATGATTACCTTATGATAAAGTCATCGCACCTGACTACTTGGTTGGTACAATGGTCAACCCATCGCCCTCTACCAGCTGATCCCAGACCTTGGGCGACGTCCGAGGTCTGACCACTATGATATTTTCTATTTTTATGTCCTTTTTATTTTAAATAATAACATACTCAGAAATTATTTAAAATCTATCACTTCTATTCCAATTAATTTATAGGTCCTTACAGATGGAATGCAAAGCGAAAAAGAGAAGCTATGAGATAACATCTATGGTGGACATGGCCAAACCAAATGATGACCCACTAGCATACATTAAGAGCAAAACTGAGACAAGGAATTAAGCTAAAGAAAATAAGGAAGATGGAAATGGAAATGGAAATGGAAATGGAAAGGAGATGAAAGAAGGAACTTATGGAGTGGTGATGAGAATGGTTCACGCCACTTGGGGTGTGGTAGCCACCAAGATGAGTGAAGGGTTGCCACTTGAGAGTCTCACACTCCTCAAGATAAGACCAAGTGCAAAGGAATCAAGCCTCACTCAGAGCTCACATAATTTGTACAGGGTTTCTTTACTTCAAATTCAACATGAAAAATAGGTAGGCCTCCTATATATAGGTGAAGGAGCCTTGGAAATCAAGCAAGAGGGGTAGGATGGGAAAGAGAAAATTGGTGCAGCTAGGGGTGTTGACTTTGGGTGAAAGCTGCCCATCATCCTAGTCTTCTGGAAGCTAGGTTAAACAAGCCCATATTGATAGCGCACCCCCCCTTTTATGCTAAATGACACCTATTTTACTGAAATTAAAAATAATAAAACCAACTGATGCTTAGGACCCAAAGCTTGTGCTCTACTCCTCGTGATCCTTTGGGGCAATCTAGGTGTTGAGGCAGTAGTTGGAGAATCCAGACCGGGCGCTATGTCTTGAGGCATGCTTCTTGTCTTCCTCCTCAGAGGTTGGGTCTGGTCAGTAGGCGCACTCTCTCCTAGGTCCTCATCAAACACTTTGGTATGTCATTCCAGATATTGAAGCTTTACTTGTGGTTCTCATTGCAGATTGTGTTGGATTGTTTGGTTCTTTCATTTTGCCCAACACATATAGTATAAATTAGAAGGAAATTTGGACAGAAGCTTTACATTATTGTATATGGTCAAGGGTTCATTACCTGTGTATTTTTCTTGGACCTATTTCAAGATCTATTTATGCAACCTCTATTATTGTGTTCACATTGTTGACATGTGTTACACTTTCTTTGTTGTTCTAACTTATAGTCGATTGCAGCAACAACATGTTTACAAGGTATATGTAACGCCCCTCAAAGTCTTTTCATATTTATATAATAAAATAAGCGTAGACATTAATTTATAAAATCAACATATGTATATATATTGAAAATACATCATCCCATACATTGTATCTCAAAAAGAAACGTCCCTCTTATAGGGGTTTTAATACATTCCATCAACTGTTTCGAAATAAAACCAAAATACAGCATAAAAAGAAAACAGGCGATCTCTTCCTCCAACTGCTCACTGAGGAGCTCGACTACTTGCAACATCATCTGCTCCCGTGTAAAATACACGATCATCATAGTTTTAAGAAAAACAGCCACAGAACAAAACACAGGGTAAGCTAGCTATTCTAAAACTTGAAGTACGAAACTTTAAAATCAATATAAAATAGATTTAAACACCCACGTAAGATCCATCAATTTTCCCATTCATTTCACACACTTCACAATTTCATCAAGTGTTATTTGTTTCACATAAACCATCAAGTGTCTATCAAATTTCAATATTTCTCTTTCTCACGTCAGACTTCCACTGACTCACCACACATAGACACATACCACACCACTGTAAAGTCCACACAGGACAGCTAGTGAATTCCACACAGGACAGCTAGTGAAGTCCACACAGGACAGCTCGATATCATCAATTCACCCAATGCACCATACCACTTAAATGAACGATTCCCACCACAACAACAATCGTACCCAAGTTCAGATTTTTCCAATATCACATGCATTTCACATATCAATCTCAAATAAGTTCAAAGCGACACTAAAACAGGGGATTTCGAAAACAACATTAAAACCGGCGATCACGTCGCCCCACACATAAAAACAGAGCATCGTGAAAAAGAATATGAAACCGGCGACCACGTCGCCCTCACTTCAGAACCTACTCGCCTAAAGTTTTATAAACGAAAATGCTAGCTTCCCTTACCTGGACTAGCGTAAACTTCACTAAGAGTGTAAGGACCTGTAAAATTGAATTGGAATAAAAAGGGTTATATTTTAAAAGAATTCTATGTATGTTTTATTTAAAATAAAAAGGGCGGAAAAGTTAAGTTTAGAAGGCTATGAGATCGCCGGTCGCCTGTTACACATGAGCGCCAGGTGGACGTCGCCAGGGCGCGAGGCATGCAGGCATCGTGCGGGCGCGAGAGGCATGCAGGCATCGTGTGGGCGCGAGAGGCATGCAGGCATCGCGCGGGCGCGAGGCATGCGGGCATTGCCAGGGCGCGAGGCATGCGGGCATTGCCAGGGCGCGGGGCATGTGGACGTGGCCAAGGCGCGAGAGGCATGCGGGCATTGCCAGGGCGCGAGGCATGTGGACGTGGCCAAGGCGCAAGAGTTATGAGGGCGTCGCCAAGGAAGACATCGGTCGTCTCCCAGAGGAAGACATCGGTCGTCTTCCAGGGCGAAGGAGACATCGGTCGTCTTCCAGGGCGAAGTAGACATCGGTCGTCTTACAGGGCGAAGGAGACATCGGTCGTCTTCCAGGGCGAAGGAGACATCGGTCGTTCGCCAGGATGAGTCAGCAGTGGAAAGTTATCGCGCGACGCCGAGTTTCAACAGAGTAAAGTGGGACCCAGATTCCCAGCATGAAACGTCCTGCACACGCGCCACGTAGACAAACAGGGTGGTTTAGAGTGGTGACATCAGAATGTTGGCATGCGCAGGAGACACTCGCGGTCGTACTGTTCAGAGCAGTGGTTGGCATGCACAAGCGACAACGGTGGTAGTACTGTTCAGAGCAGTGGTTGGCATGCACCAGAGACAACTGTAGTCGTACTGTTCAGGGAAACATACACTCAGACTTCTCTGCAGAGTGGGTGTGGCAGCTGCTTTTGGTGGATAAGTTGGTTTAAGATGCAGAGACCCACTGCTGAGAGAACGAAAAACGTTGCAACATTCAAAGAGTGAAAGAGTGAGTTACCTCCCTTCTCCTCCAGATATCTCCTTCGCGCTGCGATTCTAGCATCTTCACACAAGAGTACGACGAGAGGCAGCACCATTAGAGCACCTGGGAGGTTCTCTGCAAGTCCTTCAACCAGACGCAAAAACAGAGCCAAGGCGTTGTTCAAGCTTCGTTGGGTTTCGGAGCTCCTGGTGTTTTGCGCAAGTCCAGGTAAGGGAAGCTAGACTTCATTTTCCATACAAGCCATAGTTTAGCTATTTCTGAAGTGAGGGCGACGTGGTCGCCGGTTTTCGTTTTCATCTTTGTAAAATGCTCTGTGCTATGTGTTTGGGCGACGTGGTCGCCGGTTTTAAATGCAGACTTCGAGATACTCTGTTTTTGAACTAGATCGCCGGTTTTGGCGTCGTTTGCGAAACTCCCTGTTTTTTTTGGTGTTGCTTTGAAACTGTTGAGATTTAAATGAGGTATTCGAAAATAAGAACCTTGGATTGAGTTTTGCTGTGATTGAAATCATTCCTTTAAGTGTTATGTGATGTGTTGGATGTGGTGAATGTGGATCGAGGCATAGTATTTTCAGGAAAGAAAATACCGTGTAAGATCGTGTAGGATGTGCATTGATCGGTGATGTCCATAATGGGATTATCCTGACTCTCCTGAGCTAATGGATTCATATAGATGAGGTTATTCAGGCGTTGAGAGTCGAAGGAGGTTCATATGTATGGGTGAGTCGTGTGAAACAGAACGAGCTCGGCCTGTCATATGGATTAACCTTGTCATACTGTGAGAATGGTGAACTTGAGATCGAGAATGTGTTGATGCGCATAGCTGTGGAAACATTACAACAGCTTGTATGACAGGTGCAGAATCTCTGAGTCTAGTCAATGCACGAGTCTTCCGGAAGTAGGTCAAGTGTCTTGTGTGCTGGGTCAGTGGTGGTCTGACATGTGAAATGAGGAACTTGGAATTTATAGACACTTGATGCAGTTTTGTGAAAATGAATGACTCTTGTGAATATTGTGAAATGTGTGATTTCTGGGCGATCAGGTGAAGGGTATTGAGAAAATCTATAGCTTTACGTGAATATCTTGAAAATTGCTTACCCTGATTTTAATGTTCTTATTTAAACTCTCTTTAAAATATCTAGCTTACCCTGCGTGTTTTGCTCGTTGGCTGTTTTTCTCTTTAAACTGTGATGATCGTGTATAACTTACACGGGAGCAGATGATTTTCCAGGAAGTAGAGTTCCTTAGTGAGTGGTCGCCGGAAGGAGATCGCCTGATTTCTGTTCTGGTAGCAGATCGACTATTTTGGGTCCTCTGATAGGAGATCGGCCTCGTCCGATAGGAGATCGGTCTCTTCCGATAGGAGATCGCCTGCTTTGTTTTTTTTACTGTATTTTGTTTATGTTTCTGGAAAATTTGACCGAATTTGTATTAAACTCCCTGTGAGGAGAAACTACATTTCATATATATAATATTTTGTTCACTTCAATTTATTTATTACCTTTATTTTCATTATATACATTTGTATAGTATTTTGGCGGGATGTTACAAAGAGCTCCAACCCAACGCGATTCAAGGATGCCTTAACTCTGTTTTAGCGTCCGGTTTGGAGAACTTGCAGAGAACCTCCCAGGTGCTCTATGGTAGTCGCTGATAGCCAACTGATGCGCTAGGACGTCTGAACGTATGGAGAAGGAGAAGAAGAAACAGGAAGCTAAAACCAACTCACTCAATTTCTCTCTACTCAAGCAGCGTTCGAACCCTGCCTATCCAAACTGAAGTTTGAACTTAAGCCACCCTTCCCAGGCATGCCGCTGCCACCATCCACTCTGCAGGGAAGCTTGCATATACATTTCCTCTAACAGTATGACCACGTGGGTCTCTGCGCACCAACTCTGGGTCACTTTCCATACCAACTCTCTGATGCTAACTATTCTGAAACACCCTTTTTGTCTACGTGTCGCGCATGCAAGACGTCTCATGCTGGGAGCCTGGGTCCCACCTTATCTGTGCGAAACACGACATCGCGCGATAACCTTCCACCGATGACTGTTCACACGATGACTATCCACCGATGTCTCATCCTGGCGGACGAACGATGTCTCTCCCTGGAAGACGACCGATGTCTCTCCCTGGAAGACGACCGATGCCTATCCCTGGCGATGCCCGCGTGTCTCTCGCCCTGGCGATGCCCGCATGTCTCTCGCCCTGGCGATGCCCGCATGTCTCTCACCCTGGCGATGCCCGCATGTCTCTCGCCCTGGCGATGACTGATGACACATCGCCACGCCTTGCTGAAGGTTCTTCATCCCACTATGTTACGTCCAAGGTATCACCTCCACATGGCTTGGTGACGTCGGTAGCTTCACATTTCCAAGAATAGATCAGCACTACTCCTCGTGCGCCCATGCATGCAACACTAAGGACGATTTCTTATGCTCAAGCATAGAGCTTCGCATGCACAGCGTATCTAAGGCTTAACCCACACCTTGATACGCGTGGTTTTTGGAACCCACTATGGTTGATCCAGCATCTTGACCACATACTAAGTGCACTTTCGGCGATCATGTACACCATAGGCGATTGGCGATCATGTGTACTCTAGGCGACAGGCGATTATGTGCCAGAGAAGTCGGAGATCGCCTCCGTCTTCAACAACGGCGATCTCGTAGACTTCTAAGCTACACTTTTCTTCCTTTACTCTTCTTGATCCCACATGTCTTCCTCGAGCACACCCACGTGATTACCTCACGATAAAGTCATCGCACCTGACTACTTGGTTAATACAATGGTCAGCCGAGCGACTTCTACCAGCTGACCCCAGACCTTGGGCGACGTCCAAGGTCCGACTACTACGAAACTTCTATTACCAGCTCTTTGTATTTTTTTTTTTAAATAATAACATCTTTTAAAATTATTTAAATATAACACTTTTATTCCAATTAAAGTTTCTAGGTCCTTACATTCTCCCCAACAAGAAAAATTTTCGTCCTCGAAAATTGGATTACAAGGAAAAGAGGTATGGATAGGCTTCTCTCATGGTTCCTTCTAACTCCCAAGTTGAATCCCCTGATCTGTCATTTCATTGGTTGAAGTAGAGACTTGCAGACCAGAAAACCTTTCTCAAATACTTGATCCTTAAAACTTCTAATTCCTCTTGTTTTAGATGTCCTTCATTGGCATGAACTGATCTGCAATGACTTGGGTTGACATCAACATTATTATTCTGTCTAGAAACTACAGAGATGGAGTTTCTTCCAGGATTTTCATTTTTTTTCAGTTCAGAAACAACCGGTTTGTAGCTTGACTTCACATTAGGCACCGTTTCTTGTCAAACCGATGGTGAAGCAGCAAAAGCTTGAGGGAGCACGGTTTCTTTCTTCAGGCGCCCCTCTGGTTCATTTCTTCTTTGATTACTAATAGCAGATCAGGAAAAACCCACCCCTTTAGCAGATGGTTGGGATTTCAGAGCTGCTAACTCAGGAATTCCAATGGATACATCCATATTAGCATTGCATGGGATCTCAAGGTGCTCAGTATTCAACACGCAGATCATAAATCCCTCACTGTGTTCAGGGTGAGGACTTGTTGCCACAGCTGACAATGCAGCATTGTTTCTAGGATCAGAAACGAAATGCTGACCACCACAACTGCCCATTTAAAGGATTAGCTGCAAATCCCATCCCATTAGAAACACAAGGCACGGAAAGTTCTGCTTCCACATCCAACTTTCTGCAATTTACTAACATCGCTAGGAGAACTCAACATCATCATAACACGGCTTACCCTTATTCTTATCCATAGCCATTACCTCCTTCCCTTCTACATTCACAGGCAGAACTGCATCCTCATTTGCCAAGTTCAGGAGACTTACGGCATCAGGAGCCTTTAATCTCACCCCACCATTCCCATACTCATCTTTCAAATCACGATCAACAAAACAGCATCCATTCTGCGTGAAGCTTTCTCTCTTATCCCAGTAACTTCTCTACCTAGTATATTTTCTTTCAGCAAATTTCTCTGTCTAATTGAACTTTAGACATAAATACAATATCTCATCTTTCCTTTTAAGCTTGTGGTTAAGCTAGAGCCATCTCATGCTGTTTCATCGACATAAACATCTTCCAAGCTTCAAATAAAAGAAAATTCATTCTTTCGTTCTTGGAACTTAACTCTGCTACTTCCCATGGATACACATGCTTAAGTTTTTAAACCCTCAACATATTGCTTATTTACTCTCCATAACTTATATGTAGCTGAAACTAAACCTTGGTACAACTAAATCTAACTTACACTTGCTTCTTTAATTCCATCAACTCAGCTGGAGCCATTCTGTAGGGAGCCATTGACACTGGTCCAGCTCCAGGTACCAAAACAATAGAGAATTCCATCTTTCTCTTAGGAGGTAGTCCAGGTATTTCTTCTGGAAATACCTCCATGAAATCCTTCACCACATGTATACTGCCCATATCTTCATCATTCTTCACTCCCCCTTGAACTAGGATCACAAGGCACGTCGCCCCTTCTTTCAACTCCGACCATACATGCTGAGCAGATATCATATCTGACTCTTGGAGATCTGGAAACACCACTTCCTTCCTACTGCAATCTATGAGAATGTGATTGGCAGATAGCCAATCCATTCCCAGGATAACATCCAGATCCTGAAGAGGTAGACAGATCAAATTCACTTTGAACCTGCGTCCCTCTACTATCACTGGACATTCAGAGCAAACTGGGGAGGTCCAAACCTATCCTGATGCAGGTGTAGAGACCAACCGTTCAAACGGCAGCTCCTTCACTAGAAGGCCCAGTTCGGTTGCACACCGATTTGACACAAAAGAGTGTGTCGCTCCAGAATCAAACAAAACTCTAACGTATCTACCAGCTATAAACAAGCACCTTGTACTAGGTTACCTGACTGAGATGCCTCCGCTCCAGACATGGCAAACACTCTCCCTGCTGCCTGAGGTCTGCTGCCTTCGTTCCTCAACTGCTGGGAACCACTGGGTTGAGTCACCCTATTCCCGTTAGGAAACTCTCTAGCAAGGTGTCCCGTCTCTCGGCAGATGTAGCATCTTCTCCCTGAATCTCTCTTGGGGCACACATTGGATGTGTGTGGTCCACCACAATGGAAACATCTGAGTTTCCAGGGCTGTTGCTGCTGAAACTGGGGCGGTGCTGCTTCTGCCCTATGCTGTGGAGGTCTCGCATAAGGCTTATTCTGCTGTTGCTGCACCTTGGCCTTTCCACTGGAAGAACCCCCTGGGTGTGACCTGATCACCCGAGAGTCACTCTTCTCCAGTGTCTCCACCATCATCGCCTTCTCCACTAAGGCGTGAAATTCTCTTATGCACATAGGTGCTATGGTCCTCTTCAGCTCATGCTTCAGTCCTTCTTCAAATTTCCTACACCTCCAAGCCTCAGAGGTCGCCTGGGTATAGAATCGGGCGAGGTACTCAAACCGAGCAGCATAAGCATTCACTGACATCTCCCCCTGCTCCAATCTGAGGAATTCTGCTTCCTTCGCAAACCTTGCACTATCTGGGAAGTATTTTTCCAGAAATCTCACCCTGAAGCTCTCCCAGTCTAAAACATCAGCTCTGGCTTCCATCATCTGCTGAGCTCCCATCCACTAGAACTCGGCTTCTCCAGATAGCAGATAGCTGGCGAATACCAATTTCTTCTCTTCAGGGCAGGAGGTCGCCCTAAAGATTTTCTCCAACTCCCTGACCCACTGATCTGCTTGATCAGGGGTAGCATTCCCACTGAACTTGGGTGGGTTGTGCCTCATGAACTCTGTCAGTCCCATCTGTTCCTGAGGCTGACCGACGTGGGAAGCTGTTTCAGCCGACCGAGCAGTTTCCCAATGGTGCATTGCAGCTTGATGGTTCTGAGCCATTGCTGCATTCTGTTGTTGGATGGCAGTTGCCATCATCTCAATAGCCTTGGCAATCTGGCTCATTTCCGAAGAAGGTTGGGGAGGGGTAGGAGGTCTACGAGCCATCTTTCTCCGTTTCAGATTTTGAAACTATTGGTTTCTATATTCCCTACAACTATAAGAATGATATCGATAAGAAATCAATTCATTCAGGAGGTAACATCTAGACCTTACAAAGGTCAGCATCTCAAAGTCATTTAGGATTTGAGTTCATCAACAGAATCATAATGCTCAAAAATAGAAAGCATAACACCAAACAGTCATGGGTACAAAACTATCAATCAAATATCACTACACTTAATAATTAGGAAAAAACACACCAGAAGTGGATATATGCTCAACATCAAACTTTTAGAATGAAGATTGAGAACATCTCGATTCAGTTATGAGTGTGCACCCTCACTACTTTATCAAGATCCTTTCACTCTTAATACTAAAATTTTTCATTTAGAGCCTATATCTACTAAAGCACAAACAAGATTTCAATCAGAAAACATTTGAAAACCATTCACTATAGCTTTGATTAAGACTCCAATAGCAGAAGAAACACAATGAACCCACTCTCCTCAGGTCATCCTAAGGACGAACTGCTCTGATACCATTAAGTGTAACGCCCCTCAAAGTCTTTTCATATTTATATAATAAAATAAGCATAGACATTAATTTATAAAATCAACATATGTATATATATTGAAAATACATCATCCCATACATTGTATCTCAAAAAGAAACGTCCCTCTTATAGGGGTTTTAATACATTCCATCAACTGTTTCGAAATAAAACCAAAATACAGCATAAAAAGAAAACAGGCGATCTCTTCCTCCAACTGCTCACTGAGGAGCTCGACTACCTGCAACATCATCTGCTCCCGTGTAAAATACACGATCATCACAGTTTTAAGAAAAACAGCCACAGAACAAAACACAGGGTAAGCTAGCTATTCTAAAACTTGAAGTACGAAACTTTAAAATCAATATAAAACAGATTTAAACACCCACGTAAGATCCATCAATTTTCCCATTCATTTCACACACTTCACAATTTCATCAAGTGTTATTTGTTTCACATAAACCATCAAGTGTCTATCAAATTTCAATATTTCTCTTTCTCACGTCAGACTTCCACTGACTCACCACACATAGACACATACCACACCACTGTAAAGTCCACACAGGACAGCTAGTGAAGTCCACACAGGACAACTCGATATCATCAATTCACCCAATGCACCATACCACTTAAATGAACGATTCCCACCACAGCAACAATCGTACCCAGGTTCAGATTTTTCCAATATCACATGCATTTCACATATCAATCTCAAATAAGTTCAAAGCGACACTAAAACAGGGGATTTCGAAAACAACATTAAAACTGGCGATCACGTCGCCCCACACATAAAAACAGAGCATCGTGAAAAAGAATATGAAATCGGCGACCACGTCGCCCTCACTTCAGAACCTACTCGCCTAAAGTTTTATAAACAAAAATGCTAGCTTCCCTTACTTGGACTAGCGTAAACTTCACTAAGAGCTCCAACCCAACGCGATTCAAGGATGCCTTAACTCTGTTTTAGCGTCCGGTTTGGAGAACTTGCAGAGAACCTCCCAGGTGCTCTATGGTAGTCGCTGATAGCCAACTGATGCGCTAGGACGTCTGAACGTATGGAGACGGAGAAGAAGAAACAGGGAGGTAAAACCAACTCACTCAATTTCTCTCTACTCAAGCAGCGTTCGAACCCTGCCTATCCAAATTGAAGTTTGAACTTAAGCCACCCTTCCCAGGCATGCCGCTGCCACCATCCACTCTGCAGGGAAGCTTGCGTATGCATTTCCTCTAACAGTATGACCACGTGGGTCTCTGCGCACCAACTCTGGGTCACTTTCCATACCAACTCTCTAATGCTAACTATTCTGAAACACCCTTTTTGTCTACGTGTCGCGCATGCAAGACGTCTCATGCTGGGAGCCTGGGTCCCACCTTATCTGTGCGAAACACGACATCGCGCGATAACCTTCCATCGATGACTGCTCGCGCGATGACTATCCACCGATGTCTCATCCTGGCGGACGAACGATGTCTCTCCCTGGAAGACGACCGATGTCTCTCCCTGGAAGACGACCGATGTCTATCCCTGGCGATGACCACATGTCTCTCGCCCTGGCGATGCCCGCGTGTCTCTCGCCCTGGCGATGCCCGCATGTCTCTCGCCCTGGCGATGCCCGCATGTCTCTCGCCCTGGCGATGCCCGCATGTCTCTCGCCCTGGCGATGATTGATGACACATCGCCACGCCTTGCTGAAGGTTCTTCATCCCACTATGTTACGTCCAAGGTATCACCTCCACATAGCTTGGTGACGTCGGTAGCTTCACATTTCCAAGAACAGATCAGCACTACTCCTCGTGCGCCCATGCATGCAACACTAAGGACGATTTCTTATGCTCAAGCATAGAGCTTCGCATGCACAGTGTATCTAAGGCTTAACCCACACCTTGATACGCGTGGTTTTTGGAACCCACTATGGTTGATCCAGCATCTTGACCACATACTAAGTGAACTTTCGACGATCATGTACACCATAGGCGATTGGCGATCATGTGTACTCTAGGCGACAGGCGATTATGTGCCAGAGAAGTCGGAGATCGCCTCCATCTTCAACAACGGCGATCTCGTAGACTTCTAAGCTACACTTTTCTTCCTTTACTCTTCTTGATCCACATGTCTTCCTCGAGCACACCCACGTGATTACCTCACGATAAAGTCATCGCACCTGACTACTTGGTTAATACAATGGTCAGCCGACCGACTTCTACCAGCTGACCCCAGACCTTGGGCGACGTCCGAGGTCCGACTACTACAAAACTTCTATTACCAGCTCTTTGTATTTTTTCTTTAAATAATAACATCTTCTGAAATTATTTAAATATAACACTTTTATTCCAATTATAGTTTCTAGGTCCTTACAGTATACCTGCTAAATCCCATAAATAGCATGTACAAGTGTGATGCATAAGATCTACAGCATATTTTCCAGTGTAGAAACTTGTGTAACCTCAAACTTCTCTTGTCTAGACCAGAAAGGTAACTAGTTTCCACTATTCTCAACCTCCCTCTCTAGCCTTTTATTAGGCTTTGGCATAATAATACCAGTATAATTAGCGTATTTCTCTCTTAAAGTTGCAAACCTATTCATTAGGTACGTCTTAATCTAGTCAGTGAGTTTATTTCTAACATTCAGTATTGTACTATTAAATGACTCTGACAAATTCTTCATCAGCACATCACACCTAGAGTAGCAATTGAAAGCATGCGTACACCAGGTTGAATGTGGAATTCCAATTAATCGTTCATATGCATCTTGGTTTACCTTTTTCAAGTCTTTCATCTTTGCATCTCAGGTTTGGTAGCAGGTTGTTTTTGCAGCTCCCATCACGAGGTCTCGTATGAGCAAGTCCCCTCCAAATCTTTTCTTGAAATTGTTGTATAAATGTCTCAGACAAAACCTATGCTCCACCCCTTGTAAAATTTCATCAAAAACTACCAAAAGTTCCTAAACATAATGAATTTGTGATTAGTAATCCCATTATATACAATTTTAATAATCATATAATGACAAAGACTTTGGTACCTTTTATTCATCTGAAATAAACACCTAATGGTTTGTTTGGATATCACCGATATCCTCTAACAATAACGTCAAGAACCATCTCCACGTTTCCTTGCCTTCATTTTCCATACTGTAAATGCAAGACTAGTCATATGCATCCCTTTCTACTGTCACTCGCAATTGCCCACTGTATTTACTTTTCAAGTGACATCCATCTAGTCCAATAAATGTTCTACAACCAACTAAAAATATTTTTTTTATAGCCCTCCAAACTCATAAAAATTGTCAAACCTTGGTTGTAAAGTCTGATTAGGTGGTTGGTTTACTTGAATCTTACAAGTACTTCCAAAACTAACTCATTTTATTTCAACCACGTAATCAAATAGTTGGGAATATTGTTGCTATGAATCTCCCTCAAGGATGTGCATAGCCTTATGTTTAGCTCTCAAAGCCCTCCATGTAGCGATTCCAATACTGTAAGTTCTTTTAATGTCATCAATAATTTCATTTGTTGTCATGTTCCGAACATCCCTAAATTTCTCCAACAACTTTTGTCACCTAGTCTTTATTTGCATTTTTGTTGGCAAATACCTTCCCACATGTATGCCTATCAATAAGTGTTTTGACTCTAAAGGTCTAATTGCCACCCACCTTACCAACCAACATCACAAACCCACATATTTTTTTACATACAACCCTAACTTTAACATGGTCATTTTTTACAAATTCAACTTCTCTATCATTCAACACATAAGGCTCTATAATTTCTTGCTTGAAATCTTTGAAGGATGCAAATTGCACTTTCGACTTGAATTTAAAGTTCTTCGACAAGTCTTGGAATCTGCACACAATTGCCTTCTTCATCCACATCACTACCTAACTCATCACTAATGTAGTTTCCTTGTATTTCATGATTGCCAAAGGTCTTATTTGCCTTGAAATTTATCTAACCCTTACCACTATGTCTACCTTCAGGTTCAGAAGATCATTTGTTCATCTTCTTTATCTATTTTGACCATCTTTTGACCGCATCATCTAAATTTTTGCGTTGACTAACTTCTTTAACATCTTCATCCTCATCTCCATCTTCTTCAGTGTCATCAAAGGCCAAAGCCACACTTCCATCATTTTCGCTGCAATCCTCCACTTCATACTCACCAAGACCTTCCACATTCTCTTCTTCATTAATCAGTTAATCAACATCTTTATCATGAATTTCATTGACCAAATCGTCCATACCATCACACTTCACACCATGAAATTCAGTCCCTAATTCCTCTGCTTCATCAACTCTAGCATGAACATCAGTTGTATCTTCCTTCACACCATTAGTCTTATCTTCCTCCACACCACCAATCTTGTCTTCCTTCACACCATTAGTCCTAAATCCTTCCACACCATCAGTCCCAACCCCTTCCACCCCCATCACCCTCATTAGCATTGACTCCATGACTTTGAGCAAACCCAACGAACTCAATTATATCTGGTTCACTAACCAGACTGTGTTGAACATAAATTTATATTTTCTACATAGTTAGCCAATTCCATAACATCTTTGTCATCAATTAATTGTCTCAAATGTGTTTCCATCCTTCATGTCTTAGGTTTTGATGAAGACCAAGTAAAGGAGGCGCCTGAGGCCCAAGCCCAAGTTGGGGCCCAAGCCCAACCAAATAGCTCAACATCCTTCATGCCTCAAAGGATGACTAGGAGCAAGGCTAAAGCTTTGGGAGAAGAGCATCAATGGATGTCTCTTTTTGTAATTACTTGTGTATAGTTTTTAGTAGAACTTTAAAGGAAGGTGTAGATATTAAAATAAGGGGTGCCAATGTATAAAGATAGGTCACACCTTCCATGTGACATAAAAAGTAGGTGTAGGTGTAGTTTTTAGGAGGTGCCAAAGTAGAAAAAAGGTCACACCTCCCATGTGACTCAAGATTGGATCCAAATTTGAATTAGAATTAGGAGGGAATTTTGAATTTGTTTCACTTTCATTTCAGCCCTCTAAATCTATAAATAGAGGTGCTTGGTCATTGTAAATTCAACATTGAAATTAGAAGAAAAGTTACTATACTCAAATTGTGAGTGAATTTTGTGAGACTTGTTCTCCTCTTCCTTGTCTCATCTTGTGAAGCTTTGGGAGCTCTCAAGTGGCGGCAAATCTGCACTTATCTTGGATCATCACCTCCAAGTGGCGTGTCCATTCCCAATCCATGGCTACAACCACATAAGTTTCATCTTCTTTCATCTTCCATAGTCATTTCAATCGGTAGTTTTGATTCTATGTCTTGTTCTTGAATTTCAATCGGTTCTTTTGTTTCAATTTGTGTTTCCATTCTATTTTTTTGTGTTTAAATTCTGCATCTATTCTTTTTTTGAGTTCAGCACCTTGTTCTTCATTCATTCATCACCATTAATTGTGTTTTAACCTTGGCCCTTTGGAAATGAACCTTCACATCTACTTAACACTTGTTAAGTTAATGTCCAGTGGGGATTTTCCTTAGGTGACTCACTTTAAATTGCTAAGAATCTTGATCCTAATTCTAAGAAAGTGTCACAAATATAATGAACCTAAAATCAACTCACATTAGGTTTCCACCATGGTTTCTCCTCAGAATCATACTTAAAATCTTTCACTATACGAACCGCTTCAAAATAAAACCATGTATCTGAATCCAACCCATGAAAACCATGTTTTTCACCTCCTTCGTAATGCAACAATGGAGAAGTTCTAAACTTTCCCATATGATGAAGACTGATAGTGAAAAACTCTTAAGTGGTTTATTTACTGGGAATGGACATAACCCAGGTGGTAGGGTGAACTAGTATAAATATGTGCCTACATCTCTCTTCTCTTTGCTTGTTAGACATTATTTTTATTGTGTCTTTAGATTCACGATTTGAGTTCAGGCTTCATAAAATCCCTTCTGGAGTCAATTGTTTCTAAATAGGGGAAATGCTCCTTAGAAATTTTAGGAGAACACCTCAACATTCAAATTTATACAAGAACAGAAAGTACTCAAATTACAACCACGTTCAAGACGTGTAAGAAATTTTCAATGCAAGAGTTTCCATATGGAACATCTAATGGCAATATGTTGAAGTACAATTCACAAGCTTCAATGGTCATCTTTCAAAGTCTATATAAGGAGCTAAAAGGTAAAGAACAAGACACAGAAAAATAACAAGAGATAGAAGAAATACAAGAACGAAAAAGAAATTTAGTTTTGCATAGATTATAGATGTTGTATATAGAGCATCTAGTGAATTGGTTGTGAGCTATCCATTATAAACTCTTCACTTTGTGATGTATACCCAGTGAGCTTTGATTGTTCTCTCTTTTGATAGTGTTTTTATCATATATTGAGAGATCATAGTCTTAGGGGGAGATTAGGACTAGTTTACTTGGAGAGGTGTAGAACATTTGTACTTGGAGAGGTGGAGAATACTTGTACCCGGAAAGGTGGAGAATACTTGCACCTGGAGAGATGTAGAATACTTGTTCCTAGAGAGGTGTTGAAACTCGTTAGTGAAAAAATCTTAAGTGGTTTTCTTAAGACGAATGGACATAACCCAAGTGGTAGGGTGAACCAATATAAATTTATGCTTACTTCTCTCTTCTCTTTTCTTGTTAGACACTTTTTATTGTGTCTTTATATTCACAATTTGAGTTCAGGCTCAATTCAACCCCTCTCCGCCACCTTCTAGAGTCAGTTGTTCCTACATAGGGGAGATCCTTCTCAAATTTTTTAGGTGAACACCTCAAGTACTAGAAAATAACTTCCGAGTGAAGCAAAAAACTTGGAGTACTGGAAAATCAAAATTTCCTTTATGACTCTTGATTCCAAAACTTTTGGTAACAGAACAACTTTTTGTAATTCCCATTGAGTTTGTTTCCTAGATATGCATAAATCGACCTAGAGGCTATCATCAATTTAGTGACTGGATGACTTAACCGTTGTAATCAAGATTATATATTTTCCTCCAATTTTGTCATACAAAAGAGGTATGGAGCATCTTGGTGGTAGCACGTATTTTTTTATTCATATTTATCACTTTATTTTATCGTCAAATACTTTGATATATGCTTGTATATACTTTTACTTGTTCTTATTATTAATTTATATATTTATTTTAATTTTGTATTTTTAAGTAATTTGATTCTTCATTTTCAAAATTTTAATTTATAATTATTTTTTGAAATTGAGAAAAATATGTTAAATTTTATATACGATATTATTAGGTTTGAATTTCATTTGTATGTGAACAATGTAACATTCTTTAGTAAGTAATGTGTTACTAACGGATAGTATTTGTATGTAATATTATGATGAATATTATATTATATTATATATTATATTATATAATATTAATGTTGAAATAAAATCGTATATAATATAATCTGTTGAAAATTAGAATTATTTTAAAAATGATAGAATAGTGAACCTGACGTGAATCGAACACGCAACCTTCTGATCTGGAGTCAGACGCGCTACCATTGCGCCACAGATCCGAACTTAATTATTGAACACCCTAACTACAAAAACTAACAAATATTTATCGATATTATAGAACCAGCATTATTAGGTATCCATCGAGAGACATAAATGTTGACTCATTTTAGAAAACTTTCTCTTGAGCATAAGCATGACAATCAACATTAATCCTAATCTATAATGAAATTATCATTAGGTGAATCTCAATAAAAGCTTGAAAGGCAAAAAAGAAACACTTATCACAAATTTAAAAGAAAAGAGAATGAAGAGTTGTTATTCTTATATGTAGTGTGTTTGGATCCAGAGTGTGCACTGTTCACGTAGACGAAAGTGAGGGTGCAATCTCTGTTTGTATCAGCTGATGCTTAAGGGTGGGGGTGTGGAAAGAAAAAGAGACCTCATTTTCTTTGTCTTGCATCACTCTGGAAAAACATGAAAGAAGATAAGAGAAAACCACGTAGAATATGTGATTTTACTTAGGTGTACTTTCAATATATACATTTTTTTTCGTGAATTGATCACTCACTCCTAGCCAATGCCACTGCCATGCATAGCTACAAACCTTCTTTATTTATGCATGAAGAGATTCCTTATTTTTCAGAGAATCTCATTAACTAAGTGTGTTGAATGCATTAACTATTAGGTTAATATCATAAATACATCAGTAAATACACTCATTCATGCTCAAGTTAGACATTTTGAAAAAATTTCAGAGTGCCTAATCGATAATCGATTATGCATGAAAAAACAAAGGACTTAATCTTATGTCCTAAAAATTAGTTAATAATCGATTAGCCTATATTTTTATGAGGGTAATCAATTATATGGGGTGTGTTAAAATTGACCTAATCGATTATATTATTCAGATATTCTACATAATCGATTAAGTTTGTTTTTTAAGGGAAGACATAGTCGATTAGGCTCCTAAAAACAATGAGTAATCAATTATGTTTGTACCGACCAGTCCTCGGACACCGAGAACATCTAGTAATGGTGGGCCACGACAGTTGAGTCCCACAGCGTAGCCCCAAAGCCACGTGGGATGGACCCCGTAGGTTGATGAGTCCTCAGCAACAAAGTGGGACGAGGTGACATCGATCTTGGGTGTTTTGAACAACAGAGCTAGAACATCTGGTGTGGGTCCTGAAAGAAGACCAGTTATCAGTAACATGCCCGGAGATAAGAAGAGGTCTGAATCACGAAGAGCTTACGCGTGTGGCAGGGAAAGCACAGTTAGGTGCAAAGTCCTGAGGGGTTGAGTGCCCATCAGAACTAGGGTTTCTCAGTGAAGCTACATGCACGGCACGTGAACAGTGAAGGCACTCCCAGAACAAGTGGCCCCAGAGACTAGGTGCACGAGGAGGCACCCAGGTGGTCACCCTGTTAGAGTTTGCACTCCAGTTAAGGAAACCTTACATGCTAGATTACCCTAAGTCTGGGTGATAGCGGTGCAAAGGTATTCATGTAAACCCTAAATATGGGTAGCGGCACAGAGGAAACCCTAGACTATATAAAGGGTAGTAAAACACTTCACAAAGGTACGCAGTCTTTAGACCTAAACACAAATACTCAATACACTTGGTGTGCTTGCCTTGAGTTTTGACTTGAGCGTCGGAGTGAAAACAGCCTCTAGGGCGCCCCTTTCCATCTTGCAGGTGTAGATTATTTTGAGAAAATGAAGCATATATCAAGGTGAGGAAGGAGGCACGTGATTGTCGTAGAGTCAACCGGCAAGAGAGTCAACCGGCAAGAACAATGTTTTATTAAGGTAAATCATAATCGGTTATGTTCATCTTTTTTTCCAAATTTTTCATTTTTCTTTTTGATTTTTTCTTTGGTTTTCCAAGTGTTTTTGTTTTTGTTCTAATTTAATATTCTATATGTATTTATTTTGATAAATATTAAAAAAATATTATTAATCAAAATTAATAAAATACATTATTTGAAATTATAGGTTATTACTTTTGTAATTTTATTTATATTATATTATTCAGAATTCAATTGATATATTATAGTAATCTAGATTTTAATTTATTAATGAGAATAGAAAATCTATTTAAATATTTAAATTCTAAAAATATAAATAATAGAATTCAATTGGTATATTATAGTAATTAAGATTTTTATTTATTAATGAGAATAGCGAATTCATTTAAATACTTAAATTCTAAAAATATAAATAATAAAATTTAATTGATATATTATAATAATTCGAATTTTGATTTATTAATGGGAATACAAAATTCATTTGAATATTTAAATTCTAACAATAAAAAAATAATATAATGATTTTATTAATGCAATTATTATTATTTTTTTATTAATGAGATGTTCTCATCGATTGACCTTGGTTGGATTGAGTGGACAGGCTCCACTTCTGACTTGTCTTCAATTGGTGCCCCGAGATACTGCTCCGCTGGGACAGTGAGGGCTCTACCTAATTATCAGACTTCAATGATCAAGTCAGTGAGAGCATACAAACTATAAAATTTGTTTTAGACTCAAGTCTCTAGAAAAGCTTACCTTTCACCAGGGTCTTAAACCCCTTTTATAGACATTCCTTCAACAACCCCTTTTATAGACATTCCTTCAACAATTTTCATCTATGAGAATATAATCTCAACAGCCAAAACATAATCTTCAACAACAGTACAATTCAAATAATAACAATATAATTCAACAATAAGAACAACATTTTGTTAATGTGTACTTATCATTTAATAGTATGCTTCAACTAATTTAGTTATTCCTCTTGTTTTTAATTATCTTTTCCATGTAGACCTATCAAAACATCTGGCCCATGTCGAACTGAGCATGACCTAATCAACCGAGCTGACCCCATTCTTAAGTGCTTGGGCTGAGGACCCGAGCACGTCTAGCTAGTACACAAGCCCCTTAGACTTGAGACAAGCTTGACTAGGCGAAGAGGCTTCTAGTGCTGGCGGCTGACATGATAGTTTTCACAGAGCGTAGGAGGGGTGCAGCTGTAGAAGCGTTTCCTGATGAGACGTCGTGGAGGAACCTACCGTTTCAACTTCTCCAATTTTCAAAATAATCCTTCTCACCATCGTTCCCCTCACCTCACTCTTCCACTCTACCTCCAACCTTTCTTCCAAAACCCTTTCCTCTTCGCGCCACCGCACGCCACCGTTTCTTCACCGTCTCTATCCAATCCAGGTATGCCTTTTCCTCTTAACTCTATCGATGGTTGCCATTCATTTTGTTAATTGCATTTCTAGAAATGTATCTTAGCGTAATCAATTTGCTTCATTTTGCTCTGCTTTGAATTGTATTTGTATTCTGCTTGTGTTTATGCTTTAGCTGTTTTTCAACAATGGATTATAGTTTTGTGTATCCTTGGTCTAAGAAAGAACCCCTAAAAGAGGTCTCTTTCTAAGTAACCCATTTACGAATTAGGTAGCTGAGAGAGGGAGGGTGTGTTCTTAGTAAAAAACTCGAGAGCCAGGTTAAGGTAGTAGAGTGTAAGGAAGGGGAACCCATTTGCTGTGACGAGTCATCGAACTCCGAAGGCACATTCTATTTTTCTATGCCACCTTCTTTAGAAAGGTCCGTCTTCACTTACCCCTATCCATATTTGAAAGGAATTACTAACCGAGTTAAACATAGATCCTGCCCAGCTACACTCGAATAACTGGGCATTCATCCAAGCTTTTATGATCTTGCTTTCACAGCTCGACATTTCGCCGACTGTGGAAATCTTCTTATACTTCTTTGAGGCCAAACACTTGGACTGCCAATTATGGGTTTCCCTGAATGGAGCCCCTAGAAGAGGTTTGCTCACCCTCTTCCAGTAGTCTTACAAAAATTTCAAAGGCCGATTCCTAAAAATTTGAGCTTCAACAGGAGATTCATCCCTAGAATGACTTTCCCTTATATTGGATGATCCAGCATCTTGACCAAAGCGCTAGAGCTTCTCCTTCTCGAACCTCGTCCTCACCAGCTTCACACCAAGCACACCAATGACCTCCACCTGAAAATCCTCCAAGAAACCTGAAAGAACAGTATGGTGCCTCTGCAGCCGGTTGCGCTCCGACACTCAAGTCAGTGATTGAATCAACAAAGAATCTTAAAGAAACTCAGAATAGTGTACAAGTGAATCACACCAAAAAATGAATCCTCCTCCCCTATTCCGTTAAGAATTTTATATATATATATACCTGAGTCTTTCTCTCTCCTGACGGTTATTCCTCTTGACACGTGGATAACATTTGGTCATACACGTGTCACCATCTGGAGTACCTGCAGCTGAAACGTTACTTCCACTTTGCTCCTGCGACTAAGTTATCCACACAGGGAGTAGCTTAGTGCACAGGCTACTCTGGGCGCAACCTTAACATGATGAGCTGGTTAACGCTGGGTATCACGGCTCACACTACTCATGGTGGCAGATATGCCACTTATCTTCCCTACATCGGCGGCAGACATGCCACTTAGCTTCTGTATTTAGACCATATAACAGTGCTTACCAAGTCTTCTCAAATACCCGACGATGTGCTCCTTTCGGCGACTTGTTAACCACCTGATCTCCTAATCTCCACACACGGCGATCATGTGCAATCTAGGCGATTACCGGTCTTCACACACGGCGATAGGCAATTACTGATCTTCCCACACGGCGATAGGCGATTACTGATCTTCACACACGGCGATGGGCGACTACTGATCTGTGCTTCTTGCGTAACGCTCTCGCTGGGAGCCTGGGTCCCAGCTTAACTGTGTGTTAACAGGAAACCCCCGATGACTGATCAGTGCTTCTTTACCTCTCGCGCTCTGCTTCCAGGCGCTCATCGCGCTCTGCCTCCAGGCGCTCATCTGACACTGATCTGTGGGTGATGGTCCCTTAGCAACCGACCACCGACCACAATTCTGAGTGATCTCCTCCCTGATTCACCTACTATCTTCTACCACGTGTCACCCTGTGAATGGTCCACGTGGTCAACCGCTGCTAACGTCATCGGTTACCGATGACCGACCGGATCACAAGCCCCCCAGTCTCGAGCTGTGACTGGTCCAGCGAAAAGACTAAGAAATCGTCTTCTGGCGGTCTACAGGAGCGCACACTCTGGCACTAACGCTGTTTCATTCCTTCTTCTTCACCTTCAGACATTCAAAGCATTTCTCTGTGAGACCCTTCGACTTCTTCAATCTCCAACCTTTGCGACGCTTTTCTGATCATCCAAAGGTAACCTTTTATCTCTTGTACTGATGACTGATCACCCCTCCCGAGGAGGCACACCGATGACCGATCACTCGCTAATCCAAGCTGCCTGTGAGGTCCACTCCACGTGGCTTTGGTCCATGCTATGGGACCCAGCTGACGTGGTTCACCCTTTACTATCTGTTCTCGACAACCGAGGTCTGGCCACTACATTGGACACTTGAACCTAAATTCCAAAGTGCTCAGCGCTTGGAATATCTATCCCCAAAGGACCGACACATTTGCGAATTCTTGACAAGCCTGAAAGTCGTTTTTGACACCTCCACTCTGTTAACCAAATACCACCCCGATGCCTTGAAAGCTTACACTGGTACTCCTCCTTACCTACCCTTGACGAGAAAAAACTCATATAATTTATATAACTATTATTGATCATTTACCTGTTATCTTTGCAGAGAGGATATTGTCCAATATTAGCAAGGCTGAGATGGTTGAGCGCATCAAAAAAATGAGAATAGTTGCCAGCATGAGAAAGGACTCGTTGGCGTAGAAAAGGAAGGCCCCTGTTGAGGTCGCTCCAATCCCATATGACCGAGATGGGCAAACCAACTCAGGTCCTATTTTCAAGAGGAAAAGGTGAAAGACAGCTCTTCCCGCTGAGCATTCCTACTCAGATGGTCGAGTTCCAGATCAGAAGATCACTATTGTCCAAGAGTGGGAGGCTGAAAGTTCATGGGAGAAAAGTCTATGGGACCCTGACTTCAACGTCCCAACTCATGGCAAAGCTTTCTTTCTACCTAGCGAAGACAAAACTAGGTTAATTTATGGCTTGAACTCCATTTTCAATTGTTCTTCTTGAAGAATTGAAGTGAAATTGGTGGAAGCTAATGGATGTGATGGATCAAGGATGACTCATATAGAGCTATGGATTCCTTGGAGGTGCATGAGAGGTAGGGAGAGTGATTGGTTGGGCCATATCACTTGGAGAAAGGTGAAAGAGAAGATCAAGATGTCGAACCTAGAGAGACTAGATAAGGGAGTAGAAGCTTGCAAATTTTGGTAGCATCTTACCTATAAAATTGATCATACAAAACATGAGCCAAACACCCTATTATATAGATACAAGTGCCTTGAAGAACAAGGAGCAAGGGTAGGATGGGAAACCCTAAAGAGGGGCGGCCTTAAGCTTTGACAAAGTCAATGCCGCACCCTAAGACCTATTCTTCTAGAAGATTGGTCAAAATCTTACCTTAAAGGTCCTACTCAAGCTAAAATGATAAGCACACCCCCCCTATTATGCTAAAGAAACCCTATTCTACTGAAGTTATAAATAAAGACACTAGCTGGTGCTCAGTTCCCAAAGCCTGTACTCTACTCCTTGTGATCCTTTGGGGAAGGCTCGATGCTAAAGCATTGGCTAGAGGTGGATCCTAACCTAGCCCTAGCATTTTTGAATCTTCTTTGCCATGAACCTAGTTGTTGGGCCTGAGCTTGGGCCTCTTCCATTATCCCCTCCCTCTTGAAGAGGATTTGTCCTCAAATCACATGCTTTTACCTCTTCATCTTCACTACCTACAAAAGGTGTTAGATCCATAACATTGAAGGTAGTATGTACTCCATATTCCTCAGGCAGGTCAAGTTGATATGCATTATTATTGATTCTTTTAAGAACTTGGAAGGGAGCATCACCCTGGGGACTAAGTTTAGACTTCCTCTAATTAGGGAGTCTATCTTTTCTAAGGTGAAGACAAACCCAATCTCCCTCCTCAATTATTATCTCTCTCTTCCCCTTATTGCTATGTTTCATGTATTTCTATATTTGTTGTTGTATTTTGTTCTTAATTCTCTCATGCATTTTCCTTACGAATTCAGCCTTTTTTACTCATTCCTTATGCACAAAATCTTGTGGATTAGGTAGAGGTAACAAATCCAAAGGAGTAAGAGGATTGAACCCATACACAACCTCAAATGGAGAAATGTTAGTAGTTTAATGTTAGTAGTTTTATGAACTACTCTATTATATGCAAACTCAATATGAGGAAGGTACTCATCCCAAGATTTGTGGTTTCGTTTCATGACGGACCTAAGCATAGTGGAAAGAGATATATTTACAACTTCTGTTTGTCCATCTGTTTGAGGATGACAAGAAGTTGAGAAATTCAACTTAGTTCCAAGCCTTTCCCAAAGAGTTCTCCAAAAATGGCTTACAAATTTAGAATCTCTATCCAAAACTATGGTCTTAGGTAAACCATGTAGTCTTACCACTTATCTAAAGAAGAGCTTAGAGATGTTGCTAGCATCATCCATTTTTGATGTGAGTTGATTTTATATTGATTCATTTAGGTGACACTTGTTAGAATTAGGATCGAAATTCTTAAGCAATTAAGGTAACAAATCTAAGGAAAATTCCCACTGGATATTAACTTAACAAGTGTTAAGTAAATGTGAAGGTTCATTTGCATACGACCAAAGGAAAAACACAATTATAGGTGATGATTGAATAACAAATAGGTGCGGTAAAAGCATAATGGAAAACACAACAATTCAAAAAGGAAGAACACTAAACAAGGAACATAAACCAGATAGAAATAAGACAACAAAACAAGACATTCAGGAATTGAAATGGAATGGAATTGGAATTGAAAAGATGAAGAAAAGGAAAGCTTATGTGGATGAAGCTTGGAAGAGGATCACCCCACTTGGAATGGAGATTTGCTCCAAGATAAGTGATTATGCCGCCACTTGAGAGCTTCCAAAAACTTACAAGATAAGACTAAGCTAGGAGAAACAAGTCTCACTAATCTCACACAATTTGTGCAGAATTTCTTTACTCAAATTTCAACTTGTTATTACATGAGCCAAGCACCTCCTTATATAGCTTTAGAGGGTCAGTTTTCACAAGAGAAAAAGGAGGGAATTTCAAATGAATCCTAGTTTGAAATTGGCGCCTAGGAGAGTCACTTGAAGGGTGTGACTCTTTGCCATTTCTTATTAGGCCCTGAGATCATGGGTTGGGCTTGGGCCTCAAATTGGGCTTGGGCTTGTTGGACTTGGGCCTCAGGCACCTTCTCTCTTTGGTCCTCATCATGCTTCCCGGGTTAGAGAGAATTCGTCCACGAATTTGGAAGACCTGCAGAGAAAGAAGTTAGATCACTGATATTAAAAGAATGACTACCAAGGTATGTATCAGGCATATCTAACTCATAGGTATTATCATTAATCCTCTTGATGACTTGAAAAGGACCATCACCACGTAGCATAAGTTTGGACTTCCTATAAGTAGGGAATCTATCCTTCCTCAAGTGTAGCCAAACCTAATCCCCGGGTTCAAAGATTAATGCCTTGCACCTTTTGTTGGCAAGTTCAGCATACTTGCCGACCTTCTTTTCAATTTGCAGCTTGATGTGGTGGTGCAAATCTTTAATAAAAGAAGCTTCAAAACCATCCTTGCACAATACCACATCAAGTACAGGAATTGGAAGAAGATCAAGAGGTGTGAGGGGATTGAACCCATAAACAACCTCAAAAGGAGTGTGGGTAGTGATAGAATTTACTACTCTATTATAAGCAAATTCAATGAGGTAGTAAATTTTCCCACACCCTTGGGTTCCGGGAAATAAGGCATCTTAACATTTGACCCAAAGTTTTATTAACCACTTCAGGTTGACCATTAGTTTGGGGATGACAAGTAGTAGAAAACAAGAGTTTACTTCCAAGTTTTCCCCACAAAGTCCTCTAAAAGTGGCTTAAGAACTTCGAATCTCTGTCAGATACAATACTTCTAGGAAGCCCATGCATAAATGAGAATGTCATCAAAATAAACAACTACAAACTTACCAATGAAAGGTCTTAATACATGGTGCATGAGTCGCATGAAGGTACTTGGAGCATTAGTCAAGCCAAAAGGCATGACTAACCACTCATATAAACCAAATTTGGTCTTAAAGGCGATTTTCCATTCATCCCTCGATTTAATCCGAATTTGGTAATAACCACTCTTAAGATCAATTTTGGTAAATATTTGAGATCTATGTAATTCACCCAACAAGTCATCTAACCCAGGAATATGATGCCTATACTTGATGGTTATGTTGTTTATGGCACGACAATTTGTACACATCCTCCAAGTCCCATCTTTTTTTGGGACAAGAATGACAGGCATAGCACAAGGACTCATGCTATCTTATACCCAACCCTTAGCTATTAAGTCCTCAACTTGTTGAATTTCTTTGGTCTCGGTTGGATTCGTCCTATATGCAGGCCTATTTGGCAAAGAAGCACCGGGTAAGAAATCAATTTGGTGCTCAATGCCTCTTAAAGGAGATAACCCTTTTTGGGGATCTTCAAAAACATCATCAAATTCCTTTACCAAATTTTCCAAGCAAGAAGGACTATCTAACACCAACTCACTTTCAAGGGTCCTAGGGATAGCTATAAAAATATTCTTTTAGGAAAGCATTACCTTTTTGACCTCTTGGTGGGAAATGAGAAGGCTTCTCTTGGAATTCTTTTTTTCTTTTTCTATCTCTCTCTTTTCTTTCATTTTAAGTTGGTCCTCATGGACTTCCTTTGGTGAGAGAGATTTTAGTGTGACCTTATGCCCATGGAAGTTGAAAGTAATTTTGTTGGTAAGGCCATCATGAATAGTTTTTCTATCAAATTGCCATGGCCTACCTAAAAGAATATGAGTGGCTTCCGTAGGTACAACATCATAAGACCTCATCCTTATATTTGCCAATGGAAAAGGCTATGAGGACTTGCTTGTTTACTATGATTTCCCCCTCCTCACTTAGCCATTGAAGCTTATAGGGCTTTGCATGAGAGATAGTAGAGAATCCAAGCTTATCTACTACTCTTGTGCTTGCCACATTTGCACAACTCCCCCCATCCACTATCATTGAACACAACTTATCATTAATGAGACATCTAGTATGGAAAATATTTTCTCATTGACTTTCATCAAAAGTCAAAGGGTTTCAAAAAACATGGCCTAGCATGCGTCTTACTACCAATAAGTCACCTTCACATGGACTCTCACTCTCTTCCTCACTTGGGGATCTAGAATAATTGGGAGACCTAGATCTTTGAGAACTATGATCACTTAGAACTACCCCATCATGCATCATCATATTGCGCTTAGAAGGACAAGTAGAAGCAATGTGACCATAGCCTAAACATTTAAAGCATTTCCTACTTGAAGTTTTAGTTGGAGATTTAGGAGTAGAAGATGAGGGTTTAGAATCCCTAGGTTTGTAAGTGGACTCCTTGATAAAATTGGAAGAATTTTTATTTTTGTTTTTCCAAGAAGAGTGGTAAAAGCCATCATTATGAGAATTTTTGAAAGAGTTTTTCTTTGAAATCTGGGATTCTACCTTGATGGCAAGGTGAACCAATTTTTCCAAAGATGAGTACTCATAAAGTTCTACCACATCTTGGATATATCTTCTTAAGCCACTTACAAATCTAGCCATTTTAGACTCCTCACTATCATGCATGTCAACTTTAGTTAAAATTGTTTCAAGTTCTTTAAAATAAGCATCAACACTTTGTGTTCCTTGATGAAGTCGTTGGAGCTCCAACAAGAGCTCTTTCCTATAGTGTGGAGGCACAAATGTAGTGCGTATGCATAACTTTAAATCCTCCCAAGAGACCACGGGCGATCTCTTGTTTAGCCCAATGTCCATGATAGTCTTGTGCCACCATTGCATGGCATAGTCCAAAAATTCTAAGGAGGCTAACCTAACTCTTTGGTCATCTTGGACCTTGTGTACATTAAAGATTTGTTATACTTTAGCCTCCCAACCTAAATACACATTGGGATCACCATCTCCACTAAAACTAGGAAATTTTAAAAATGGTAAATAAGGCTTTGCCACATGTTGGCGCTTATCTTCAATATTGTGCATCCTCCATTTGGCTTCTTCTTCATGTCCATCATAATTTTAAGAACTTCTTGATTCATGCCTTTGATGATGTCTTCTACCACTGTGGGGTCTTCCATAAGCCATTTCTAGCCTTTCGAGTCTTTCCTCCATTTGTCTCATCTCTTCCTCCTTTTGTGCAATGGTGCGCTTAGCTTCCTTCAATTCTCCAATAAGGAAAGCTTTTTTAGGAGAATGGGGCTTAGATGATTCACTACTTGAAAGATTATCCATAGCAACAAACAAACATAAAGAAGAAACAATTAGAGAAAACAAGTTAGAAAGTGAAGAAGGTTTGCGGAAATTGAAGAAAACCACTCCAAGAAAAAAATTTCTTTCCTTAGCTAAGGTCTCTCTGGTGGATTGAAAAACCTCAGGTTAAAGATGCCAAAGCAAACAACACTTGCTCAAAGTAAAACCACCACAAAACTTGAGCAAACAAAGAAAAGACAAGCAAGAAAAGGTGTAAACAAGAAATAGCTAAACCAAAATTGGAAAAGAGATTATGACAAACTTGATAAGGAAGAGAAACAAGAAAAGCACACAAGAAGACTCTAAGAAACTTACTAAACTTTTAACTAAGAAACTTTTTTGTTTTTTAGAACTTGTAAAAGCAAAAGGATAAAAAATTCCACAAAGTAGATAACTATTTGCCAATCAATTTGAATCCAAAATTGAAAATGAAATTGATGTGCAAATGAAAGGTATAGATGCGGTTCCAAACGTTTCTTTGCTGTTGTGCTTACTTTTTTTTTATACTATATGGAAATATGGAAAGAAAGATCCATAGGTTGCATCATGAACAATTTTGAAGAGCATTCAATTGGCACAAAAATTGTTTTGTGGTGGATTCAATATAATTGAACACTTGAAATCATGTGTTTGGAACTTGAAATCAACTATTACTAAAACAAGTTTCTAAAGACTTTGCAAACTTTCAAAATTAAAAACAAGTAGAATCAAAATAAGGACACCTAGAACACTAATGAACATAAAACTCAAAGTAAAAGGCAAGATCAAAGAAAGGCATAACAAGGAACATATTCAAAATGCAATGAATATAGACAAGGCCGAAAAAAAAAATTCTGCAAAAAATGAAAGTGCTGGAAAATTAAAAGCAAGAAAATAATGACAAGAAAGTAAAGGTACTTGAATTTAAAGACAAGAATTAAAGGTGCTAGAATTTAAATTGCTTGAATGTAAAGTGCCAAATCAACTCAAAAAGATAAACACAACCATAGCTCTTGATACCACATGATGTGAGTTGATTTTAGAATGATTCATTTAGGTGACACTTGTTAGAATCAGAATCGGAATTCTTAAGCAATTAAGGTGACAAATCTAAGGAAAATTCTCACTGGACATTAACTTAACAAGTGTTAAGTAGATGTGAAGGTTCATTTCCATAAGACCAAAGGAAAAAAAATTATAGGTGATGATTGAATGACAAATAGGTGCGATAAAAGCAGAATGGAAAACACAACAATTCAAAAAGGAAGAACACTAAACAAGGAACATAAACCGAATAGAAATAAGACAACAAAACAAGACATATTTAGGAATTGAAATGGAATGGAATTTGAATTGAAAAGATGAAGAAAAGGAAAGCTTATGTGGATGAAGCTTGGAAGAGGATCACGCCACTTGGAATGGTGATTTTATCCAAGATAAGTGATGATGTCGCTACTTGAGAGCTTCCAAACACTCACAAGATAAGACTAAGCTAGGATAAACAAGTCTCACTAATCTCACACAATTTATGCAGAATTTCTTTACTCAAACTTCAACTTGTTATTACATGAGCCAAGCACCTCCTTATATAGCTTTAGAGGGTCGGTTTTCATAAGAGAAAAAGGAGGGAATTTCAAATGAATCCTAGTGTGAAATTGGCGCCTAGGAGAGTCACATGGAAGGCGTGACTCTTTGCCATTTCTTATCAGGCCCTAAACTCCCATTCACACCTTCCTTTTATGTTCTACTAAACCTACTCTAAAGAGATTACAAAAAGAGACATCAATTCATGCTCATATCCTAATGTCTTTGTCTTGCTCCTAGTAATCCTCTGAGGCATGGTGGGTGCTGAGATCAATTGTTGGGCTTGGGCTTGTTGGACTTGGGCCTCAGGCCCTTCTCTCTTTGGTCCTCATCAACTTTGTGGTAGGGTATGAAATGAGTCATCTTGCTAAACCTATCCACTACCACAAAGATGGAATCAAAACCTCTTTGTGTCCTATGAAGTCCTAAGATGAAATCCATGAGGCATATCTTCCTAAGGTAAAGAAGTGTAGAGTCCATGAGGCATTGTTTTAGACTTAGCTTTTAAACATGAAATACATCTATGACAATGTCTTTGGACATCTTTCCTCATGTGTGGACAAAAGAATTTTCCTTTTAAAAGCTCAAGAGTTTTGTCAACTCCAAAATGGCCCATGAGTCCTCCTTCATGTGATTCTTTTACAAGGAGTTTTCTATGTGTCCCTTGGGGTATTCAAAGTTTTCCTTCTTTAAATAAGTACCCCCCAAAAACATAAAAAACTCCTTGTGCTCTACGTTGGCACTTAGCAAAAGTGGGTGCAAAATCCTGATCTTCTTTATAAAGTTCTTGTATGTTTTCAAATCCAAGAATTTGGGCTCCAAGTTTAGAAAAGAGGGCATGTTTCCTTGATAGAGCATCAACCACAATGTTTGTACTGCCCTTCTTGTATTTGATAACATATGGAAATTGCTTAAGAAATTTCTTCCACTTTGCATGTCTTTGTTCAACTTGTGTTGACCCTTCAAATATTTAAAAGACTCATGATCACTATGTGTAACATCCCGCCAAATCCTTTTCATATTTATATAGTGAAATAAAGGTAAAACAATAATATCGAAGTGAACATATATATATATATGTGTAATGAAATTTCTCCTCACAGAGAGTTTAATACATATCCAGTCAGTTTTCCAAACTTAACAAAATACAGCAAAATAGAAAAACAGGCGATCTCCTAACAGAAAACAGAAAACAGGCGATCTCCTATCAGAAACAGAAAACAGGCGATCGCCTAACAGAAACAGAAACAGGCGATCTCCTTCCGGCGACCACTCACTGAGGAGCTCTACTTCCTGCAACATCATCTGCTCCCGTGTAAATTATACACGATCATCACAGGTTTAAGAAAACATCCACAAAACAAAAACGCAGGGTAAGCTAGATATTTTAAAGAGAATTTAGATATGAAACTTTAAAATCAAGATAAAACAAATTTAAGACACCCACGTAAAAGCCATCAACTTTCTCATTCCCTTCACATGACCATCAAGTAATCACATATTTCACAATTTCCTCAAGAGTCGTTCAATTCACATACTCCATCAAGTGTCTATCAATTTCAATGTTTCTCATTTCTCACGTCAGACTTCCACTGACTCATCACACACAGACACTTGACACTACTTCCGGAAGACTCGTGCGTTGAACTTAGCATCCAGAGACCTGCACCTGTCATACTTCATTGCTGTAATGTTCCCACAACCATGCGCATCAACATAATCTCGATCTCAATCTCATCACTCTCACAGTATGACAGGGTTAATCCATATAACAGGTCAAGTCAGTTATCTTTCAAACGACTTACCCATACATATGGACCTCCTTCGACTCTCACCAACTGAATGACTTCATCTATGTGACTCCATCATATCAACAGAGTCAGGATCGTCTCATTCACAGGATACTCACTGATCAATACACCTCATAACCAATCTCAACACGGTATTTCCTTTCCTGAAAATACTATGTCTTGATCTCACATTCAAAACATTCAACACATCATATAACACTTAAATGAACGATTCCAATCACAACAACAATCATTCCGAGGTTCAGATTTTCGAATATCGCATGCATTTCACATTTCAATCTCAAACAGTTTCAAACGACACTAAAACAGGGGAGTTCAAAATTAACATTTAAAACCGGCGATCACGTCGCCCCACACATAAAAACAGAGCATCGTGAAAAAGAATATGAAACCGGCGACCACGTCGCCCTCACTTCAGAACCTACTCGCCTAAAGTTTTTATAAACGAAAATACTAGCTTCCCTTACCTGGACTTGCGCAAAACACCAAGAGCTCCAAAACCCATCGAAGCTTAAAGATGCCTTAACTCTATTTTAGCGTCCGGTTTGGAGAACTTGCAGAGAACCTCCCAGGTGTCCAAGGGCAGTCGTCTCTCGTCGTACTGGTGCTTGAGGATGCCTGAATCGCAGCGCGAAGGAGAGAAAAGAGAAGGATGAATGTAAACTCACTCTGTCACTCTTGAACCACTGCAACGTTCTTTTCCTCTCAGAAGTGAGTTTTTGAATCTAAACCAACTTGTCAACAATTGCCGCTGCCACCACCCACTCTGCAGGAAAGCTTGCGTGCACGCTTCCCTGAATAGTACGGCCACGTGTGTCTCTGCGCATACCAACTCTCTGATGCCACTATTCTAAACCACCCTTTTTGTCTACGTGTCGCGCGTGCAGGACGTCTCATGCTGGGAGCCTGGGTCCCACCTTATCTGTGTGAAACTCGACATCGCGCGATAACCTTCCACCGATGACTCATCCTGGCGGACGGCCAATGTCTTTCTCTGGAAGACGACCAATGTCTCTCTCTGGAAGACGACCGATGTCTCGCCCTGGCGATGCCCGCATGCCTCGCGCCCTGGCGATGTCCGCATGTCTCGCGCCCTGGCGATGCCCGCATGTCTCGCGCCCTGGCGATGCCCACATGTCTCGCGCCCTGGCGATGCCCGCATGTCTCGCGCCCTGGCGATGCCCGCATACCTCGCGCCCTGGCGATGCCTGACGACACATCGCCACGCCTTGCTGAAGGTTCTTCATCCCACTATGTTACGTCCAAGGTATCATTTCCACATGACTTGGTGACGTCGGTAGCTTCACATTTCCAAGAGTAGATCAGCACTACTCCTCGTGCGCCCATGCATGCAACACTAAGGACGATTTCTTATGCTCAAGCATAGAGCTTCGCATGCACAGCGTATCTAAGGCTTAACCCACACCTTGATACGCGTGGTTTTTGGAACCCACTATGGTTGATCCAGTATCTTGACCACATACTGAGTGCACTTTTGGCGATCATGTGCACCATAGGCGATTGGCGATTATGTACCAGAGAAGTCGGAGGTCGCCTCCGTCTTCAACAACGGCGATCTCGTAGACTTCTAAGCTACACTTTCCTTCCTTTATATTTTAAATAAAAACATACTTAGAATTCACTTAAAATATATCACTTTCATTCCAATAAAATTTTCTAGGTCCTTACACTATGTATGACAAATTCTTTTGAGACTAGACAGTGTTCCCAAGTCTACAGGGCCCTCACTTTTAGAATAAATGGCTTTAAATAAACGGGAGGGTGAATTGTTTATGAAAGATTTTCACAAACTTTGAAGGTTTAATGAAATTTAATGCAAAATTATAGACAGAGAAATCAAGTTAGCCAAGAATATAATCTGTTTTAAGTGAAACATAGAAAACCAACCGGTTGTTTATTCGAATCAATCGGTTGTTTATACCAGCACAATATAAAACAACTTAAAAACAAAATTTAAAAGAGATCAGGGTAAGAGAAATTCACACAAGCAGGTTTATACTGGTTCACTCTTATACCAAGAGCTACATCTAGTTCTCAGAAACTTCTGAGTTTCTACTATGCAATCAAAACCAGATTACAATACAACCACCAAAAGAGTGACCTTGAACCCTTCAAGAAACACACTCCTTTTGGCAAACCAATCCACAGAAATAAGAACCCTTTGATTCTGCACTTACAACCAATTACAAAAATATAGTAATCCAGGAAGAAGAGAATAGAATACACCTGGGAATTACAAAGCTTAAAGATCAAATGAACACCCCAGTCCTATTCCACACACTTGAAAATCCAAATCTTGAGTGAATCTTGAAAACTCTTTGCCAAATTTGCACTGTGATTTCTCAAAACTGTTTCTTACATTCCAGGAGCATGTAACCAACTTTAAATACTCCAAGGAATGATTAAAAGCATTTAAAAAAGGAGCGCAATTAGTTAGAAATCATTTAAGAAAGATTCACAATTCAAAACTAAATTCTGTTAGGATTTTCAAAGAAACAATCGATTGATTTGGCTTGATGGCTAGTCAACCAAGTCAAACCTTTTTCAAAACCTTCTGTTCTTGCCGGTTGACTCTCCTGTCAGTTGACTCTACGACGATCACATGCCTCCTTCCTTCACCTTGAGTTATGCTTTGCTGCCTTGAAACAACCTGCACCTACAAGATAGAAAGGGGGCGCCCTAGAGGCCGTTTGCACTCCGACGCTCAAGTCAAAAACTAGGGCAAGTACACCAAGTGTATTGAGTATCTTCGTTTAGGTCTAGAAACTGCGTACCTTTGCTAATAACTGATCTTCTCTCGAGACCCACCTTAGATGTTCTAATTCTGTTGCTCCAAGACCGATGTTACCTCATCATCACTCTGTTGTCGAGGACTTTTCCTCTTGTTGAGTGACAAGGACACATCAGTCCACTTTGGTGATCGACACGCTGATGACTAATCACCCCACTAGTCCATACTACCTATGGGACCCAGCCCACGTGGCTTTGGCCCATGCTGTAGGACCCAACTGACGTGGCTCACCTTACTAGCTGTTCTTGGTGTTCGAGGACTGGTCGGTACACCTTCTAAGAACAAAAACAACCGGTTGATTCGATAAAACAACCTATTGTTTTTCACTTAGCTGAAAAACATTTCATTTTAAAAAGGTTTTCAAATTCAATCAAATCTGGATTCAAACAAGGAGTGGATTACAACACATTCTACCCCAGAACCCACCCAGACACAACTCTCCATCAAACATCTTGGATTTGGATTCTTCAAAGCACATGATCACTCTTGATCAACACTCACAAGTGCATACAACTCTTTGTCATAGGTGGGGTAGTTGAGGGCAACACCATGAAGTTTTTCACTAAAGTGTGCAAATGGGTGCCCACCTTGTAACAACACAACACCTATTCCTACTCATGATGCATCACACTCTAGCTCCAAAGGTTTTTTAAAATTTGGCAAAGCTAGAATTGGTGCATTAGTGAGTTGAGCTTTCAACCTTTGAAAGGCTTGCTCATGCTTCTCCGTCCAACAAAATGGAGTGTCTTTCTTCACTAACTCATTGAGTGGTGAAGCTAGACTTGAGAAGTTAGGAACAAATCTCCTATAAAAACTTGCTAATCCATGGAAGCTCCTAACATCTCCTACACTTTGTGGGGTCAGCATATACCCCATTTTTGTTTACTATAAATCCTAAAAATACTACATTATCTACATAAAAATTGCACTTATCTATATTAGCAAACAAACTATTTTTCCTAAGCACTAAAAAAACCTCCCTAAGGTGACTTAGGTGGGACTCTAGGCTTTGACTATATACAAATTTGGTCTTAAAAGCAGTTTTCCACTCATCACTTTCTTTAATTCTAATTTGGTGATATCCACTTTTAAGGTCAATCTTGGAAAATATGGTAGACCCATGAAATTCATCAAGCATATCATCAAGTCTAAGAATTGGATGCTTGTATTTGGTGGTGATATTGTTGATGGCTCTACAATCACAACATATTCTCCACTTGCCATCTTTCTTTGGCACTGTAAGGACCTGGAAAATTAAATTGGAATAAAAGTGGTATATTTAAATAATTTCGGAAGGTGTCATTATCTAAAATACAAAGTTGGTAAATGAAGTTTCGTAGTGGCAGACATCGGACGTCGCCCTTGACCTGGGACATGATCGCCTGTCGAGTAGGTTGTACATGATCACCGAAAATGCACGTAGTAGGTGGTCACCATCCTGGATCAACCAGAGTGGGTTTCAACAGCCACGCGTATCAAGGTGTGGGTTAAACCTTAGATGCGCTGTGCATGCGAACTCTATGCTTGAGCGAAAGAGATCACCCTTAATGTAGCATGCATGGAAGAACGAGGAGAAGTGCTGATCTACTCTTGGAAATATGAAGCCACCGACGTCACCGAGTCATGTGGAGAAGATACCTTAGACGTAACATAGTGGAATGAAGGACCTCAAGGAAGGCGTGGCGATGTGTCATCGAGCATCGCCAGGGCGCAAGGCATGCAGGATCGCCTGGGCGCGAGGGGCATGCGGGCATCATCAGGGGGAGAGGTCATCGGTTGCTAGCCCTCGCGCGAGAGGTCATCGGTTGTTAACCTTCGCGCGAGAGGTCATCGGTTGTTAGCCTTCGCGCGAGAGGTCATCGGTTGTTAGCCTTCGCGCGAGAGGTCATCGGTTGTTAGCCTTCGCGCGAGAGGTCATCGGTGGATAGCCTTCGCGCCTGTGGTCATCGGTGAAAAGGTCATCGCGCTACGTTAAGTTATACACAGAGAACGTGGGACCCAGACATCCAGCATGAGACGTTCTGCACGCGCGCCACGTAGACGAAAAGGGTGGTTCAGAATACTGACCTCAGAGTGTTAGCCTGCGCAAAAGCACGCGTAGTGGTACTGTTCAGGGAAGCGTACACGCGAACTCCCCTGCAGAGTGGGTGGTGGCAGCTGCTTTTGGGGGATAAGTGGTTTAAGATGCAGAAAGCCACTGCTCAGAGGGAGAAAACGTTGCAACATTCAAAGAGAGAAAGAGTGAGTTACCTCCTTCCTCTCCATTTCTCTCCTTCACACTGCGATTCTAGTACACCTTCACGCGGGAATACGACGAGCGACAGCCACCATTGGAGCACTTGGGTGGTTCTCTGCAAGCTCTTCAAAACCAGACACAAGAACAGAGTCAAGGCGTTCTTCAAGCTTCGTTGGATTTCGGAACTCCTGGTGTTTGCGCAAGTCCAGGTAAGGGAAGCTAGACTCCATTTTCAATAAAAGCCATAGTTTAGCTATTTCTGAAATGAGTGCGACGTGGTCGCCGGTTTCGTTTTCATCTGTGTAAAATGCTCTGTTCTATGTGTTTTGGGCGACGTGGTCGCCGGTTTTATATAAAGCCTTCGAAATACCCTGTTTTTGAACCAGGTCGCCGGTTTTGGCGCTGTTTTGCGAAATCTCTGTTTTTGATGTTGTTTTGAAACTACTTGAGATTTACATGAGATATTCGAAGATCTGAAGCTTTGAAATGTTTGTTGATGTGATTTGAATCATTTACTTGAATGGTATGATGTGTTTGGATGTGGGATCGAGGCATAGTATTTTCAGGAAAGGAAATACCGTGTTGAGATTGGTTAGGAAGTGCATTGATCAGTGAGTAACCTGTTAATGAGACGATCCTGACTCTGCTGAGATAATGGAATCACGTAGATGAAGTTATTCAGTTGGTGAGAGTCGAAGGAGGTTCATACGTATGGGCGAGTTGTTCAAATGGGAACGAGCTCGAGCTGTTGTATGGATTAACCTTGTCATACCAGGAGAATGGTAACATTGAGATTGTATATGCGCATGCTGTGTGGATTCACAGTGGTATGGTATGACAAGTGCATGTCTCTGGATACTAAGTTCAACGCACGAGTCAATCCGGAAGTAGTGTCAAGTGTCTTGTGTTGTGAGTCAGTGGAAAGTCTGACATGTGAAATGAGAAACTTGAATATTGATAGACACTTGATGCTGTATTGTGAAATAGAATGATTCTGAGGAATGTTGTGAAGTTTATGATTTTTGGGCGATCAGGTGAAGGGATGAGCAGCTCTACGTTTTACATGGATAATCTTGAAACTTGTTTTACCTTAATTTTAATGTTCCTATTTAAACTCTCTTTAAAATGTCTAGCTTACCCTGTGGTGTTTCTTTGGTGTTGTGCTTGGTTCTCTTTAAAAACTGTGATGATCGTGTAATTGTTACACGGGAGCAGATGATCTTCCAGGAAGGAGAGCTCCTTAGTGAGTGGTCGCCGAGGGAGAGATCGCCGGTTTCTACCTCTCGGTGGTGATCGCCGGTTTTCGTGTCCTGATAGAAGATCGCCCGTTTGGAGGTCTTCTGTTAGGGATCGCCGTTTTAAAGTTGGAGATCGCCGTTTTCTTTTGAGACCGCCTGTCTTACTGCATTTCTTTTATTTTCGTAAAATCTTGCAAACATTTGATTTGGTTATGTATTAAACTCCCTAAGAGGAGTAACTTCATTTCTGATATATATAAATACATATTATTTTGCACTCTTCAATATTATTTGGTTACACTTAATTTCAATTATACATGGATGTATGTATTATTTTGGCGGGATGTTACATTAATGGTATCAGAGCAGTTCGTCCTTAGGATGACCTGAGGGCTGTGGATCCATTGTGTTTCTTCTGCTCATAAAAGTTATTTGAGTTTTTAAATAACAACTATAGTGAAAGGTTTTCAAACGTTTTGTATTGAAAAGTTTGTGTGTGCTTCTGTGCTTTAGTGAATGTATGCTCAAATTGAAAATCTTGGTATCAAGAATGAGAAGATCCTGATAAAGGAATGAGGGTGCACACTCATAACTGGATCAAGATAATTCTTAATCTTAATTCCAAAGGTTTGATATTTAGCCTACATTGAATTCTGGTGTGATTTTTGAGTGTTCTTGATTTTGACTGAAGTGGTAGTTTGGATTGATGTTTGCACACCAGTAACTGATCTGGTGTTTTGTTTGAAGTTGTAAATGTTATAACCCTGTTGATGAACTCAAATTCTTAATGACTTTGAGATGCTGACCTTTGTAAGGTCTAGCTGTTACCCCTTGAATGAATTGATTCTTATCGATTTCATTCTTATAGTTGTAGGGAATATAGAAGCCTATAGATTCAGAATCTGAAACGAAGAAAGATGGCACGTAGACCCTCTACCCCACCCCAACCTTCTTCGGAGATGGGTCAGATCGCCAGGGCCATGGAAATGATGGCGACTGCCATCCAGCAACAGAATGCAGCGATGGCTCAGAACCATCAAGCCACGATGCAGCACTGGGAAACTGCCCGATCTGCTGAGACAAACTCCCACGTCGGTCAACCCCAAGAACAGATGGGACTGGCCGAGTTCATGAGGCACAACCCACCTAAGTTCAGTGGGAATGCTACCCCTGATCAGGCAGATCAGTGGGTCAGAGAGCTGGAAAAAATCTTTAGGGCGACCTCCTGCCCTGAAGAGAAGAAGCTGTTGTTTGCCACGTATCTGTTATCAGGAGAAGCTGAGTTCTGGTGGATGGGAGCTCAGCAGATGATGGAGGCACGAGAGGATGTACTGGATTGGGAGAGCTTCAGGGTGAAGTTCTTGGAGAAATACTTCCCTGACAGTGCCAAGTTTGCAAGGGAAGCTGAGTTCCTGAAGTTGGAGCAGGGGGAGATGTCAGTGAACGCCTATGCTGCTCGTTTTGAGTACCTCGCCCGGTTTTATACCCAGGCGACCTCCGAGGCCTGGAGGTGTAGAAAATTCGAAGAGGGGCTGAAGCATGGACTGAAGAGGACCATAGCCCCGATGTGCATCAGGGAATTTCACGCCTTAGTAGAGAAGGCAAAGATGGTAGAGACCCTGGAAAGGGGTGATCCTCGAGTGATCAGGTCACACCAAGGAGGCTCTTCCAGTGGGAAGGCGAAGGTGCAGCACCCACACAGCAAGCCATATGTGAGATCTCCACCACATCGGGTGGGAACAGCTTCGTCCCAATTTCAGCAACAACAAACATGGAGACCCAGGTGTTTCACATGCCAAGAGATAGGGCACCTTTCTAGAGATTGTCCCAACAGAAAAAGGATGACTCAACCCGTTAATTCACAGCAGTTGAGGAACGAAGGCAGCAGACCTCAGACAGGAGGGAGAGTGTTTGCCATGTATGGAGCGGAAGCCTCTCAATCAGGTAATCTAGTACAAGATACTTGTTTATAGCTGATAGATACGTTATAGTTTTGTTTGATTCTGGAGAGACACACTCTTTTGTGTCAAATCGGTGTGCAACCGAGCTTGGGCCATATAGTGGAGGAGCTGTCGTTTGAACGATTGGCCTCTGCACCTGCTTCAAAAACAGGTTTTGACCTCCCTAGGTTGCTCTGAATGCCCAGTGGTAGTAGATGGAATGAAAGGAACAAGTGTGAGTTAGATTTGGTAGTACCAAGGTTTAGTCCCAGTTACGTATAAGTCATGGAGAGTAAATAAGCAAGAGGCTGGGGGTTTAAAGCTTAAGCATGTGTAACCATGGGAAGTACCAGAGTTAAATTCCAAGGAAGGAATTTTCTTTTGAAGCGTAGAAGATGCTCATGTCAATGAAACAGCATGAGATGGTTCTAGCTTAGGCTTCACGCAGAATGGATGCTGTTTGGCTGACCGGGATTTGAAAGAGGATTATGGAAATGGTGGGTTGAGATAAAAGGCTTCCGAAAATGTAAGCCTCCGAAGTTTTTGGCAAATAAGATGTAGATCGACCTGTGAATGTAGAAGGGAAGGAGGATATGGCTGTGGATAAAAATGAGGGTAGGCCGTGTTATGATGATGTTGAGTCTTTCTAGAGATGTAGTAAATTTCAGAATGATGGGTGTGGAAGGGATTGTGAGTGGAAATAGCCTGTGGTATCTGGGACAGAAGGAGAATAGAGTTATCCTTAGGCAAGAGATTCTGGAGGCAGAGGTGCGTTCGTTCTCGTATGCCTTCTGGATAGGCACCTGAAACCGACGTCAATGCCTCCAACGTATACATTGAAGAAGAAGGTCGTAATGGGAACAGGAAGTCGAGTTGGCAAAAGGGGTCATAATAATAATTTGGAAGGTAACAGCAACAGAAACCTTGTCTTTGTAAGGTACAGAATTATGCAGCGGAGTAATGAATAAAAAGTGTCCCTTTTGGGAGCGTGGGAATTTGATCAGCAGTTGAGAAGTCGGTGAATGATTTGATCAAGATGCAGGAGTTGATTCCTAGAAGGACACTTCGGACCCTAGTTTGAGTTCGCTAGGGGGTGGCATGAGTTGTGGACAGCTGTCCCCTTTCCTCCCAATGAAGGGATCTTGCCCGCTTTCTCTAAAGGGGCTAGTCCTGGTTACGTTAAGGACCTAGTTCTAGACTTGTTCAACAAAGTCTTCAAGGTTGGAAGTAGAGTGTGAATGCTGGAGTTGGCACTCTATGGGGCAGCATATCCCATGTACAGGGATGTAAAATGGATTTTGATGAAGTATTGAGGTAGGAAGAGTTGGTTCAATAGATCACCGAGAGGGTGAATCTGATACAGGACAGAATAAAAGTTTCTTAAGGTCAGCAAATGTCCTAGGCAGAGCAGAGGAGAAGACCTTTGGAGGTTGCTGCTGGGGTCATGTCTTTATGAAGGGGGACACCAGCCAAGGGTGTAGGGTAGGCGATCAGATCAAAGAAGCTGTCCCCTAAGTTTGTTGGGCCATATCGGATCTTAAGGAGGATAAGTCTAGTGGCTTATGAGATCGCCCCACCTCCCCAATTAGCAAGTCTACATAATGTATTCCACGTATCATAGCTAAGGAAGTCCCTTGCAGACCCTACTCACGTGTTGGGAGTGGACAACGTGAAGATCGGGTGATTCACCATGGGAATTTGAAGAAACCATGAGAGAAGCATATCCTTACCTCCTTCCTTGTAACCCAATTTTCGAGGACGAAAATTTTTCTTGATGGGGAGAATGTAAGGACCTGGAAAATTAAATTGGAATAAAAGTGGTATATTTAAATAATTTCGGAAGGTGTCATTATCTAAAATACAAAGTTGGTAAATGAAGTTTCGTAGTGGCAGACATCGGACGTCGCCCTTGACCTGGGACATGATCGCCTGTCGAGTAGGTTGTACATGATCACCGAAAATGCACGTAGTAGGTGGTCACCATCCTGGATCAACCAGAGTGGGTTTCAACAGCCACGCGTATCAAGGTGTGGGTTAAACCTTAGATGCGCTGTGCATGCGAACTCTATGCTTGAGCGAAAGAGATCACCCTTAGTGTAGCATGCATGGAAGAACGAGGAGAAGTGCTGATCTACTCTTGGAAATATGAAGCCACCGACGTCACCGAGTCATGTGGAGAAGATACCTTAGACGTAACATAGTGGAATGAAGGACCTCAAGGAAGGCGTGGCGATGTGTCATCGAGCATCGCCAGGGCGCAAGGCATGCAGGATCGCCTGGGCGCGAGGGGCATGCGGGCATCATCAGGGGGAGAGGTCATCGGTTGCTATCCCTCGCGCGAGAGGTCATCGGTTGTTAACCTTCGCGCGAGAGGTCATCGGTTGTTAGCCTTCGCGCAAGAGGTCATCGGTTGTTAGCCTTCGCGCGAGAGGTCATCGGTTGTTAGCCTTCGCGCGAGAGGTCATCGGTGGATAGCCTTCGCGCCTGTGGTCATCGGTGAAAAGGTCATCGCGCTACGTTAAGTTATACACAGAGAACGTGGGACCCAGACATCCAGCATGAGACGTTCTGCACGCGCGCCACGTAGACGAAAAGGGTGGTTCAGAATACTGACCTCAGAGTGTTAGCCTGCGCAAAAGCACGCGTAGTGGTACTGTTCAGGGAAGCGTACACGCGAACTCCCCTGCAGAGTGGGTGGTGGCAGCTGCTTTTGGGGGATAAGTGGTTTAAGATGCAGAAAGCCACTGCTCAGAGGGAGAAAACGTTGCAACATTCAAAGAGAGAAAGAGTGAGTTACCTCCTTCCTCTCCATTTCTCTCCTTCACACTGCGATTCTAGTACACCTTCACGCGGGAATACGACGAGCGACAGCCACCATTGGAGCACTTGGGTGGTTCTCTGCAAGCTCTTCAAAACCAGACACAAGAACAGAGTCAAGGCGTTCTTCAAGCTTCGTTGGATTTCGGAACTCCTGGTGTTTGCGCAAGTCCAGGTAAGGGAAGCTAGACTCCATTTTCAATAAAAGCCATAGTTTAGCTATTTCTGAAATGAGTGCGACGTGGTCGCCGGTTTCGTTTTCATCTGTGTAAAATGCTCTGTTCTATGTGTTTTGGGCGACGTGGTCGCCGGTTTTATATAAAGCCTTCGAAATACCCTGTTTTTGAACCAGGTCGCCGGTTTTGGCGCTGTTTTGCGAAATCTCTGTTTTTGATGTTGTTTTGAAACTACTTGAGATTTACATGAGATATTCGAAGATCTGAAGCTTTGAAATGTTTGTTGATGTGATTTGAATCATTTACTTGAATGGTATGATGTGTTTGGATATGGGATCGAGGCATAGTATTTTCAGGAAAGGAAATACCGTGTTGAGATTGGTTAGGAAGTGCATTGATCAGTGAGTAACCTGTTAATGAGACGATCCTGACTCTGCTGAGATAATGGAATCACGTAGATGAAGTTATTCAGTTGGTGAGAGTCGAAGGAGGTTCATACGTATGGGCGAGTTGTTCAAATGGGAACGAGCTCGAGCTGTTGTATGGATTAACCTTGTCATACCAGGAGAATGGTAACATTGAGATTGTATATGCGCATGCTGTGTGGATTCACAGTGGTATGGTATGACAAGTGCATGTCTCTGGATACTAAGTTCAACGCACGAGTCAATCCGGAAGTAGTGTCAAGTGTCTTGTGTTGTGAGTCAGTGGAAAGTCTGACATGTGAAATGAGAAACTTGAATATTGATAGACACTTGATGCTGTATTGTGAAATAGAATGATTCTGAGGAATGTTGTGAAGTTTATGATTTTTGGGCGATCAGGTGAAGGGATGAGCAGCTCTACGTTTTACATGGATAATCTTGAAACTTGTTTTACCTTAATTTTAATGTTCCTATTTAAACTCTCTTTAAAATGTCTAGCTTACCCTGTGGTGTTTCTTTGGTGTTGTGCTTGGTTCTCTTTAAAAACTGTGATGATCGTGTAATTGTTACACGGGAGCAGATGATCTTCCAGGAAGGAGAGCTCCTTAGTGAGTGGTCGCCGAGGGAGAGATCGCCGGTTTCTACCTCTCGGTGGTGATCGCCGGTTTTCGTGTCCTGATAGAAGATCGCCCGTTTGGAGGTCTTCTGTTAGGGATCGCCGTTTTAAAGTTGGAGATCGCCGTTTTCTTTTGAGACCGCCTGTCTTACTGCATTTCTTTTATTTTCGTAAAATCTTGCAAACATTTGATTTGGTTATGTATTAAACTCCCTAAGAGGAGTAACTTCATTTCTGATATATATAAATACATATTATTTTGCACTCTTCAATATTATTTGGTTACACTTAATTTCAATTATACATGGATGTATGTATTATTTTGGCGGGATGTTACAGGCACCAACAAAATAGGTACAACACAAGGACTTAGACTCTTTTGCCCATCCCTTTTCCAACAATTCCTGAACTTGTGACTCTATCTCCTTAGTCTCCTCAGGATTAGTTCTATAAGTTGGTCTATTTGGTAGACTAGCTCCCAGAACTAAATCTATTTGGTGTTCTATACCCGTAAAAGGTGGAAGTCCAATGGGTCCTTCCTTAGGGAATACATCACCAAATTCTTTTAAAAGTTTTTGGACTTGAAGAGGTAGTTCACAAACTTCGGAAAGTGTGACAGTACATACAAGTGTTCCTTTACAAAGAAGGAGGCCTGAAGGTTGTTCAGATAGAAGTATCTTTTCAATTTTATTTTCAAATTTTTCTTCTTTCTGAATGACCTTGTGAGAAGGAATACTCTTCTCCCACACCTCAACTTTCTCTCTATGGTCTTTTTCTTATTTTTGTATTTTCTTTTTTTTTCTTCATGTTCTCGTTTTTGTTTCATTGTACTTGGTCCTTTACCACTTGTGAGGGTGTTAAAAGATAAAGTACAAACTTTTTTTCTCGGTGAGTAAAAGTAATCTCGTTGGTAAGACCATTATGAATAGCTTTCTTATTAAATTGCCATGGTCTTCCCAATAAGATATGACAGGCTTCCATGGGTACTATATCACATAAAATCTCATCTTTATAGTTCCCCACAGAAAGACTGACTTTTACTCGCTTGTCTATAGTTAGTTCCCCATCTTCATTGATCCATTGAAGTTTGTAAGGTTTTGGATGAGGTACTAATTATAGATTAATCTTTTCAACCATCCTAGTGTTACAGCAATTACAGCAAGAACCACTATCCACAATGAGAGAACAAATGTTTTCTAAAATTTTGCATCTTGTATGAAATATGTTTTCTCTTTGTGTTTCATGGTTTATACTAGGGTGATTGTTGAGGGTTCACTAGTGCAAAATGAAGAAAAGAATACTCTTTATTTAGTGCGGCTTTGCGCTCATACGCACTCGTAAAAAACGCGGTGGCATTTTTGAAATTAAGTTGATTTACAAATGCGGCTATTCGTATAGCTGCAGTTTTGATTTACAAGTGCGGTTTTGCGTTTAGCCGCACTTGTAAATCCTTTTTTACCCTAAATTTTGAAGCGCGCCACACACTTTCAAAGTTTCTTTCTCCTCTTTGCCTTTCGTTTGCACTGTTCTTGCTTGCGTTTACGCTTGGAGTTCATCTCTTCTACATCTTCATTCATTTTGTGCCATTGTAAGTTTCTTGAATCGCTTTCTTCCTCTGCATCTTCACCAATGTACGTATAAATGTTTTTTGTTTTTCTTATATTTGTTTTTTTTTCCTTTCATTGGTGGTCAAAGTACGGTTCCATTGGCATTCGCTGCTCCGCCACCACTTCTGCTGTCGCCACTATTGTTGCGCTCTCCTACCACTCTTCACCACCAACGTTGGTTCACACACTACACTTGTAAATGGTATTTATAAATGCGGCTATATAGCCGCATTCGTATCTCTTTGATTTACAAGTGCATGCTGATCAAATGCGGCTATATAGCCACACTTATAAATTCAAAATAGCCGCACTTGTTGTGTGTTTCTGCACCAGTGGTTCTTCTGATCATCATTAATTCTCCCTCACAAGGATATGCTCCCTCACTATTTTCTTTCTCTTCTCCTCCACTAGACTCATCATATTGGCTGCTATATACTCATCCCTCCCTCTTAAGATCGTGGTTCTCCTATTTGGGCATTGGGATGCTATATGACCTCTACCAAGACACTTAAAACATTGTATGTGTAAGAATTAATGGCTTAAACAAGAGAGGGGGTGAATTGTTTGATGAAAGATTATTAAGAATGAAGTTCTTTGAAGAATCTATAGAAAGAGCAATCAAAGAAGCAAAGAAAACAAAGTAGTTAAAATTGTTAGCAGAATATCAACCGGTTGAAATTTCGTTTTAACCGGTTGTTTATAGCAGCAGAGGCAAAAACAATATCAAACAGTTTATAATGAGAGAGAGAGAGAGAGATTGCACAACCAATTTGTACTGGTTCACTCAACCCTGAGCTACATCTAGTCCCTAGAAACTACTGGTATTTCACTATGTAACCAACCACATATTACAAAATACAAACACCACAAAGAGGTGATCCTTTCACACAAGATCACTCACCCTTTTTGCCTTATAACACACAAAAACATAATAGACCTCTGCCAAGAAGATTTACTATTTTACAGAATATTCAAAGTGAAAACAATTACAAGAAAAGTAGGAACAAATTACACCTGACTTTCAGGAAATCACAGGGCTCCTAGAATCACTTCTTAAACACTTCCACAGTCTTAAGAAATCTTGGCAAAACTTTGAATCAAAACTCTCTCAAATCAGATTCTAAATCTCTCTTTCTGTACTTTGAAATGAGGAGGGTAATCCCTTTTTATAGCTCTTCAATCTAGCTGTTTTAGGCAGTTGAACACGAGCCAAAAACAAATCCAAATCAACTGAAATCAGGTTTTAACAAGCTTTTGAAAAGTTGTTAGAAATTCAAAAATCAACCAGTTGAAAAGATGAATTAACTGGTTGAATTGGTTATGACTGTTAGTCAACCAAGTCAAAATCAGTTGGAAAACCCTCCAAATAGGCTATGTGTAAAATAACCGATTAAATCGATAAATCAATTGGTTGCTTATCACTTAGCTCTGATAAACATTTTTCCTTTTTCAAAACAAGATTGCTTTAACTGTGTTTTGGTTTAAGAGTGATTCTTACAAATTTTAAACACTCTAAAACTATTCCCTAACACCAGCAACACAAGCTCCAAGCTTTCTTCAAAGATTTGGGGTCATCAAAGCCTCTTGTTCAACAGTATGTCTCTACTGCGGGGTTGTGAGGTAGACACATCTTTTCCTACACTTTTGGGAGTTTCTTTGGGTTTATCTTTTGAAAGACTATCCTCCCTTTCTCTTCTATACTCTTTCTTGGGATAAGAGTTAGACTAAGAACTCTCCTTGCGACTTGATCCTTTTCTCAAATTTTGTTGATCAACTTTTATATAAAGTTGGATCAAGTCATTCAAGTCCCTATAGGGCAAGATTTCCACTTTATCCCTTTTCTCAAGATTAAGACCACTTAGGAACCTAGCTATGGTGGTGGTTTCTTCCTCCCTAATAAAGGCTCTCATCATGTAAAGCTCCATCTTTTGCCTATACTCCTCTACACTCATGTTCTTTTGTTGGAACCTTTGGAGCTTGTCCATTAACTCCCTATTGTAGTATGAAGGAATATGGCGATGTCTCAAGGCTCCCCTAAGGTCATTCCAATATTCTCTGGGAGGGCCCTTATGAAGGTGCCTATCTCTCTCTAGGGCTATCCACCAATACATAGCATTTCCTTGGAAACTTAACGTAGCTAGGGGTACTTTCCTCTCTTCACTAACATGGTGGCAAGCGAAAAAATTTTCTACCTTCATCTCCCAATCTAGATATATTTCAACATTTTCCTTCCCATAGAAATGAGGTAAGTCTACCCTAGTCTCCTTTGGGTGTTCTGTTCTAGTTCTCCTAGGTCGAGGTTGATAATATTCATTCATTCTTAGACTCTCCTCAGCATGTGAGTCACTCAACCTAGAACTAGATGCACGTGAAGATCTTTTTAATTTTTTAATGTATTCATCCTTTTTCTCTAACAATTTTCAATTCCTCTTCTATATTAGAGCAATATGGGCATCTCTTTATTTTTTCTCTTTTATGATTTGAGCCTCATGTTGCAATTGTCTAACTGATAGTGATTGAAAGTCTTTAGCCAATTGTCTTAAAAGAGATTTTGTAGACCTTCTATCACTTTCACTTGGACTAGAATGATTAGACATGTTTAGAGTTATGTGATAAAAGTAATTTCCAAAAAGAAAGATAGGTGGAGTGAAGTAGGTAATTTCCCAAGAAAGGGAGGTGGATCACTTGAATCACTTAGGGGACTGGATGTAGCTCTGGTAAGGAGTGAACCAGTATAAATTGATTGTGCAATATTTTCTCTCTCTCTCTCTCTCTCTCTCTGATGTGATTCCACTAGCCACAATAGCATGATTCTTTGATATTCTATGGAATCAACTTGAGTTGGCAAAGGTTAGACAGTTTTATAGAAGAGGATCAAAGTTCTATATTCCAAGAACTCACCAAATCTTGCACCACAAACCAAACTCACATGGAAGCTCCATTTACTATCAATTGAACCGAATAAAAGTGCTGGAAAACAGATTTGAACCGTTCAAAAACAGAGAAAAAAGAAGAACAGCTGCTGGAAACATGAAAACTGAACTAAAAACTCAAAAACACAAGCTCAAACAAGAACAACTAAAGAGAATAAAGGAAGGAGAGTAGAAAACTTATGAAGATGGATGTGTGGTGATATGAACATGCCACTAGAAGTGATGGATAATCCTAGATGAGTGTGCTGCCGCCACTTGAGGACACCATGGATCCTTCAAGATAAGACTAGAGAAGAAGGCTCAAAAGCTCTCCAATGTTCACTCAAAAATTGAGTAGAGTTTCTTTTCTATAAAATTCCAATATGAAAAATACAAAGAAAGCACCTCTATTTATAGCCTAAGGTGCTGAAATGCAAGCTGCACAAATTCAAAAATCTGCCTCCTAAAAGTTTCTATAATTGGCGCCAAAAACAAAGCATGAGGAAGGTGTTATCCTTCTCTTACTTTGGCACCTCCTTATTTACTTCTACACCTATCTACTAATACACCCCCCCCTAAGACTCCTAACTAAAGACTAAAAGATGCTATAACAACAGAGGTTTCTAATGTTTCCCTCTAAGCACCTTCAACCAAAGAAATTACAAAAAGAGAGAATAATTGTTCCCTAGCTCCTAAAGCTTTGAACATGCTTCTTGTAAGCCTTTGAGGTGGGCTTTGATCTCCATGGGCGTCCTCTATTTGTGCCTCTACCTCTTCTTGATCTTGTTGATTGGCCTCCATGTCCACTAGAGCTTGATCTCCATCATACTCCCCGAGTTGGAGAGAATTCAACCACGAATTCTGGAGACCTACAGAAAAAGGAGTTAGATCGCTGACATTAAAAGTATGACTACCTAAGAATGTATCAGGCATATCTAACTCATAAGCATTGTTATTAATCTTCTTGAGAATTTGGAAAGGTCCATCCTCTCGGGGCATTAGTTTGGACTTCCTTTGAGTAGGAAAACGATCCTTCCTCAAGTGAAGACAAACCCAATCACCCTCATCAAACAACAATGCTTTTCTCCTTTTATTGGCAAGTTCAACATACTTGCCAACCTTCTTCTCAATGCTCTGCTTGATGTCTTTATGCAAAGTTTTCACAAAAGAAGCCTTTTCATCCCCTTCTTTGCACAAGACATCTCCAGGAAGAGGAATAGGAAGAAGATCAAGAGGTGTTAGGGGATTAAACCCATAGACAACCTCAAAAGGAGAATGTGAGGTGGTAGAATTTACTACACGATTATATGCAAACTCAACATGGGGTAGTAAATTCTCCCACACTCTAGGATTCCCCGAAATAAAACATCTCAATAGTTGTCCCAAAGTTCTATTCACCACCTCGGTTTGACCATCAGTTTGTGGGTGGCAAGTGGTAGAAAATAAAAGCTTAGTCCCAAGCTTGCCCCACAAGGTCTTCCAAAAGTGACTCAAGAATTTGGGATCTCTATCGGACACTATAGATCTAGGGATTCCATGCAAGTGAACCACTTCCTGGAAGAAGAGATTTGCAATGTGGCATGCATCATCCACTTTGTGGCAAGGAATAAAGTGAGCCATCTTTGAAAAACGATCCAAGACCACAAAAATGGAGTCCTTCCCCTTTGATGTCTTGGGTAAGCCTAAGGTGAAATCCATAGATATATCTACCCAAGGCATTGAAGGGATAGGAAGAGGAGTATATAGACCATGGGGGTGCATCTTAGACTTAGCTTTGCGGCAAGCTATGCACTTATCACACAAACTATGAACATGTTTATGCATATGAGGCCAAAAGAAATGTTCATGCAACACATCCAAAGTTTTAGCAACCCCAAAATGTTCCATTAAACCCCCCTCATGAGCTTCTCTAACAAGAGATAATCTAATAGAGCATTGAGGAACACAAAGACGTTTTCCTTTAAAAAGAAAGCCATCTTGTATAAAAAAATCTTTGTGTCCTCCCTTAAGACACTCTTGACAGATGAGAGAAAAATCAAGGTCATCATGATAAAGTTCCTTAATGTGATCAAAACCAAGATATTGAGAGCTTAAAAGATTTAGCGAAGTATATCTTCTAGAAAGAGCATCTGCCACAATGTTTACTTTTCCTTGCTTGTGTTTGATCACATAAGGAAATTGCTCAAGGAATTCCACCCACTTAGCATGCCTCTTGTTAAGCTTGTTTTGGCTTTTCAAATACTTAAGAGATTCATGATCACTATGTATCACAAACTCTTTGGGAAAAAGATAGTGTTGCCAAGTGAACAAAGCCCTAACAAGTGCATATAATTCTTTATCATAAGTGGAATAATTGAGATGACTTCCTTTCAATTTCTCACTAAAATAGGCTATGGAGTGGCCCTCTTGAAGGAGAACAGTCCCAATACCTATGCTAGAAGCATCACACTCAATCTCAAATGTCTTAGTGAAATTAGGAAGGGCCAAGATGGGAGCATTAGTCAATTTTTCTTTCAAAGTGTCAAAAGCTTTTTGTTGTGCTTCTCCCCATTGAAAGACCACATCCTTTTTCACTATGTCATTGAGTGGTGCGGCAATGGTACCAAAGTTTGGGACAAATCTTCTATAGAAAGAAGCAAGTCCATGAAAACTTCGGACCTCATTCAAAGATTTTGGTGTAGGCCAATTTTGAATGGCCATCACCTTTGTTTTGTCCACATGGACCCCTTTGCAACTCACAACAAACCCTAGGAATTCTATATGATCAAGAGCAAACATACATTTAGCAATATTAGCATACAAATGTTCCTTCCTAAGGGTTTCTAAAACTTGCCTAACATGCAACCTATGTTCATCCAAAGATAAGCTATAAATGAGAATGTCATCAAAGTAAACAACAACAAACTTACCAATGAATGGTCTAAGAACATGATGCATGAGGCGCATGAAGGTACTTGGTGCATTAGTTAAACCAAAGGGCATAACTAACCACTCATATAAACCAAAGTTGGTCTTAAAAGCCTTCTTCCATTCATCACCCGGTTTGATACGGATTTGATTGTAGCCGCTTTTAAGATCAATCTTTGAAAAGATTTTTGAACCATGCAATTCATCCAACAAATCATCAAGCCTAGGTATAGGATGCCTATACTTAATTGTAATGTTATTTATGGCCCTACAATACGAACACATTCGCCATGTGCCATCCATTTTAGGCACTAAGATGATAGGCATAGCACAAGGACTCATGCTATCTTGAACCCACCCTTTTTCAATCAAAGCCTCAACTTGTTGGCGAATTTCCTTGGTTTCACTTGGATTGGTTCTATATGCTGGACGGTTTGGTAAAGAAGAGCCTGGTATCAAATCAATTTGGTGCTCAATCCCTCTCAAAGGTGGAAGTCCTTTTGGAGGATCTTGAAACACATCTTGAAACTCTTCTACCAAATTTTCCAAGCAATGAGAACTATCAACAAGTGGTTCTAACTTAAGAGTTCTAGGGATGGCTAAGAAAAGAGGATGATGAGCCACTATTTCCCTTTGAATCTCATGCCTAAACACAAGGAGTGTAGGCTTAGAACTCTTATCTTTTTTATCTTTTTTATCTTTTTCACTCTCCCTCTTTTTCTTCATAAGAACTTGGTCCTCATGGACTTCTCTTGGAGAGAGAGATTTTAAAGTAACCTTGTGACCATGGAATTCAAAAGAGAGTTTGTTGGTAAAGCCATCATGTAAAACTTTTCTATCAAATTGCCAAGGCCTTCCTAAAAGAACATGAGTGGCTTCCATGGGCACAACATCACATAATACCTTATCATTGTATTTTCCAATGGAGAAATGGATGAGGACTTGTTTATTTACAACTATTTCTCCTACTTCACTAAGCCATTGTAATTTATAGGGCTTTGTATGAGAGATGGTAGGTAAAGCAAGTTTCTCTACCACTCTTGTACTTGCCACATTTGCACAACTACCCCCATCCACTATCAAAGAACAAATGTTGTTTTGAATAAGACATCTTGTGTGGAAAATATTTTCCCTTTGACTTTCATCAAAAGGTTGTGAAACTTGTCCAAGAAGTCTTCTCACAACTAACAAATCTCCTTCAAGTGGACACTCACTTTCTTCCTCACTAGATGCATGAGAATGCAATGAATGTGTAGGAGAATCCGAATCATGCTCACTAACTACAATGCCCTCATGTATGTACATACTTCGTTTAGAAGGACAATTTGCAGCAATATGACCATAACCCAAACATTTAAAGCATTTAGTATTAGATGTTCTAGTGGGAGATTTAGGCCTAGAAGTAGATGGCTTAGTTTCCTTGGGTTTGAAAGAAGAATCTTTGGAAGGAGGTTTAGAAAAAGAATTTTTGTTTCTCCAAGACTTGGAGTAGTATCTGTACTGACCAGTCCTCGGACGTCAGCTGGGTTCCACAGCATGGGTCAAAGCCACGTGGAATGGACCCCGCAGGGGGTATTGAACAGAGATGGGTGACGAGTCATCAGCCTACAGAGAAAGGGGTGATGAGTCATCTGCCTAGAGAGAGGGGTGATTAGTCATCAGCCTACAGAGACGGGTGATTAGTCGTCAGATCACCAGGATGGGCGGAGGTGTCATCGTCACTCAGGAGGTCTAGTAGTCCTCGGCGACACTCAGGAGGTCGAGGAGTCCTCGGCGACAGGGTGCGGCGAGGTGACATCGGCCTTGGGTAATTTGAACAGCATAAACAGAACAGCTAAGATTGGTTCCCAGAGTGGGCCAACAACCAGTTAAATACCCAAAGTTAGGGAGAGGCCTGGATCACGAAGTGCCTATGCGGGTAGCAGGGAGAGCACAGTTGGGTGTAGAGTCCTGAGGGGACGAGTACTCACCAGAGCTAGGGTTTTCCCAGTGAAGCTACATGCATGGCACGTAAACAGTGAAGGCACTCCCAGAATAGGTGGCCCCAGAGACTAGGTGCACAAGGAGGCACCCAGGTGGTCACCCTGTGAGAGTTTGCACTCCAGAGAAGGAAACCTTATGTGCTAGATTACCCTAAGATTGGGTGATAGCGGCGCAAGGGTATTCCAGTAAACCCTAAATATGGCTAGTAGCGCAGCGAACCCTAATTAGGGCTAGCGGCGCAGTAAACCCTAGACTATATAAGGGACAGTAAGATACTTCACGAAGGTACGCAGTTTCTAGACCTAAACACACAGAGAAACTTATACACTTGGTGTTGCTTGCCCTACATTGACTTGAGCGTCGGAGTGCAAACGGCCTCTAGGGCGCCCCCCTTTCTCTTTTGCAGGTGCAGATTGCTTCGAAAGAACCAAGCACATATCAACGGGAGGAAGGAGGCGTGTGAGTGTTGTGAGTCAACCGACAGGCGGGTCAACCGGCAAGAACAGTATCCATCATTGGAAATGTTTTTGAAAGAGTTTTTCTTAGCAAGTTGGGCTTCCACCTTCATTGCAAGATGAACTAAAGATCCCAATGATGAATACTCTTGTAACTCAACAATGTTTTGAATATCCTTCCTAAGACCACTTACAAACCTAGCAATCATAGCTTCCTCACTTTCTTCTAATTCAAGTTTAAGCACAAGCGTTTCTAACTCTTTGTAATATTCATCCACATTTAGCGTGCCTTGTTGAAACCTTTGGAGTTTCAACATGAGGTCTTTCCTAAAATGTGGGGGCACAAACCTAGGGCGCATTTGATATCTCAAAGAGTTCCAAGAGTCCACGGGAGGACCCTTGTGAAACATAAAGTCCTTTACAACACCATGCCACCATTTCATGGCATAATCTACAAATTCTAAGGTGGCTAGCTTATACTTGTGTTGTTCATCTTGGATCTCATGGAGCTCAAATATTTGTTCACACTTAGCCTCCCAATCCAAATAGACATTAGGATCACTAGATCCATTGAAAGTAGGAAGTTTGACCGAAGGTAGCCTAGCCTTTGCATCTTGATAGTAGCCATTGCCATAGTGAGGTCTCTCCCCTTGGTTGGGATGTCTACATCCAAGGAATTGGTGTGGAGTTCTCCTTCTCCTATGCGCATCTCCACTGCCAAAATCATTTGAAGAGGCTCTTGTTGAATGTCTATGTGAATGATGCTCATCATGGATTGAAGGAGATGGTCTATCTTGTTGCACCTCTAGCTGTTGCAATTTCTCTTCCAAACGTCTAATGGTTCTTTGTGCTTCATGTAATTCACCAAGGATTGAAGCTTTGGAAGGAGAATTCGGCTTGTATGAGGCATCACTTGAAAATCCAGCCATTTGTAATTAAAAACAGCAACACACAAAAACAGCAAACAAGGCAAGAAACAAAAATTAGCAAAACAGTGAGTGTTTTAAGTAAAAAATAAAGCCGAATTGAATTTAGGTAGAAAGATTGGGGTCACTCTCAAAGAAATAATGTCCTTGCACTAATCTGATCTTGAGGCCTTGGAGTCCTCAAATGAAAGATGTCAAAGCAAACACACCAATCTCAAAGTCAACCACCACAAAACCAATGAACAATAAGGACAAACAAGAAAAGGTATAAGCAAAGAAAAGGTAATTGCAAAAGGAAAACTATATGTAATACAAACTCAAAGAGTAAAGAATGAAAGACAAGAAAGAAAATAAAGAACTCAATGAAGAAAGAAGGCACACCAAAAGAGTCCTAGAGAAAAGTACTAGAGTAGATTTAAGAAACCAAAAACAGAACTACAAGAAAATTGTTGTATGCAAACTGTGCTATTTTTACAGAGTTAACTGGAATGATTGGAAGCGAACTGGAATGTGAAAAATTTACCACAGAAACTTCAATGTCTCAACTCAATAATGGCACTGGAATGAGGTAAAAACAGTAAGCCAATTGAGAGAAATAAATTTTTCAAAATTGCTGCCCAATTACCGTCTTTTTTTCGGCAGGAATGTACACTTTTCGTATTTTATTTATCATATTTTGTGTACTTGGAATTTTTTAGTACTTTTTTTGCTATGATTTTGTAACACTTTGAAGAATGTAAATCTAAATTTTCACAAATTTCCAGTGAGTCAATTAATTGCAGTAAATTGAAAACAGTAGCACGTTTGTAAGAAAACAGAGTATCCTATTTAGGAATGAAAAACAGTATGATGAACTAGCAAAGACATAATGGAAATTGTGTAAAGGAACTTGTATAGGTCTAGAATACAAGCATGAACTCAAATCTAAAAATGAAAATGCACAAAGGATCAAGCAACAAACTCAAAAACAGAATGTAAACCAAAGCAAGAAACAATCAAAGCAATAAAAGTACTACTAGAAGTAATGACAATTATGGAATAACATGACTAAGACAAAACTTGACATGATTACAAAATTAAAAGACATACCATAAGATATAACAAGTGAAAGGAAGCTTAAGGTCAGCTCTAGGAAGGAGAATGCCATTCCAAAAGAGCAACCATACTCATATGAATAATGAGTGCCATAAACCTTTTCACAAACACTTGGTTTAACAAAAGAAAAACAGCAAGAAAACTCAATGAAGCCTAAAACAGAAACGTAAATTGCAAGAAATTAAAAGAGCTCTTGAAATAAAGTGCACACAACTCAACAATTCAACAAGAATGAACCTAAGACTCATGATACCACATGACGTGATTCCACTAGCCACAATAGCATGATTCTTTGATATTTTATGGAATCAACTTGAGTTGGCAAAGGTTAGGCAGTTTTATAGAAGAGGATCAAAGTTCTATATTCCAAGAACTCACCAAATCTTGCACCACAAACCAAACTCACATGGAAGCTCCATTTACTATCAATTGAACCGAATAAAAGTGCTGGAAAACAGATTTGAACTGTTCAAAAACAGAGAAAAAAGAAGAACAGCTGCTGGAAACATGAAAACTGAACTAAAAACTCAAAAACACAAGCTCAAACAAGAACAACTAAAGAGAATAAAGGAAGGAGAGTAGAAAACTTATGAAGATGGATGTGTGGTGATATGAACACGCCACTAGAAGTGATGGATGCTCCTAGATGAGTGTGCTGCCGCCACTTGAGGACACTGTAACATCCCGCCAAATTCTTTTCATATTTATATAATGAAATAAAGGTGAAACAATAATATCAAAATTGAACATAGATATATACATAATATAATTCATCCATTAGTACAAATGTGCCTCAAAATAATATCCCTTTTTGAGGAAGTTTTAATACATCTCCATACAGGAGTTTTCAAAATAAAATAAAATCACAGCATTCAAAACCGGCGATCTCCTAACAGAAAATGGGCGATCTCCTATCAGAACCAGAAAACAGGCGATCGCCTAACAGAAACAGAAACAGGCGATCTCCTTCCGGCGACCACTCACAGAGGAGCTCTACTACCTGCAACCTCGTCTGCTCTCGTGCAAATATACACGATCATCACAGGTTTAAGAAAAACAACCACGATACAAGATAAAAGGGTAAGCTAGATATTTTTAAAAACTTTAAATATGAAACTTTATATCAATAGAAAACATAAATCTTCACACCATTCATAATCTATATCAATTTCAACCTTCAACATCCCCATATTCCACAAACTCGTTAAGTGTCTATTCACTACATTCAATATTCATGGTTCACACGTCAGACTTTCCACTGACTCGTAACATATAGACACATGACTCTACTTCCGGAAGACTCGTGCGTTGTGTAACATCCCGCCAAAATACAATTCATATTTATATAATGAAAATAAAAGTAACAAATAGATTAAAGTGAATAAAATTTTATATAAATAATTATGTTTCTCCTCACAGGGAGTTTAATACAAATTCGGTCACTTTTCCATGAAATATAAATAAATTTCAATACAATAGAAAGACAGGCGATCTCCTGACAGAAAGGGCGATCTCCTGCTAGGAGGGCGATCTCCTATCAGAAAGGTGATCTCCTATCAGAAAGCAGAAAAAGGGTGATCGCCTATCGGGAATAGAAAACAGGCGATCTCCTTCCAGCGACAATTCACTAAGGAGCTCTACAACCTGCAACATCATCTGCTCCCGTGTAAGTTATACACGATCATTACAAGTTTAAGAAGAGGCCACGACACAAAAGAAAACACAGGGTAAGCTAGACATTTAAAAAGAGTTAGATATGAACTTTAAAATCAAGGTAAAACAAATTCAAGGTAACCACGTAAACCATCAACTAAACACATATTGCACGATTCCTCGAAGGTCATTAAAATCTCAACATTCAACAAGTGTCTATCAATTCAAAGTTTCTCATTCTCATGTCAGACTTCCACTGACTCATCACATAAGACACTTGACACTACTTCCGGATTGACTCGTGCGTTGACTCAGGCCCAGAGATCTGCACCTGTCATACCATACCACTATGAAATCCACACAGGGTCGCTGTGAAATCCACACAGCCATGCGCATATAGTCTCAATGTCAATAACTCCCCCGGTATGACAAGGTTAATTCACATAACAGGCCGAGCTCGTTATTTTTCACACGACTCACCCATACATATGAACCTCCTTCGACTCTCCACAACTGAATAACTTCATCTACGTGATTCCATTATATCAGCAGAGTCAGGATATCTCCTTCTAGACAAGCCCCAGGTCAATACACATTACATACGATCTTACACGGTATTTCCTTTCCTGAAAATACTATGCCTCGATCCCACATTCACAGCATTCAAGACATCATCCCACTCGAATAAAAGATTCAATCACAGCAACAATCATTTCAAAGGTTCAGATTTTCGAATATCACATGTATATCACATTTAAATCCAAAGCAGCTTCAAACAACATCAAAAACAGGGAGTTCGCAAACAACGCCAAAACCGGCGATCTGGTTCAAAAACAGGGTATTTCGAAGTCTGTATACAAAACCGGCGACCACGTCGCCCAAACACATAGAACAGAGCATTCACGAAGATGAAAACGAAACCGGCGACCACGTCGCCCTTACTCCAGAAAAAGCAAATCTATGGCTTGTATTGAAAATGAAGGCTAGCTTCCCTTACCTGGACTTGCGCAAAACACCGAGAGCTCAAAACCCACCGAGCTTGAAGGATGCCTTAGCTCTGATTTCAGTGCCTGGTTTGTAGAACTTGCAGAGAACCTCTTAGGTGCTCTAAGGGCAATGTCGCTTGTGCATGCCAACCACTGCTCTGAACAGTACGACCGCGAGTGTCTCTTGCGCATGCCAACTTTCTGATGTCACTATTCTGAACCACCCTTTTTGTCTACGTGGCGCGCGTGCAGGACGTTTCATGCTGGGAGTCTGGGTCCCACTTTACTCTGTGTGAAACTCGACGTCGCGCGATAACCTTCCACCGCTGACTCATCCTGGCGAACGACCGATGTCTCCCTCGCCCTGGAAGACGACCGATGACTCTCTTGGGAGACGACCGATGTCTTCCCTGGCGACGCCCTCATAACTCTCGCGCCCTGGCTACGTCCACATGCCTCGCGCCCTGGCGATGCCCGCATGCCTCTCGCGCCTTGGTCATGTCCACATGCCTCGCGCCCTGGCAATGCCCGCATGCCTCGCGCCCTGGCAATGCCCGCATGCCTCGCGCCCGCGCGATGCCTGCATGCCTCTCGCGCCCGCACGATGCCTGCATGCCTCTCGCGCCCGCACGATGCCTGCATGCCTCTCGCGCCCGCACGATGCCTGCATGCCTCTCGCGCCCGCACGATGCCTGCATGCCTCGCGCCCTGGCGACGTCCACCTGGCGCTCATGTGTAGCAGGCGACCGGCGATCTCATAGTCTTCTAAACTTAACTTTTCCTCCCTTTTTATTTTAAATAAAACATACATAGAATTCTTTTAAAATATAACCCTTTTTATTCCAATTCAATTTTACAGGTCCTTACATTCTCCCCAACAAGAAAAATTTTCGTCCTCGAAAATTGAATCACAAGGAAAAGAGGTAGGGATAGGCTTCTCTCATGGTTCCTTCTAATTCCCAAGTTGTGTCACCCGATCTCTCATCCCACACCACTTTCACCATATTGATGGTCTTGCCTCTGAGCTGCCTACTCCGCTGAACGTCAATCTTGACTGGTTTCGCTCCCAACAACAAGTCATCCCTGATCTGCACATCGTCTACTTCTAACACGTGACTAGGGTTGTGACACGTGAAAGACATTGTGCAGATTCGCTAAATGGGGAGGTAGGGCGATCTCATAAGCCACTAGACCGATCCTCCTTAAGATCTGATAGCTCGTCCTACACCCTTGGTCGGTGTCACTTTCATAAATGCATGATCTCCAACAGCAAACTCCAAAGGTCTTCTCCTCTGATCTGCATAGGACATCTGTCGACTTTGCGAAGCTTTCATTCTGCCTTGCATCAGTTTCACCTTCTTGGTTGTCTGTTGAACCAACTCTTACTACTCCAATACTTCATTAAATTCCATTCTCCATTCCTGCATATGGAGTATGCTGCTCCATTGAGCGCCAACTCCAGTACTCACACTCTACTTCCAACCCTGAAGACTTGGTCGAGCAAGTCCAGAACTAGGCCCTTTGTAGAGAAAAGTGAGCAAGATCCCTTCATCGGAAGGAAAGAGGACAGCTGACTACTGCACATGTCCCCCAGCCAATTCAAACTAGGATCCGAAATCTCCTTCTAGGAATCAACTTCCGCATCTTGATCAAAACCATCCATCGACTTCCCAACTGCTGATCTAATTCTCACGCTCCCTAAAGGAACACCTTTGGTTCACCACTATGCTACATAATTCTGCACCTTATAAAACAAAGTTCTTGTTGCTGTTACTTTCTAAATCATCATTATGACTTCTTTTGCCAACCCGGCTCCCTGTTCCCATCATTTCCTCCTTGTTCAATGTATACATTGGATGCATTGATTTGGGTTCAGGTGCCTATCTGAAAAGGCATACAAGAACGAACGCACTATATATCTCAACCACAACCATGTAAGTAGTGGAGCCGATTGGAAAATTTCCTCTGCATCCAGAATTTCTTGCTTAAGGACAACTCTATTCCTCTTCTCCAAGATACCACATACTATTGCCACCCACATTCCCTTCCACACCTGATTCTACTTGGATGACATACGTATAAGATAAAAGTTCTCAAGGTGGGACCTCAAATCCTTATGTCGAACAAGTAGAACACTTATCCACTTGAAGCACATAGACCAGCCACGTTGCTTTAAAGTTAAAGTTAGTGGCCCACGCATCCTCCTGAAATCTCACATCCCCTCCGCCTCCAACTTTCCAAACAATGACTTTTTGGAACTAACCATCATCTTCACCCTCCTCGCACACCTTACGTACATCTCTCCACCACCACGATTGATATTTCGAATGAGCTCGGCTTCCCCCAAGTTCCGAGTCATATTTGGATACAAGAATGTCTTTCCATTTCCCTTTCTCATCACTTCTCATCCACCATTTCCATACTCATCCTCCAAATCACGATCCACAAAATAGCATCCATTCTGCGTGAAGCTTTCTCTCTTCTCCCAGTAACTTCTCTACTTGGTATTTTTCAGCAAATTTCTCTGTCTAATTGAACTTTAGACATAAATACAATATCTCCTCTTTCCCTTTAAGCTTGTGGTTAAGCTAGAGTCATCTCATGCTGTTTCATCGACATAAACATCTTCCAAGCTTCAAATAAAAGAAAATTCATTCTTTCATTCTTGGAACTTAACCCCGGTACTTCCCATGGATAGACATGCTTAAGTCCTTAAACCCTCAACATTCAGCTTATATACTCTCCATAACTTATATGTAGCTGAAACTAAACCTTGGTACAACTAAATCTAACTTACACTTGCTTCTTTAATTCCATCTACCCAGCTGGAACCATGATGTAGGGAGCCATGGACACTGGTCCAGCTCTAGGTACCAAAACAATAGAGAATTCCATCTCTCTCTTAGGAGGTAGTCCAGGTATTCCTTCTGGGACTACATCCATGAAATCCTTCACCACATGTATACAGCCCATAACTTCATCACTCTTCGCTTCCCCCCCTTGAGCTAGGATCATAAGGTACGGCGCCCCTTCTAACAACCCCGACCATACACACTGAGCAGATATCATATCTGACTCTCGGGGGTTCGAAAACACCACGTTCTGCCTACTGAAATCTATGAGAATGTGATTGGCAGATAGCCAATCCATCCTCAGGATGACATCCAGATCCTGAAGAGGTAGACAGATCAAATTTACTTTGAATCTGCGTCCCTCTACTATCACTGGACATTCGGGGCAAACTGTAGAGGTCAACACCTGTCCTGACGCAGGTGTAGGGACCAACAGTTCAAACGGTAACTCCTTCACTAGAAGGCCCAACTCGGCTACACACAGGCTTGACACAAAGGAGTGTGTCGCTCCAGAATCAAACAAAATTCTAACGTATCTACCAGCTATAAACAAGCACCTTGTACTAGGTTACCTGACTGAGATACTTCCGCTCCAGACAGGGCAGACACTCTCCCTGCTGCCAGAGGTCTGCTGCCTTCGTTCCTCAACTGCTGGGAAACACTGGGTTGAGTCGCCCTATACCCGTTAGGACACTCTCTAGCAAGGTGTCCCGTCTTTCGGCAGATGAAGCATTTTCTCCCTGAATTCCCCTTGGGGCACACGTTGACGTTAGGTGGCCCATCACAATGGAAACATCTTGGTTCCCATGGTTGTTGCTGCTGAAACTGGGGCGGAACTGCTCCTGCCCGATGTGGTAGAGGTCTCGCATAAGGCTTGCTTTGTGGGTGCTGCACCTTGGCCTTCCCACTGGAGGGACCCCCTGGGTGTGATTTGATTACTCTGGAATCACTCCTCTCCAGGGTCTCCACCACCTTTGCCTTCTCTACTAAGGCACGAAACTCCTTGATCCACGGATCTGCTTGATCAGGGGTAGCATTCCCACGGAACTTGGGTGGGATGTGCCTCATGAATTCGGTCAGTCCCATCTGTTCCTGAGGCTGACCGACGTGAGAAGCTGTTTCAGTCGACCGAGCCGTTTCCCAATGATGCATTACAGCCTGATGAATCTGAGCCATTACCGTATTCTGTTGTTGGATAGCACTCGCCATCATCTCTATAGCCTTGGCAATCTGGCCCATTTCTGAAGAAGGTTGGGGAGGGGTAGGAGGTTTACTTGCCATCACTCTTCGTTTTAGATTGTGAAACTATGGGTTTCTATATTCCCTACAACTACAAGAATGAAATCGATAAGAAATCAATTCATTCAAGGGGTAACAGCTAGACCTTACAAAGGTCAGCCCCTCAAAGTCATTTAGAATTTGAGTTCATCAACAGGATCATAATGCTTATAACATCAAGCATACCACCAGAACAACTACTGGTATGCAGTCACCAATCCAATCAACCATTTTCAATCAATTACAAAGACACTCAAGAGAATGAAATAGTTCACACCAGAAATCAATGTATGCTAAACATCAAACCTTTGGAATTAAGATTGAGAATTATCTCGATCCAGTTATGAGTGTGCACCCTCACTACTTTATCAAGACCTTCTCATTCTTAATACTAAGATTTTCAGTTAGAGCATATATTCACCAAAGCACACACCAAACTTCAATACAAAAACGTTTGAAAATCTTTCACTATAGTTGTTATTTTAAACTCAAATAACTTTCATGAGCAGAAGAAACACAATGGATCCACAGCCCTCAGGTCATCCTAAGGACGAACTGCTCTGATACCATTAATGTAACATCCCGCCAAAATACAATTCATATTTATATAATGAAAATAAAAGTAACAAATAGATTAAAGTGAATAAAATTTTATATAAATAATTATGTTTCTCCTCACAGGGAGTTTAATACAAATTCGGTCACTTTTCCATGAAATATAAATAAATTTCAATACAATAGAAAGACAGGCGATCTCCTGACAGAAAGGGCGATCTCCTGCTAGGAGGGCGATCTCCTATCAGAAAGGTGATCTCCTATCAGAAAGCAGCAAAAGGGTGATCGCCTATCGGGAGTAGAAAACAGGCGATCTCCTTCCAGCGACAATTCACTAAGGAGCTCTACAACCTGCAACATCATCTGCTCCCGTGTAAGTTATACACGATCATTACAGGTTTAAGAAGAGGCCACGACACAAAAGAAAACACAGGGTAAGCTAGACATTTAAAAAGAGTTAGATATGAACTTTAAAATCAAGGTAAAACAAATTCAAGGTAACCACGTAAACCATCAACTAAACACATATTGCACGATTCCTCGAAGGTCATTAAAATCTCAACATTCAACAAGTGTCTATCAATTCAAAGTTTCTCATTCTCATGTCAGACTTCCACTGACTCATCACATAAGACACTTGACACTACTTCCGGATTGACTCGTGCGTTGACTCAGGCCCAGAGATCTGCACCTGTCATACCATACCACTGTGAAATCCACACAGGGTCGCTGTGAAATCCACACAGCCATGCGCATATAGTCTCAATGTCAATAACTCCCCCGGTATGACAAGGTTAATTCACATAACAGGCCGAGCTCGTTATTTTTCACACGACTCACCCATACATATGAACCTCCTTCGACTCTCCACAACTGAATAACTTCATCTACGTGATTCCATTATATCAGCAGAGTCAGGATATCTCCTTCTAGACAAGCCCCAGGTCAATACACATTACATACGATCTTACACGGTATTTCCTTTCCTGAAAATACTATGCCTCAATCCCACATTCACAGCATTCAAGACATCATCCCACTCAAATAAAAGATTCAATCACAGCAACAATCATTTCAAAGGTTCAGATTTTCGAATATCACATGTATATCACATTTAAATCCAAAGCAGCTTCAAACAACATCAAAAACAGGGAGTTCGCAAACAACGCCAAAACCGGCGATCTGGTTCAAAAACAGGGTATTTCGAAGTCTGTATACAAAACCGGCGACCAAACACATAGAACAGAGCATTCACGAAGATGAAAACGAAACCGGCGACCACGTCGCCCTTACTCCAGAAAAAGCAAATCTATGGCTTGTATTGAAAATGAAGGCTAGCTTCCCTTACCTGGACTTGCGCAAAACACCGAGAGCTCAAAACCCACCGAGCTTGAAGGATGCCTTAGCTCTGATTTCAGTGCCTGGTTTGTAGAACTTGCAGAGAACCTCTTAGGTGCTCTAAGGGCAACGTCGCTTGTGCATGCCAACCACTGCTCTGAACAGTACGACCGCGAGTGTCTCTTGCGCATGCCAACTTTCTGATGTCACTATTCTGAACCACCCTTTTTGTCTACGTGGCGCGCGTGCAGGACGTTTCATGCTAGGAGTCTGGGTCCCACTTTACTCTGTGTGAAACTCGACGTCGCGCGATAACCTTCCACCGCTGACTCATCCTGGCGAACGACCGATGTCTCCCTCGCCCTGGAAGACGACCGATGACTCTCTTGGGAGACGACCGATGTCTTCCCTGGCGACGCCCTCATAACTCTCGCGCCCTGGCTACGTCCACATGCCTCGCGCCCTGGCGATGCCCGCATGCCTCTCGCGCCTTGGTCACGTCCACATGCCTCGCGCCCTGGCAATGCCCGCATGCCTCGCGCCCTGGCAATGCCCGCATGCCTCGCGCCCGCGCGATGCCTGCATGCCTCTCGCGCCCGCACGATGCCTGCATGCCTCTCGCGCCCGCACGATGCCTGCATGCCTCTCGCGCCCGCACGATGCCTGCATGCCTCTCGCGCCCGCACGATGCCTGCATGCCTCGCGCCCTGGCGACGTCCACCTGGCGCTCATGTGTAGCAGGCGACCGGCGATCTCATAGTCTTCTAAACTTAACTTTTCCTCCCTTTTTATTTTAAATAAAACATACATAGAATTCTTTTAAAATATAACCCTTTTTATTCCAATTCAATTTTACAGGTCCTTACATTCTCCCCAACAAGAAAAATTTTCGTCCTCGAAAATTGAATCACAAGGAAAAGAGGTAGGGATAGGCTTCTCTCATGGTTCCTTCTAATTCCCAAGTTGTGTCACCCGATCTCTCATCCCACACCACTTTCACCATATTGATGGTCTTGCCTCTGAGCTGCCTACTCCGCTGAACGTCAATCCTGACTGGTTTCGCTCCCAACAACAAGTCATCCCTGATCTGCACATCGTCTACTTCTAACACGTGACTAGGGTTGTGACACGTGACCAACTATGACGCCTGTGTTTTGGGAAAGAAAAGTGCTTCTCGACGACCCCTCTTGCCTCAACCTCGCTGTAAGGAGTCGTGGGTGAGGTCTTGCCTCTCTCACCTCAGCCTCGCTGTAAAAAGCAGAGGGAAGGGACTTGGTTCTCTTGCCTCAACCTTGCTATAAGAAGCAGAGGAAGAGGACTTTTCTCTCGCCTCAACCTTGCTGTGAAAAGCAGAGGAAGAGGACTTGGTTCTCTCGCCTTAACCTTGCTATAAAAAGCAAAGGGAAGAGGACTTTTCCTCATGCCTCAGCCTCGCTGTACAAAGTCGAGGTGAGGACTTGGTTCTCTCGCCTCAACCTTGCTGTAAGAAGCAAAGGGAGAGGACTCTCTCTCTTGCCTCAGCCTTGCTGTACAAAGTCGAGGTGAGGACTTTCACTCGCCTGCACCTCGCTGTACAAAGGCGAGGGAGGACTTTCTTCTTTCTCGTCTGCACTCACTCAAAGGCAAGGAGGTCTTCCTCTGTTGCCTACACTTGCTCAAAGGCAAGGAGGACTTCCTCTGTTGCCTGCACTTGCTCAAAGGCAAGGAGGACTTCCTCTGTTGCCTACACTTGCTCAAAGGCAAGGAGGACTTCCTCTGGTGCCTGCACTTGCTCAAAGGCAAGGAGGACTTCCTCTGTTGCCTGCACTTGCTCAAAGGCAAGGAGGACTTCCTCTGTTCTCGCCTGCACTTGCTCAAAGGCAAGGAGGACTTCCTCTGTTGCCTGCACTTGCTCAAAGGCAAGGAGGACTTCCTCTGTTCTCGCCTGCACTTGCTCAAAGGCAAGGAGGACTTCCTCTGGTGCCTCAACCTTGCTGTAAAAAGCAAAGGAAGAGGACTTTCTCTTGCCTCAACCTTGCTGTATAAAGCAGAGGTGAGGACTTTCTCTCGCCTGCACCTCGCTGTACAAAGTCGAGGGAAGACTTTCTCGTGGGTGCACGCTCCCAGGGGGGCGCCAGGCGTGGCTGTCTAAGCGCACACACTGGGCGCGCCCTGCCTGCATTGCCTCATCGCGCGTTCACCGACGTCCCGACCGGCGAGGATCTCTTCTTCTGGAATCATATGAGGTGCATGCTTAACGCTCTCTGTAAGGACCTGTAAAATTAAATTGGAATAAAAGGAATATATTTTAAATGCACTCTAAGTATGTTTTTATTTAAAATAAAAAGGAAGGAAAATGTAGCTTAGAAGACTACGAGATCGCCTGGTTAGTACATAATCGCCGGTCGCCTACTACACATGATCGCCAGGGCGCGAGAGACATGCGGACATCGCCAGGGCGCGAGGCATGTGGACGTCACCAGGGCGCGAGAGGCATGTGGGCAACGCTGGGGCGCGAGAGGCATGCGGACGTCGCCGGGGCGCGAGGCATGCAGGCATCGCCAGGGCGCGAGAGGCATGCGGGCGTCGCCAGGGATAGACATCGGTCGTCTCCCAGAGAGAGACATCGGTCGTCTTCCAGGACGAGACATCGATCGTTCGCCAGGATGAGTCAGCGGTGAAAAGTTATCGTGCGATGTCGAGTTTCACACGAATAAAGTGGGACCCAGACTCCCAGCATGGCACGTCCTGCACGCGCGCCACGTGGACAAAAAGGGTGGTTCAGAATAGTGACATCAGAAAGTTGGCATGCGCAAGAGACACTCGCGGTCGTACTGTTCAGGGAAGTGGTTGGCATGCACAAGAAGACAACCGTGGCCGTACTGTTCAGTGAAACGTACACTCTGGCTTTCTTGCAGAGGGGGTGGTGGCAGCAGCATGCGTGGACAAGTAGGCTTGGATTCAAAAACCCAATGCGAGGAGGCAAAGAAGGTTACAGAGACTCAAGAGTGAAAGAGTGAGTGCATCTTCATCCCTCCCTTTTCTCTCCTTCGTGCGGCAATTCAGGCATCCTCAAGCACCAGTGCGACGAGCGACGACTGCCCTTGGACACTTGGGAGGTTCTCTGCAAGTTCTCTAGACCGGGACACTAAAACAGAGTGAAGGTATCTTTAAGCTTCGTTGGGTTTCGGAGTTCTTGGAGTTTTGCGCAAGTCCAGGTAAGGGAAGCTACTACTCTACATTTATAAAAACGTTAGGCGAGTAAGTTCTGGAGTGAGGGCGACGTGGTCGCCGGTTTTTCATATTTCTTTTCACAATGCTCTATTTTCATGTGTGGGGTGACGTGGTCGCCGGTTTTAACTTTGTTTCCGAAATCCCCTGCTTTTGAATGAGTTCGCCGATTTGGCGTTGTTTTTCGAACTCCCCTGTTTTAGTGCTGTTTGAAAACTGTTTGAGATTTAAATGTGAAATACATGTGATATTTGAAACTCTGAACCGTGGAATGAATGTTGCTGTGACTGAATCGTTTATTCAGTGTTGTATGATGTATTGATTGTTGTGAATGTGGGATCAGGGCATAGTATTTTCAGGAAAGAAAATACCGTGTAAGATCGTGTGTAATGTGTATTGACTAGGGGCTTGTCTAAAAGGAGATATCCTGACTCTGCTGATATAATGGAATCACACAGATGAAGTTATTCAGTTGTGGAAAGTCGAAGGAGGTTCATATGAATGGGTGAGTCGTGTGAAAAAGAACGAGCTCGGCCTGTTATATGAATTAACCCTGTCATACCGGGAGAGTGATGATATTGAGACTATGTATGCGCATGGTTGTGTGGATTTCACAGCGACCCTGTGTGGATTTCACAGTGGTGTGGTATGACAGGTGCAGATCTCTGAGCCTGAGTCAACGCACGAGTCTTCCGGAAGTGGGGTCATGTGTCTATATGTTATGAGTCAGTGGAAAGTCTGACATGTGAACCATGAGTATCGAATGTATTGGATAGGCACTTGACGAGTTTGTGATATATGGGGACGTTGATGGTTGAAAATTGATATAGTGTATGAATGGTGTGAAGATTTATATTTTCTTCTGATATAAAGTTTCATATTTTAAGTTTTTAAAACATCTAGCTTACCCTTTTATCTGGTATTGTGATTGCTGTCTTAAACCTGTGATGATCGTGTATTTTTGCATGGGAGCAGACGAGGTTGCAGGTTGTAGAGCTCCTCAGTGAGTGGACGCCGGTCGGAGATCGCCCGTTTCTGTTTCTGTTAGGCGATCATCCTTTTTCTGTTTTCGGATAGGAGATCGCCCTCTTCTTCTGATAGGAGATCGCCTGTTTGTTTTTTTTGCTGTATTTCGTTTAAGTTTTGGAAATTGACCGAATTTGTATTAAACTCCCTGTTGATGACATTTTCATGTGTTCTTCTTGAATCAAAGTAGAAATAGATGGAGCGGAAGCAATGGATGAGTGAAACAAGACCCTCCTAGGAGTTGTGTTGGTCTTGAAGGTGCATGGTGAGTATGGGTTGAGTGGTTCGGCCAGCTCAAGGGAGAAGGTGAAAGGATTGAAGTTTATAGCCTAGATTTCTAGGAGGAGTAAAGCTTGTGCACAAAAAATGGCAGCATAACATTACTCAAAATAAACTTGAAAATACATGAGGTAGGCCTCCTTATTTATAGATTTAGGAGCCTTGGTGAGCAAGCTTAAAGGGTAGGGATGGAAATACAAAAAGTGGGGCTGCCTAGGGTATTGACTTTAGTCAAACCACACCATCATCCTAATATTCTAGAAGATAGGTCAAAAATGCAACATTTGATAGTACACCCCTCCTTCTTTTGCTAAAGGCACCTATTTGCTAGCACACCCCTCCTTCTATTGCTAAGGGCACCTTTTTGATAGCACACCCCTAAGTGAGCAAGTTTTGCTTTCTACACTACACTAATCTACTAAGCACCCCCTCCCCCTTTGGGCCTTTATGAAACATGTACAAGGATCTCTCTCTTCCATCCGTGGCTTCTTCTATGTGTGCTTGGATATGTTTAGCCATGGATCTTGTGAGAGGTCCTAGACGGTCTAGCTCCATGGATAGCCTCCCTCCTTCATGTTCTAGACGCTCACTTCCTGGAGCTAGACGCTCCTCTTGGTCTAGACGGTCTTCTTGGTTTGGGCCTTGGCTTCCTTGGCTAGATGTGCTTGGCCCTCCTCCATCATCCCATCCCTCTTGAAAAAGGATTTTTCCTCAAATCCCTTGCTTTGTCTTCAACTAGGGGGATGGATGGGGCTGGATGGTGTCCATCATCTCCTCCTCCTTTGAGAAGATCTATCCTCAGATCTACAGATTTGATCTCGGATAGCAGCCTATTGTTTCGGCAAGGCTTGTCCTCCCGGATCAAACGTCCACCTATGGAAATCATCAAACAAAGTAAAGGTGTTAGTGTGAGCAATTGGAGAGAACTTAATTGTATGAAGTTGCCATTTTTGTTTTTCTTTTGTTTTTGGCAACTTTGTACAATATTTCTCTTTTGATGGTTGTATGTGTTCTCTAATCCTCTTATGTATTTGAAAATTTTCAATATTGGTTACCTTTTCCTTAGGCACAATACCTTTAGGAAAGGGTAACAACTTAAAAAGCGAAAGAGGATTAAGTCCACATGCAATTTCAAATGTAGAAATATTAGTAGTCTTGTGGACTACTCCATTGTATGCATGCTCAAAAGGATACTCATCCCAAGAATTGTGATTGTCTTTCATGATTTCTCTAGGCATAGTAAAAAGAGCTATGTTTTCAATTTTATTTTGACCATTCTTTTGAGGATAAAAATTTGAAGAGTACAACTTAATTTCAAGTTTTTCTAAAAGATTCCTCAAATGATGGTTTTCAAATTTTGGAGCTCTATCCAATACTATGCTTGAAGATAAACCATGAAGACTTGTCACTTCTATATAGAAGAGATTATCCATATCCATAAAAATGGAATCAAAACCTTTTGTTGTCCTAGGAAGCTCTAAGATAAAATTGAGGTTTATGTCTTCCCAAGGATCATTTGCAAAAGGTAAAGGAGTATAGAGTTCATGAGACATCACCTTAGGTGTATTTTTAAAACAAGAAATGTATCTAGGGTAATGTCTTTGAACATCTTTTCTCATGGGTGACAAAAGTTTTCCTTTTAAAAGCTCTAGAGTTTTATCAACTCTAATTTGGTCCATGAGTTCTCCTTCATGAAGAATTTTTCTCTTATGTGTAAAGATAGTCTCGCTGTTACAACCATTGTTTATGAGAAGTTGCACACTTGGCAATGGTTGTCTCAATAGGACATGACAAGTTTCTTTAGGCACTACTTCACATAAAAATTTGTTTTTGTAGATGCTTGTAAATAACTTGACATTCACTTGGTGATATCCTAGCACATATGAGAAATAATCCACTTTATCTTTATCTATGCAAGCTTCTTTTGAAGACTTTTTTTTTGTTACTATGCTTGCAAGTGTTCCTTTACAAAAGGAAAGGCTAGGTTGTTCAACAAGACATATATTTTCAAAGGTATTTTTAAATCTTTTGTCTTGTTGAATGACCTTGTGAGAAGGAACACTATTCTCCCACGCCTTTTGTTTCTCAAGGGTCTTCTCATGCTTTTCTTTTTCTTTTTCTTTTTCTTTAGCTTCCCTTTCGGCTTCCTCTCTTTTCTTTTGTATCTTTCTTTCCTTTCTTTCTTTATGGGAAGCAAACAATTTTTCTACCCTCATTTCCCAATCTAGGCAAGTTTCTATATTTTCTTTTCCATGGGAATGGGGTAGGTCTACCCTAACCTCTCTTGGGCTTTCTTGTTCTTTTCTATCTCTTCTATGTCTTCCCTCCCCAAAAGAATCATGCTTTTTAGAGATAGATGCATGAGAAGGTAATTTTTTTGAAATGTGAGACTTCTCATCCTTTGATTTAGTCAATTAATTAGTTTTGGCCTCATTCTCCAATTGTTTAGATGAAATTGATTGAATATTCTTGGAAAGTTGTTCCAAAAGAGATTTCAAGGATTTCACCTCACTTTTAAGAGATTTAAAGGAATGAGAAGACATGACTAGACCTTTGTGTATAGAAATATTTTACCTTGAGAAAATTTAGGGAAGTCAAAGAAGGTAGTCTTCCAGGTAAGGGAGGTGAGTCACAATGGACTACTTAAATACCAAGCCTTGCCTTAGCCAAAGACTATCCCTCAATGTCTTCACACAAAGCTTTCTCTTAGTAAACCACTTAAAACACAATTAGGTTGAAGAAATCAAATTTTGATGCAAGAAAACAATGCAAACTAGCTAATTAACCAAGCAAAAGAATTAACGAACTTAAACAAAACAAAACAATTACCAAACGTAACTAATTAAGCAAGGAAAGCAATTAAAACAATTAACACATGCTAAAACAAGTAAGGTCTACACTAGTCGGCCCTAGGTGAGGCTTCTTGGACACTTGGAGCCCTTGAAGACACACTCACCGTCTAATCACGTAATTAACAAGATTAAGTTACAAAGAAGATTAAGAAAACCCCCTTTGTTGATCCTTGTTTTGCTATTGGCACTCCCTTGGTTGTCTTTTCTTTGTTGGGCCCTCCAAGTGTTTGTCGTGTTTTTGAGTAATCTTTGTTTGCTGCCCTTGCTTTGGCTCCTCTTAGAATTAGAAAATTAATTCTCCAATCCAACACCTATCACACAAGCTAGACCTCACTCAAGTTAAATTTCTACTCAAATAGGCACCAATTGAGAAATAATTCCAGCACCAAATTTAGAGGCCAAAGGATTAAAGCAAGAAACAAATTAATTAGAAAAACAGAACCACCAAATGGATTTAAATTGTGACAACTAGAAAGAGTTCCAAAGAAATATAAAACAAGCAAATAAAGGTATTCAAAGAAAGGTAGGCACTGTAAGAACCTAGAAGTTTATATTGGAATAAAAGTGTTATATTATAAATAAATTCGAAGCACGTGTTTATTTAAATATAAAGGAAGGAATGTATAGCTGAGAAGCCTACGAGATCGCCGTTATTAAGCGGGTAGGCGATCTCCAACTTCTCTGGCACTTGAACGTCTATCGCCTAGCTTATGCTTGAACGCCTATCGCCTAGCTTATGCTTGAACGCCTATCGCCTGTGTGTACTTAGTAGCCTGTCGCCTAGAGTACACCTAATCGCCGAAACTACACTTAGTGTGTAGCCAAAATGTTGGATCAACCCTGGTACGTCCCAAAAGCCACGCGTATCAAGGTGTGGGTTAAACCTTGGATACGCTGGGCAGGCGAAGCTCTATACTTGAGCATAAGAGAATCATCCTTAACGTTACACGCTTGGGCGCACGAGGACTTGTGCTAATCAACTCTTGGAAGTGTGAAGCTACCGACGTCACCAAGCCTTGTGGAGAGAATACCTTGGATGTAACATAGTGGAATGAAGAACCTCCAGGGGGGAGTGGCGAGTGTCATCGGGCATCGCAGGGCGCGAGGCATGCTGCGGGGTGTGTCTTCGCGCGAGGGGTCATCGGTCGAGAGTCTTCGCGCGAGAGGTCATCGGTCGAGAGTCTTCGCGCGAGAGGTCATCGGTCGAGAGTCTTCGCGCGAGAGGTCATCGGTCGAGAGTCTTCGCGCGAGAGGTCATCGGTCGAGAGTCTTCGCGCGAGAGGTCATAGCGCGACGTTGAGTACACACAGAGAACGTGGGACCCAGATTTCCAGCATGAGACGCGCGGCACGCGAGACACGTAGGCAAAAAGCGTTGGTTCAGAACAGTGACATCAGAATGTTGGCATGCACAGGAAACACTCGCGGTCGTACTGTTCAGATCAGCCGTTGGCATGCACAAGAGACAACAGTGGTAGTACTGTTCAGAGCAGTGGTTTGCATGCACAAAAGACAACCGAGGTCGTACTGTTCAGAGGAACGTACGCCCAGGCTTTTGCAGAAAAGGGGGAGGGCAGCAGTATACGAGGACAGGTATGGTTGGGATCAAAACCCACTGAGAGGAGGCAAAGAGCGTTACAAGTGACCCAAGAGTGAAAGAGCGAGACTATCTTCATCCTCCTCCTTTCTCCCCTTCACGCTGCGTTTTCCAGGCATCCTCAAGCACCAGTTCGACGTTTGCCCTTAGAGCACCTGGGGAATTCTCTGCAAGAGCTTAAGGCATCCTCGAAGCTCGTGGAATTGGAGCTCTTAGTAAGGTTGCGCAAGTCCGGGTAAGGGAAGCTAGACCCCTTTTTCCATACGAGCCATAGCGTAGTCTTTCTGAAGTGAGGGCGACGTGGTCGCCATTTTCGTTTGTATCTGTGTGAAATGCCCTATGTTGTCTGCTTGGGCGACGTGGTCGCCGGTTTTAAACATAATCTTCGAAACACTCTGTTTTTGAACTAGATCGCCGGTTTTGGCGCTGTTTTACGAACTCCTCTGTTTTTGATACTGTTTTGAAACTACTTGAGATTTACATGAGATATTCGAAGATCTGAAGCTTTGAAATGGTTGTTGATGTGATTTGAATGATTTATTTAAATGGTATGATGTGTTGGATGTGGTGAGTGTGAGGTCGAGGCATAGTATTTTCAGGAAAGAAAATACCGTGTAAGATCTTGTAGTAGGTGCATTGATCGGTGATTAAGAACGAGATATCCTGACTCTGCTGAGGTAATGGACTCACGTAGAGGAAGTTACTCAGTTGTTGAGAGTCGAAGGAGGTTCACCTGTATGGGTGGGTTGTTTGAAAGAGAACAAACCGACCTGTTTTGCGTGGATTAACCCTGTCATGCTGTATGGTGATGTGTGAGATTCATTATACGCTTGTGAATGTGAGAGATTTCACGGCGACCCTGTGGATGTGTGAGATTCCACAGTGGGCAATATGACAGGTGCAGATCTCTGAGTCTAATCAATGCACGAGTATTCCGGAATTAGTGTCTTGTGTCTATGTATTGTGAGTCAGTGGAAAACCTGACGTGAGAAATGAGGAACACTGTATGTGGATAGACACTTGCTGCACTGTGTGATATGAACTACTCTTGAGGAATTGTGAAATGTGGGTTTTTACTTGATGGTATGTGGGAAGAATGAGAAAGCTGATGTTTTTATGTGGGTGCCTTAAATTAATTTATCTTGATTTTAAAGTTCATATCTAAATTCTCTTTTAAAACTGTCTAGCTTACCCTGCGTTTTCGTTTGTGGATGTTCTTCTTAAAACTTGTGATGATCGTGTATGATTTACACGGGAGCAGATGACGTTGCAAGAAAGTGAGATCGCCGGTCTGATAGGAGATCGCCTGGCTGATAGGAGATCACCTGATTGACTAGGAGATCGCCCTTTTGTTAGCATATCGCCCGATTTGTCTTTTGTTGTATTTTTGGTTAAGTTTTTTTTTTTTGGAAAGATTCACAGTTTATGTATTAAACTCCCGATGAGGAGAAACTCCATTATATATATATATGATTATGTTTATTTCAAAATACTTGTTTATCTTCATTTATATTATATAAATATGAAATGTATTTGGTGGGATGTTACAGGCACACAAAGTGAATCCTAAGAATAGCACTAGAATTGATTTCAAAATCAAAAACAGCACCACTGAAAAACTGTTGTGGCCAGAAAACGTGATTTTCCCCAATTTATGCTGAGCTGTCCTTTACATATTTGCCTCTGAAAATTGATATGCAAATATTTCAAGATCTCAAATAAATTCTGGGACAGATTTCACCCAAAACTCATGAGCCATTTTTTTTTAATAAATTTTGCAAAATCAGTGTTCAGTTACGCCAGCTGGAGCGCCCAGATTTGCACACTGTTTTTAAAATATTTATCATTTTTTTTCTATTTCTTTTTTTGACCTGATTCTTTTTTTGTCTTTTCTATAACACCTCAATCTTGCATATTCCAGAGAATCAAAATTTTCCTATCTGGAAAAATAATTTTCCCAAGCAAAAACAGCCAGCACAGATTGATGTAAAACAGGGGATTCTGTGTAAATTGGAAAAACAGCAAGATATACCAAAAGACACAAAGGAAAATGATGTAAATGAATTTGTGTAGAACTAAAACACAAATATGAACTCAAGCTAAAATTAAAAAGGCAGCAAAGGATAAAAAATAACAGCAGATTAAGGCAACTTAAAGAGACCCAAAAACAAGAAACAATCAAGCCAAAAAAATAGGACTACTAAGAATTGATGACAATTATGGATTCACATGACTTGACTCAACATTTATAGATTCAGAAAATAAAGACTCAAAGCATAAAATGAAGCAATTATAAGAAAGCAATAAAGACTCAAATTCCTAAAAGAAAACATCCACTCAATGTGTAAGGAATCCTATCACAATTGCACAAGAAAATGTTCAAGATCAATTGAACACATGTGCTTCGGTTGGATCTTCCATAAGCACACCAAGAACAATTTAAAATGTAAAAAACAGCAAGACAATTACGGAATTGAAATGACAAGATGAAAATAAAGAAGAACTGAAAATTTAAAAAGACAAGCTACTCATCTTGAAGAACCAAAAGCTCATGATACCAAATGATGGCATTTTCATGTGTTCTTCTTGAATCAAAGTAGAAATAGATGGAGCGGAAGCAATGGATGAGTGAAACAAGACCCTCCTAGGAGTTGTGTTGGTCTTGAAGGTGCATGGTGAGTATGGGTTGAGTGGTTCGGCCAGCTCAAGGGAGAAGGTGAAAGGATTGAAGTTTATAGCCTAGATTTCTAGGAGGAGTAAAGCTTGTGCACAAAAAATGGCAGCATAACATTACTCAAAATAAACTTGAAAATACATGAGGTAGGCCTCCTTATTTATAGATTTAGGAGCCTTGGTGAGCAAGCTTAAAGGGTAGGGATGGAAATACAAAAAGTGGGGCTGCCTAGGGTATTGACTTTACTCAAACCACACCATCATCCTAATATTCTAGAAGATAGGTCAAAAATGCAACATTTGATAGTACACCCCTCCTTCTTTTGCTAAAGGCACCTATTTGCTAGCACACCCCTCCTTCTATTGCTAAGGGCACCTTTTTGATAGCACACCCCTAAGTGAGCAAGTTTTGCTTTCTACACTACACTAATCTACTAAGCACCCCCTCTCCCTTTGGGCCTTTATGAAACATGTACAAGGATCTCTCTCTTCCATCCGTGGCTTCTTCTATGTGTGCTTGGATATGTTTAGCCATGGATCTTGTGAGAGGTCCTAGACGGTCTAGCTCCATGGATAGCCTCCCTCCTTCACGTTCTAGACGCTCACTTCCTGGAGCTAGACGCTCCTCTTGGTCTAGACGGTCTTCTTGGTTTGGGCCTTGGCTTCCTTGGCTAGATGTGCTTGGCCCTCCTCCATCACCTGTGAGGAGAAACTTCATTACATATATATAATTTTGTTCACTTCAATATATTTATTTGCCTTTATTTTCATTATATAAATATGAATAGTATTTTGGCGGGATTTTACATTAATGGTATCAGAGCAGTTCGTCCTTAGGATGACCTGAGGGCTGTGGATCCATTGTGTTTCTTCTGCTCATAAAATTTATTTGAGTTTTAAATAACAACTATAGTGAAAGGTTTTCAAACGTTTTTGTATTGAAATTTTGTGTGTGCTTTAGTGAATATATGCCCTAACTGAAAATCTTAGTATTAAGAATGAGAGGGTCTTGATAAAGTGGTGAGGGTGCACACTCATAACTGGATCGAGATGATTCTCAATCTTAATTCCAAAGGTTTGATGTTTAGCATACATTGAATTCTGGTGTGATTTATGTCATTTTATTGAGTGTTTTTGTAATTGATTGAAAGTGGTTGTTTGGATTGATGGTTGTATACCAGTAGCTGTTCTGGTGTTTTGCTTGAGGTTATAAGTATTATAATTCTGTTGATGAACTCAAATTCTTATTGACTTTGAGATGCTGACCTTTGTAAGGTCTAGATGTTACCTCCTGAATGAATTGATTTCTTATCGATCTCATTCTTGTAGTTGTAGGGAATATAGAAACCCATAGTTTCAAAATCTGAAACGAAGAAGATGGCACGTAGACCTTCTACCCCTCCCCAACCTTCTTCGGAAATGAGTCAGATTGCCAAGGCTATCGAGATGATGGCAACTGCCATCCAACAACAAAATGTAGCAATGGCTCAGAACCACCAAGCTGCGATGCACCATTGGGAAACCGCTCGGTCGGCTGAGACAAATTCCCACGTCGGTCAGCCTCAAGAACAGATGGGACTGACAGAGTTCATGAGGCACAACCCGCCCAAGTTCAGCGGGAATGCTACCCCTGATCAGGCAGATCAGTGGGTCAGAGAGTTGGAGAAAATCTTTAGGGTGACCTCCTGCCCTGAAGAGAAGAAGTTGGTGTTCGCCACCTTTTTGCTATCTGGAGAAGCCGAGTTCTGGTGGATGGGAGCTCAGCAGATGATGGAAGCCAGAGCTGAAGTGTTAGACTGGGAGAGCTTCAGGGTGAGGTTCCTGGAGAAATACTTCCCAGAAAGTGCAAAGTTTGCGAAGGAAGCAGAATTCCTTAGATTGGAGCAGGGGGAGATGTCTGTGAATGCCTATGCTGCTCGGTTTGAGTACCTCACCCGATTCTATACCCAGGCGACCTCCGAGGCTTGGAGGTGTAGGAAGTTCGAAGAGGGGCTGAAGCATGGGCTGAAGAGGACCATAGCCCCGATGTGCATCAGGGAATTTCACGCCTTAGTAGAGAAGGCGAAGATGGTGGAGACGCTGGAAAAGGGTGATTCTCGGGTGATCAGGTCACACCCAGGGGGTTCTTCCAGTGGGAAGGCTAAGGCGCAGCACCCACAAAGCAAGCCCTATGCGAGACCTCCACCACATCGGGCGGGAACAACGTCATCCCAGTTGCAGCAGCAACAATCTTGGAAACCCAAATGTTTCCATTGTGGTGGACCACACACATCCAATGCGTGCTTCAAGAGGAGTTCAGAGAAAAGGTGTTACACCTGCCAAAAGACGGGGCACGTTGCTAGAGAGTGCCCTAACAGGAATGGGGCGACTCAACCCGGTGGTTCTCAGCAGTTGAGGAATGAAGGCAGCAGACCTCAGGCAACAGGGAGAGTGTTTGCCATGTCAGGAGCAGAAGCGTCTCAGTCAGGTAACCTCGTGCAAGGTGTTTGTTTTATAGCTGGTAGAGGTGTAAAAGCCTTGTTTGATTCTGGAGCGACACACTCCTTTGTGTCAAGCCTGTGTGTAGCCGAGTTGGGCCTTCTAGTGAAGGAGTTACCTTTCGAACTGTTGGTCTCTACACCTGCGTCAGGACAGGTGTTGACCTCTACAGTTTGCCCCGAATGTCCAGTGATAGTAGAGGGACGCAGATTCAAAGTGAACTTGATCTACCTACCTCTTCAGGACCTGGATGTTATCCTGGGAATGGATTGGCTAGCTGCCAATCACGTTCTCATAGACTGCGGTAGTCAGAAGATAGCGTTTCCAGACCTCCAAGAGTCAGATGTAATATCAGCTCAGCACGGGTGGTCGGAGTTGGAAAGAGGGGCGAGGTGCTTCGTGATGCTAGCTCGGTTGGAAGTGAAGAATGAAGAGGACGTAAGCAGGATACATGTAGTGAAAGACTTCACGGATGTATTTCCAGAAGAGGTACCTGGGTTACCCCCTAAGAGAGAAGTGGAATTCTCTATTGATTTGGTACCTGGAGCTGGACCAGTGTCAATGGCACCTTACAGGATGGCACCAGTCGAGTTGGTAGAATTAAAGAAGCAAGTGGAAGAGTTGTTGGAGAAACAATTCATCAGACCCAGTGTATCTCCATGGGGGGCTCCAGTGCTCCTAGTTAAGAAGAAGGATGGAGGGTCTCGGCTGTGTATAGATTACAAGCAGTTGAACAAGTTGACCATCAAGAACAAGTACCCCCTACCTAGGATTGATGATTTGATGGATCAAATACATGGGGCCTCGGTGTTCTCAAAGATTGATCTGAGATCGGGGTACCACCAAATTTTGGTAAAAGCTGAAGATGTTCAAAAGACAGCTTTTAGGTCTCGGTATGGGCACTATGAGTATGTAGTGATGCCGTTTGGAGTCACAAATGCTCCAGCTCTGTTCATGGACTACATGAATAGGATTTTTCGCCCTTTCTTGGATAAGTTTGTGGTAGTCTTCATACACGACATACTCATTTATTCAAGGACCGAGGAAGAGCATGAAGAACATCTGAAGACAGTATTGGAGATCCTGAGGGAGAAGCAACTCTATGCCAAGTTCTCTAAGTGTGAGTTCTGGCTGAAGGAAGTCAACTTCTTAGGACACGTGATATCTGCCCAGGGGATCTCGGTGGATCCAGCCAAAGTGGAGGCAGTGCCTCAATGGGAACGTCCTAAGACAGTTACTGAGATAAGGAGCTTTGTGGGTTTAGCTGGCTATTATCGGAGGTTTATTGAGGACTTTTCCAAGGTAGTGGCTCCTTTAACGCAGCTGACCCGCAAGGATCAACCTTTTGCTTGGACCGACCGATGTGAGCAGAGCTTCATGGAACTAAAGGAGAGGTTGACTAGTGCTCCAGTGCTGGTGATCCCAGAGGTAGGAAGACCTTTTGATGTCTACTGTGATGCTTCACATCAGGGTTTGGGATGTGTCTTGATGCAAGAGAAAAGAGTGGTTGCATATGCTTCAAGGCAACTCAAGGTTCATGAGAGAAACTATCCTACTCATGATTTGGAGTTGGCGGCGGTGGTGTTTGCCTTGAAGATTTGGAGGCACTATTTATATGGAGCTCGGTTCCAGGTGTTCAGTGACCATAAGAGCCTGAAATACCTGTTCGATCAGAAGGAACTAAACATGAGACAAAGAAGGTGGATGGAGTTTCTAAAGGACTACGATTTTCAACTCATGTATCATCCAGGGAAGGCTAATGTAGTGGCAGATGCTTTGAGTAGAAAATCAATACAAGTAGCCACCATGATGGTGGAAGAGCAGAAACTGATCTAGCAGTTTAGAGACTTAAACCTTGGGGTAGAATTTCATGTAGATCACATTAGTTGTAGTAAGCTGACTATAACTAATGACTTCCTTGGAATGATAAAGGATAAGCAGTTGGAGGATCCTAGCCTGAAGCGTACTGTGGAGTCACTAGGGACCGACCAGGCTAGAGACTTTGTGATGGGCGATGATGGGATCTTGAGATTTAATGGCAGAATTTGCATACCTGCAAATGAAGAGTTGAAGAAGATGATCCTAGAGGAAGGTCACAAGAGTCGCCTTAGCCTACATCCAGGCATGAACAAGATGTACCATGACTTGAAGGAGTCATTTTGGTGGTCGGGCATGAAGAAAGACATCGCCCAGTATGTTACTACCTGCTTGACGTGTCAGAAGGCAAAGGTAGAGCATCAAAGGCCTGGCGGGTTGCTACAGCAACTGGATATCCCTGAGTGGAAATGGGACAGCATCGCCATGGACTTCGTCACCCATTTACCAAGATCGGTAAAGGGTCATGATGCAATCTGGGTCATCATTGATAGGCTGACGAAGAGTGCCCACTTCCTTCCAGTGAATTTGAAAATGCCCTTGGCCAAGTTGGCACAGCTGTACATCAAAGAAATAGTGAGGTTGCATGGAGTGCCTTCCAGCATTGTTTTGGATAGAGATCCCAGGTTCACTTCACGGTTTTGGCAGACCTTACAAGATTGCTTGGGAACTAAGTTGAGGATGAGCTCTGCATATCATCCCCAAACAGATGGACAGTCAGAGAGAACGATCCAGTCCTTGGAAGATCTACTGAGGGCGTGCATCTTGGATCAATTGGGAAGTTGGGATGAGGTGTTGCCGCTGGTGGAGTTTACCTATAATAACAGTTATCACGCCAGCATAGGGATAGCGCCATACGAAGCCTTGTATGGAAGGAAATGCAGAACTCCATTGTGCTGGTACCAGGAGGGCGAGACAGTATTGGTTGGACCAGAGTTGATTCAGCAGACGACCGAGGAGGTGAAACAGATACAAGGCAGAATGAGAGCTTCTCAAAGTAGGCAGAAATCCTATGCAGATCAGAGGAGAAAGCCTTTGGAGTTTGCTGTTGGAGACCATGTGTTCATGAGAGTGACACCAACCAAGGGTGTAGGACGGGCGATCAGATCAAAGAAGTTGTCCCCTAAGTTCGTGGGACCATATCAGATCTTAAGGAGGATTGGTCCAGTGGCTTATGAGATCGCCCTACCTCCCCATTTAGCGAATCTGCACAATGTCTTTCACGTATCACAGCTGAGGAAGTACATGGCAGACCCTAGTCATGTGCTGGAAGTGGACGATGTGCAGATCAGGGATGACTTGTCCTTTGAAGCGAAACCAGTCAGGATTGACGATCGGCAAAGTAAACAGCTCAGAGGCAAGACCATCAACATGGTGAAAGTGGTGTGGGATGAGAGATCGGGTGATTCAACTTGGGAGTTAGAAGAACCCATGAGAGAATCCTATCCATACCTCTTTTCCTTGTAATTCAATTTTCGAGGACGAAAATTTTTCTTGTTGGGGAGAATGTAAGGACCTGTAAAAATTAAATTGGAATAAAAAGGGATATATTTTAAATGAATTCTAAGTATGTTTTTATTTAAAATAAAAAGGAAGGAAAGTGTAGTTTAGAAGACTATGAGATCGCATGGTTAGGACATAATCGCCTGTCGCCTAGGTTGCACGTGATCGCCAGTCGCCTATGGTGCACATGATCGCCGAAAGTGCACTCAGTATGTGGTCAGGATACTGGATCAACCAGAGTGGGTTCCACAAAACCACACGTATCAAGGTGTGGGTTAAGCCTTAGATACGCTGTGCATGCAAAGCTCTATGCTTGAGCATAAGAAATCGTCCTTAGTGTTGCATGCATGGGCGCACGAGGAGTAGTGCTGACCTACTCTTGGAAATGTGAAGCTACCGACGTCACCAAATCATGTGGAGATGATACCTTGGACGTAACATAGTGGGATGAAGAACCTAGAGCAAGGCGTGGCGATGTGTCGTCGGGCATCGCCGGGCGCGAGGCATGCGGGCATCGCCAGGACGAGACATCGGTCGTCTCCAGGGAGAGACATCGGTCGTCCTCCAGGATGAGGCATCGGTGGATAGTCATCGCGCGAGCGGTCATCGGTGGAAGGTTATCGCGCGATGTTGAGTTTCACACAGATAAGGTGGGACCCAGGCTCTCAGCATCAGACGTACTGCACGCGCGACACGTAGACAAAAAAGGTGGTTCAGAATAGTGGCCTCAGAGTGTTGGCCTGCGCAGAGGCACGCGTAGTCGTACTGTTCAGGGAAGCGTACACACAAACTTCCCTGCAGAGTGGGTGGTGGCAGCGGCTTTTGTGGACAAGTTGGTTTAAGATTCAAAAACCCACTTCTGAGAGGCAAAGGACGTTGCAGTGGTTCAAGAGTGAAAGAGTGAGTTTACCTTCATCCTTCTCCTTTTCTCTCCTTCGCGCTGTGATTCAGGCATCCTCAAGCACCAGTGCGACGAGTGACGACTGCCCTTGGAGCACCTGGGAGGTTCTCTGCAAGTTCTACAAACCAGACGCTAAAACAGAGCTAAGGCATCCTTTAAGCTCAGTTGGTTTTGGAGCTCTTGGTGTTTTGCGCAAGTCCAGGTAAGGGAAGCTAGCCTTATTTCCAACGAAAACCTTATATTAGATGATTGAGATGATGGGGCGACGTGGTCGCCGGTTTTCAACTGTTATTGTATAATCCCCTGTTTTTGGACGAGATCGCCGGTTTTGGCGTTGTTTTTCGAACTCCCCTGTTTTTGTGTTGTTTGAAACTGTTTGAGATTTAAATGTGATATTCGAAAATCTGAACCATGGAATGATTGTTGTTGTGATTGGAATCATTCATTTAAGTGTTATATGATGTGTTGAATGTTGTGAATGTGGGATCAAGACATAGTATTTTCAGGAAAGGAAATACCGTGTTGAGATTGGTTACGAGGTGTATTGATCAGTGAGTATCCTGTGAATGAGACGATCCTGACTCTGCTGATATGATGGAGTCACATAGATGAAGTCATTCAGTTGGTGAGAGTCGAAGGAGGTCCATATGTATGGGTAAGTCGTTTGAAAGATAACTGACTTGACCTGTTATATGGATTAACCCTGTCATACTGTGAGAGTGATGAAATTGAGATCGAGATTGTGTTGATGCGCATGGCTGTGGAAAATTACAGCAATGAAGTATGACAGGTGCAGGTCTCTGGATGCTAAGTTCAACACACGAGTCTTCCGGAAGTAGTGTCAAGTGTCTTGTGTGATGAGTCAGTGGAAGTCTGACGTGAGAAATGAGAAACATTGAATTGATAGACACTTGATGAATTATGTGATTTTAACGACTTTTGAGCAATTGTGAAATATGTGTTTACTTGATGGTCATGTGAAGAGAATGAGAAAGCTAATGGTTTTACGTGGGTATCTTGAATTTGTTTTATCTTGATTTTAAGGTTCATATCTAAACTCTCTTTCAAATATCTAGCTTACCCTTTGTTTTGTATCGTGGTTGTTTTTCTTAAACCTGTAATGATCGTGTATAATTTACACGGGAGCAGATGATGTTGCAGGAAGTAGAGCTCCTCAGTGAGTGGTCGCCAGAAGGAGATCGCCTGTTTCTGCTTCTGTTAGGCGATCACCCTTTTTCTGTTGTCTGATAGGAAATCGCCCTTTTTTCTGATAGGAGATCGCCTGATTGTCTTTTTGCTGTATTTTGTTTAAGTTTTGGAAATTGACCGATTATGTATTAAACTCCCTGTGAGGAGAAACTTTATTACATATATATAATTACGTTCACTTCAAAAATTTTGTTTTACCTTTATTTCATTTTATAATTATGGAAAGATAATTTGGCGGGATGTTACACAATGTATTATCTTTTGGAAGCATTTCATTCAACAACTCACTGAAACTTTTATCGGTCCACTCATTTCTTGCCTTAATATTAATTAATTTTAATAATATTGACAAACGTGTGAAACATGAACAACCAAGATAAAGAGGTGTTTCGGAATCATCTTTCAATGAATCACACAGATGTGCTTGCTGGAAACTATCTTCTCCAATATCACGAATCATGTCCTCCATGCGATCTTCAGAATATATATTAGAATATTGACCGTTAGATAGAGGTGTTATGTCTACAAATGCTCCATGCCATATCCACTTTGTATAATTCTTCAAGAAACCATCAGAGAGAACATGTTCTCTTATAAACCTAATTTCTAATAGTCTCCCATTCACACAATTAACACATGGACAAAAGTATCTTCCATTTACAACTTGTACATTCCGTTGAGCAAATTGTAGAAATTCTTCGACGCCATTTTCATACACATCAATTGTGGAAATTAGATCTAAATTCAAAAGGGGTTAGGCCAACTCTTGAAGAGGTTCTAGGCTAACTTATAGAAGAAGAGATAACCTAAAGAAAGCTAAGAATAAGTGAGAGTTGTACACAAATTTTGGCAGTAATTCTCTATTCAATTTAAAGTTGAAAATTCATGTACATGAGTGCCTTATTTATATGAGAAGGAAGCTTGCGGCCCAAGCTTCTCAAACCCTAAACCTAACCCTAAAATGAGGAGTAAGCTTCTTAAAGAAGTAGCTTGCAACCCAAGCTTCAAGGCAAGCATAAACTTGGTGCCCAAGCTAGGTTATTTACCTTAGCTTGGTGCCATTTTTCCTCCTAGGGTTCGGTTTATTTACCATAAACTATTTATGATCCAAATACAAGGCCCAAATAATATTGTACTCTACTTGGCCCAAATACAAGGTCCAAAATAAATCCTACACTATGTTTACCTAGAATATGTAGTGGTCAGACTTAGGACATCGACAGAGTACAGTAGAGGTCGGCCCAGAAAAAGTCGGCACAGTAGGACCCACAAAAGGGTCCCCAGAAATTACATGTATTAAGTATTACATTAGTGAAAGCCCGATTCACAGATATACCTTGCATGCAGAACGTGTATAAGACATTTGGGTTTGGTACAAGTAGATTACCCCTAAGGGCACCAATGCCCAAGAGCACTAGGGTTTTCAGAGAAAGCTGCATGCTAGGCACGTGAGAAATTAGGGTACTTACAAGAATGGGTTGGTCGCGCGGTGCTGGTACACACGCTGTAACCCTAGCGGCCATACCGTTAGATACGCACTCCAGAAAAGGAATGTTGCCACGAGTGTTGCACTCTAAGAAAGGAATGTTGCCACGGGAGTTGCACTAAGACTGTGTGATGGTATCCTGAAAAGGTAACCCTAAATTTTCTAGAGGCAAGGCTTTGGCAAGGGAATTTCAGTGGCAGGTTAAGCAAGAAAAGGTATAGGCAAGAAAAGCTAAACCAAAGTGGAAGTAAAGATATGACAAAACTTTAGAAAAGAATATTGAATGAAAAAGACAAGAAAAGAAAATAAGGCACTCAATAAAAGGTAGTACGCAAAGAGAACCTAGAGAATGGTACTAGAATTGGATTAACAAAACCAAAACAGTACTACAGAATATTAAGGTGTCAAATTTGATGCCACTTCACCGTTTTTTTTTTCGCACTAGAATTGCACACTATTTGTATTTGATTTATCATTTTTTTTCTATTTTGAATTTTGCTTCACTTTTTTTTTTTCACTTTTTTCTAACACATCAATCTGTTCAGATCCAGAATTTCACAATTTTTAATAAACGGAATGAAATTCTGTAAACAAAAACTGCCAGCATAGTTTCAACCAAAACAAAGGAAGCCTAATTTGGAATTGAAACAATATTAAGAAACTTCAAAGACATAATAGAATTGATGTATATGAACTTGTATGGATCTATCACACAAGCATGAACTCAAATCTAAAATTAAAATGCACCAAAGGCTCAACAAAAACAGATTAGAAACTGCACTCAAAATTAAAAGCAATCAACCAAAAATTATCAAGAAAAGGACTACATAGAATTGATGACATTGTAGGAGAAACATGACTTGACAAAACTTGTATGGATTCAAAAATCAAAATGACTCAAACACAATTCAATTGCATCAATTTAAACAGCAAGAAAGACTCAAATTAAAACAAAAACAAAATAGCTAACACAACAAGGAACCTAAAAAAAAAAATTCTGCACAAAATAAAGTGTTGGAAAAACAAATTGCTAGAAAGAAAGTGCCAAATCAACTCATCAACAACAAAACATCACCATAGCTCATGATACCACATGATGTGAGTTGATTTTAGATTCATTAATATTGTGACACTTTTTAAGAATTAGGATCAAGATTCTTAGCAATTTAAGGTGAGTTACCTAAGGAAAATCCACACTAGACATTAACTTAACAAGTGTTAAGTAGATGTGAAGGTTCATTTCCAAAGGTCCAAGGTAAAAACACAATTAGAGGTGAAGAATGAAGATAAATGAAGGTGCAGAATTCACAACAGAATTGATACTAAAAACAGAACACAAAAACAAAATTGAAACAAAAGAACCGATTGAAATTCAAGAACAAGACATAGAATCAAAACTACCGATTGAAATGACTATGGAAGATGAAAGAAGATGAAACTTATGTGGTTGTAGCCATGGATTGGGAATCGACACGCCACTTGGAGGTGATGATCCAAGATAAGTGCAGATTTGCCACCACTTGAGAGCTCCCAAAGCTTCACAAGATGAGACAAGGAAGAGGAGAACAAGTCTCACAAAATTCACTCACAATTTGAGTATAGTAACTTTTCTTCCAATTTCAATCTTTTAATTTACAATGACCAAGCACCTCTATTTATAGTTTTAGAGGGCTGAAATGAAAGTGAAATAAATTCAAAATTCACTCCTAATTCAAATTCTAATTTGGAGCCAAACTTGAGTCACATGGGAGGTGTGACCTTTTTCTACTTTGGCACCTCCTAAAAACTACACCTACACCTACTCTTTATGTCACATGGAATGTGTGAATTGTTTTTGTACATTAGCACCCCTTATTTTAATATTTACACTTTCCTTTAATGTTCTACTAAAAACTACACAAAAGAAATTACAAAAGAGATACATCCATTGATGCTTATTTCCCAAAGCTTTAGCCTTGCTCCTATTGATGCTCATGGATTGGGCATGGGCCCCCACTTGACTTGGGCTTCTTGGGCTTGGGCCCTCTTTATTTATACTACTATTTGGATTCTTCAAGAGAACCCAATTATTTACAAAATTTTATAATCTTTAAAAAGACTAGTAAGAAGAACTTCAAGTGTTCTGGAATATGGCCCTTTCTTTTTTTTGTGAAGTCTTCCTTTGTTTGTTGAGATGACCCTTTATATATATCATCTTTGGTCATCCTTAAGTGGTCTTGACTTGCATCAGTGGAGGAAGACCTTCCTGAAGACCATGGAATAGACGAAGCAGAACGGACCCTCCTGACTGGATGCCTCGTCACAGCAAACGGGCTCACCTACCCTAAAGGGGGTCACCCACACGAACTTGTTGTGTTCTTTTGTAAAAATGCGGGAGGCGTGGCAAGTCTCACTTTTTCTATAGTCCACTATGCTTTTAGAGGTAGTGAACTCAGAGACCTCCTTCAAGAGTCCACTGGAAGCCCAGGGATACAGTGTTTGGTAATGAGCAGAGGAAGAGCTAGGGTTGTTGGTGGAGTCAAGGGTTGGGGTGAGTTCTGTAACATCCCGCCAAATCCTTTTCATATTTATATAGTGAAATAAAGGTAAAACAATAATATCAAAGTGAACATATATATATATATATATATATATATATGTGTAATGAAATTTCTCCTCACAGGGAGTTTAATACATATCCAGTCAGTTTCCAAACTTAAACAAAATACAGCAAAATAGAAAAACAGGCGATCTCCTAACAGAAACAGAAAACAGGCGATCTCCTTCCGGCGACCACTCACTGAGGAGCTCTACTTCTTGCAACATCATCTGCTCCCGTGTAAATTATACACGATCATCACAGGTTTAAGAAAAACAACCACGATACAAAACAAAAACGCAGGGTAAGCTAGATATTTTAAAGAGAATTTAGATATGAAACTTTAAAATCAAGATAAAACAAATTTAAGACATCCACGTAAAAACCATCAACTTTCTCATTCCCTTCACATGACCATCAAGTAATCACATATTTCACAATTTCCTCAAGAGTCGTTCAATTCACATAATTCCATCAAGTGTCTATCAATTTCAAAGTTTCTCATTTCTCACGTCAGACTTCCACTGACTCATCACACATAGACACTTGACACTACTTCCGGAAGACACGTGCATTGACTAGACTCAGAGATCTGCACCTGTCATACTACATTGCTGTAAAGTTCCCACAGCTATGCGCATCAACATAATCTCAATCTCAATCTCATCACTCTCCTAGTATGACAGGGTGAATCCATACAACAGGTCAAGTAGTTATCTTTCAAACAACTTACCCATACATATGAACCTCCATCGACTCTCAACGCCTGAATAACTTCATCTATATGATTTCATTATATCAGGAGAGTCAGGATATCTCATTATAGAAATCACCGATCAATGCACATCCTACATGATCTTACACGGTATTTTCTTTCCTGAAAATACTATGCCTTGATCCCACATTCACAACATTCAACACATCATATAACACTTAAATGAACGATTCCAATCACAGCAACAATCATTCCAAGGTTCAGATTTTCGAATATCACACGCATTTCACATTTCAATCTCAAACAGTTTCAAACGACACTAAAACAAAGGAGTTCGAAATCAACATTCAAACCGGCGATCACGTCGCCCCATACATAAAAACAGAGCATCGTGAAAAAGAATATGAAACCGGCGACCACGTCGCCCTCATTTCAGAACCTACTCGCCTAAAGTTTTTATAAACGAAAATGCTAGCTTCCCTTACCTGAACTTGCGCAAAAACACCAAGAGCTTCAAAACCCACCGAAGCTTAAAGATGCCTTAACTCTGTTTTAGCGTCCAGTTTGGAGAACTTGCAGAGAACTTCCCAGGAGTCCAAGGGCAGTCGTCGCTCGTCATACTGGTGCTTGAGGATGCCTGAATCGCAGTGCGAAGGAGAGAAAAGAGAAGGATGAAGGTAAACTCACTCTGTCACTCTTGGACCACAGCAACGTTCTTTGCCTCTCAGAAGTGAGTTTTTGAATCTAAACCAACTTGTCCACAATTGCCGCTGCCACTACCCACTCTGCAGGAAAGCTTGCGTGCACACTTCCTTGAACAGTATGGCCACGTGTGTCTCTGCGCATACCAACTCTCTGATGCCAACTATTTTGAAACACCCTTTTCTGTCTACGTGTCGCGTGTGCAGGACGTCTCATGCTGGGAGCCTGGGTCCCACCTTATCTGTGTGAAACATGACATCGCGCGATAGCCTTCCACCGATGACTCATCCTGGCGGACGACCGATGTCTCTCTCTGGAAGACGACCGATGTCTCTCTCTAGAAGACGACCGATGTCTATCCCTGGCGATGACCGCATGTCTCTCGCCCTGGCGATGCCCGCATGTCTCTCGCCCTGGTGATGCCCGCATGTCTCTCGCCCTGGCGATGACTGATGACACATCGCCATGCCTTGCTGAAGGTTCTTCATCCCACTATGTTACGTCCAAGGTATCACCTCCACATGACTTGGTGACGTCGGTAGCTTCACATTTCCAAGAATAGATCAACACTACTCCTCATGCGCCCATGCATGCAACACTAAGGACGATTTCTTATGCTCAAGCATGGAGCTTCGCATGCACAGCGTATCTAAGGCTTAACCCACACCTTGATACGCGTGGTTTTTGGAACCCACTATGGTTGATCCAGCATCTTGACCACATACTAAGTGCACTTTCGGCAATCATGTACACCATAGGCGATTGGCGATCATGTGCACCATAGGCGATTGGCGATCATGTGCACCATAGGCGATTGGCGATCATGTACCAGAGAAGTCGGAGGTCGCCTCCTTCTTCAACAACGGCGATCTTGTAGACCTCTAAGCTACACTTTCCTTCCTTTTTATTTTAAATAAAAACATACTTAGAATTCACTTAAAGAGCATCGCAATAGCAAAGACGAAGACAGAAATGGAGAAAAGAACATACCTTTAAGTGATTCTGAGTAGAGATGATGAGGTATCGAGAAGGGAAGTAGAGCGCTAAAGAAGCAGAGATGTTTGAAAGATGAACAAGAAAGGGAATGAAACAGTGAATGGTGTATGGGGCAAAAGGTTTAATGTATAGGGGAAGCAAGAAGCAACAACGCTTCCCAGCCGTTGAAATTGCCACGTGTACGCTCTAGGAAAAGTGTGGTGGGACGTCACCTCGAGGCACTATCCACGTCCAATCACTCAGAGTGACCTCAGTGCCACGTAGGTCACCAGGAGGAGCATTTAGGCTTTTCGCTGAAGCAAGCTCCAGCTCAAGCCTGGGGGCTTGTGTAGTGGGCAGGCCTCTGATGTCGGCAATGTACAGTAGAGGTCGACACAGTAGAAGTCAGCATAGTAGGACCCACAGAAGGGTCCCCAGAAATTACATGTATTAAGTATTACATTAGTGAAAGCCCGATTCATAGATATATACCTTGCATGTAGAACGTGTATAAGACATTTAGGTCTGACACAAGTAGATTACCCCTAGAGGCGCCAATGCCCAAGAGCACTAGGGTTTTCAGAGAAAGCTGCATGCAAGGCACGTGAGAAATTAGGGCACTTACAAGAACGGGTTGGTCTCGCGGTGCTGGTACACACGTTCTAACCCTACTGGCCATACCGTTAGATACGCACTCCAGAAAAGGAATTTTGCCACGAGTGTTGCACTCTAAGAAAGGAATGTTGCCACGGGAGTTGCACTAAGACTGTACGATAGTATCCCAAAAAGGTAACCCTAAATTCACTAGAGGCAAGGCTTTGGCAAGGGAATGTCAGCAGTGTTGAACCAAGTGATGTTCAATGTTTTGAAGAATCCAAATCCATTGAAGGATGATGAAGCCTCTGCTTTGCTTGATGCTGCTGTGCTGGTTTAAAGTTTTGTTCTGGGCTAGTTTTATGTTGTAATCCACCCTTAGATTAAATCTCAAAGCAATTAGCATCTCATTTTTTAACAAAGCAAAAAGTTTTTCAAGCTCAGCTGAAACAACCGATTGTTCTGTCGAAACAACCGATTGTTTACACTTAGATGGTTTTGAGAAAGTTTGAAAACTATTTTTGAATGAAGAAAACTATTAAGTAACAAAACAACCGATTGATTCGAGGAAACAACCGATTGTTTTCCTGGCATTGTTGTTTTGCTTGCTGTTTTGGCAAACTGAATTGCTGAATCAATTGGTTTCTGAAATAAATTCATTCTAGCTGTGAAAAGTTTGCGAAAACCACTTTAAACAATTCACCCCCCCCCTCTAGTTTAAAGCCATTATTTCTAATAGGCAGTAGGTTAACCTAGAAACAATGATATAAGGGGGGTAAACCCCAAGGTAAAGACATGCTGTCTTCTATGCAAGACATAGTTCTTACACACACATTATAAGCTTAAGCACTTTTGCTTGTTTGATGTTTCTTGCCCTGTATTGACTTGAGCGTCGGAGTGCAGTTACAGGTAGGCCCCCCTCTGTCTCAACGAAGCCATCCTTTTGGAAGCATAGAACCACCGCGAAGATAGGAGGAGCCACCATCTGCCTCAAAGTCAACGACGACTGAGTTAACCGGTGAGAACAGAATACAAGGCCCAATAAACTCCTACATAACTCTGTACATTTATTTTCAAGGTTAAGAAGAAGAAAAATAATTTGTAATCTCTTTATTAGGCCCTATCCTCTTCAATCCTCTTAGCCAATGGTTTTGAGGCTAGATAGGCTGTCATCATTCCCTCCCGCTTAAGAAGGATTTGTCTTCAGATCTAAACGATGCCTAATGACAACAGCCTATGTCATTTGGTTTATTATTTTCCTTCAATGTCAAATATCAACCTATAGTAAAAATCAAACAATAAAACAAATTATATATAGAAAGAGAAAATAAGAATAAAAATATGGTAAAGGACCTTTCTTCTAAGGTCAATGTACTCCTTACTTGATAGATAGTCATAGTTGATCCAAGGAATACTTTTTTCTATGTTTCTAGTTTATGAAGTTTTTTAATATGTTGATCTTGTTGTTTTATTTTAATCATTTATTCACAAAGTTTTTCTTTAAAGTAGTTTATGTTCATGTCAGGTTCAACTCCGAATAGAGATTTTTCAACTTTTCAAATGTTTTTTTAATTGATCTTCCACTACTTGTGAAGATATTTGAAAAACTGATGGACGACCATCTGGAAGGATACATATTGGGCCTTTAACTAGGGTCATGGCTAGAAGAATGGAAGAATAAGAAGAAGGAGTTCAAAAAACTCTATTTTTATGGAGAATTAATTTTTAACTTTTCTTCCAAATTTCCTAGTCTTATAAAATTGTACAAATTAGTATAGGCTTTATATTTGGGCTTGTATTTCGGTCATTGTCTTGGGCCATGTTTGGGCCAATTTTCATGGGCCATGTATTGGGCCAATTAGAGTAAGGTGTAAATAGAAAAAAAAAAGTCTAGCTAGAGTTACAATTGGGCCTCCTTGGACCCAATGAAACTCTAGACCATCTAGGGTGCACAAATAAATTACTAGAGTGCAAATAGAAAACATGGAGTGGCAAGGAAGGCATGCACATCATCTCCTTAATAGAGAGGATTCCCACCAATGCCAAAAGAACATTTTTCTTCATGGAAATTGATAACATTGCCTTCATTCCGTTTGAATTTTTGTGGTGGATTGCGGAAGCTCGATGGAAGTAGCGAACAAGGATGGCTCCAATGGAGCTATGGTTTCCTTGAAGGTGCATGATAGGTATGGAGAGTGATTGGTTGGGTCATATCACTTGAAGAAGATGAAGAAGAAGATCAAGGTGTCTATCCTAAAGAGACTAGACAAGGGAGTGAGAAAGCATGCAAACTTGGTAGTAATTCACTCATAAAATTTATCTCAGTAATTCATGAGCCAAGCACCTCAATTTATAGGAGAGAGGGCTGAACATTTTGGAGCCAAAATTTGAAAATTCAAAAATAAAACTCTCCAATGAGAAGGTGTCATGTGGAGTCATGCTTTCCATGATTAGCTCACACCTTCCATGCTAAATCCTCTCTAATCCTAGCTTGCCATGTGGACGTCCATGTGCTCCATGCCAAGGTGATTTTCGTTCCCCAATATACCCTAGACATATTAGGGTTACATTGGGCTCAAAGAAGCCTAATTGTTACCCTAACTAGTCACTTTTAACCCTAACTAGACTTATTTTACTATTGGCCCAAATACAAGCCCAAAAACCTATGCTACTTGGCCCAAATATTTGGTCCAATTATTTTATGCTACTAGGCCCAATACATGGCCCATGAAATCCTAAAAAACATTATACAATTTGTTTAAGCTAAAGCTTGGCCCAAAAATAATGTTGACTAGTCAGTAGAAACTCAGTTTTCTTGTGTTCTTCAGACCAAAGCTCTAGTTTATGTTTTGATGAGTTGGAGGTCTTCTTGGATATGTTTGTACATTTCTTCACCCAAGATTTGTCCTCTTGATTGGGCCTAAAAAATAAAATCCCAATTAGACCCATATTTTCAAATAAATCTATAAACAACCTCTAGGTCTTCATCCTCCTTATTATGTGGTTATGTGTGGATGGGGGCTCTGCCATCAAGAATGGAGAGGATGTTAAGTATGGGAGCTTTGATGTTTCAAATCCCTGATGAAGCTTGAAGCCTTGCTGCTTTTGGGTTTGGGTGTAGCGTACAGTGTTTAGAATTTATGTAAAAGATCAGTTTTTAATTCCTGCGCAAAGCTTGGCAAATATGTTTTGAAAAGTAAAGTGATTTTCTAAAGCCAAGAAAAACAAATGGTTGAATTATCAGGATAACCGGTTGTTCTTTGCCTGGCTGGCACAAAGGTTTGAAAAAGCTTTCTGAAAGTGTTAAGTCATAGCTTAACCCATTTAACCAATTATCTCGTGGTTTTAACCGGTTAAATGTAAGTCTGCATAATAGCTTTTTGAAAAACTATTTTAACTATTTTCAAACTGTTTCAGCTAATTCATGTGCCTCAAACGGCTAGTTTTCAAGTGCTATAAATATAGCCCTTCTTTCAGAAACAAAATATAAATATAAACATTTTTACAGAAGATCTACGAAAGAGTTTTTTAGATCAAAAGAGAGATTGAAATGTGTTTTTGAAAGAAGTTTTCAAGAGTTGCAAGATTTCTTTTTAAGCTTTGCATTGATTCAAGATCTGATCATAAGAATCCCTGGGTTGCGTAATATTAGGTGTTTTCTTTTCCTATTCATGTTCTTGTTATTGTAATTTCATAAACTTGTGAGTGTATGTGAAAATCCTGTAAAGTCAGAAGGGTGTTCTAACTTGAGGTGTGTGGTGTTGCAAAGAGGGTGAGTGGGTCTTGTCATTTTCAAGATCACCTCTTCGTTTGGTGTGTTGGTGTAATCTGTTGTTGATTACTAGTGAAACTCAGAGGCTGTTCTAAGACTGGATGTAGCTCTAGGTTTGAGCGAACTAGTATAAAATTCATGGTGTAAATCTCTCTCTTTCTCTCTCCCTTTATTACTGTTTGATATTGGTTATGCTGGTACAAACAACCGATTAAAACGAAATTTCAATCGGTTGTTATTCTGGTTTATGAACTGTGTGTTTCTGCTTATGCTACTAACATAAACAACCGGTTAAATCGAAACTTTAACCGATTATATATCTGGAAACAAGTTCTCCAACATTGGTTGAATGCTTTCCTCTTTTTTTTATCTATGATTGTTTAAAAGGGATCATTCTTAAGTGTTAATTACGAAAAGCTTTTGAAAACAATTGACCCCCCCTCTTGTTTTTAGCCATCAATTCTGACAATTGGCATCAAGAGTTAGGTTCTTGAAAAATACTCAAGTTTCCTTTTCTGCAAAATCTTTTTACATGGCTGACAAGTTTGTTTTTGGGCAAGATGCCTCTTTAAACAAGCCACCTCTGTTCTGTGGTGAAAATTATAAGTTGTGGTGTATAAGTGTTCTTGCCGGTTGACTCTCCTGTCAGTTGACTCTATGACAATCTCACGCCTCCTTCCCTCTCCTTAGGTAGTGCTTCATTGTATAGAAACAACCTGCACCTGTAAAGACAGAAAGGGGCGCCCTAGAGGCCGTTTGCACTCTGACGCTCAAGTCAATACTGGGCAAGCACACCAAGTGTATTGAGTATCTTAGTTTAGGTCTAAAAATTGCGTACCTCTGTGAAGTGTTTTACTATCCTTTATATAGTCTAGGGTTTCCTCTACACCGTTACCCATATTAGGGTTTCTGCAGGAATACCCTTGTGCTGCTATTACCCAGTCTTAGGGTAATTTAGCGTGTAAGGCTTCCCTTAACTGGAGTGCAAATTCTAACAGGATGGCCACCTGGGTACCCCCTCGTGCACCTAATCTCTGGGGCCATCTATTCTAAGAGTGCCTTCACTGTTCACGTGGCATGCATGTAGCTTCACTGGGAAGCCCTAATCCTGACGGACACTCAAACCCTTCAAGACTCTGCACCTAACTGTGTTTTCCCTGCCACACGCATGGATGCTTCGTGCCTTCGGCCTTTCCCTACCTCTGGGCATTTTACTGATAACTGGTCTTCTCTTGGGACCCACCTTATGTGTTCTAGTTCTGTTGTTTAAAACACCCAAGACCGATGTCACCTCGTTGCACTTTGTTGCCGAGGACTCATCACCCCGTTGCGTGACGAGGACACATCGTTCCACTTTGGTGATCGAAATGTTGATGACTAATCAGTCCACTAGTCCATGCTACCTGTGGGACCTAGCCCACATGGCTCTGGCCCATGCTGTGGGATCCAGCTGACGTGGCTCACCATTACTAGCTGTTCTCGGTGTCCGAGGATTGGTCGGTACAATAAGAATGAAATTCTTTATTAATTCAATAGATAAAGAAATTTGGAATGTTATTTCAAACAATGCTTTCATTCATAAGCCTTAAAATATTTGTGCATCATCTAAAGCTGAAAGAAATAATCTTGATTGTATAGCTATGAACATAATTGTTTCTGCCCTTGATTTTGATGAACTCCTTAAGGTTTCATAATGTATATCAGCAAAAGAAATGTGGGACATTCTTGAGAAATGTCACAAGAATCCAAGTGCCTTGTTGGACAAGGATGAGTCCTCTGCTGAATCATCATCCTCTGAATTCAAGATGGAAGTCCGTCTTATGGCAGAAGAAGAATCTAGATCAAGCCAAGTAAGTGCATCCTCTTCCAATAAAAGTGAAAATTATTCTCAATTGCATGAAGCTTTTCAAGAGACTTATGAAGAAGCTCATAGATTAACCTCTTTAAATAATCATTTGAAACTTTGAGAATGTTTTAGCATCTCAAAATTGTGTATTTGGAAAATCAGGTCTTGGTTTTAATCCATAGAAATAGAACAATGCCTTGTCAAAATCTTTTTCAAGTATCACAGAAAAACAACTGACTAAAGTTTCAAAACAACCTGTTGTTTCTTGTTTCTACTGTATGAGAAAGGGTTACTCTATGAGGTTCTGCAAAGTTCGCAAATTTCTTGTTCCAAGAGGGATTTTAAAATGGGTTCTTAAAAATCCTAAGCCTTCGAACATTCCTGCTAACAATCATGGACCCAAATTTAAAAGGGGACCAAATCTTGCTTCTTAATCTTGCCCTGTAGGTATCCTTGGCAGCCAAGAATTATTTTTGAGTTTGAAAAATGACTGCTAAAGGGAAAATATATCAGGAGCAAAGTCTGTCTCTGAGCCTACTATCAAATGTGTACATCTAGCAGGGTTCTTGAATGACAAGAGACATCCTTGACAAAGGCTGGAATGATTGGCAAAAGAGAATCTTCAAGAATAAAGAAAGTATATGCATCACTCAATTTTTGTAAGTGTGCCCTGTAATCATATGAACATCTTATGATCTTCTCTTTTGGATGAATCTATTGGGGTTCTCTATGCAAAGGTATGAACAAACATTATACTACATGCTTCATCATTTTAAAAGGTAATTTCAAATTGTGAAAATGTTTCCTTTGCTATCACAGTAAAACAACCGATTGTTTTCTTGAAACAACCGATTGTTCTTTCTCTAGCATACCTGTGTTGTGCTATCAAGTTTGATTATGCATGATTAAACCTGTTTTCTTCTAAATCATGCTTTTGACCATATAGAGGGAGAATTCTATGTGTGTTTTGGTTGCCTTAATAGCATTAAAACTAATGCTCTTCTTTGATTTAAACTGCTGCTATCATAATCATGTGCACACACTATTGTTTCATCTATGCACTGATTTACTACACTGCCTTTACTGGTTTGTTTGTGTACCTTGTTATCCTACTGCTATACTTGTCATGTATATGCACACTTTCTGTTTTGTAGTATCTTTTCAATAGCAGGTGCAATGTTGAAAAACTAATCAAAGAAAGGAATATGGTTCAAGAACATTCACCCTACTCAAGCTCATGTCCTTTGAAAAATAAGTTGTACATGTTCATCTTATGGTTTGGATTCTTTTGGCCTCAAGAACCTCTGGACATGTTAAGGTAAGACAAAGGTATGAATGCTTTAAGCATTTCTCATCAATTTGAAAGGTGATTTGCTGTTTCTTGTTGTCCCAAAAAATTTAACCGGTTATTTCCTAGAAACAACCAATTATTTGCTCTGTGTCAGCACTGGGAATATCTGATTTTAATTTCTAAGATCTGTTTTGTGATTCTATTCTGATCCGGTCGGTCATCGGTAGTCTATGACGTCAGCAGCTGATGATGACGTGGGTCAGTCGCGGAGTGACGCGTGGCACGAGAAAGCAGATGAACCAGGGTGGAGATCGTTCAAGAACGGCGATCAGTGGTCAGCTACCGAGTGACCACCACCAGAAGATCGGTTCCTACTTGAGCGCCTGGAAGCAGAGCGCGAGAAGTGACGAAGCACCGATCAGTCATCGGTGCGTGCAGAGTGATCAGTCATCGGTGCATGCAGAGCGATCAGTCATCGGTGCATGCAGAGTGATCAGTCGTCGGGGGTTCCTTGTCAACACGTGTTAAACTGGGACCCAGGCTCCCAGCGAGAACGTTACTCAAGGACCTCGCCTGATTCCATAAGCAGAGCACGAGGACGTGAAGAGACACCTCGGTCATCGATGTGTGTTGAGGACATCGGCCGCGCGATGTGAACAACGCAACCAAAGATCAGCAAAGCGCCCAGAGGCAGGGAGTGGCCTTAGTCGCGAGACGACCACGCAGGAAGATGAGAAGACGCAGTTAAGTGCAGAATCCTGCTGGGATAAGAACCCATCAAGGTTAGAGTCTCCCAGTGGGGTTGCGTGTCTGCCACGTGGATGGTGAAGATGTTCCCAGAGAATAGGTAGGGCAGATAGGCACAGAAGTCGAGGGGTGCAGAGGTACCCACGCGGCCTCCCCTGTCAGACTTGGCACTCAAGTGAAGAAGGTTGGGACGCAAGGTAGCCCTGGGGAGTGGAAACGACAGTGCAGAGTAATTAAGTGGCCCTAGAGGTAGCCTGTAGGGGCTACGCGGGTTTATATGAGGAAGAAGAACACCAAACCAGGTATGCAGTCTTTCCCTCAGATTACACAACACAAATCCAAGAACACTCAGTCTTTGAATCAAAGAGGACTGAGGGCACACACACACGGGTCTTACACAGAGAGATCCGAGAGAGAGTTTTGGTGTTCCCGTTGCCTGACTTGAGCGTCGGAGCTACAACGGCCGCTAGAGGCGCCGTCTGTGTGTTTTGCAGGCATCGTTCGGAGTTCCGGTGAAGGTTCCTGGAGCCTCCTTGCAGAACGCGCAGCAGATAGATAGCTAGACGAAGGAGTGACGAGGCGTTTTCCCCACGCTCGAGTCCGCGGCAGGATCATTTGGCGCCCACCGTGGGGCACGAAGTAAAACGAAGCCCCCATACACAAGAACGAGAGTGGAAATCGCACAGATGAGTAGAAGAACCAGACAAATGACCCCTGCACCACCTGCTGGTGAAGGAACTGTTACCATGGCGCAGGTCATGGAGATGATGCGCGTGCTGCAAGAGAATGTCGCGGCATCGAGAGCTGAGCAAGAGAAGATGCATGCAGAGCTGACTGCATCGCATGGCAGAAATGAAGAGCTGAACCGCGTGAACGAGGAGTTGCGTAGGGAGTTGCAGGCGGAGAATGAGCGCGTATCCGAAGATAGGACGTCGATGCCGCCGTCGCCCCCTAGAGCATTTCCTGTGCCCTTCTCCCCCGAGATCATGAACACGGTGGTGCCCCCCAACCTGGTGGGAGTGAAGGCGTCGTTCACGGGAGTGGAAGACCCAGAGGCACATTTGACAGCCTTCCACACTCAGATGATGCTGTCTGGAGGATCAGACGCTGTGTACTGCAAAATGCTTATGAGCACGCTGAGCGGAGTAGCTATGGAGTGGTTCGTGAGCTTGCTGGAGGGCCACATCACCTCCTTCCATCAGTTCTCAAAGCTATTCACGGAGCAGTATATAGTCAACAGAGCGCCGCCGGTGGTGACTTACGACTTGTTCGACGTGCACCAGAATCAGGGGAAGTCGCTGAAGGACTTCCTCAACCGCTTTGGTGCGCAGGTGGTGAGATTGCCCAGCAAGGACGAGAGCATGCTGGTGCATGCATTCAAGAAAGGCGTGCTACCTGGCCCTTTCAGTGAATCGCTCATCAGGAGCCACCCTGCCACCTTCGCTGAGATTTGGCGACGAGCGGTGGTGCACATAGTAGCGGAGACAGAGGTCTCTGAGAAGAGAAGCAGTGTTGCACCATCTAAGCCACGCGGGGGTCATGGGAAGCAACAGCAATAGGCGCGGGTGTGTGAGGCCAAGGAAGGAAAGAGGGTGCAAGGGAGGCCTCGTCCCTATACACCCAGGAAAGACCAGGGCAGGGGGCGTGCAAGGGAGCACGACGCACCCCCTAGGTACGATTTCGTGATAGAGTTGGCAGAGCTGATCGCCGTCCCTGCCGTGGCTGCAAGACTCCGAGTACCAGAGAAAACTGACATGGTACTTGGAAAGAGGAAGGACAAGTGGTGTGAGTTCCATCAGGCTTATGGACACACACTCCACACATGCCTGGCGTTGGGGCGCCAACTTGCTGAGTTGGTAAAGACAGGTTTCCTGACCGATTACCTGAGGGAGGCGCAAGGTGATCGCGCTTTGGGGTCCCAGGCAGGTGATCAGCAGCATGAAATCCTTGTGCTCGGGGAAATCAGGTGATAGAAGATGCCACACTGGGGGGGCTCCCAGGTAGCCCAGGTGGAAGCTGAGGCAGAGTCTTTAAGCACGGCGATAGAAAGTTGCAAAGAGAAAGGCGAGGAGTCCAGTTCTCTAGCTGTTGACTTAGTATATCCGCCAGTCAATCCCAAGGCCTGGGTGAACGAGGGTTACACTTCTGTGAACCTCGCCAGACCCCAGATAGTGTGGGATTTCTGCACGTTTGCAGGAGAAAGAGGGATTGGAGAAGCACTTGAAGTCATGAGTTTCCCGCACAAGTTCAAGGAAGTCCAGTCAGTTCGCTTTAACACACCTCGCAATGGTGTAACGAAGGGGAAGCGACGAGCTTATGGAGAATTTGGGAGGCGCGAACAAGTTTGAAGTTAAGGACAGCTTTTCGTCGTTGCTGGAAGAATGGTGTGCTCGCCAGGTCGGTCATCGCCAGGGCCCATACAGAGTGGTTGAGGCGCTGGAGAATGGAGCTTATCGGCTGGAGACCCTGGATGGAGCACCTATCCCATAGACATGGAACGCTACACACTTAAGTTTCTACTTCAGTTAATTTGTAAGGTAGATGCGTTCTTGCACTGTACACACACTCAATGTATATACTGTAAATAGTTGAGCAAATCAGGGGGCACTCTTTTCCCTGATGAGGGTTTTTAACGAGGCCACCCAATAAAAAAGATTTCAGTATGTCAAGTGTGCACATGTTTCCCAGTTTCAAGTTCCGCTTGCCCCAGATGCAAGTCCAAGGGATCGGTTGGAGCCTGCTCGCCCCAGGCGCGAGTGCGGACCACAGACCTATGTTCTCCTCACCCCAGGAGTGAGTGCAGGTGGCCAAAGTTTGGGAACTCGGGAGTTCTAGTAAAGCCAAGAGAAGGAAAGGGAAGATTTCGAGAACGTCCAATAGGAACCAGACCTAAAGGTCGATGACCTCGGGGCAAGCAAGAGGGGTCAACAAGAAAAACTCTTCTTCCCGGTAGCAAGACATCATCTTCGCGTTTAAGCACCAAGAAGCAGAGCGCGATCAGTCATCGGTGGTCCAAAAGCAAGATCAGCCGTCGGTGCATGTCGGGAGTAAGTACTCGGTCGGTGCATTGGTCATCGGGGTCTTGTTAACACGCGTTAAGCTGGGACCCAGGTTCCCAGCGAGAGCGTTACACATGCACCTCGCATGATTCCAGAAGAAGATTGGTCATCGGGGTCTTGTTAACACGCGTTAAGCTGGGACCCAGGTTCCCAGCGAGAGCGTTACGCATGCACCTCACATGATTCCAGAAGAAGATTGGTCATCGGGGTCTTGCTAACACGTGTTAAGTTGGGACCCAGGCTCCCAGCGAGAGCGTTACGCATGCACCTCGCATGATTCCAGAAGAAGAGCACTCATCGGTGCATGGTCATCGGGGTCTTGCTAACACGTGTTAAGCTGGGACCCAGGTTCCCAGCGAGAGCGTTACGCATGCACCTCGCATGATTCCAGAAGAAGGTTGGTCATCGGGGTCATGCCAACACGTGTTAAGCTGGGACCCAGGCTCCCAGCGAGAGCGTTACGCATGCACCCCGCATGATTCCAAACCAGAAGAAGAGGAGTTGCCCACTCAAAGGGCGTGCGGTGATACCATGCAGGCAGGGATGCGCCTGGCGAGTGCGCTTAGACAGCCACCCCCGGTGCTCCCCTGGGAGCATGCACCCACTCAGAGGAGAAAGTCCTCACCCTCGACTTTGTACAGCGGGGTGCAGGCAGAGAAAGTCCTCTTCCTCTGCTTTTTACAGCAAGGTTGAGGCGAGAGAAAGTCCTCTTTCTCTGCTTCTTACAGCAAGGTTGAGGCAAGAGAACCAAGTCCTTATCCTCTGCTTCATACAGCAAGGTTAAGGCAATAGAGAAAGTCCTCACCTCGACTTTATACAGCGAGGCTGAGGCGAGATAAAAAGTCCTCACCTCGACTTTGTACAGCGAGGCTGGGGCGAGAGGAGAAAGACCTCACCTCGACTTCCTACAGCGAGGCTGAGGCAAGGGGGGTCATCAAGAAGCAGTCCTCTTGCCCAAAACACAAGCATCATCTTCAGAGGTCGGGTCCTCTATGCACTTAGCACTGGAGTGACACGGAAGTAATGCGAAGCCTGAAGCGCGATGACTGATCGGTGGTGCGCTAACAGGCTAGTCGGTGGTCGGTAGTAAAGCTCTGAGTCTGAAAGCTTCCCCAAACAAGCTCTTGGGCGATCAGTTGATGCATTTATACGCCATCAGGTCAGTCATCCAACATGAACTTATGCATAAAAGATTTATATACAAGTTTGTAGCAGCAAGAGAAATTACACAAAAGGAGAGGTGGCAAGGGAAGAAGCTCAAGGAGGAGGAATGAGCCTACCATCGGCCACTGAATGGTGGAGGCTAGGTTGGGTAGAGTCCGAGTTTGGCAGGACGCAGTGAACCTGCTGCAAGCCCATGGAACCCATCTATCAGAACCTCGGCACCAACAGCCATGGTCTCAGGTACATCAGCTTCGAGCTCCTTCTTCTCTTTGGCAACGAAGACCACTTAGTCTCTTCGCTGAGAACAAGTTCACAGCTCGAGACTGGGGGGCTTGTGATCCGGTCGGTCATCGGTAGTCTATGACGTCAGCAGCTGATGACGATGTGGGTCAGTCGCGGAGTGACGCGTGGCACGAGAAAGCAGATGAACCAGGGTGGAGATCGTTCAAGAACGGCGATCAGTGGTCAGCTACCGAGTGACCACCACCAGAAGATCGGTTCCTACTTGAGCGCCTGGAAGCAGAGCGCGAGAAGTGACGAAACACCGATCAGTCATCGGTGCGTGCAGAGTGATCAGTCATCAGTGCATGTAGAGCGATCAGTCATCGGTGCATGCAGAGTGATCAGTCGTCGGGGGTTCCTTGTCAACACGTGTTAAACTGGGACCCAGGCTCCCAGCGAGAACGTTACTCAAGGACCTCGCCTGATTCCATAAGCAGAGCACGAGGACGTGAAGAGACACCTCGGTCATCGGTGTGTGTTGAGGACATCGGCCGCGCGATGTGAACAACGCAACCAAAGATCAGCAAAGCGCCTAGAGGCAGGGAGTGGCCTTAGTCGCGAGACGACCACGCAGGAAGATGAGAAGACGCAGTTAAGTGCAGAATCCTGCTGGGACAAGAAGCCATCAAGGTTAGAGTCTCCCAGTGGGGTTGCGTGTCTGCCACGTGGATGGTGAAGATGTTCCCAGAGAATAGGTAGGGCAGATAGGCACAGAAGTCGAGGGGTGCAGAGGTACCCACGCGGCCTCCCCTGTCAGACTTGGCACTCAAGTGAAGAAGGCTGGCACGCAAGGTAGCCCTGGGGAGTGGAAACGACAGTGCAGAGTAATTAAGTGGCCCTAAAGGTAGCCTGTAGGGGCTACGCGGGTTTATATGAGGAAGAAGAACACCAAACCAGGTATGCAGTCTTTCCCTCAGATTACACAACACAAATCCAAGAACACTCAGTCTTCGAATCAAAGAGGACTGAGGACACACACACACGGGTCTTACAGAGAGAGATCCGAGAGAGAGTTTTGGTGTTCCTGTTGCCTGACTTGAGCGTCGGAGCTACAACGGCCGCTAGAGGCGCCGTCTGTGTGTTTTGCAGGCATCGTTCGGAGTTCCGGTGAAGGTTCCTGGAGCCTCCTTGCAGAACGTGCAGCAGATAGAAAGCTAGACGAAGGAGTGACGAGACGTTTTCCCCACGCTCGAGTCCGCGGCGGGATCATATTCAAACCCTTTGATATCTATGGTCAATATCCTATTAATTGCATGTTTGAATACTATTTCCCTCTGCCATAACTACTTTGTACAAATCAGATTCCTTCAAATCTTGGAAATCAAAATTGCTTTTATAGTTTGGTCAAAATCAACATGTGATCTTCTGTACTTTTTGTTTTTGACTGACACAATCTGCTTTATGACTCTGATTTGGTTCATTTTTCTGTGCTGAAAACTAACCACATTATGTCATCCTTGACCAAGGGTTTTGGTTCTATTAATAGAAATTTTAACCTGTTGCTTTTCACTAACAACCTGTTGTTCTTCCTTTTCTCTGCTCAAAGTGCTTTCTGTAGTGTGCCAAGTCCTTCACTAATTTGAGCAATGGCTGGTACTCCTCCATCTGCAAAAAGAATGAAAACCAAGGTTGTTAGGAGTGGTGGAAAAATTGAAGGGTGGTTCTCAGAAGAATCAGAACCAGATCAAATGATCTACAGTTTCAAAGAGATGATTGTCCCTCTTTCTAAAGCTTCTACTTTTCAACCCGTTATCTCTATGAAATAACAGGTTGTTCTTATGAATGGTTGCTGGTTTGCTCATCTGATTTGGCTGATGTAAATCACTTAATAGGAACTAGTGTCTAGTACTATGTTTGGGTCATGCTCATAAGGGAGATTTGGACTAATATGCTTGTAATATGGAATTGAAAATATCCAAGAAAGATGGTTTCAACTGCTATCCTACAAATGTTAAAAAGAGTATTCATGATTGTGTTGGCTTTGCTAGAACTAATTTTTTGACGAAGCAATAGGTCTGAGTTGGATGCATATCAAAAGATTTTGCAAGATTATTTGTTCCTTGGTGGAATTTTAGCTTGGAGAAGTGCTACATCAATCCCATTCGAACCAGGGTCAATCTGTATATACAGAACTATAGTCAGAATCATGGAGCTTTCAATGTTGGTGTTGGATCTCAAGGTAATTTTGGTTCTTGAGGATCAAGCATTAAGTCACATGAAAACAAAGTTCATACTGTGGATAACCTGTAAAGCCACATAGAAAGAGAAGAAGAAAGCATGCAACTGAATTTAGTGAAAGTTCTGAAAACTGTGGGGAGTATAGTTTCTGAAATTTGAAGAGTCTTTGATAAAGCAATACTTTGATGTCTTCCTTGAAGGAGGACTGCTAGATGAAGAAAAGATAAGGGGAGAAATGATGGAGATCAAGTAGAAGAGGATTTCACTAATGGAGGAAGAGGTCATCCACCCAAGCATTTAAAATTCTTCTTACTAGTCTTCTTAAAAAGTAGAACATTTTGGGTTCTCTTGAAAATTCAAAAGATAGTAGTATAAATAAATATTTGTAAATAATCTTGTATAAATTTGTAAATAATATAGAAATATCCTTCGGAGTATGCCAAAGAGGAAAACCAAAAGAAACCTCTAAATGTAAGGCATTTTAGGCACTTTCTTTAGGGAAAAGTGGAAAAAGTGACTTTTCTACTCCTTTCTCTCTTAGGCACTAGAAGGAGCTAGAAGAGTGACTCTTCCCACTCCTTCCCCTTTGTAACATGACCAGCCCTCTCCATTATAAATAGGGGTGCTTGGTACTTTGAATAAAAAAAGTTGAAAGTTAGAAGAAAAGAAACTATCTTGAAATTGAGAGAGAGTGAGTTCGTGAGACTTGTCTCTTCTTTTCCTTCATGTCTTATCTTGTGAGCTTTGGAGACTCTCAAGTGGCGGCACCACCCACTCATCTTGGAAGAACCACCCTCCAAGTGGCGTGAATCACATCTCCAAAAGGCTACAACCACATAAGTCATTTCTATTCATCTTCTAAAAATACCCATTTGTGTTTTCTTATAGTTTTTCCATTTTTAATCGGTTCAATCTTTTCCATGAGTTATTTCCTTTCATTTGCTGCCATTGTTCTGCACTTTGTTTGGTTTATTTCCTTGTTTTCTTGCTGTTTTAATTTCGTCCAAACCATGGGTTTCCATATACATGTGTTGTTCTTGTTTTCCATCCATGGGTTTTTTGTTCTTTGATGAGTTTCTTGTGATTTTCTAATTCCTATTGAATTTCAATCAGTATTTTCACTTCTTCTTGGTGTTCTTATGATGTTCTTGTGTTTCCTTTGAAGTTTGGTACTGTTCTTGAATTACCCATTCATATTCCATTGTTATCTTACACTACAAGTTACCTATTCATGTGTTTTTAGTATGAACCTTTGTGTTCTTGAGTAGAAACTCTATTAATTGCTCTTTAGAATTTTGATCCTAATTCTTGAAAGTGTCATGAATACAATGAAACCTATATCAACTCAACCCAAACCAAGAAAGGTTCATAAGAGACTCACATCAAGAAATTATGGTCTCCGTGTTAAAATTTCTGAGGTCTATGGTACTCTAATTCTGCTGCTACCACAACTCTGATACATCATAGATTTCTGATGCAATCCTAATAAGGTATTGTAAGGACCTAAAAACTTTAATTGGAATAAAAGTGTTATATTTAAATAATTTCAGAAGATGTTATTATTTAAAATACAAAGAGCTGGTAATAGAAGTTTCGTAGTAGTCGGACCTCGGACGTCGCCCAAGGTCTGGGGTCAGCTGGTAGAGGTCGGTCGGCTGACCATTGTATTAACCAAGTAGTCAGGTGCGATGACTTTATCGTGAGGTAATCACGTGGGTGTGCTCGAGGAAGACATGTGGATCAAGAAGAGTAAAGGAAGAAAAGTGTAGCTTAGAAGTCTACGAGATCGCCGTTGTTGAAGATGGAGGCGATCTCCGACTTCTCTGGCACATAATCGCCTGTCACCTAGAGTACACATGATCGCCAATCGCCTATGGTGTACGTGATCGACGGGAGTGCACTTAGTATGTGGTCAAGATGCTGGATCAACCATAGTGGGTTCCAAAAACCACACGTATCAAGGTGTGGATTAAGCCTTAGATACGCTGGGCATGCGAAGCTCTATGCTTGAGCATAAGAAATTGTCCTTAGTGTTGCATGCATGGGCGCACAAGGAGTAGTGCTGATCTATTCTTGGAAATGTGAAGCTACCGACGTCACCAAGCCATGTGGAGGTGATACCTTGGACGTAACATAATGGGAGGACGAGCCTTCAGCAAGGTGTGACGATGTGACCAGAGTAAGGCGATGTGTTCTAGTCACACACAAGGGCGATAAGAGATCGCCAACAGGATGAGAGGAGCATCGGTTGTAAGGACCTGTAAAATTGAATTGGAATAAAGAGAGATATATTTTAAATGAATTCTAAGTATGTTTTTATTTAAAATAAAAAGGAAGGAAAGTGTAGTTTGGAAGGCTATGGCCTAGTAGTACATGATCGCCGGTCGCCTGCTACACATGAGCGCCAGGGCGCGAGGCATGCAGGCATCACGCGGGCGCGAGGCATGTGGACGTCGCCAGGGCGCGAGGCATGCAGGCACCGCGCGGGCGCGAGGCATGTGGACGTCGCCAGGGCGCGAGGCATGCAGGCATCGCGCGGGCACGAGGCATGTGGACGTCGCCAGGGCGCGAGGCATGTAGGCATCGCGCGGGCGAGAGGCATGCGGGCATCGCCAGGGCGCGAGGCATGCGGGCATTGCCAGGGCGCGAGAGGCATGCGGGCATTGCCAGGGCGCGAGGCATGAGAGCGTCGCCAGGGATAGACATCGGTCATCTCCCAGAGGGAGACATCGTTCGTCTTCCAGGGCGAGGGAGACATCGGTCGTTCTCCAGAATGAGTCAGCGGTGGAAAGTTGTCGCGCGATGACGAGCTTCACACAGATAAAGTGGGACCCAGACTCCCAGCATGAAACGTCCTGCACACGCGCCACGTAGACAAAAAGGGTGGTTCAGAGTGGTGACATCAGAATGTTGGCATGCGCAGGAGACACCAGCGGTCGTACTGTCAGAGCAGTGGTTGGCATGCACAAGCGACAACAGTGGTCGTACTGTTCAGGGCAGTGGTCCTCAGGCTTTCCTGCAGAAGGGGTGGCAGCAGCAGCATACGTGGGCAGGTAAGCTGGGATTCAAAAGCCACTGCGGGAAGGCAAAGAGCGTTACAGACTCAAGAGTGTTAGAGTGAGTGCAAACTTCCTCCCTCCCTTCTTCTCTCCTTTGCGTTGTGACTCAGGCAACCTCAAGCATCAGTGCGATAAGCGACGTTTGCCTTTAGAGCACCTAAGAGGTTCCCTGCAAGTGCTACAAGCCAGGCACTGAAAAACAGAGCTAAGTCATCCTTTAAGCTCGGTGGATTTTTGGAGCTCTTGGTGTTTGCGCAAGTCCAGGTAAGGGAAGCTAGCCTTCATTTTCAATACAAGCCATAGATTAGCTGCTTCTGAAGTGAGGGCGACGTGGTCGCCGGTTTTCGTTTTTATCTTCGTGAATGCTCTGTTCTGTGTGTTTGGGCGACGTGGTCGCCGGTTTTAAATACAGACTTCGAAATACCTTGTTTTGAACTAGATTGCCGGTTTTGGCGCTGTTTTACAAACTCCCCGTTTTTGGTGTTGTTTTGAAACTGTTTGAGATGTAAATGTGATATTCGAAAACATGAACCTTGGAGTGAGTTTTGCTGTGATTGAAATCATTCATTTAAGTGTGGCATGATGTGTTGAATGTTGTGAATGTGAGATTAAGGCATAGTATTTTCAGGAAAGAAAATACCGTGTAAGATCGTGTAGGATGTGCATTGACCGGTGATTCGTTATGATATCCTGACTCTCCTGATATAATGGAATCATATAGATGAAGTTATTCGGGCGTTGAGAGTCGAAGGAGGTTCATACGTATGGGTGAGTTGTTCAAAAGGGAACGAGCTCGACCTGTTGTGTGGATTAACCCTGTCATGCTTGGATGGTGATGATATTGAGATTCATTATACGCTTGTGAATGTGTGTGATTTCACGGCGACCCTGTGAATGTGTGTGATTTCACAGTGGGCAGTATGACAGGTGCAAATACACGAGTCTAGTCAATGCATGAGTCTTCCGGAAGTAGTGTCAAGTGTCTTGTGTGCTGAGTCAGTGGTAGTCTGACGTGAGAAATGAGGAACCTTGAGATTGATAGACACTTGATGCAGTTTGTGAAATAGAATGACTCTGTGCAAATATTGTAGTGTGTGTGATTTCTCGGCGATCAGGTGAAGGGAATGAGAAACTTTATAGTTTTATGTGGGTATCTTGAATTTTTTTTATCCTGATTTTTATGTTCATATTTAAACTCTCTTTAAAATATATAGCTTACCCTGCGTGTTCTGCTCTATGGCTGTTTTTCTCTTAAAACTGTGATGATCGTGTAATTTTTACACGGGAGCAGATGATCTTCCAGGAAGTAGAGCTCCTTAGTGAGTGGTCGCCGGGGAGGAGATCGCCTGTTTCTATCTCTTGGTGGTGATCGCCGGATTTATGTTCTGATAGCAGATCGCCTGTTTAGGGGTCTTCTGTTAGGAGATCGCCGGTTTATGTATGGAGACCGCCGTTTTCGTTGTATTTGATTGATTTCGTTAAGTTTTGAAAAACATTTGACTGGTTATGTATTAAACTCCCTGTGAGGAGCAACTTCATTACTTATATATATAATTATGTTCTCTTCAACATTATTTGTTTACCTTTATTTTCATTATAAATATGAATAGTTTTTGGCGGGATGTTACATTAATGGTATCAGAGCAGTTCGTCCTTAGGATGACCTGAGGGCTGTGGATCCATTGTGTTTCTTCTGCTCAGGAAATTTATTTGAGTTTAAAATAACAACTATAGCGAAAGGTTTTCAAACATTTTTGTATTGAAATTTTGTGTGTGCTTTGGTGAATATATGCTCTAACTGAGAATCTTAGTATTAAGAATGAGAAGGTCTTGATAAAGTGGTGAGGGTGCACACTCATAACTGGATCGAGATGATTCTCAATCTTAATTCCAAAGGTTTGATGTTTAGCATACATTGAATTCTGGTGTGATTTATTTCATTTTATTGAGTGTTTTCGAATTGATTGAAAGTGTTGTTTGGATTGATGGTTGTATACCAGTAGCTGTTCTGGTGTTTTGCTTGAGGTTATAAGTATCATGATTCTGTTGATGAACTCAAATTCTTAATGACTCTGAGATGCTGACCTTTGTAAGGTCTAGATGTTACCTCCTGAATGAATTGATTTTTAATCGATCTCATTCTTGTAGTTGTAGGGAACATAGAAACCCATAGTTTCAAAATCTGAAAACGAAGGAGATGGCACGTAGACCTTCTACCCCTCCCCAACCTTCTTCGGAGATGAGCCAGATTGCCAAGGCTATCGAGATGATGGCAACTGCCATCCAACAACAGAATGCAGCGATGGCTCAGAATCACCAAGCTGCCATGCACCACTGGGAAACCGCTCGGTTGGCTGAGACAAATTCCCACGTCGGTCAGCCTCAGGAACAGATGGGACTGACCGAGATTATGAGGCACAACCCACCCAAGTTCAGTGGGAATGCTACCCCTGATCAAGCAGATCAGTGGGTCAGAGAGTTGGAGAAAATCTTTAGGGCGACCTCCTGCCCTGAAGAGAAGAAACTGTTGTTTGCCACCTATCTGCTATCTGGAGAGGCTGAGTTCTGGTGGATGGGAGCTCAGCAGATGATGGAGGCCCGAGAGGATGTATTGGATTGGGAGAGCTTCAGGGTGAGGTTCTTGGAGAAATACTTCCCAGACAGCGCCAAGTTTGCGAGGGAAGCTGAGTTCCTAAAGTTGGAGCAGGGGGATATGTCAGTCAACGCCTATGCTGCTCGGTTTGAGTACCTCGCCCGATTCTATACCCAGGCGACCTCTGTAACATCCCGCCAAAGTAATACATACATACAGGTATAATGAAATTAAATGTAACCAAATAATATTGAAGAGAATAACATGATAATATATATATTTGAAATGAAGTTGCTCCTCTTAGGGAGTTTAATACATAAACGAAATCAAATGTTTTTTCGAAATTTAAAGAAAACAATCAAATACAGCAAGACCGGCGGTCTCCATACATAAAACCAGCGATCACCAGAAGTCCCCAAAAATAGGCGACTTGCTAGCCAGACATAAAATCGGCGATCTCATAACAGACGACCTCAAAACAGGCGATCTGATAGTAGGGCAAAATCCGGCGATCACCACCGAGAGGTGGAAATGGGCGATCTCAGCCCTCGGCGACCACCCATTAGGGAGCTCTTCTTCCTGGAAGATCATCTGCTCCCGTGTAACAATTACACGATCATCACAGTTTTGAGAAAACAACCACAATAACAGATAAAAGGGTAAGCTAGCCATTTTAAAGAGAGTTTAGAATAAGGCATTAAAATCATGAACATAATAGAGCAAGGTAAAACATTTTTCAAATATCTATGTAAAACGTAGAGCTACTCATCTCATTCACCTGATCGCCCAAAATCACACTTCACAACATTCACCCATAGTCATTCCATTTCACAATACAGCATCAAGTGTCTATCAATATTCAAGTTTCTCATTTCACCATTTCACATGTCAGACTTTCCACTGACTCACAAAGCATAGACACATGACACTACTTCCGGATTGACTCATGCATTGATTAGACTCGGAGATTTGCACCTGTCACACTGCCCACTGTGGAATCACACACACCCACAGGGTCGCCGTGAGATCTCACACATTCACAAGCATACGATGCATCTCAATACATCACCATACAGCATGACAAGGTTAATCCACAAGACAGGTGGAGCTCGTTCTTTTTCACACGAGGCGCCCATCATGGACAGGTGGAGCTCGTTCTTTTTCACACGAGGCGCCCATCCTGGATAGGTGGAGCTCGTTCTGTTTCACACGAGGCGCCTATCACATGGACCTCCTTCGACTCTCACCAACTGAGTAACTTCCTCTATGTGATTCCATTATCAGCAGAGTCAGGATATCTCGTTAGGAATCACCGATCAATGCACATCTAACATGGTCTTACACGGTATTTCCTTTCCTGAAAATACTATGCCTCGACCCCACATTCACAACATTCAACATATCATGCCACACTTAAAGGAATGATTTCAATCACAGCAAAACTCAATCCAAGGTTCTTATTTTCGAATATCCCATTTAAATCTCAAGCAGTTCTCAAAACAACATCAAACACAGAGATTTCGTAAAACAGCGCCAAAACCGGCGATCTAGTTCAAAATATGGTATTTCGAAGGCTGTGTTTAAAACCGGCGACTACGTCGCCCAAGCACACAAACCAAGCATTTTACGCAGATGAAAACGAAAATGGCGACCACGTCGCCCACACTTCAGAAAAAGCTACACTATGGCTTGTATGGAAAAGAGGTCTAGCTTCCCTTACCTGGACTTGCGCAAACACCAGGAGTTCCGAAATCCAACGAAGCTTGAAGAACGCCTTGACTCTGTTCTTGTGTCTGGTTTTGAAGAGCTTGCAGAGAACCACCCAAGTGCTCCAATGGTGGCTGTCGCTCGTCGTATTCCCGCGTGAAGGTGTACTAGAATCGCAGTGCGAAGGAGAGAATGGAGAAGAAGGGAGATAAACGCACCCTTTAGCTCTGGAACCACAGCAACGTTTCTTTCCTTCTCCCTCAGAAATGGGTTTTTGCATCTTAAGCTGACTTCTCCACAAAAACCGCTGCCACCACCCACTCTGCAGGGAGTTTGCGTGTACGCTTCGCTGAACAGTACACCTAAGCGTGCCTCTGCGCAGGCTAACACTCTGAGGTCACTATTCTGAACCACTCTTTTGTCTACGTGGCGCGCATGCAGAACGTCTCATGCTGGATGTCTGGGTCCCACGTTCTCTGTGTATAACTTAACGTAGCGCGATGACCTTTTCACCGATGACCACAGGCGCGAAGACTATCCACCGATGACCTCTCGCGCGAAGGCTAACAACCGATGACCTCTCGCGCGAAGGCTAACAACCGATGACCTCTCGCGCGAAGGCTAACAACCGATGACCTCTCGCGCGAAGGCTAACAACCGATGACCTCTCGCGCGAAGGTTAACAACCGATGACCTCTCGCGCGAAGGTTAACAACGATGACCTCTCGCGCGAGGGCTAGCAACCGATGACCTCTCCCCCTGATGATGCCCGCATGCCCCTCGCGCCCAGGCGATCCTGCATGCCTTGCGCCCTGGCGATGCTCGATGACACATCGCCACGCCTTCCTGGAGGTTCTTCATTCCACTATGTTACATCCAAGGTATTTTCTCCACAAGGCTTGGTGACGTCGGTAGCTTCACACTTCCAAGAGTTGATTAGCACAAGTCCTCGTGCGCCCAAGCGTGTAACGTTAAGGATGATTCTCTTATGCTCAAGTATAGAGCTTCGCCTGCCCAGCGTATCCAAGGTTTAACCCACACCTTGATACGCGTGGCTTTTGGGACGTACCAGGGTTGATCCAACATTTTGGCTACACACTAAGTGTAGTTTCGGCGATTAGGTGTACTCTAGGCGACAGGCTACTAGGTACACACAGGCGATAGGCGTTCAAGCATAAGCTGGGCGATAGGCGTTCAAGCATAATCTAGGCGATAGGCGTTCAAGCATAAGCTGGGCGATAGGCGTTCAAGCATAAGCTGGGCGATAGGCGTTCAAGCGCCAGAGAAGTTGGAGATCGCCTACCCGCTTAATAACGGCGATCTCGTAGGCTTCTCAGCTATACATTCCTTCCTTTATATTTAAATAAACACGTGCTTCGAATTTATTTATAATATAACACTTTTATTCCAATATAAACTTCTAGGTTCTTACAACCTCCGAGGCCTGGAGGTGTAGGAAGTTCGAAGAGGGGCTGAAGCATGGGCTGAAGAGGACCATAGCCCCGATGTGCATCAGGCAATTTCACGCCTTAGTAGAGAAGGCGAAGATGGTGGAGACTCTGCAAAGGGGTGATTCTCGGGTGATCAGGTCACACCCTGGGGGTTCTTCCAGTGGGGAGGCCAAGGTGCAGCACCCACAAAGCAAGCCTTATTCGAGACCCCCACAGCATAGGGCAGAAGCAGCACCGCCCCAGTTTCAGCAGCAACAACCCTGGAAACTTAAATGTTTCCACTGTGGTGGACCACACACAGCCAATGTGTGCCCCAAGAGAGATTCAGAGAGAAGATGTTTTGCCTGTCAAAAGACGGGACACGTTGCTAGAGATTGTCCTACCCAGAATAGGATGACTCAACCCAGTGGATCCCAACAGTTGAGGAATGGAGGCAGTCGACCTCAGGCAGCAGGGAGAGTGTTTGCCATGACTGGAGCGGAGGCATCTCAGTCAGGTAACTTAGTACAGAGTGTTGCTCTATAGCTGGTAGATGCGTTAGAATTTTGTTTGATTCTGGAGCGACACACTCCTTTGTGTCAAGCCTGTGTGTAGCCGAGTTGGGCCTTCTAGTGAAGGAGTTACCGTTTGAAACTGTTGGTCTATACACCTGCGTCAGGACAGGTGTTGACCTCTACAGTTTGCCTCGAATGTCCAGTGATAGTAGAGGGACGCAGATTCAAGGTGAACTTGATCTGCCTACCTCTTCAGGACCTGGATGTTATCCTGGGAATGGATTGGCTAGCTGCCAATCACATTCTCATAGACTGTGGTAGTCAGAAGATAGCGTTTCCAGACCTCCAAGAGGCAGACGTGATATCTACTCAGCGAGGGTGGTCGGTGTTGGAGGAAGGGGCGAGGTGCTTCGTGAATCTTAGCTCAGTTGGGAGTGAAGAATGAAGAGGACGTAAGTAGGATACCTGTGGTGAAAGATTTCATGGATGTAATTCCAGAAGAAATATCTGGATTACCTCCTAAGAGGGAAGTGGAATTCCCTATTGATTTTGGTACCTGGGGCTGGACCAATGTCAATGGCACCTTACAGGATGGCTCCAGCCGAGTTGGTAGAGTTTACCTATAATAACGGTGATCATGCCAGCATTGGGATGGCAACGTATGAAGCTTTGTATGGAAGGAAATGCAGAAGTCCCTTATGTTGGTACCAGGAAGGCGAAGCAGTCTTGGTTGGGCCAGAGTTGATTCAGCAGACGACCGAGAAAGTGCAACAGATACAAAGCAGAATGAAAGTTTCTCAAAGTCGGCAGATGTCCTAGGCAGAGCAGAGGAGAAGACCTTTGGGTTTGCTGCTGGGGGATCATGTCTTTATGAGGGAGGACACCAGCCAAGGGTGTAGGATGGGCGATCAGATCAAAGAAGTTGTCCCCTAAGTTCGTGGGACCATATCAGATCTTAAGAAGGATTGGTCCAGTGGCTTATGAGATCGCCCTACCTCCCCATCTAGCGAATCTGCACAATGTCTTTCACGTATCACAGCTGAGGAAGTACATGGCAGACCCTAGTCATGTGCTGGAAGTGGACGATGTGCAGATCAGGGATGACTTGTCCTTTGAAGTGAAACCAGTCAGGATTGACGATAGGCAAAGTAAACAGCTCAGAGGCAAGACCATCAGCATGGTGAAAGTGGTGTGGGATGAGAGATCGGGTGATTCAACTTGGGAGTTAGAAGCACCCATGAGAGAAGCCTATCCATACCTCTTTTCCTTGTAATTCAATTTTCGAGGACGAAAATTTTTCTTGTTGGGGAGAATGTAAGGACCTGTAAAATTGAATTGGAATAAAAAGAGATATATTTTAAATGAATTCTAAGTATGTTTTTATTTAAAATAAAAAGGAAGGAAAGTGTAGTTTGGAAGGCTATGGCCTAGTAGTACATGATCGCCGGTCGCCTGCTACACATGAGCGCCAGGGCGCGAGGCATGCAGGCATCGTGCGGGCGCGAGGCATGCAGGCATCGCGCGGGCGCGAGGCATGTGGACGTCGCCAGGGCGCGAGGCATGCAGGCATCGCGCGGGCGCGAGGCATGTGGACGTCGCCAGGGCGCGAGGCATGCAGGCATCGCGCGGGCGAGAGGCATGCGGGCATCGCCAGGGCGCGAGGCATGCGGGCATTGCCAGGGCGCGAGAAGCATGCGGGCATTGCCAGGGCGCGAGGCATGAGAGCGTCGCCAGGGATAGACATCGGTCATCTCCCAGAGGGAGACATCGGTCGTCTTCCAGGGCGAGGGAGACATCGGTCGTTCTCCAGAATGAGTCAGCGATGGAAAGTTGTCGCGCGATGACGAGCTTCACACAGATAAAGTGGGACCCAGACTCCCAGCATGAAACGTCCTGCACACGCGCCATGTAGACAAAAAGGGTGGTTCAGAGTGGTGACATCAGAATGTTGGCATGCGCAGGAGACACCAGCCATCGTACTGTTCAGAGCAGTGGTTGGCATGCACAAGCGACAACAGTGGTCGTACTGTTCAGAGCAGTGGTTGGCATGCACAAGCGACAACAGTGGTCGTACTGTTCAGGGCAGTGGTCCTCAGGCTTTCCTGCAGAAGGGGTGGCAGCAGCAGCATACGTGGCCAGGTAAGCTGGGATTCAAAAGCCACTGCGGGAAGGCAAAGAGCGTTACAGACTCAAGAGTGTTAGAGTGAGTGCAAACTTCCTCCCTCCCTTCTTCTCTCCTTTGCGTTGTGACTCAGGCAACCTCAAGCATCAGTGCGATAAGCGACGTTTGCCTTTAGAGCACCTAAGAGGTTCCCTGTAACATCCCGCCAAAATAATACATACATCCATGTATAATTGAAATTAAGTGTAACCAAATAATATTGAAGAGTGCAAAATAATATGTATTTATATATATATCAGAAATGAAGTTACTCCTCTTAGGGAGTTTAATACATAACCAAATCAAATGTTTGCAAGATTTTACGAAAATAAAAGAAATGCAGTAAGACAGGCGGTCTCAAAAGAAAACGGCGATCTCCAACTTTAAAACGGCGATCTCTAACAGAAGACCTCAAAACGGGCGATCTTCTATCAGGACACGAAAACCGGCGATCACCACCGAGAGGTAGAAACCGGCGATCTCTCCCTCGGCGACCACTCACTAAGGAGCTCTCCTTCCTGGAAGATCATCTGCTCCCGTGTAACAATTACACGATCATCACAGTTTTTAAAGAGAACCAAGCACAACACCAAAGAAAACACCACAGGGTAAGCTAGACATTTTAAAGAGAGTTTAAATAGGAACATTAAAATTAAAGTAAAACAAGTTTCAAGATTATCCATGTAAAACATAGAGCTGCTCATCCCTTCACCTGATCGCCCAAAAATCCAAACATTTCACAGCATTTCTCAGAATCAATCTATTTCACAAACTGCATCAAGTGTCTATCAATATTCAAGTTTCTCATTTCACATGTCAGACTTTCCACTGACTCTCAACACAAGACACTTGACACTACTTCCGGATTTACTTGTGCGTTGACTCAGGCCCAGAGATTTGCACCTGTCATACCATACCCCTGTGAAATCCACACAGGGTCGCTGTGAATCCACACAGCTATGCGCATAAAATAATCTCAGTACCATCACCATCCAAGCATGACAGGGTTAATCCACACAACAGGTTGAGCTCGTTCCCTTTTGAACAACTCACCCATACGTATGAACCTCCTTCGACTCTCCACAACTGAATAACTTCATCTACGTGATTCCATTATATCAGCAGAGTCAGGATATCTCCTTCTAGACAAGCCCCAGGTCAATACACATTACATACGATCTTACACGGTATTTTCTTTCCTGAAAATACTATGCTTTGATCTCACATTCACAGCATTCAAGACATTCATTCCACTCAAATAAATGATTCAATCACAGCAACAATCATTTCAAAGGTTCAGGTTTTCGAATATCACATTTAAGCCTCAAACAGTTTCAAAGCAACACCAAAAACAGGGAGTTCGTAAAACAGCGCCAAACCGGCGACCTGGTTCAAAACGGGGTATTTTCGAAGTCTGCACATAAAATCGGCGACCACGTCGCCCAAACACATGAAACAGAGCATTTACGAAGATGAAAACGAGACCGGCGACCACGTCGCCCTTACTTCAGAAAATAGCTAAACTATGGCTTATATTGAAAAGAGGTCTAGCTTCCCTTACCTGGACTTGCGCAACCACCAGGAGCTTCGAAATCCAACGAAGCTTGCAGAATACCTTGGCTCTGTTTTTCGCGTCTGGTTGAAGGACTTGCAGAGAACCTCCCAGGTGCTCTAATGGTGGCTGTCGCTCGTCGTACTCTCGTGTGAAGGTGCTAGAATCGCAGCGCGAAGGAGGCAACTGGAGGAGAAGGGAGGTAACTAACTCTTTCTCTCTTTGAAGGCTGCGACGTTTCTTGTTTCCCTCAGCAGTGGGTCTTCTGCATCTTAAACCAACTTATCCACCAAAAGCAGCTGCCACCACCCACTCTGCAGAGAAGTCTGAGAACCACTGCCCTGAACAGTACGACCACTGTTGTCTCTGGTGCATGCCAACCACTGCTCTGAACAGTACTGCCACTGTTTGTCGCTTGTGCATGCCAGCCACTGCTCTGAACAGTACGACCGCGAGTGTCTCCCGCGCATGCCAACATTCTGATGTCACTGTTCTGAACCAACGCTTTTTGCCTACGTGTCTCGCGTGCCGCGCGTCTCATGCTGGAAATCTGGGTCCCACGTTCTCTGTGTGTACTCAACGTCGCGCTATGACCTCTCGCGCGAAGACTCTCGACCGATGACCTCTCGCGCGAAGACTCTCGACCGATGACCTCTCGCGCGAAGACTCTCGACCGATGACCTCTCGCGCGAAGACTCTCGACCGATGACCTCTCGCGCGAAGACACACCCCGCAGCATGCCTCGCGCCCTGCGATGCCCGATGCCACTCGCCACTCCCCCCTGGAGGTTCTTCATTCCACTATGTTACATCCAAGGTATTCTCTCCACAAGGCTTGGTGACGTCGGTAGCTTCACACTTCCAAGAGTTGATTAGCACAAGTCCTCGTGCGCCCAAGCGTGTAACGTTAAGGATGATTCTCTTATGCTCAAGTATAGAGCTTCGCCTGCCCAGCGTATCCAAGGTTTAACCCACACCTTGATACGCGTGGCTTTTGGGACGTACCAGGGTTGATCCAACATTTTGGCTACACACTAAGTGTAGTTTCGGCGATTAGGTGTACTCTAGGCGACAGGCTACTAGGTACACACAGGCGATAGGCGTTCAAGCATAAGCTATGCGATAGGCGTTCAAGCATAAGCTAGGCGATAGGCGTTCAAGCATAAGCTAGGCGATAGGCGTTCAAGTGCCAGAGAAGTTGGAGATCGCCTACCCGCTTAATAACGGCGATCTCGTAGGCTTCTCAGCTATACATTCCTTCCTTTATATTTAAATAAACACGTGCTTCGAATTTATTTATAGTATAACACTTTTATTCCAATATAAACTTCTAGGTTCTTACATTCCCTGCAAGTGCTACAAGCCAGGCACTGAAAAACAGAGCTAAGTCATCCTTTAAGCTCGGTGGATTTTTGGAGCTCTTGATGTTTGCGCAAGTCCAGGTAAGGGAAGCTAGCCTTCATTTTCAATACAAGCCATAGATTAGCTGCTTCTGAACGGTTTTCGTTTTTGTCTTCGTGAATGCTCTGTTCTGTGTGTTTGGGCGACGTGGTCGCCGGTTTTAAATACAGACTTCGAAATACCTTGTTTTGAACTAGATCGCCGGTTTTGGCGCTGTTTTACGAACTCCCCGTTTTTGGTGTTGTTTTGAAACTGTTTGAGATGTAAATGTGATATTCGAAAACATGAACCTTGGAGTGAGTTTTGCTGTGATTGAAATCATTCATTTAAGTGTGGCATGATGTGTTGAATGTTGTGAATGTGAGATCAAGGCATAGTATTTTCAGGAAAGAAAATACCGTGTAAGATCGTGTAGGATGTGCATTGACCGGTGATTCGTTATGATATCCTGACTCTCCTGATATAATGGAATCATATAGATGAAGTTATTCGGGCGTTGAGAGTCGAAGGAGGTTCATACGTATGGGTGAGTTGTTCAAAAGGGAACGAGCTCGACCTGTTGTGTGGATTAACCCTGTCATGCTTGGATGGTGATGATATTGAGATTCATTATACGCTTGTGAATGTGTGTGATTTCACGGCGACCCTGTGAATGTGTGTGATTTCACAGTGGGCAGTATGACAGGTGCAAATACACGAGTCTAGTCAATGCATGAGTCTTCCGGAAGTAGTGTCAAGTGTCTTGTGTGCTGAGTCAGTGGTAGTCTGACGTGAGAAATGAGGAACCTTGAGATTGATAGACACTTGATGCAGTTTGTGAAATAGAATGACTCTGTGCAAATATTGTAGTGTGTGTGATTTCTTGGCGATCAGGTGAAGGGAATGAGAAACTTTATAGTTTTATGTGGGTATCTTGAATTTGTTTTATCCTGATTTTTATGTTCATATTTAAACTCTCTTTAAAATATATAGCTTACCCTGCGTGTTCTGCTCTATGGCTGTTTTTCTCTTAAAACTGTGATGATCGTGTAATTTTTACACGGGAGCAGATGATCTTCCAGGAAGTAGAGCTCCTTAGTGAGTGGTCGCCGGGGAGGAGATCGCCTGTTTCTATCTCTTGGTGGTGATCGCCGGATTTATGTTCTGATAGCAGATCGCCTGTTTAGGGGTCTTCTGTTAGGAGATCGCCGGTTTATGTATGGAGACCGCCGTTTTCGTTGTATTTGATTGATTTCGTTAAGTTTTGAAAAACATTTGACTGGTTATGTATTAAACTCCCTGTGAGGAGCAACTTCATTACTTATATATATAATTATGTTCTCTTCAACATTATTTGTTTACCTTTATTTTCATTATAAATATGAATAGTTTTTGGCGGGATGTTACATCGGTCATCAACAAGGATGGGAGACACATCGGTTGTCTGCCAGGGTGAGACATCGGTTGTCTGCCAGGGTGGCACATCGGTGGTCTGCCAGGGTGAGACATCGGTGGTCTGCCAGGGTGAGACATCGGTGGTCTGTAAGAACCTAGAAGTTTATATTGGAATAAAAGTGTTATATTATAAATAAATTCGAAGCACGTGTTTATTTAAATATAAAGGAAGGAATGTATAGCTGAGAAGCCTACGAGATCGCCGTTATTAAGCGGGTAGGCGATCTCCAACTTCTCTGGCACTTGAACGCCTATCGCCTAGCTTATGCTTGAACGCCTATCGCCTAGCTTATGCTTGAACGCCTATCGCCTAGCTTATGCTTGAACGCCTATCGCCTAGCTTATGCTTGAACGCCTATGGCCTGTGTGTACCTAGTAGCCTGTCGCCTAGAGTACACCTAATCGCCGAAACTACACTTAGTGTGTAGCCAAAATGTTGGATCAACCCTGGTACGTCCCAAAAGCCACGCGTATCAAGGTGTGGGTTAAACCTTGGATACGCTGGGCAGGCGAAGCTCTATACTTGAGCATAAGAGAATCATCCTTAACGTTACACGCTTGGGCGCACGAGGACTTGTGCTAATCAACTCTTGGAAGTGTGAAGCTACCGACGTCACCAAGCCTTGTGGAGAGAATACCTTGGATGTAACATAGTGGAATGAAGAACCTCCAGGGGGGAGTGGCGAGTGTCATCGGGCATCGCAGGGCGCGAGGCATGCTGCGGGGTGTGTCTTCGCGCGAGGGGTCATCGGTCGAGAGTCTTCGCGCGAGAGGTCATCGGTCGAGAGTCTTCGCGCGAGAGGTCATCGGTCGAGAGTCTTCGCGCGAGAGGTCATCGGTCGAGAGTCTTCGCGCGAGAGGTCATCGGTCGAGAGTCTTCGCGCGAGAGGTCATCGGTCGAGAGTCTTCGCGCGAAAGGTCATCGCGCTACGTTAAGTTATACACAGAGAACGTGGGACCCAGACATCCAGCATGAGACGTTCTGCACGCGCGCCACGTAGACGAAAAGGGTGGTTCAGAATAGTGACATCAGAATGTTGGCATGCGCGGGAGACACTCACGGTCGTACTGTTCAGAGCAGTGGCTGGCATGCACAAGCGACAAACAGTGGCAGTACTGTTCAGGGCAGTGGTTCTCAGACTTCTCTGCAGAGTGGGTGGTGGCAGCTGCTTTTGGAGGGATAAGTTGGTTTAAGTTACAGAAATCCACTGCTGAGAGAAAAGGAAGACATTGTTGTAGTCGAAGAGAGAAAGAGTGAGTTCCCTCCTCTCCATTTCTCTCCTTCACACTGCGATTCTAGTACACCTTCACGCGGGAATACGACGAGCGACAGCCACCATTGGAGCACTTGGGTGGTTCTCTGCAAGCTCTTCAAAACCAGACACAAGAACAGAGTCAAGGCGTTCTTCAAGCTTCGTTGGATTTTGGAACTCCTGGTGTTTGCGCAAGTCCAGGTAAGGGAAGCTAGACCTCTTTTCCATACAAGCCATAGTGTAGCTTTTTCTGAAGTGTGGGCGACGTGGTCGCCGTTTTCGCTTTTGTCTTCGTGAAATGCTTGGTTTGTGTGCTTGGGCGACGTGGTCGCCGGTTTTAAACATAGCCTTTGAAATACCATGTTTTTGAACTAGATCGCCGGTTTTGGCGCTGTTTTACGAAATCTCTGTTTTTGATGTTGTTTTGAAACTACTTGAGATTTACATGAGATATTCGAAGATCTGAAGCTTTGAAATGTTTGTTGATGTGATTTGAATCATTTACTTGAATGGTATGATGTGTTTGGATGTGGGATCGAGGCATAGTATTTTCAGGAAAGGAAATACCGTGTTGAGATTGGTTAGGAAGTGCATTGATCAGTGAGTAACCTGTTAATGAGACGATCCTGACTCTGCTGAGATAATGGAATCACGTAGATGAAGTTATTCAGTTGGTGAGAGTCGAAGGAGGTTCATACGTATGGGCGAGTTGTTCAAATGGGAACGAGCTCGAGCTGTTGTATGGATTAACCTTGTCATACCAGGAGAATGGTAACATTGAGATTGTATATGCGCATGCTGTGTGGATTCACAGTGGTATGGTATGACAAGTGCATGTCTCTGGATACTAAGTTCAACGCACGAGTCAATCCGGAAGTAGTGTCAAGTGTCTTGTGTGGTGAGTCAGTGGAAAGTCTGACATGTGAAATGAGAAACTTGAATATTGATAGACACTTGATGCTGTATTGTGAAATAGAATGATTCTGAGGAATGTTGTGAAGTTTATGATTTTTGGGCGATCAGGTGAAGAGTATGAGAAACTTGATAACTTTACGTGAATATCTTGAAATTGTTTACCTTGATTTTATTTTAAGTATCCTTATTTAAACTCTCTTTAAAATGTCTAGCTTACCCTGTGGTGTTTCTTTGGTGTTGTGCTTGGTTGTGCTTGGTTCTCTTTAAAAACTGTGATGATCGTGTAATTGTTACACGGGAGCAGATGATCTTCCAGGAAGGAGAGCTCCTTAGTGAGTGGTCGCCGAGGGAGAGATCGCCGGTTTCTACCTCTCGGTGGTGATCGCCGGTTTTCGTGTCCTGATAGAAGATCGCCCGTTTGGAGGTCTTCTGTTAGGGATCGCCGTTTTAAAGTTGGAGATCGCCGTTTTCTTTTGAGACCGCCTGTCTTACTGCATTTCTTTTATTTTCGTAAAATCTTGCAAACATTGGATTTGGTTATGTATTAAACTCCCTAAGAGGAGTAACTTCATTTCTGATATATATAAATACATATTATTTTGCACTCTTCAATATTATTTGGTTACACTTAATTTCAATTATACATGGATGTATGTATTATTTTGGCGGGATGTTACATTAATGGTATCAGAGCAGTTCGTCCTTAGGATGACCTGAGGGCTGTGGATCCATTGTGTTTCTTCTGCTCATGAAAGTTATTTGAGTTTAAAATAATAACTATAGTGAAAGGTTTTCAAACGTTTTGTATTGAAATTTTGTGTGTGCTTGGGTGAATATATGTTCTAAATGAAAATCTTAGTATTAAGAATGAGAAGGTCTTGATAAAGTAGTGAGGGTGCACACTCATAACTGGATCGAGATGAGTCTCAATCTTAATTCCAAAGGTTTGATGTTTAGCATATATTGAATTCTGGTATGAGCTATCTCATTCTCTTGAGTGTCTTTGTAATTGATTGGAAATGGCTGATTGGACTGGTGACTGCATACCAGTAGTTGTGCTGGTGTTATGCTTGATGTTATAAGCATTATGACTCTGTTGTTGAGCTCAAATTCTTAATGATTTTGAGATGCTAACCTTTGTAAGGTCTAGCTATTACCCCCCTTGAATGAATTGATTTCTTATCGATCTCATTCTTGTAGTTGTAGGGAATATAGGAATATTATAGTTTCAAAATCTGAAAACGAAGAGAGATGGCACGTAGACCTTCTACTCCTCCCCAATCTTCTTCGGAGATGAGCCAGATCGCTAAGGCTATCGAGATGATGGCAACTGCCATCCAACAGCAGAATACGGTAATGGCCCAGATTCATCAGGTTGTAATGAATCATTTGGAAACTGCTGGATCGGCTGCAACAGCTTCCCAGGTCAATCAGCCTCGGGAGCAGGTAGGGATGACCGAGTTCATGAGGCACAACCCACCCAAGCTCAGTGGGAGTGCTAGCCCTGATCAAGCAGATCCGTGGACCAGGGAGTTACATGCCCTAGTAAGGAAGGCAAGGGTAGTGGAGACCCTGGAGAGGAGTGGTTCCAGAGTAATCAGATCACAACCAGGGGGTCCCTCCAGTGGGAAGGCCAAGGTGCAGCACCCACAAAGCAAGCCTTATTCGAGACCCTCTCAGCATAGGGCAGAAGCAACACCGCCCTAGCTTCAGCAGCAACAACCCTGGAAACTTAAATGTTTCCACTGTGGTGGACCACACACAGCCAATGTGTGCCCCAAAAGAGATTCAGAGAGAAGATGTTTTGCCTGTCAAAGGACGGGACACGTTGCTAGAGATTGTCCTACCCAGAATAGGATGACTCAACTCAGTGGATCCCAACAGTTGAGGAATGGAGGCAGTCGACCTCAGGCAGCAGGGAGAGTGTTTGCCATGGCTGGAGCGGAGGCATCTCAGTCAGGTAACTTAGTGCAGAGTGTTGTTCTATAGCTGGTAGATGCGTTAGAATTTTGTTTGATTTTGGAGCGACACACTCCTTTGTGTCAAGCCTGTGTGTAGCCGAGTTGGGCCTTCTAGTGAAGGAGTTGCCGTTTGAAACTGTTGGTCTATACACCTGCATCAGGACAGGTGTTGACCTCTACAGTTTGCCCCGAATGTCCAGTGATAGTAGAGGGACGCAGATTCAAGGTGAACTTGATCTGCCTACCTCTTCAGGATCTGGATGTTATCCTGGGAATGGATTGGCTAGCTGCCAATCACGTTCTCGTAGTCTGTGGTAGTCAGAAGATAGCGTTTCCAGACCTCCAAGAGGCAGACGTGTTATCAGCTCAGCGAGGGTGTTCGGTGTTGGGAGAAAGAAGCGAGGTGCTTCGTGAATCCTAGCTCAGTTAGGAGTGAAGAATGAAGAGGACGTAAGTTGGATACTTGTGGTGAAAAAATTTCAATGGATGTAATTTCAGAAGAAATATCCGGATTACCTCCTAAGAGAGAAGTGGAGTTCTCTATTGATTTTGGTACCTGGGGCTGGACCAGTGTCAATGGCACCTTACAGGAGGGCTCCAGCCGAGTTGGAAGAGTTTACCTATAATAACGGTGATCATGCTGGCATTGGGATGGCAACGTATGAAGCTTTGTATGGAAGGAAATGCAGAACTCCTTTGTACTGGTACCAGGAAGCAGTATTGGTTGAACCAGAGTTGATTCAGCAGACGACCGAGAAGGTGCAGATCAGGGATGACTTGTCCTTTGAAGTGAAACCAGTCAGGATTGACGATAGGCAAAGTGAACAGCTCAGAGGCAAGACCATCAACATGGTGAAAGTGGTGTGGGATGAGCGATCGGGTGATTCAACTTGGGAATTAGAAGAACCCATGAGAGAAGCCTATCCATACCTCTTTTCCTTGTAATTCATTTTCGGGGACGAAAATTTTTCTTGTTGGGGAGATTGTAAGAACCTAGAAGTTTATATTGGAATAAAAGTGTTATATTATAAATAAATTCGAAGCACGTGTTTATTTAAATATAAAGGAAGGAATGTATAGCTGAGAAGCCTACGAGATCGCCGTTATTAAGCGGGTAGGCGATCTCCAACTTCTCTGGCACTTGAACGCCTATCGCCTAGCTTATGCTTGAACGCCTATCGCCTAGCTTATGCTTGAACGCCTATCGCCTAGCTTATGCTTGAACGCCTATCGCCTAGCTTATGCTTGAACGCCTATGGCCTGTGTGTACCTAGTAGCCTGTCGCCTAGAGTACACCTAATCGCCGAAACTACACTTAGTGTGTAGCCAAAATGTTGGATCAACCCTGGTACGTCCCAAAAGCCACGCGTATCAAGGTGTGGGTTAAACCTTGGATACGCTGGGCAGGCGAAGCTCTATACTTGAGCATAAGAGAATCATCCTTAACGTTACACGCTTGGGCGCACGAGGACTTGTGCTAATCAACTCTTGGAAGTGTGAAGCTACCGACGTCACCAAGCCTTGTGGAGAGAATACCTTGGATGTAACATAGTGGAATGAAGAACCTCCAGGGGGGAGTGGCGAGTGTCATCGGGCATCGCAGGGCGCGAGGCATGCTGCGGGGTGTGTCTTCGCGCGAGGGGTCATCGGTCGAGAGTCTTCGCGCGAGAGGTCATCGGTCGAGAGTCTTCGCGCGAGAGGTCATCGGTCGAGAGTCTTCGCGCGAGAGGTCATCGGTCGAGAGTCTTCGCGCGAGAGGTCATCGGTCGAGAGTCTTCGCGCGAGAGGTCATCGGTCGAGAGTCTTCGCGCGAAAGGTCATCGCGCTACGTTAAGTTATACACAGAGAACGTGGGACCCAGACATCCAGCATGAGACGTTCTGCACGCGCGCCACGTAGACGAAAAGGGTGGTTCAGAATAGTGACATCAGAATGTTGGCATGCGCGGGAGACACTCACGGTCGTACTGTTCAGAGCAGTGGCTGGCATGCACAAGCGACAAACAATGGCAGTACTGTTCAGGGCAGTGGTTCTCAGACTTCTCTGCAGAGTGGGTGGTGGCAGCTGCTTTTGGAGGGATAAGTTGGTTTAAGTTACAGAAATCCACTGCTGAGAGAAAAGGAAGACATTGTTGTAGTCGAAGAGAGAAAGAGTGAGTTCCCTCCTCTCCATTTCTCTCCTTCACACTGCGATTCTAGTACACCTTCACGCGGGAATACGACGAGCGACAGCCACCATTGGAGCACTTGGGTGGTTCTCTGCAAGCTCTTCAAAACCAGACACAAGAACAGAGTCAAGGCGTTCTTCAAGCTTCGTTGGATTTCGGAACTCCTGGTGTTTGCGCAAGTCCAGGTAAGGGAAGCTAGACCTCTTTTCCATACAAGCCATAGTGTAGCTTTTTCTGAAGTGTGGGCGACGTGGTCGCCGTTTTCGCTTTTGTCTTCGTGAAATGCTTGGTTTGTGTGCTTGGGCGACGTGGTCGCCGGTTTTAAACATAGCCTTTGAAATACCATGTTTTTGAACTAGATCGCCGGTTTTGGCGCTGTTTTACGAAATCTCTGTTTTTGATGTTGTTTTGAAACTACTTGAGATTTACATGAGATATTCGAAGATCTGAAGCTTTGAAATGTTTGTTGATGTGATTTGAATAATTTACTTGAATGGTATGATGTGTTTGGATGTGGGATCGAGGCATAGTATTTTCAGGAAAGGAAATACCGTGTTGAGATTGGTTAGGAAGTGCATTGATCAGTGAGTAACCTGTTAATGAGACGATCCTGACTCTGCTGAGATAATGGAATCACGTAGATGAAGTTATTCAGTTGGTGAGAGTCGAAGGAGGTTCATACGTATGGGCGAGTTGTTCAAATGGGAACGAGCTCGAGCTGTTGTATGGATTAACCTTGTCATACCAGGAGAATGGTAACATTGAGATTGTATATGCGCATGCTGTGTGGATTCACAGTGGTATGGTATGACAAGTGCATGTCTCTGGATACTAAGTTCAACGCACGAGTCAATCCGGAAGTAGTGTCAAGTGTCTTGTGTGGTGAGTCAGTGGAAAGTCTGACATGTGAAATGAGAAACTTGAATATTGATAGACACTTGATGCTGTATTGTGAAATAGAATGATTCTGAGGAATGTTGTGAAGTTTATGATTTTTGGGCGATCAGGTGAAGAGTATGAGAAACTTGATAACTTTACGTGAATATCTTGAAATTGTTTACCTTGATTTTATTTTAAGTATCCTTATTTAAACTCTCTTTAAAATGTCTAGCTTACCCTGTGGTGTTTCTTTGGTGTTGTGCTTGGTTCTCTTTAAAAACTGTGATGATCGTGTAATTGTTACACGGGAGCAGATGATCTTCCAGGAAGGAGAGCTCCTTAGTGAGTGGTCGCCGAGGGAGAGATCGCCGGTTTCTACCTCTCGGTGGTGATCGCCGGTTTTCGTGTCCTGATAGAAGATCGCCCGTTTGGAGGTCTTCTGTTAGGGATCGCCGTTTTAAAGTTGGAGATCGCCGTTTTCTTTTGAGACCGCCTGTCTTACTGCATTTCTTTTATTTTCGTAAAATCTTGCAAACATTGGATTTGGTTATGTATTAAACTCCCTAAGAGGAGTAACTTCATTTCTGATATATATAAATACATATTATTTTGCACTCTTCAATATTATTTGGTTACACTTAATTTCAATTATACATGGATGTATGTATTATTTTGGCGGGATGTTACATTAATGGTATCAGAGCAGTTCGTCCTTAGGATGACCTGAGGGCTGTGGATCCATTGTGTTTCTTCTGCTCATGAAAGTTATTTGAGTTTAAAATAATAACTATAGTGAAAGGTTTTCAAACGTTTTGTATTGAAATTTTGTGTGTGCTTGGGTGAATATATGTTCTAAATGAAAATCTTAGTATTAAGAATGAGAAGGTCTTGATAAAGTAGTGAGGGTGCACACTCATAACTGGATCGAGATGAGTCTCAATCTTAATTCCAAAGGTTTGATGTTTAGCATATATTGAATTCTGGTATGAGCTATCTCATTCTCTTGAGTGTCTTTGTAATTGATTGGAAATGGCTGATTGGACTGGTGACTGCATACCAGTAGTTGTGCTGGTGTTATGCTTGATGTTATAAGCATTATGACTCTGTTGTTGAGCTCAAATTCTTAATGATTTTGAGATGCTAACCTTTGTAAGGTCTAGCTGTTACCCCCCTTGAATGAATTGATTTCTTATCGATCTCATTCTTGTAGTTGTAGGGAATATAGGAATATTATAGTTTCAAAATCTGAAAACGAAGAGAGATGGCACGTAGACCTTCTACTCCTCCCCAATCTTCTTCGGAGATGAGCCAGATCGCTAAGGCTATCGAGATGATGGCAACTGCCATCCAACAGCAGAATACGGTAATGGCCCAGATTCATCAGGTTGTAATGAATCATTTGGAAACTGCTGGATCGGCTGCAACAGCTTCCCAGGTCAATCAGCCTCGGGAGCAGGTAGGGATGACCGAGTTCATGAGGCACAACCCACCCAAGCTCAGTGGGAGTGCTAGCCCTGATCAAGCAGATCCGTGGACCAGGGAGTTACATGCCCTAGTAAGGAAGGCAAGGGTAGTGGAGACCCTGGAGAGGAGTGGTTCCAGAGTAATCAGATCACAACCAGGGGGTCCCTCCAGTGGGAAGGCCAAGGTGCAGCACCCACAAAGCAAGCCTTATTCGAGACCCTCTCAGCATAGGGCAGAAGCAACACCGCCCTAGCTTCAGCAGCAACAACCCTGGAAACTTAAATGTTTCCACTGTGGTGGACCACACACAGCCAATGTGTGCCCCAAAAGAGATTCAGAGAGAAGATGTTTTGCCTGTCAAAGGACGGGACACGTTGCTAGAGATTGTCCTACCCAGAATAGGATGACTCAACTCAGTGGATCCCAACAGTTGAGGAATGGAGGCAGTCGACCTCAGGCAGCAGGGAGAGTGTTTGCCATGGCTGGAGCGGAGGCATCTCAGTCAGGTAACTTAGTGCAGAGTGTTGTTCTATAGCTGGTAGATGCGTTAGAATTTTGTTTGATTTTGGAGCGACACACTCCTTTGTGTCAAGCCTGTGTGTAGCCGAGTTGGGCCTTCTAGTGAAGGAGTTGCCGTTTGAAACTGTTGGTCTATACACCTGCATCAGGACAGGTGTTGACCTCTACAGTTTGCCCCGAATGTCCAGTGATAGTAGAGGGACGCAGATTCAAGGTGAACTTGATCTGCCTACCTCTTCAGGATCTGGATGTTATCCTGGGAATGGATTGGCTAGCTGCCAATCACGTTCTCGTAGTCTGTGGTAGTCAGAAGATAGCGTTTCCAGACCTCCAAGAGGCAGACGTGTTATCAGCTCAGCGAGGGTGTTCGGTGTTGGGAGAAAGAAGCGAGGTGCTTCGTGAATCCTAGCTCAGTTAGGAGTGAAGAATGAAGAGGACGTAAGTTGGATACTTGTGGTGAAAAAATTTCAATGGATGTAATTTCAGAAGAAATATCCGGATTACCTCCTAAGAGAGAAGTGGAGTTCTCTATTGATTTTGGTACCTGGGGCTGGACCAGTGTCAATGGCACCTTACAGGAGGGCTCCAGCCGAGTTGGAAGAGTTTACCTATAATAACGGTGATCATGCTGGCATTGGGATGGCAACGTATGAAGCTTTGTATGGAAGGAAATGCAGAACTCCTTTGTACTGGTACCAGGAAGCAGTATTGGTTGAACCAGAGTTGATTCAGCAGACGACCGAGAAGGTGCAGATCAGGGATGACTTGTCCTTTGAAGTGAAACCAGTCAGGATTGACGATAGGCAAAGTGAACAGCTCAGAGGCAAGACCATCAACATGGTGAAAGTGGTGTGGGATGAGCGATCGGGTGATTCAACTTGGGAATTAGAAGAACCCATGAGAGAAGCCTATCCATACCTCTTTTCCTTGTAATTCATTTTCGGGGACGAAAATTTTTCTTGTTGGGGAGATTGTAAGAACCTAGAAGTTTATATTGGAATAAAAGTGTTATATTATAAATAAATTCGAAGCACGTGTTTATTTAAATATAAAGGAAGGAATGTATAGCTGAGAAGCCTACGAGATCGCCGTTATTAAGCGGGTAGGCGATCTCCAACTTCTCTGGCACTTGAACGCCTATCGCCTAGCTTATGCTTGAACGCCTATCGCCTAGCTTATGCTTGAACGCCTATCGCCTAGCTTATGCTTGAACGCCTATCGCCTAGCTTATGCTTGAACGCCTATGGCCTGTGTGTACCTAGTAGCCTGTCGCCTAGAGTACACCTAATCGCCGAAACTACACTTAGTGTGTAGCCAAAATGTTGGATCAACCCTGGTACGTCCCAAAAGCCACGCGTATCAAGGTGTGGGTTAAACCTTGGATACGCTGGGCAGGCGAAGCTCTATACTTGAGCATAAGAGAATCATCCTTAACGTTACACGCTTGGGCGCACGAGGACTTGTGCTAATCAACTCTTGGAAGTGTGAAGCTACCGACGTCACCAAGCCTTGTGGAGAGAATACCTTGGATGTAACATAGTGGAATGAAGAACCTCCAGGGGGGAGTGGCGAGTGTCATCGGGCATCGCAGGGCGCGAGGCATGCTGCGGGGTGTGTCTTCGCGCGAGGGGTCATCGGTCGAGAGTCTTCGCGCGAGAGGTCATCGGTCGAGAGTCTTCGCGCGAGAGGTCATCGGTCGAGAGTCTTCGCGCGAGAGGTCATCGGTCGAGAGTCTTCGCGCGAGAGGTCATCGGTCGAGAGTCTTCGCGCGAAAGGTCATCGCGCTACGTTAAGTTATACACAGAGAACGTGGGACCCAGACATCCAGCATGAGACGTTCTGCACGCGCGCCACGTAGACGAAAAGGGTGGTTCAGAATAGTGACATCAGAATGTTGGCATGCGCGGGAGACACTCACGGTCGTACTGTTCAGAGCAGTGGCTGGCATGCACAAGCGACAAACAATGGCAGTACTGTTCAGGGCAGTGGTTCTCAGACTTCTCTGCAGAGTGGGTGGTGGCAGCTGCTTTTGGAGGGATAAGTTGGTTTAAGTTACAGAAATCCACTGCTGAGAGAAAAGGAAGACATTGTTGTAGTCGAAGAGAGAAAGAGTGAGTTCCCTCCTCTCCATTTCTCTCCTTCACACTGCGATTCTAGTACACCTTCACGCGGGAATACGACGAGCGACAGCCACCATTGGAGCACTTGGGTGGTTCTCTGCAAGCTCTTCAAAACCAGACACAAGAACAGAGTCAAGGCGTTCTTCAAGCTTCGTTGGATTTCGGAACTCCTGGTGTTTGCGCAAGTCCAGGTAAGGGAAGCTAGACCTCTTTTCCATACAAGCCATAGTGTAGCTTTTTCTGAAGTGTGGGCGACGTGGTCGCCGTTTTCGCTTTTGTCTTCGTGAAATGCTTGGTTTGTGTGCTTGGGCGACGTGGTCGCCGGTTTTAAACATAGCCTTTGAAATACCATGTTTTTGAACTAGATCGCCGGTTTTGGCGCTGTTTTACGAAATCTCTGTTTTTGATGTTGTTTTGAAACTACTTGAGATTTACATGAGATATTCGAAGATCTGAAGCTTTGAAATGTTTGTTGATGTGATTTGAATCATTTACTTGAATGGTATGATGTGTTTGGATGTGGGATCGAGGCATAGTATTTTCAGGAAAGGAAATACCGTGTTGAGATTGGTTAGGAAGTGCATTGATCAGTGAGTAACCTGTTAATGAGACGATCCTGACTCTGCTGAGATAATGGAATCACGTAGATGAAGTTATTCAGTTGGTGAGAGTCGAAGGAGGTTCATACGTATGGGCGAGTTGTTCAAATGGGAACGAGCTCGAGCTGTTGTATGGATTAACCTTGTCATACCAGGAGAATGGTAACATTGAGATTGTATATGCGCATGCTGTGTGGATTCACAGTGGTATGGTATGACAAGTGCATGTCTCTGGATACTAAGTTCAACGCACGAGTCAATCCGGAAGTAGTGTCAAGTGTCTTGTGTGGTGAGTCAGTGGAAAGTCTGACATGTGAAATGAGAAACTTGAATATTGATAGACACTTGATGCTGTATTGTGAAATAGAATGATTCTGAGGAATGTTGTGAAGTTTATGATTTTTGGGCGATCAGGTGAAGAGTATGAGAAACTTGATAACTTTACGTGAATATCTTGAAATTGTTTACCTTGATTTTATTTTAAGTATCCTTATTTAAACTCTCTTTAAAATGTCTAGCTTACCCTGTGGTGTTTCTTTGGTGTTGTGCTTGGTTCTCTTTAAAAATTGTGATGATCGTGTAATTGTTACACGGGAGCAGATGATCTTCCAGGAAGGAGAGCTCCTTAGTGAGTGGTCGCCGAGGGAGAGATCGCCGGTTTCTACCTCTCGGTGGTGATCGCCGGTTTTCGTGTCCTGATAGAAGATCGCCCGTTTGGAGGTCTTCTGTTAGGGATCGCCGTTTTAAAGTTGGAGATCGCCGTTTTCTTTTGAGACCGCCTGTCTTACTGCATTTCTTTTATTTTCGTAAAATCTTGCAAACATTGGATTTGGTTATGTATTAAACTCCCTAAGAGGAGTAACTTCATTTCTGATATATATAAATACATATTATTTTGCACTCTTCAATATTATTTGGTTACACTTAATTTCAATTATACATGGATGTATGTATTATTTTGGCGGGATGTTACATGGTCTGCCAGGGTGAGACATCGGTTGTCTGCCAGGGTGGGACATCGGTGGTCCTCCAGGGTGAGACATCGGTTGTCTGCCAGAGTGAGGAATCAGTCATCGCCAGTATGAGAGGCATCGGTCATCGCCGGTATGAGAGGCATGGTCATCGCGCGAGCAGTCATCGGTGGATGGTTATCGCACGATGTCGTATTTCACATAGATAAGGTGGGACCCAGGCTCCCAGCATGAACGTTCTGCATGCGCGACACGTAGACATTAGGAGTGTTTCAGAATAGTAGCATCAGAGAGTTGGTATGCGCAGAGACCCACGTGGTCATACTGTTCAAGGAAGTGTACACGCAAGCTTTCCTGCAGAGTGGGTGGTGGCAGCGGCATTGCTGGGCAAGTTGGTTTAGATTCAAAACTCACTCCTGAGAGGCAGTGGACGTTGCTGTGGTTCGAGAGTGACTGAGTGAGTTAGCTTTGGTTCCCTGTTTCTTTCCTCCCCTTCTCCCTGCGTTCAGACGTCGTAGCGTACTAGTTGAAGACCGGCGACTGCCATAGAGCACCTGGGAAGGTTACTCTGCAAGTTTTCTGATCAAAGCCCTAAAACAGAGTAAGTCGTTTTGCTCTGTTCTTTGAGTCGAGTCTGAATTTGAGAGGGTTGTCTCTGCATAGGTTGTGTATACAACTCTTTTAGCTTCAGAAATTGTCTCTGTTAACGCAGAAAATGGGTAATCTCGTTAGATTTGTGATCGGGACTCTATGGTGCAGGTTAGGACATCTTTAAGCTTCGGTGGATTTTGGAGCTCTTAGTGAGATTTTACGCAAGTCCAGGTAAGGGAAGCTAGCATTTTCGTTTATAAAAACTTTAGGCGAGTAGGTTCTGAAGTGAGGGCGACGTGGTCGCCGGTTTCATATTCTTTTTCACGATGCTCTATTTTTATGTGTGGGGCGACGTGATCGCCGGTTTTAATGTTGTTTTCGAAATCCCCTGTTTTAGTGTCGCTTTGAACTTGTTTGAGATTGATATGTGAAATGCATGTGATATTGGAAAATCTGAACCTTGGTACGATTGTTATTGTGGTTGGAATCGTTCATTTAAGTGTTGTATGGTGCATTGGGTGAATTGATGATATCGAGCTGTCCTGTGTGGACTTCACGAGCTGTCCTGTGTGGACTTCACTAGCCGTCCTGTGTGGACTTCACGAGCTGTCCTGTGTGGACTTCACTAGCCGTCCTGTGTGGACTTCACGAGCTGTCCTGTGTGGACTTCACTAGCTGTCCTGTGTGGACTTCACGAGCTGTCTTGTGTGGACTTCACTAGCTGTCCTGTGTGGACTTTACAGTGGTGTGGTATGTGTCTATGTGTGGTGAGTCAGTGGAAGTCTAACATGAGAAAGAGAATTATTGAAATTAGATAGACACTTTATGGTTTATGTGAAACAAATAACACTTGATGAAATTGTGAAGTGTGTGAAATGAATGGGAAAATTGATGAATTTTACGTGGGTGTTTTAAATCTGTTTTATATTGATTTTAAAGTTTCGTACTTCAAGTTTTAGAATAGCTAGCTTACCCTGTGTTTTGTTCTGTGGCTGTTTTTCTTAAAACTGTGATGATCGTGTATTTTACACGGGAGCAGATGATGTTGCAGGTAGTCGAGCTCCTCAGTGAGGAGTTGGAGGAAGAGATCGCCTGTTTTCTTTTTATGCTGTATTTTGGTTTTATTTCGAAACAGTTGATGGAATGTATTAAAACCCCTATAAGAGGGACGTTTCTTTTTGAGATACAATGTATGGGATGATGTATTTTCAATATATATACATATGTTGATTTTATAAATTAATGTCTACGCTTATTTTATTATACAAATATGAAAAGACTTTGAGGGGCGTTACATTAATGGTATCAGAGCAGTTTGTCCTTAGGATGACCTGAGGAGAGTGGGTTCATTGTGTTTCTTCTGCTATTGGAGTCTTAATCAAAGCTATAGTGAAAGGTTTTCAAATGTTTTCTGATTGAAATCTTGTTTGTGCTTTAGTAGATATAGGCTCTAAATGAAAAATTTTAGTATTAAGAGTGAAAGGATCTTGATAAAGTAGTGAGGGTGCACACTCATAACTGAATCGAGATGTTCTCAATCTTAATTCTAAAAGTTTGATGTTGAGCATATATCCACTTCTGGTGTGTTTTATCCCAATTATTAAGTGTGGTGATATTTGATTGATAGTTTTGTACCCATGACTATTCGGTGTTATGCTTTCTATTTTGAGCATTATGATTCTGTTGATGAACTCAAATTCTAAATGACTTTGAGATGCTGACCTTTGTAAGGTCTAAATGTTACCTCCTGAATGGATTGATTTCTTATCGATCTCATTCTTGTAGTTGTAGGGAATATAGAAACCCATAGTTTCAAAATTTGAAACGGAGAAAGATGGCTCGTAGACCTCCTACCCCTCCCCAACCTTCTTCGGAAATGAGCCAGATTGCCAAGGCTATTGAGATGATGGCAACTGCCATCCAACAATAGAATGCAGCAATGGCTCAGAATCATCAAGCTGCAATGCACCATTGGGAAATTGCTCGGTCGGCTGAAACAGCTTCCCACATCGGTCAGCCTCAGGAACAGATGGGACTGACCGAGTTCATAAGGCACAACCCACCCAAGTTCAGTGGGAATGCTACCCCTGATCAAGCAGATCAGTGGGTCAGGGAGTTAGAGAAAATCTTTAGAGCGACCTCCTACCCTGAAGAGAAGAAATTGGTATTCGCCACCTATCTGCTATCTGGAGAAGCCGAGTTCTGGTGGATGGGAGCTTAGCAGATGATGGAAGCCAGAGCTGATGTTTTAGACTGGGAGAGCTTCAGGGTGAGATTTCTGGAAAAATACTTCCCAGATAGTGCAAGGTTTGCGAAGGAAGCAGAATTCCTCAGATTGGAGCAGGGGGAGATGTCAGTGAATGCTTATGCTGCTCGGTTTGAGTACCTCGCCCGATTCTATACCCAAGCTACTTCTGAGGCTTGGAGGTGTAGGAAATTTGAAGAAGGACTGAAGCATGAGCTGAAGAGGACCATAACACCTATGTGCATAAGAGAATTTCATGCCTTAGTGCAGAAGGCGATGATGGTGGAGACACTGGAGAAGAGTGACTCTCGGGTGATCAGGTCACACCCAGGGGGTTCTTCCAGTGGGAAGGCCAAGGTGCAGCAACAGCAGAATAAGCCTTATGCGAGACCTCCACAGCATAGGGCAGAAGCAGCACCGCCCCAGTTTCAGCAGCAACAGCCCTGGAAACTCAGATGTTTCCATTGTGGTGGACCACACACATCCAATGTGTGCCCCAAGAGAAATTCAGAGAGAAGATGCTACATCTGCCGAAAGACGGGACACCTTGCTAGAGAGTGTCCTAATGGGTATAGGGCGACTCAACCCAGTGGTTCCCAGCAGTTGAGGAACGAAGGCAGCAGACCTCAGGCAGCAGGGAGAGTGTTTGCCATGTCTGGAGCGGAGGTATCTCAGTCAGGTAACCTAGTACAAGGTGCTTGTTTATAGCTGGTAGATACGTTAGAGTTTTGTTTGATTCTGGAGCGACACACTATTTTGTGTCAAATCAGTGTGCAACCGAACTGGGCCTTCTAGTGAAGGAGCTTCCGTTTGAACGGTTGGTCTCTACACCTGCATCAGGACAGGTTTTGACCTCCCCAGTTTGCTCTGAATGTCCAGTGATAGTAGAGGGACGCAGGTTCAAAGTGAATTTGATCTGTCTACCTCTTCAGGATCTGGATGTTATCCTGGGAATGGATTGGCTATCTGCCAATCACATTCTCATAGATTGCAGTAGGCAGAAAGTGGTGTTTCCAAATCTCCAAGAGTCAGATATGATATCTGCTCAGCGTGTATGGTCGGAGTTGAAAGAAGGGGCGACGTGCCTTGTGATCCTAGCTCAAGGGGGAGTGAAGAATGATGAAGATATGGGCTGTATACATGTGGTGAAGGATTTCATGGATGTATTTCCAGAAGAAATACCTGGACTACCTTCTAAGAGAGAGATAGAATTCTCTATTGTTTTGGTACCTGGAGCTGGACCAGTGTCAATGGCTCCCTACAGAATGGCTCCAGCTGAGTTGATGGAATTAAAGAAGCAAGTGTAAGTTAGATTTAGTTGTACCAAGGTTTAGTTTCAGCTACATATAAGTTATGGAGAGTAAATAAGCAGTATGTTGAGGGTTTAAAGACTTAAGCATGTGTATCCATGGGAAGTACCAGAGTTAAGTTCCAAGAATGAAAGAATGAATTTTCTTTTATTTGAAGCTTGGAAGATGTTTATGTCGATGAAACAACATGAGATGGCTCTAGCTTAACCACAAGCTTAAAAGGAAAGATGAGATATTGTATTTATGTCTAAAGTTCAATTGGACAGAGAAATTTGCTGAAAAAATACTAGGTAGAGAAGTTACTGGGATAAGAGAGAAAGCTTCATGCAGAATGGATGCTGTTTTGTTGATCGTGATTTGAAAGATGAGTATGGAAATGGTGGGTTGAGATTAAAGGCTCCTGATGCCGTAAGTCTCCTGAACTTGGCAAATGAGGATGCAGTTCTGCCTGTGAATGTAGAAGGGAAGGAGGTAATGGCTATGGATAAGAATAAGGGTAAGCCGTGTTATGATGATGTTGAGTTCTTCTAGCGATGTTAGTAAATTGCAGAAAGTTGGATGTGGAAGCAGAGCTTTCCATGCCTTGTGTTTCTAATGGGATGGGATTTGCAGCTAATCCTTTAAATGGGCAGTTGTGGTGGTCAGCGTTTCGTTTCTGATCCTAGAAACAATGCTGCATTGTCAGCTGTGGCAACAAGTTCTCACCCTGAACACAGTGAGGGATTTATGATCTGCGTGGTGAATACTGAGCACCTTGAGATCCCATGCAATGCTAATATGGATGTATCCATTGGAATTCCTGAGTTAGCAGCTCTGAAATCCCAACCATCTGCTAAAGGGGTGGGTTTTTCCTGATCTGCTATTAGTAATCAAAGAAGAAATGAACCAGAGGGGCGCCTGAAGAAAGAAACCGTGCTCCCTCAAGCTTTTGCTACTTCACCATCGGTTTGACAAGAAACGATGCCTAATGTGAAGTCAAGCTACAAACCGGTTGTTTCTGAACTGAAAAAAAATGAAAATCCTGGAAGAAACTCCATCTCTGCAGTTTCTAGACAGAATAATAATGTTGATGTCAACCCAAGTCATTGCAGATCAGTTCATGCCAATGAAGGACATCTAAAACAAGAGGAATTAGAAGTTTTAAGGATCAAGTATTTGAGAAAGGTTTTCTGGTCTGCAAGTCTCTACTTCAACCAATGAAATGACAGATCAGAGGATTCAACTTGGGAGTTAGAAGAAACCATGAGAGAAGCCTATCCCTACCTCTTTTCCTTGTAATTCAATTTTCGAGGACGAAAATTTGTCTTGTTGGGGAGAATGTAAGGACCTAGAAACTTTAATTGGAATAAAAGTGTTATATTTAAATAATTTCAGAAGATGTTATTATTTAAAATACAAAGAGCTGGTAATAGAAGTTTCGTAGTAGTCGGACCTCGGACGTCGCCCAAGGTCTGGGGTCAGCTGGTAGAGGTCGGTCGGCTGACCATTGTATTAACCAAGTAGTCAGGTGCGATGACTTTATCGTGAGGTAATCACGTGGGTGTGCTCGAGGAAGACATGTGGATCAAGAAGAGTAAAGGAAGAAAAGTGTAGCTTAGAAGTCTACGAGATCGCCGTTGTTGAAGACGGAGGCGATCTCCGACTTCTCTGGCACATAATCGCCTGTCGCCTAGAGTACACATGATCGCCAATCGCCTATGGTGTACGTGATCGACGGGAGTGCACTTAGTATGTGGTCAAGATGCTGGATCAACCATAGTGGGTTCCAAAAACCACGCGTATCAAGGTGTGGGTTAAGCCTTAGATACGCTGGGCATGCGAAGCTATATGCTTGAGCATAAGAAATCGTCCTTAGTGTTGCATGCATGGGCGCACGAGGAGTAGTGCTGATCTATTCTTGGAAATGTGAAGCTACCGACGTCACCAAGCCATGTGGAGGTGATACCTTGGACGTAACATAATGGGAGGACGAGCCTTCAGCAAGGTGTGACGATGTGACCAGAGTAAGGCGATGTGTTCTAGTCACACACAAGGGCGATAAGAGATCGCCAACAGGATGAGAGGAGCATCGGTCATCAACCAGGATGGGAGACACATCGGTGGTCTGTGTAACATCCCGCCAAAATACTATTCATATTTATATAATGAAAATTAAAGTAACAAATAGATTGAAGTGAATAAAATTATATATATGTAAATAAAGTTTCTCCTCCCAGGGAGTTTAATACAAATACGATCACTTTTCCATTAAAACATAAACAAATTACAATACAATAGAAAGATAGGCGATCTCCTGACAGAAGGGCGATCTCCTATTAGAAGGGCGATCTCCTATTACAAGGGCGATCTCCTATCATATAGGCGATCTCCTATCAGAAAGCAGCAAAAGGGGTGATCGTCCAACGGAAATTGAAAACAGGCGATCTCCTTCCAGCGACAATTCACTAAGGAGCTCTACTTCCTGCAACATCATCTGCTCCCGTGTAAATTATACACGATCATTACAGGTTTAAGGAAAGGCCGAACACAACACCAAGAAAACACAGGGTAAGCTAGACATTTAAAAAGAGTTAGATATGAACTTTAAAATCAAGGTAAAACAAATTCAAGATATCTACGTAAACCATCAACTAAACACATATTTCACGATTCCTCGAAGGTCATTAAAATCACAACATATATCAAGTGTCTATCAATTCAAAGTTTCTCATTTCTCACGTCAGACTTCACTGACTCATCACACAAGACACTTGACTCCACTTCCGGAAGACTCGTGCGTTGAACCTAGCATCCAGGGACATGCACCTGTCATACTTCATTGGCTATAATGATTCCACAGCCATGCGCATCAACACAATCTCGGTCTCAATTCATCACTCTCACAGTATGACAGGGTAAATCCATAAGACAGGCCGAGCTCGTTCTGTTTCACACGACTCACCCATTCATATGAACCTCCTTCGACTCTCACCAACTGAGTAACTTCCTCTATGTGATTCCATTATCTCAGCAGAGTCAGGATCGCCCCATTCACAGGATACTTACAGATCAATACACTTCACAACCAAATCTCAACACGGTATTTCCTTTCCTGAAAATACTATGTCTTGACCCACATTCACGACATTCCACACACCATACCACTCAAAGAATGATTTCAATCATAGCAACAGTCATTTCAAAGGTTCATATTTTCAAATATCACATGTATATCCAAAGCAGCTTCAAACAACATCAAAAATAGGGAGTTCGCAAATAACGCCAAAACCGGCGATCTGGTTCAAAAACAGGGTATTTCGAAGTCTGTATACAAAACCGGCGACCACGTCGCCCAAACACATAGAACAGAGCATTCACGAAGATGAAAACGAAACCGGCGACCACGTCTGATGGAGATCAAGTAGAAGAGGATTTTACTAATGGAGGAAGAGGTCATCCACCCAAGCATTTAAAATTCTTCTTACTAGTCTTCTTAAAAAGTAGAACAGTTTGGGTTCTCTTGAAAATTCAAAAGATAGTAGTATAAATAAATCTTTGTAAATACTCTTGTATAAATTTGTAAATAATATTGAAATTAGAAGAAAAGTTACTATACTCAAATTGTGAGTGAATTTTGTGAGACTTGTTCTCCTCTTCCTTGTCTCATCTTGTGAAGCTTTGGGAGCACTCAAGTGGCGGCAAATCTGCACTTATCTTGGATCATCACCTCCAAGTGGCGTGAATCACATCTCCAAAAGGCTACAACCACATAAGTCATTTCTTTTCATCTTCTAAAAAATACCCATTTGTGTTTTCTTGTAGTTTTTCCATTTTTAATCGGTTCAATCTTTTCCATGAGTTGTTTCCTTTCATTTGCTGCCATTTTTCTGCACTTTTTTGGTTTATTTCCTTGTTTTCTTGCTGTTTTAATTTCGTCCAAACCATGGGTTTCCATATACATGTGTTGTTCTTGTTTTCCATCCATAGGTTTTTGTTCTTTGATGAATTTCTTTGTGATTTTCTAATTCCTATTGAATTTCAATCAGTATTTTCACTTGTTCTTGGTGTTCTTATGTTGTTCTTGTGTTTCCTTTGAAGTTTGGTACTGTTCTTGAATTACCCATTCATATTCCATTGTTATCTTATACTACAAGTTACCTATTCATGTGTTTTTAGTATGAACCTTTGTTTTCTTGAGTAGAAACTCTATTAATTGTTCTTTAGAATTTTGATCCTAATTCTTGAAAGTGTCATGAATACAATGAAACCTATATCAACTCAACCCAAACCAAGAAAGGTTCATAAGAGACTCACATCATGTGTGAGGACTTGTTTATTAACCATGATTTCTCCCTTTTTAGTAAGCCATTGGAGCTTATAGGGCTTGGGATGAGAGATAGTGGGTAAAACAAGCTTATCCACCACTCTTGTACTAGCCACATTTGTACAACTACCCCCATCAATTATCATGGAACATAACTTTTTGTTGATAAGGCACCGGGTATGGAAAATATTTTCTCTTTGGGTATCATCCAAAGGTTTTTGAATTGTGCCCATCATGCGCCTTATCACCAATAAGTCACCTTCACATGGTATTTCACATTCATTATCACTAGGGCTAGGGGAAGGGGAGTTAGATTTAGAAGAATTATCACTATGTTCACTTACAACTAAATCCCCTTTTACCATCATGGTTCTTTTTGTTGGACAATTTGCGGCTATATGACCATAACCTAAACACTTAAAACATTTCTTACTTGAGGTTTTGGTTGGTGATTTATTAGTTGAAGTGGAAGGCTTTGAATCCTTGGATTTGAAAGATGAATCTTTAGAAGGAAATTTGGACAAAGACTTGTTTTTATTTTTCCAAGAGTTGTTGTAATAGCCATCATTATGAGTATTTTTGAAAGCAAGTTTCTTTGCAATTTGGGTTTCAACCTTGATGGCAAGGTGAACCAAGTTTTCTAAAGAAGAGTACTCATAAAGTTCAACAACATCTTGAATGTCCCTTCTAAGACCACTTACAAATCTAGCCATCTTAGCTTCATTACTTTCATGTATATCAACTTTAAGCATAAGCGTTTCTAGCTCTTTAAAATAAGCATCCACACTTAGCGTGCCTTGGTGAAGCCTTTGGAGCTTCAACAATAGGTCTTTCCTAAAGTGTGGTGGAACAAATCTAGCGCGCATACACTCTTTCAAATTGTTCCAAGAAACCACGGGAGGTCTCTTGTTTAGCCCAATGTCCATAAGAGTTTTATGCCACCATTGCATGGCATAGTCTAGAAATTCTAAAGTAGCTAGTGTTACCCTTTGGTCTTCTTGGACCTCATGTACATGAAAGATTTGTTCAACCTTTGCTTCCCACCCCAAATATACATTTGGATCACCTTCACCACTAAAGCTAGGTAATTTTACAAAAGGCATATAAGGCTTTGCCACATGTTGGCGCCTTTCTTCATAATGATGATGCCTCCTCCATTCGGTTTCATCTTCATGTCCATGATAGTTGGAAGAAGTTCTTGATGAATGCCTTGAAGAATGGCGTCTTCTATGGTGTGTATGGCTGGACCTTTCATTAGTCACTTCAAGCCTTTGCAATCTTTCTTCCAATTGTCTTATAGCTTCATCTTTTTGTGCAAGTGACCTTTTGGCTTCTTTTAATTCACCAAGAATGAAAGCTTTTTGTGGAGAGTGTGGTTTGGAAGATTCTCCACTTGAATATTGAGCCATTTTCAAAACAATACAGCAAACACAAATAGCAAACAATTAAAGAAAACAAGGTTAGAAAACAAAGAAATAAGTGATGCGGTTTTGGTAAAAAAAATTAAGGCACTCAAAATCACTCCAAGAAATTATACTTCCCTCAATCAAGCTTCTCTTGTGGAATGGAGTAACCTCAAATGAAAGATGCCAAAGCACTCAACCACTCATCCAAAAATAACCACCACAAAACTTAAAGAACAATAAAAGACAAGCAAGAAAAGGTACAAAACAAGAAAGGGTAGTGCAAAAGGAATACAAGATATATGACAAAACTTAAGGAATGAAAGACAAGCAATAAAAGGCACACAATAAGACTCAAAGAATACTCACTAAACTTTATAATCAAGAAAGAAAGTACAACTCATAAACTTGTCAAAATACAAGGATCAAAAGTTCCACAAAGTAGACAACAATTTGCCAATCACTATGAATCCAACTTTGGTATGGAAATTAATGTGTAAAAGAATGAATAGATGCAAATACCAAACTGTTTTGAAGGATTTAAAAACAGAATTGGTTCTATTTTGTTCTGTTTCAGTTCTGTTTTTTTTTTCTTTTTTTTTTATACCAAATGGAACTTATGTAGTGAAAGAACCATAATATGCATCATATGGAAGTTGAAACATCAATCAAATTGCACAAAAATTTTATGAAGGATTCAAGACAACTGAACACTTGAAATCAAATGTTTGGAACCTCCAATCACAAGTACTAAAACAAATTCAAGAGAAACACAAACTTTCAAAATCAAAAGCAAGCAAGTAGAGACAAGATTTGGACACCTAGAACACTATGAACATAAAACTCAAAGCAAAAAGTATGATCAATGAAAAGGCACAACTAAAATATATTCAAACCAAACAAAAGTATGAATATAAGGTGCTGGAAAAACAAGAAACACGAAATTATAGGTGCTAGAAAAAAAATTGCCCAAAAAGAAAGTGTCTATTCAACTCACAATCAACAAATCAACACCATGGCTCTGATACCACATGATGTGAGTTGATTTTAGGTTCATTATATTTGTGACACTTTCTTAGAATTAGGATCAAGATTCTTAGCAATTTAGAGTGAGTCACCTAAGGAAAATCCCCACTGGACATTAACTTAACAAGTGTTAAGTAGATGTGAAGGTTCATTTCCAAAGGTCCAAGGTTAAAACACAATTAATGATGATGAATGAATGAAGAACAAGGTGCTGAACTCCAAAAAAAGAATAGGTGCAGAATTTAAACACAAAAAAAACAGAATGGAAACACAAATTGAAACCAAAGAACCGATTGAAATTCAAGAACAAGACATAGAATCAAAACTACCGATTGAAATGACAATGGAAGATGAAAGAAGATGAAACTTATGTGGTTGTAGCCATGGATTGGGAATGGACACGCCACTTGGAGGTGATGATCCAAGATAAGTGCAGATTTGCCGCCACTTGAGTGCTCCCAAAGCTTCACAAGATGAGACAAGGAAGAGGAGAACAAGTCTCACAAAATTCACTCACAATTTGAGTATAGTAACTTTTCTTCTAATTTCAATATTATTTACAAATTTATACAAGAGTATTTACAAAGATTTATTTATACTACTATCTTTTGAATTTTCAAGAGAACCCAAACTGTTCTACTTTTTAAGAAGACTAGTAAGAAGAATTTTAAATGCTTGGGTGGATGACCTCTTCCTCCATTAGTAAAATCCTCTTCTACTTGATCTCCATCAACGTCGCCCTTACTCCAGAAACAGCTAATCTATGGCTTGTATTGAAAATGAAGGCTAGCTTCCCTTACCTGGACTTGCGCAAAACACCGAGAGCTCAAACCCACCGAGCTTGAAGGATGCCTTAGCTCTGTTTTCAGTGCCTGGTTGGTAGAACTTGCAGAGAAACTCCCAGGTGCTCCAAGGGCTGTCGTCGCTCGTCGCACAGGTGCTGGAGGTTGCCTGAGTTGCAGCGCAAAGGAGAGAAGAAGGGAGGGAGGAAGTTTGCACTCACTCTAACACTCTTGCGTCTGTAATGCTCTTTGCCTTCCCGCAGTGGCTTTTGAATCCCAGCTTACCTGTCCACGTATGCTGCTGCTGCCACCCGTTCTGCAGGAAAGCCTGAGAACCACTGCCCTGAACAGTACGACCACTGTTGTCGCTTGTGCATGCCAACCACTGCTCTGAACAGTACGACCACTGTTGTCGCTTGTGCATGCCAACCACTGCTCTGAACAGTACGACCGCGAGTGTCTCTTGCGCATGCCAACTTTCTGATGTCACTATTCTGAACCACCCTTTTTGTCTACATGGCGCGCGTGCAGGACGTTTCATGCTGGGAGTCTGGGTCCCACTTTACTCTGTGTGAAACTCGACGTCACGCGATAACTTTCCACCGCTGACTCATCCTGGCGAACGACCGATGTCTCCCTCGCCCTGGAAGACGACCGATGTCTCCCTCGCCCTGGAAGACGACCGATGTCTCCCTCGCCCTAGAAGACGACCGATGTATCCCTCGCCCTGGAAGACGACCGATGACTCTCTTGGGAGACGACCGATGTCTATCCCTGGCGACGCCCTCATGCCTCGCGCCCTGGCGATGCCCGCATGCCTCTCGCGCCCTGGCAACGCCCGCATGCCTCGCGCCCCGGCGATGCCCGCATGCCTCTCACACCCTGGCCACGTCCACATGCCTCGCGCCCTGGCGATGCCCGCATGCCTCTCGCGCCCTGGCGCTCATGTGTAGCAGGCGACCGGCGATCATATACTACTAAACTACACTTTTCTTCCTTTACTCTTCTTGATCCACACGTCATCCGACCGACCTCTACCAGCTGACCCCAGAACTTGGGCGACGTCCGAGGTCCGACTACTATGAAACTTCATTTACCAGCTCTTTGTATTTTAAATAATAACATCTTCTGGAATTATTTAAATATACCACTTTCATTCCAATTCAATTTTACAGGTCCTTACAGTCTGCCAGGGTGAGACATCGGTTGTCTGCCAGGGTGGTCTGCCAAGGTGAGACATCGGTGGTCTGCCAGGGTGAGACATCGGTGGTCTGCCAGGGTGAGACATCGGTTGTCTGCCAGGGTGGGACATCGGTGGTCCTCCAGGGTGAGACATCGGTTGTCTGCCAGAGTGAGGAATCAGTCATCGCCAGTATGAGAGGCATCGGTCATCGCCGGTATGAGAGGCATGGTCATCGCGCGAGCAGTCATCGGTGGATGGTTATCGCGCGATGTCGTATTTCCCATAGATAAGGTGGGACCCAGGCTCCCAGCATGAACGTTCTGCATGCGCGACACGTAGACATTAGGAGTGTTTCAGAATAGTAGCATCAGAGAGTTGGTATGCGCAGAGACCCACGTGGTCATACTGTTCAAGGAAGTGTGCACGCAAGCTTTCCTGCAGAGTGGGTGGTGGCAGCGGCATTGCTGGGCAAGTTGGTTTAGATTCAAAACTCACTCCTGAGAGGCAGTGGACGTTGCTGTGGTTCGAGAGTGACTGAGTGAGTTAGCTTTGGTTCCCTGTTTCTTTCCTCCCCTTCTCCCTGCGTTCAGACGTCCTAGCGTACCAGTTGAAGACCGACGACTGCCATAGAGCACCTGGGAAGGTTACTCTGCAAGTTTTCTGATCAAAGCCCTAAAATAGAGTAAGTCGTTTTGCTCTGTTCTTTGAGTCGAGTCTGAATTTGAGAGGGTCGTCTCTGCATAGGTTGTGTATACAACTCTTTTAGCTTCAGAAATCGTCTCTGTTAACGCAGAAAATGGGTAATCTCGTTAGATTTGTGATCGGGACTCTATGGTGCAGGTTAGGACATCTTTAAGCTTCGGTGGATTTTGGAGCTCTTAGTGAGATTTTACGCAAGTCCAGGTAAGGGAAGCTAGCATTTTCGTTTATAAAAACTTTAGGCGAGTACGTTCTGAAGTGAGGGCGACGTGGTCGCCGGTTTCATATTCTTTTTCACGATGCTCTGTTTTTATGTGTGGGGCGACGTGATCGCCGGTTTTAATGTTGTTTTCGAAATCCCCTGTTTTAGTGTCGCTTTGAACTTGTTTGAGATTGATATGTGAAATGCATGTGATATTGGAAAATCTGAACCTTGGTACGATTGTTATTGTGGTTGGAATCGTTCATTTAAGTGTTGTATGGTGCATTGGGTGAATTGATGATATCGAGCTGTCCTGTGTGGACTTCACGAGCTGTCCTATGTGGACTTCACTAGCCGTCCTGTGTGGACTTCACGAGCTGTCTTGTGTGGACTTCACTAGCCGTCCTGTGTGGACTTTGTAACATCCCGCCAAAATACTATACAAATGTATATAATGAAAATAAAGGTAACAAATAGATTCTATGAACAAAATATTATATATATGAAATGTAGTTTCTCCTCACAGGGAGTTTAATACAAATTCGGTCAAATTTTTCCAGAAACATAAACAAAATACAGTAAAAAAAACGAAGCAGGCGATCTCCTATCAGAACAGACCGATCTCCTATCGAACGAGGCCGATCTCCCATCGGAGGACCCAAAAACAGCCGATCTGCTTCCGGCGACCACTCACTAAGGAGCTCTACTTCCTGGAAGATCATCTGCTCCCGTGTAAGTTATACACGATCATCACAGTTTTAAGAGAACAGCCACAGAACCAAAACACGCAGGGTAAGCTAGATATTTTAAAGAGAGTTTAAATAAGAATAATTAAAATAAAATCAAGGTAAACAATTTCAAGATATTCTCGTAAAGCTATAGATTTTCTCAATACTCTTCACCTGATCGCCCAGAAATCACACATTCCACAATATTCACAAGAGTCATTCATTTTCACAATACTGCATCAAGTGTCTATAAATTCCAAGTTCCTCATTTCACATGTCAGACCACCACTGACCCAGCACACAAGACACTTGACCTACTTCCGGAAGACTTGTGCATTGACTAGACTCAGAGATTCTGCACCTGTCATACAAGCTGTTGTAATGTTTCCACAGCTATGCGCATCAACACATTCTCGATCTCAAGTTCACCATTCTCACAGTATGACAGGGTTAATCCATATGACAGGCCGAGCTCGTTCTGTTTCACACGACTCACCCATACATATGAACCTCCTTCGACTCTCAACGCCTGAATAACCTCATCTATATGAATCCATTATCTCAGGAGAGTCAGGATAATCCCATTATAGACATCACCGATCAATGCACATCCTACACGATCTTACACGGTATTTTCTTTCCTGAAAATACTATGCCTCGATCCACATTCACCACATCCAACACATCACATAACACTTAAAGGAATGATTTCAATCACAGCAAAACTCAATCCAAGGTTCTTATTTTCGAATATCTCATTTAAATCTCAACAGTTTCAAAGCAACACCAAAAACAGAGAGTTTCGCAAACAACGCCAAAACCGGCGACCTGGTTCAAAAACAGGGTATTTCGAAGTCTGCATTTAAAACCGGCGACAACGTCGCCCAACACATAGCACAGAGCATTTTACAAGGATGAAGACGAAAATCGGCGACCACGTCGCCCTCACTTCAGAAAATAGCTAAACTATGGCTTGTATTGAAAATGAAGTCTAGCTTCCCTTACCTGGACTTGCGCAAACACCTAGAGTTCCGAAACCCAACAAAGCTTGAAGAACGCCTTGGCTCTGTTTTTGCGTCATGGTTGAAGGACTTGCAGAGGACTGCCCAGGTGCTCTAATGGTGGCTGTCGCTCGTCGTACTCTCGTGTGAAGGTGCTAGAATCGCAGCGCGAAGGAGGCAACTGGAGGAGAAGGGAGGTAACTCACTCTTTCTCTCTTTGAAGGCTGCAACGTTTTTTTTTCTCAGCAGTGGGTTTTCTGCATCTTAAACCAACTTATCCACCAAAAGCAGCTGCCACCACCCACTCTGCAGAGAAGTCTGAGAACCACTGCTCTGAACAGTACTGCCACTGTTGTCGCTTGTGCATGCCAGCCACTGCTCTGAACAGTACGACCGCGAGTGTCTCCTGCGCATGCCAACATTCTGATGTCACCACTCTGAATCATCCTTTTTGTCTACGTGGCGCGCGTGCAGGACGTTTCATGTTGAGAGTCTGGGTCCCACTTTATCTGCGTGAGGCTCGCCATCGCGACAACTTTCCAATGATGACTCATCCTGGCAAACGACCGATGTCTCCTTCGCCCTAGAAGACGACCGATGTCTTCCTCTGGGAGACGACCGATGTCTTCCCTGGCGATGCCCTCATAACTCTCGCGCCTTGGCCACGTCCACATGCCTCGCGCCCTGGCAATGCCCGCATGCCTCGCGCCCGCGCGATGCCTGCATGCCTCTCGCGCCCGCGCGATGCCTGCATGCCTCTCGCGCCCGCGCGATGCCTGCATGCCTCTCGCGCCCGCGCGATGCCTGCATGCCTCTCGCGCCCGCGCGATGCCTGCATGCCTCTCGCGCCCGCGCGATGCCTGCATGCCTCTCGCGTCCTGGCGACGTCCACCTGGCGCTCATGTGTAGCAGGCGACCGGCGATCTCATAGCCTTCTTAACTTTTTCCTCCCTTTCTATTCTAAATAAAACATACATAGAATTCTTTTAAAATATAACCCTTTTTATTCCAATTCAATTTTACAGGTCCTTACATTCTCCCCAACAAGAAAAATTTTCGTCCTCGAAAATTGAATTACAAGGAAAAGAGGTATGGATAGGCTTCTCTCATGGGTTCTTCTAACTCCCAAGTTGAATCACCCGATCGTTCATCCCACACTACTTTTACCATGTTGATGGTCTTGCCTCTGAGCTGTTTACTTTGACGATCTTCAATCCTGACTGGTTTCGCTTCAAAGGACAAGTCATCCCTGATCTGCACGTTGTCCACTTCCAGCACATGACTAGGGTCTGCCATGTACTTCCTCAGCTGTGAAACGTGAAAGACATTGTGCAGATTCGCTAAATGGGGAGGCAGGGCGATCTCATAAGCTACTGGGCCAATCCTCCTTAAGATCTGATATGGTCCCACGAACTTAGGGGACAACTTCCTTGGCCTGATCGCTCTTCCTACACCCTTGGTTGGTGTCACTTTCATGAACACGTGGTCTCCAGCAGTAAACTCCAAAGGCTTTCTCCTCTGATCTGCATAGGACTTCTGTCTACTCTGAGAAGCTTTCATTCTGCTTTGTATCTGTTTCACCTTCTCGGTCGTCCGCTGAATCAACTCTGGCCCAACCAAGACTGCCTCGCCCTCCTGGTACCAACATAAGGGAGTCCTACATTTCCTCCCATACAGGGCTTCATATGGTGCTATCCCTATGCTGGCGTGATAACTGTTATTATATGTAAACTCCACCAGTGGCAACACCTCGTCCCAATTCCCCAATTGATCCAAGACACACGTCCTCAGCAGGTCTTCCAAGGACTGGATCGTTCTCTCTGACTGACCATCTGTTTGGGGATGATATGCAGAGCTCATCCTCAACTTAGTTCCCAAGCATTCTTGCAAGGTCTGCCAAAACCGTGAAGTGAACCTGGGATCCCTATCTGAAACAATGCTGGAAGGCACTCCATGCAGCCTCACTATTTCCTGGATGTACAACTGTGCCAACTTGGCCATGGGCATCCTCATATTCACTGGGAGAAAATGAGCACTCTTCGTCAGCCGATCAGTGATGACCCAGATTGCATCATGGCCCTTGACCGATCTGGGTAAATGGGTGACAAAATCCATGGCAATGCTGTCCCATTTCCACTCAGGGATATCCAATGGTTGTAATAACCCACCAGGCCTTTGATGTTCTACCTTTGCCTTCTGACACGTCAAACAGGTAGCAACATACTGGGCGATGTCCCTCTTCATGCCTGACCACCAAAATGACTCCTTCAAGTCATGGTACATCTTGGTCATGCCTGGATGGAGGTTAAGGCAACTCTTATGACCTTCATCTAGGATCATCTTCTTCAATTCTCCATCTGCAGGGATGCAAATCCTACCATTAAATCTCAAGATCCCATCATCGCCCATCACAAAGTCTCTAGCCTGGTCGGTCCCTAGTGACTCCACAGTACGCTTCAGACTAGGGTCCTCTAACTGCTTATCCCTTAACATCCCAAGGAAATCATTAGTTATAGTCAGCTTACTACAACTAATGTGATTCTCGTGGAACTCTACCCCAAGGTTTAAATCTCTGAATTGCTCGATCAATTTCTGCTCTTCCATCATCATGGTGGCTACTTGTACTGATTTTCTACTCAAGGCATCTGCCACTACATTGGCCTTCCCTGGATGATACATGAGTTGAAAATCGTAGTCCTTAAGAAACTCCATCCACCTTCTTTGTCTCATGTTTAGTTCCTTCTGATCGAACAGATATTTCAGGCTCTTATGGTCACTGAACACCTGGAACCGAGCTCCATATAAATAGTGCCTCCAGATCTTCAAGGCAAATACCACAGCCGCCAGCTCCAAATCATGCGTGGGGTAGTTCCTCTCATGAACCTTGAGTTGCCTTGAAGCATATGCAACCACTCTTTTCTCTTGCATCAAAACACATCCCAAGCCTTGATGTGAAGCGTCACAGAAGACATCAAAAGGTCTTCCTACTTCGGGGATCACCAGCACTGGAGCACTAGTCAACCTCTCCTTTAATTCCATGAAGCTCTGCTCACATCGGTCGGTCCAAGCAAAAGGTTGATCCTTGCGGGTCAGCTGTGTTAAGGGAGCCACTACCTTGGAAAAGTCCTCAATAAACCTCCGATAGTAGCCCGCCAACCCCATAAAGCTCCTTATCTCGATGACTGTTCTTGGACGTTCCCACTGCAGCACTGCCTCTACCTTGGCTGGATCCACCGAGATCCCCTGGGCAGATATCACATGTCCTAAGAAGTTGACTTCCCTCAGCCAGAACTCACACTTCGAGAACTTGGCATAGAGCTGCTTCTCCCTCAGTATCTCCAATACTGTCCTCAGGTGTTCTTCATGCTCTTCCTCGGTCCTTGAGTAAATGAGTATGTCGTCTATGAAGACCACCACAAACTTATCCAAGAAAGGGCGAAAAATCCTATTCATGTAGTCCATGAACAGGGCTGGAGCATTTGTGACCCCAAACGGCATCACCACATACTCATAATGCCCATACCGAGACCTAAAAGCTGTCTTTTGCACATCATCAGCTTTAACCAAAATTTGGTGGTACCCCGATCTCAGGTCAATCTTGGAGAACACCGAGGCTCCATGTATTTGATCCATCAAATCATCAATCCTAGGCAGGGGGTACTTGTTCTTGATGGTCAACTTGTTCAACTGCCTGTAATCTATACACAGCCGAGACCCTCCATCCTTCTTCTTGACTAGGAGCACTGGAGCTCCCCATGGAGATACACTGGGTCTGATGAATTGCTTCTCCAGCAACTCTTCCACTTGCTTCTTCAACTCCACTAACTCGGCTGGTGCCATCCTGTAAGGTGCCATTGACACTGGTCCAGCTCCAGGTACCAAGTCAATAGAGAATTCCACTTCTCTCTTAGGGGGTAACCCAGGTACTTCTTCTGGGAATACATCCGTGAAATCTTTCACCACGGGTATTCTGCTTACGTCCCCTTTATTCTCCACCTCCGACCGAGCGAGTATCACGAAGCACCTCGCCCCTTCTTCCAACTCTGACTGCCCTTGCTGAGCAGAAATTACATCTGATCCTTGGAGGTCTGGAAACGCAATCTTCTGACTACCGCAGTCAATGAGAACGTGATTGGCGGCTAACCAATCCATTCCCAGGATAACATCTAGGTCCTGAAGAGGTAGGCAGATCAAGTTCACCTTGAATCTGCGTCCCTCTACAATCACTGGACATTCGGGGCACACTGTAGAGGTCGACACCTGTCCTGATGCAGGTGTAGAGACCAACAGTTCGAAGGGTAACTCCTTCACTAGAAGGCCCAACTCGGCTACACACAGGCTTGACACAAAGGAGTGTGTCGCTCCAGAATCAAACAAAGCTTTTACACCCCTACCAGCTATAAAACATATACCCTGCACGAGGTTACCTGACTGAGATGCTTCTGCTCCAGACATGGCAAACACTCTCCCTGTCGCCTGAGGTCTGCTGCCTTCGTTTCTCCTCTGCTGGGAGCCACTGGGCTGGGTCGCCCCATTCCTGCTAGGGCATTCTCTAGCAATGTGCCCTGTCTTTTGGCAGGTAAAACACCTTCTCTCTGAAGGCTGCTTGGGGCACACGTTGGGCGTGTGTGGTCCACTACAATGGAAAAACTTGGGTTTCCAAGGTTGCCGCTGCTGAAACTGGGATGACGTTGTTCCCACCCGATGTGGTGGAGGCCTCGTATAGGGCTTGCTTTGTGAGTGCTGCACCTTAGCCTTCCTGTAAGGACCTGAAAAATTTATTGGAATAAAAGAGTTATATTTTAAATAAATTCTAAGTATGTTTTTATTTAGAATAGAAAGGGAGGAAAAAGTTAAGTTTAGAAGGCTACGAGGTCGCCGGTCGCCTGTCGCCTGCTACACATGAGCGCCAGGTGGACATCGCGCGGGCGCGAGAGGCATGCAGGCATCGCGTGGACGCGAGAGGCATGCAGGCATCGCGCGGGCGTGAGAGGCATGCAGGCATCGCGCGGGCGCGAGGGGCATGCGGGCATCGCGCGGACGCGAGGCACGCGGGCATTGCCAGGGCGCGATGCATGTGGACGTGGCCAAGGCGCGAGAGTTATGAGGGCGTCGCCAGGGAAGACATCGGTTGTCTCCCAGAGGAAGACATCGGTCGTTCGCCAGGAAGAGGTCATCGGTGGTAGTCTTCGCGCGAGGTCATCGGTGGTAGTCTTCGCGCGAGGTCATCGGTGGATCGTCTTCGCGCGAGAGGTCATCAGTGGTTTCTCTTCGAGCTGGTAGTCATCGGCGAAAGGTCATCGCGCGACGTTGAGTTACACCCAGAGAACGTGGGCCCCAGACTCCCAGCAAGAGACGTTCTGCACGCGCGCCACGTAGACGAAAAAGTGGTTCAGAATAGTGACCTCATAGCGTAGCCTGCGCAGAGGCACGCTTAGGTGTACTGTTCAGCGAAGCGTACACGCAAACTCCCTGCAGAGTGGGTGGTGGTGGCGGCGGTTTTTGTGGAGAAGTCAGCTTAAGATGCAAAAACCCATTTCTGAGGGAGAAGGAAAGAAACGTTGCTGTGGTTCCAGAGCTAAAGGGTGCGTTTATCTCCCTTCTCCTCCATTCTCTCCTTCGCGCTGCGGTTCTAGCACCTTCACACGAGAGTACGACGAGCGACGGCCACCATTAGAGCACCTGGGAGGTTCTCTGCAAGTCCTTCAACCAGACGCGAAAAACAGAGCCAAGGTATTCTGCAAGCTTCGTTGGATTTCGAAGCTCCTGGTGGTTGCGCAAGTCCAGGTAAGGGAAGCTAGCCTTCATCTTTACTACGAGCCATAGTTGAACCATTTCTGAAGTGTGGGCGACGTGGTCGCCGTTTTCGCTTTCGTCTTCGTGAAATGCTCTGTGTTGTGTGCTTGGGCGACGTGGTCGCCTGTTTTAATATACAGCCTTCGAAATACCATATTTTGAACTAGATCGCCGGTTTTGGCGCTGTTTTGCGAACTCCTTGTGTTTGATGTTGTTTTGAGAACTGCTTGAGATTTACATGAGATATTCGAAAATATGAATCCTTTGAAATGGCTATTGCTGTGATTGCATCGTTTACTTGAGTGGTATGATGTCTTTGAATGCTGTGAATGTGGGATCGAGGCATAGTATTTTCAGGAAAGAAAATACCGTGTAAGATCTTGTGGTAGGTGCATTGATCGGTGATTCCTAAGGGGATATCCTGACTCTGCTGAGGTAATGGAATCACGTAGAGGAAGTTACTCAGTTGTTGAGAGTCGAAGGAGGTCTATATGATGGGCGTCTCGTGTGAAAAAGAACGAGCTCCGTCTGTCATATGGATTAACCCTGTCATACCAGGAGAACTATGGTAACATTGAGATGATATATGCGCATGCTGTGTGGATTCACAGCGACCCTGTGTGGATTTCACAGTGGTGTAGTATGACAGGTGCAGATCTCTGAGTCTAATCAACGCACGAGTCAATCCGGAAGTAGTGTCAAGTGTCTTGTGTGGTGAGTCAGTGGAAAGTCTGACATGTGAAATGAGAAACTTGAATATTGATAGACACTTGATGCTGTATTGTGAAATGGAATGACTATGGGTGAATGTTGTGAAGTTTGTGATTTTGGGCGATCAGCTGAATGCTATGAGCAGCTCTACGTTTTACATGGATATTTTGGAACTTGGTTTACTTGGATTTTCATGTTCTTGATTTAAACTTCTTTTAAATTATCTAGCTTACCCTTTTATCTGTTATTGTGGTTGTTTTTCTCAAAACTGTGATGATCGTGTAATTGATACACGGGAGCAGATGATCTTCCAGGAAGAAGAGCCCTCTAGTGAGTGATCGCCGAGGAGGAGATCGCCGGTTTTCTGTCTCTATCGGGTGATCGCCTGTGTCTGCCTCCATCGGGTGATCGCCTGTTTTTTTTCTGTCTTGATAGGTGATCGGTCTCGTCCGATAGGAGATCGGTTTCTTCCGATAGGAGATCGCCTGCTTTGTTTTTTTTTACTGTATTTTGTTTATGTTTCTGGAAAATTTGACCGAATTTGTATTAAACTCCCTAAGAGGAGCAACTTCATTTCATATATATATTATTTTGTTCATAGAATCTATTTGTTACCTTTATTTTCATTATATACATTTGTATAGTATTTTGGCGGGATGTTACATTAATGGTATCAGAGCAGTTCGCCTTAGGATGACCTGAGGGCTGTGGATCCATTGTGTTTCTTCTGCTCATAAAATTTATTTGAGTTTTAAATAACCACTATAGTGGGAGGTTTTCAAACGTTTTTGTATTGAACTCTTGCGTGTGCTTTGGTGAATGTATGCCTAACTGAAAATCTTAGTATTAAGAATAAGAAGTCTTGATAAAGTGGTGAGGGTGCACACTCATAACTGGATCAAGATGATTCTTAATCTTAATTCCAAAGGTTTGATGTTTAGCCTACATTGAATTCTGGTGTGATTTTTGAGTGTTCTTGAATTTGACTGAGGTGGTAGTTTGGACTGATGTTTGCACACCAGTAACTGTTCTGGTGTTTTGTGTGAAGTTATAAGTGTTATGATTCTGTTGATGAACTCAAATTCTAGATGACTTTGAGATGCTGACCTTTGTAAGGTCTAGCTGTTACCCCTTGAATGAATTGATTCTTATCGATTTCATTCTTATAGTTGTAGGGAATATAGAAGTCAATAGATTCAGAAGATGGCACGTAGACCTGCTACCCCACCTCAACCTTCCTCAGAGATGAGTCAGATCGCCAAGGCCATCGAGATGATGGCGACTGCCATTCAGCAGCAGAATGCGGCGATGGCTCAGAACCATCAAGCCACAATGCAGCACTGGGAAACTGCCCGATCTGCTGAGACAAACTCCACGTCGGTCAGCCCCAAGAACAGATGGGACTGGCCGAGTTCATGAGGCACAACCCACCTAAGTTCAGTGGGAATGCTACCCCTGACCAGGCAGATCAGTGGGTCAGGGAGGTGGAGAAAATCTTTAGGGCGACCTCCTGCCCTGAAGAGAAGAAGCTGTTGTTTGCCACGTATCTGCTATCAGGAGAAGCTGAGTTCTGGTGGATGGGAGCTCAGCAGATGATGGAGGCCCGAGAGGATGTTCTGGATTGGGAGAGCTTCAGAGTGAAGTTCTTGGAAAAATACTTCCCAGACAGCGCCAAGTTTGCAAGGGAAGCTGAGTTCTTAAAGTTGGAGCAGGGGGACATGTCAGTAAACGCCTATGCTGCCCGTTTTGAGTACCTCGCCCGGTTCTATACCCAGGCGACCTCCGAGGCCTGGAGGTGTAGGAAGTTCGAGGAAGGGCTGAAGCATGGGCTGAAGAAGACCATAGCCCCGATGTGCATCAGGGAGTTCCACGCCTTAGTGGAGAAGGCGAAGATGGTGGAGACCCTGGAAAAGGGTGAGTCTCGGGTGATCAGGTCACACCCAGGAGGTCCTTCCAGTGGGAGAGCTAAGGCACAGCACCCACAAAGCAAGCCCTATGCGAGACCTCCATCACATCGGGCAGGAGCAGCACCTCCCCAGTTCCAACAGCAACAACCTTGGAAGCCTAAGTGTCTTCACTGTGGTGGACCACACGCCTCCAATGCTTGTTTCAAGAAGACTTCAGAGAGGAAATGTTTCGTCTGCCAAAGGACAGGGCACGTTGCTAGAGAGTGCCCTAGCAGGAATGGGGCGACCCAACCCAGTGGCTCCCAACAGTTGAGAAACGAGGGCGGCAGACCTCAGGCAACAGGGAGGGTGTTCGCCATGTCTGGAGCAGAGGCAGCTCAGTCAGGTAACCTCATCCAAGGTGTTTGTTTTATTGCTGGTAGAGGTGTAAGGGCCTTGTTTGATTCTGGAGCGACACACTCCTTTGTGTCAAGCCTGTGTGTAGCCGAGTTGGGCCTCCTAGTGAAGGAGTTACCTTTCGAGCTGTTGGTCTCTACACCTGCGTCAGGACAGGTGTCGACCTCTACAGTGTGCCCTGAATGTCCAGTGATTGTAGAAGGACGCAGATTCAAGGTGAACTTGATCTGCCTACCTCTTCAGGACCTGGATGTCATCCTGGGAATGGATTGGTTAGCTGCCAATCACGTTCTCATAGACTGTGGTAGGCAGAAAGTAGCGTTTTCAGACCCCCAAGAATCGGATGTGTTATCAGTTCAACGAGGGCGATCAGAGCTGGAAGGAGAGGCGAGGTGCTTCGTCGTGCTCGCCCGGTTGGAAGTGGAGAATAAAGGGGACGTAAACAGGATACAAGTGGTGAAAGATTTCACAGATGTATTCCCAGAAGAGGTGCCTGGGTTACCCCCTAAGAGAGAAGTGGAATTCTCTATTGACTTGGTACCTGGAGCTGGACCAGTGTCAATGGCACCTTATAGGATGGCACCAGCCGAGTTAGTGGAGTTAAAGAAGCAAGTGGAAGAGTTGCTGGAGAAGCAGTTCATCAGACCCAGCGTATCTCCATGGGGAGCTCCAGTGCTCCTAGTCAAGAAGAAGGATGGAGGGTCTCGGCTGTGTATAGACTACAGGCAATTGAACAAATTGACCATCAAGAACAAGTACCCCCTACCTCGGATTGATGATTTGATGGACCAGATTCATGGGGCCTCGGTGTTCTCCAAGATTGACCTGAGATCGGGGTATCACCAAATCTTGGTAAAAGCTGAAGATGTTCAGAAGACAGCTTTTAGGTCTCGATATGGGCACTACGAGTATGTAGTGATGCCATTTGGAGTCACCAATGCTCCAGCTCTATTCATGGACTACATGAATAGGATCTTTCGCCCTTTCTTGGATAAGTTTGTGGTGGTCTTCATAGATGACATCCTCATTTATTCAAGGACTGAGGAAGAGCATGAGGAACACCTGAGGACAGTATTGGAAATACTGAGGGAGAAGCAGCTCTATGCCAAGTTCTCTAAGTGTGAGTTCTGGCTAAGGGAAGTCAACTTCTTAGGACACGTGATATCTGCCCAGGGGATCTCGGTAGATCCAGCCAAGGTAGAGGCAGTGCTGCAATGGGAACGTCCTAAGACAGTGACTGAGATAAGGAGCTTTGTGGGGTTGGCGGGCTACTATCGGAGGTTTATTGAGGATTTTTCCAAAGTAGTGGCTCCTTTAACACAACTGACCCGCAAGGACCAACCCTTTGCTTGGACCGACCGATGTGAGCAGAGCTTCAGGGAACTAAAGGAGAGGTTGACCAGTGCTCCAGTGCTGGTGATTCCAGAAGTAGGAAGACCTTTTGATGTCTTCTGTGATGCCTCACATCAAGGCTTGGGATGCGTCTTGATGCAAGAGAAGAGAGTGGTTGCATATGCTTCAAGGCAACTCAAGGTGCATGAGAGGAACTACCCTACTCATGATTTGGAGTTGGCAGCGGTAGTGTTTGCCTTGAAGATCTGGAGGCATTATCTTTATGGAGCTCGGTTCCAGGTATTCAGCGATCACAAGAGCTTGAAGTACCTGTTCGATCAGAAGGAACTAAACATGAGACAAAGAAGGTGGATGGAATTCCTAAAGGACTACGACTTTCAACTCATGTATCACCCAGGGAAGGCCAATGTAGTGGCAGATGCCTTGAGTAGGAAGTCTATACAAGTCGCCACCATGATGATGGAAGAGCAGAAACTGATCGAGCAGTTCAGAGACTTAAACTTTGGAGTGGAATTTCACGTGAATCACATTAGTTGTAGTAAGCTGACTATAACTAATGACTTCCTTGGGATGTTGAAGGATAAACAATTGGAGGACCCTAGCCTAAAGCGCACTGTGGAGTCACTAGGGACAGATCAGGCGAGAGAGAGGCTTTGAGATGGGCGATGATGGGATCTTGAGGTTTGATGGCAGAATTTGCATACCTGCAAATGATGAGTTGAAGAAGATGATCCTAGAGGAAGGTCATAAGAGTCGCCTTAACCTTCATCCAGGCATGAACAAGATGTACCATGACTTGAAGGAGTCATTTTGGTGGTCGGGCATGAAGAGGGACATCGCCCAGTACGTGACAACCTGCTTAACGTGTCAAAAGGCGAAGGTAAGTAGAGCATCAAAGACCTGGCGGGCTGTTGCAGCAACTGGATATCCCCGAGTGGAAGTGGGACAGCATTGCCATGGATTTTGTCACCCATTTACCCAGATCGGTAAAGAGTCATGATGCAATCTGGGTCATCATTGATAGGCTGACGAAGAGTGCCCACTTCCTCCCAGTAAATATGAAGATGCCTATGGTCAAGCTGGCACAGCTATACATCCAAGAAATAGTGAGGCTGCATGGAGTGCCTTCCAGCATCGTTTCAGATAGAGATCCCAGGTTTACTTCACGGTTTTGGCAGACCCTGCAAGAGTGTTTGGGAACTAAGTTGAGGATGAGCTCTGCATATCATCCCCAAACAGATGGTCAGTCAGAGAGGACGATCCAATCTTTGGAAGATCTGCTGAGGGCATGCGTTTTGGATCAATTGGGAGGTTGGGAGAAGGTGTTGCCACTAGTGGAGTTTACCTATAACAATAGCTACCACGCCAGCATTGGGATGGCACCATATGAAGCCCTGTATGGGAGGAAATGCAGAACTCCCTTATGCTGGTACCAGGAGGGCGAGGCAGTCTTGGTTGGGCCAGAGTTGATTCAGCAGACGACCGAGAAGGTGAAGCAGATACAAAGCAGAATGAAAGCCTCTCAGAGTAGGCAGAAGTCCTATGCAGATCAGAGGAGAAAGCCTTTGGAGTTTGCTGCTGGAGATCACGTATTCATGAAAGTGACACCAACCAAGGGTGTAGGGCGGGCGATCAGGTCAAAGAAGTTGTCCCCTAAGTTCGTGGGACCATATCAGATCTTAAGAAGGATTGGCCCAGTGGCGTATGAGATCGCCCTACCTCCCCATCTGGCGAATCTGCACAATGTGTTTCACGTGTCACAGCTGAGGAAGTACATGGCAGACCCTAGTCATGTGCTGGATGTAGACGACGTGCAGATTAGGGATGACTTGTCCTTTGAAGCAAAACCAGTCAGGATTGACGATCGGCAATGTAAACAGCTCAGAGGCAAGACCATCGACATGGTGAAAGTGGTGTGGGATGAGAAATCGGGGGATTCTACTTGGGAGTTAGAAGAACCCATGAGGGAGGCTTATCCATACCTCTTTTCCTTGTAATCCAATTTTCGAGGACGAAAATTTTTCTTGTTGGGGAGAATGTAAGGACCTGAAAAATTTATTGGAATAAAAGAGTTATATTTTAAATAAATTCTAAGTATGTTTTTATTTAGAATAGAAAGGGAGGAAAAAGTTAAGTTTAGAAGGCTACGAGGTCGCCGGTCGCCTGTCGCCTGCTACACATGAGCGCCAGGTGGACATCGCGGCGGGCGCGAGAGGCATGCAGGCATCGCGCGGACGCGAGAGGCATGCAGGCATCGCGCGGGCGTGAGAGGCATGCAGGCATCGCGCGGGCGCGAGGGGCATGCGGGCATCGCGCGGACGCGAGGCACGCGGGCATTGCCAGGGCGCGATGCATGTGGACGTGGCCAAGGCGCGAGAGTTATGAGGGCGTCGCCAGGGAAGACATCGGTTGTCTCCCAGAGGAAGACATCGGTCGTTCGCCAGGAAGAGGTCATCGGTGGTAGTCTTCGCGCGAGGTCATCGGTGGTAGTCTTCGCGCGAGGTCATCGGTGGTGGATCGTCTTCGCGCGAGAGGTCATCAGTGGTTTCTCTTCGAGCTGGTAGTCATCGGCGAAAGGTCATCGCGCGACGTTGAGTTACACCCAGAGAACGTGGGCCCCAGACTCCCAGCAAGAGACGTTCTGCACGCGCGCCACGTAGACGAAAAAGTGGTTCAGAATAGTGACCTCATAGCGTAGCCTGCGCAGAGGCACGCTTAGGTGTACTGTTCAGCGAAGCGTACACGCAAACTCCCTGCAGAGTGGGTGGTGGCAGCGGTTTTTGTGGAGAAGTCAGCTTAAGATGCAAAAACCCATTTCTGAGGGAGAAGGAAAGAAACGTTGCTGTGGTTCCAGAGCTAAAGGGTGCGTTTATCTCCCTTCTCCTCCATTCTTCCTTCGCGCTGCGGTTCTAGCACCTTCACACGAGAGTACGACGAGCGACGGCCACCATTAGAGCACCTGGGAGGTTCTCTGCAAGTCCTTCAACCAGACGCGAAAAACAGAGCCAAGGTATTCTGCAAGCTTCGTTGGATTTCGAAGCTCCTGGTGGTTGCGCAAGTCCAGGTAAGGGAAGCTAGCCTTCATCTTACTACGAGCCATAGTTGAACCATTTCTGAAGTGTGGGCGACGTGGTCGCCGTTTTCGCTTTCGTCTTCGTGAAATGCTCTGTGTTGTGTGCTTGGGCGACGTGGTCGCTGTTTTAATATACAGCCTTCGAAATACCATATTTTGAACTAGATCGCCGGTTTTGGCGCTGTTTTGCGAACTCCTTGTGTTTGATGTTGTTTTGAGAACTGCTTGAGATTTACATGAGATATTCGAAAATATGAATCCTTTGAAATGGCTATTGCTGTGATTGCATCGTTTACTTGAGTGGTATGATGTGTCTTTGAATGCTGTGAATGTGGGATCGAGGCATAGTATTTTCAGGAAAAAATACCGTGTAAGATCTTGTGGTAGGTGCATTGATCGGTGATTCCTAAGGGGATATCCTGACTCTGCTGAGGGTAATGGAATCACGTAGAGGAAGTTACTCAGTTGTTGAGAGTCGAAGGAGGTCTATATGATGGGCGTCTCGTGTGGAAAAAGAACGAGCTCCGTCTGTCATATGGATTAACCCTGTCAATACCAGGAGAACTATGGTAACATTGAGATGATATATGCGCATGCTGTGTGGATTCACAGCGACCCTGTGTGGATTCACAGTGGGTGTAGTATGACAGGTGCAGATCTCTGAGTCTAATCAACGCACGAGTCAATCCGGAAGTAGTGTCAAGTGTCTTGTGTGGTGAGTCAGTGGAAAGTCTGACATGTGAAATGAGAAACTTGAATATTGATAGACACTTGATGCTGTATTGTGAAATGGAATGACTATGGGTGAATGTTGTGAAGTTTGTGATTTTGGGCGATCAGCTGAATGCTATGAGCAGCTCTACGTTTTACATGGATATTTTGGAACTTGGTTACTTGGATTTTCATGTTCTTGATTTAAACTTCTTTTAAATTATCTAGCTTACCCTTTTATCTGTTATTGTGGTTGTTTTTCTCAAAACTGTGATGATCGTGTAATTGATACACGGGAGCAGATGATCTTCCAGGAAGAAGAGCCCTCTAGTGAGTGATCGCCGAGGAGGAGATCGCCGGTTTTCTGTCTCTATCGGGTGATCGCCTGTGTCTGCCTCCATCGGGTGATCGCCTGTTTTTTTTCTGTCTTGATAGGTGATCGGTCTCGTCCGATAGGAGATCGGTTTCTTCCGATAGGAGATCGCCTGCTTTGTTTTTTTACTGTATTTTGTTTATGTTTCTGGAAAATTTGACCGAATTTGTATTAAACTCCCTAAGAGGAGCAACTTCATTTCATATATATATTATTTTGTTCATAGAATCTATTTGTTACCTTTATTTTCATTATATACATTTGTATAGTATTTTGGCGGGATGTTACACTTCCCACTGGAAGAACTCCCTGGGTGTGACCTCATCACCCGAGAATCACCCTTTTCCAGGGTCTCAACCATCTTCGCCTTCTCTACCAAGGCGTGAAATTCCCTGATGCACATCGGGGCTATGGTCCTCTTCAGCCCATGCTTCAGTCCCTCTTCAAACTTCCTACACCTCCAGGCCTCAGAGGTCGCCTGGGTATAGAACCGGGCGAGGTACTCAAAACGAGCAGCATAGGCGTTCACTGACATATCCCCCTGCTCCAGCTTCAGGAACTCAGCTTCCCTCGCAAACTTGGCGCTGTCAGGGAAGTATTTCTCCAAGAACTTCACCCTGAAGCCCTCCCAATCAAAAACATCCCTCGGGCATCCATCATCTGAGAGCTCCCATCCACCAGAACTCAGCTTCTCCTGATAGCAGATAAGTGGCGAACAACAATTTCTTCTCTCAGGGCAGGAGGTCGCCTAAAGATTTCTCCAGCTCTCTGACCCACTGATCTGCCTGATCAGGGGGTAGCATTCCCACTAAATTGGGTGGGTTGTGCCTCATGAACTCGGTCAGTCTCATCTGTTCTTGAGGCTGACCGCCGTGGGAGTTTGTCTCAGCCGATCCGAGCAGGTTCCCAGTGGTGCATTGTAGCTTGATGGTTCTGAGCCATCGCTGCATTCTGCTGCTGGATGGCAGTTGCCATCATTCGATAGCCTTAGCAATCTGGCTCATCTCCGAAGAAGATTGGGAGGGGGGTGGGTAGAAGGTCTACGTGCCATCTCTCTCGTTTCGGAGTTGAAACTACAGGGTTCTATATTCCCTACAACTACAAGAATGAGATCGATAAGAAATCAATTCATTCAGGAGGTAACATATAGACCTTACAAAGGTCAGCATCTCAAAATCATTAAGAATTTGAGCTCAACAACAGAATCATAATGCTTATAATATCAAGCATAACACCAGAACAACTACTGGTATGCAGTCATCAATCCAATCAACCATTTTCAATCCATTACAAGGACACTCAAGAAAATGAAATAGCTCACACCAGAATTCAATATATGCTACACATCAAACCTTTGGAATTAAGGTTGAGACTCATCCCGATCCAGTTATGAGTGTGCACCCTCACTACTTTATCAGGACCTTCTCATTCTTAATACTAAGATTTTCAGTTATAACATATATTCACCAAAGCACATGTAACATCCCGCCAAATTACTTTGAAAATAAATATAAAACGAAAATAAAGGTGACAAATAGATTGAAGTGAGCAAAATCTTTATATAAAATAAATAAGTTTCTCCTCACAGGGAGTTTAATACAAATGATCACTTCTCCATTAAAAACGTAAACGAAATACAATACAAAAAAAAACAGATAGGCGATCTCCTGGCAGAAAGGGCGATCTCCTATTACAAGGGCGATCTCCTTTCATAAAGGCGATCTCCTATTATAAGGCAGCAAGAGGGGCGATCACCCAACAGAAAAGAAAACAGGCGATCTCCTTCCAGCGACAATTTTCTAAAGAGCTCTACTTCCTGCAACATCATCTGCTCCCGTGTAAATTATACACGATCATTACAGGTTTAAGAAAAGGCCACAACACAAAAGAAAACACAGGGTAAGCTAGACATTTAAAAAGAGTTTAAATAAGGATACTTAAAATAAAATCAAGGGTAAACAATTTCAAGATATTCACGTAAAGTTATCAAGTTTCTCATACTCTTCACCTGATCATCCAGAAATCACACTCTTCACAATATTTTCCAGAGTCATTCTATTTCACAACTGTACCAAGTGTCTATCAATTTCAAGTTCCTCATTTCACATGTCAGACCACCACTGACTCAGCACACAAGACACTTGACACTACTTCCGGATTTACTCGTGCGTTGACTCAGGCCCAGAGATTTGCACCTGTCATACCATACCACTGTGAAATCCACACAGGGTCGCTGTGAATCCACACAGCTATGCGCATAAAGTCTCAATGTCATTAACTCTCCGGTATGACAAGGTTAATTCATATAACAGGCCGAGCTCGTTCCCTTTTGAACAACTCACCCATACATATGAACCTCCTTCGACTCTCCACAACTGAATAACTTCATCTACGTGATTCCATTATATCAGCAGAGTCAGGATATCTCCTTCTAGACAAGCCCCAGGTCAATACACATTACATACGATCTTTACACGGTATTTCCTTTCCTGAAAATACTATGCCTCGGTCTCACATTCACAGCATTCAAGACATCATCCCACTCAAATAAATGATTTAATCACAGCAACAATCATTCCAAAGGTTCAGATTTTCGAATATCACATTTAAGTCTCAGACAGTTTCAAAGAACACCAAAAACAGAGTTTCGCAAACAACGCCAAAACCGGCGATCTGTTTAAACGGGGTATTTCAAAGTCTGTATATAAAACCGGCGACCACGTCGCCCCAACCACATAGAAACAGAGCATTCACGAAGATGAAAAACGAAAACCGGCGACCACGTCGCCCTTACTCAGAAACAGCTAATCTATGGCTTGTATTTAAGATGAAGTCTAGCTTCCCTTACCTGGACTTGCGCAAACACCAGGAGCTCCGAATCCCAACGAAGCTTGAACAACGCCTTGGCTCTGTTTGCGTCTGGTTGAAGGACTTGCAGAGAACCTCCCAGGTGCTCTAATGGTGGCTGCCTCTCGTCGTACTCTTGCGTGAAGATGCTAGAATCGCAGCGCGAAGGAGACAACTGGAGGAGAAGGGAGGTAACTCACTCTTTCTCTCTTTGAAGGCTGCAACGTTTCTTTCTCCCAGCAGTGGGTTTTCTGCATCTTAAACCAACTTATCCACCAAAAGCAGCTGCCACACCCACTCTGCAGAGGAGTCTGAGAACCACTGCCCTGAACAGTACTGCCACTGTTGTCGCTTGTGCATGCCAGCCACTGCTCTGAACAGTACGACCGCGAGTGTCTCCTGCGCATGCCAACATTCTGATGTCACCACTCTGAATCATCCTTTTTGTCTACATGGCGCGCGTGCAGGACGTTTCATGCTGAGAGTCTGGGTCCCACTTTATCTGTGTGAGGCTCGCCATCGCGACAACTTTCCAACGCTGACTCATCCTGGCGAACGACCGATGTCCCCTTCGCCCTGGAAGACGACCGATGTCTTCCTCTGGGAGACGACCGATGTCCCCCTTCGCCCTGGAAGACGACCGATGTCTTCCTCTGGGAGACGACCGATGTCTTCCCTGGCGACGCCCTCATAACTCTCGCGCCTTGGCCAGGCCACAACGAGAGACCCTACCCCTCATCAGGAGACCGAAAGAAAGAATGCATATAGTTTCCGCGCGATGCCCGCATGTCTCTCGCGCCCGCGCGATGCCCGCAATGACGCGCGCGCCTGGCGACGTCACAGATGCCTGCGAGCCCTGGCGAACGTCCTCCTCGCGCCCTGGCGACGTCCTCGCGCCCTGGCGACGTCCTCGCGCCCTGGCGATCTCATACCTTTCTAAACTTAACTTTCCTTCCTTTTATTTTGAATAAAACATACACAGAATTCCTTTGAAATATAACCCTTTTATTCCAATTCAATTTTTACAGGTCCTTACATTCTCCCCAACAAGAAAAATTTTCGTCCTCGAAAATTGAATTATAAGGAAAGAAGGTATGGATGGGCTTCTCTCGTGGTTTCTTTTATTTCCCATGCTGGATCACCCGATCTGCACGTCGTCCACTTTTAATACGTGACTAGAGTCTGCAAGATACTTCCTTAGCCGTGATACGTGAAATACACTATGCAGGTTTGCTAAATGGGGAGGTGGGACGATCTCATAAGCCACTGGACTGATCCCCCTTAGGATCTGATATGGCCCAACGAACTTAGGGGACAGCTTCTTTGATCTGATCGCCCATCCTACACCCTTGGCTGGTGTCCTCCCTCATAAAGACATGATCCCCCAACAGCAAACCCCAAAGGTCTTCTCCTCTGATCTGCATAGGACATCTGTCGACTTTGAGAAGCTTTCATTCTGCCTTGCATCAGTTTTACCTTCTCGGTTGTCTGTTGAACCAACGCTTACTACTCCAATACTTCATCAATTCCATTCCCCTTCCTGCATATGGAGTATGCTGTCCATTGAGCGTCAACTCCAGTACTCACACTCTACTTCCAACCCTGAAGACTTGGTCGAGCAAGTCCAGAACTAATCCCTTAACAGAACCAGGACTAGTCTTCTGTAGAGTAAAAGTGAGCAAGATCCCTTCATCGGAAGAAAAAAGGGCAGCTGACTACTGCTCATGCCCCCTAGCCAATTCAAACTAGGATCCGAAATATCCCTATAGGAATCAACTTCCGCCTCTTGATCAAAACCATCCATCGACTTCCCACTGCTGATCTAATTCTCACGCTCCCTAAAGGAATACCTTTGGTTCACCACTATGCTACATAACTCTGCACCTTATAAAGACAAAGTTCTTGTTGCGGTTACTTTCCAAATCATCACTATGACTTCTCTTGCCAACTCGGCTTCCTGTCCCCATCATTTCCTCCTTGTTCAATGTATACATTGGATGCAATTGATTTGAGTTCAGGTGCCCATCTGAAAAGGTTATACAAGAACGAACACACCATATCTCTCACCACAACCATGTAAGTAGTGGAGCCGATTGGAAAATTTCCTCTGCATCCAGAATTTTCTGCTTAAAGGACAACTCTATTCCTCTTCTCCAAGATACAACAGACTATTGCCACCCCCACATTCCCTTCCCACCTGATCTCTACTTGGATGACATACGTATAAGATAAAAGTTCTCAAGGTGGGACCTCAAAACCTTATGCCGAACAAATAGAACACTTATCCACTTGAAGCACATAGACCAGCCACGTTGCTTTAAAGTTAAAGTTAGTGGCCCACGCATCCTCCTGAAATCTCACATCCCCTCTGCCTCCAACTTTCCAAACAATGACTTTTTGGAATAAACCATCATCTTCACCCTCCTCGCACACCTACGTACATCTCTCCACCACCACAATTGATATTTCGAATGAGTTCGGCTTCTCCCAAGTTCCGAGTCATACAAGAATATCTTTCCATTTCCCTTTCTCATCACTCCTCATCCCCATCCACCATTCCATACTCATCTTCCAAATCACGATCCACAAAACAGCATCCATTCTGCGTGAAGCTTCATCTCTTCTCCCAGTAACTTCTCTACTTGGTATTTTCAGCAAAACTTCTCTGTCTAATGAACTTTAGACATAAAATACAATATCTCCTCTTTCCTTTAAGCTTGTGGTTAAGCTAGAGTCATCTCATGCTGTTTCATCGACATAAACATCTCCAAGCTTCAAATAAAAGAAAGTTCATTCTTTCATTTTTGGAACTTAACCCCGGGGGTACTCCTATGGTTACACATGCTTAAGTCCTTAAACCCTTCAACATTCAGCTTATATACTCTCCATAACTTATGTGTAGCTGGAACTAACCTTGGTACACTAAATCTACTTACACTTCCTTCTTTAATTCCATCAACTCAGCTGGAGTCATCGACACAGGTCCAGCCCCAGGTATCAAAAACAATAGAGAGTTCCACCTCTCTCTTAGGAGGTAATCCAGGTATTTCTTCTGGAAATACTTCCATGAAATCTTTCACCAAGGTATCTTGCTTACGTCTCTTCACTCCCAACCGAGCTAGGATCATGAAGCACCCCGCTCATTTCTCCCAACTCCGACTACCCATGCTGAGCAGATATCACATCTGACTCTTGGAGATCTGGAAACGCTAATTTTCTGCCTACCGCGACCTATGAGAATGTGATGGCAGATAGCCAATCCATTCCTAAGATAACATCCAGATCCTGAAGAGGTAGACAGATCAAGTTTACTTTGAATCTGCGTCCCCTACCATCACTGGACATTCAGGGCAAACTGTAGAGGTCAACACCTGTCTGATACAGGTGTAGAGACCAACAGTTCAAACGGTACTTCCTTCACTAGAAGGCCCAACTCGGCTACACACACGCTTGACACAAAGGAGTGTGTCGCTCCAGAATCAAACAAAATTCTAACGCATCTACCAGCTATAGAGCAACACTCTGTACTAAGTTACTGACTGAGATGCCTCTGCTCCTGACATGGCAAACACTCTCCCTGTTGCCTGAGGTCTGCCTCCTTCATTCCTCATCTGCTGAGAGCCACTGGGTTGAGTCGCCCCATTCCTGCTTGGGCAATCTCTAGCAACGTGCCCCGTCCTTTGGCAGACAAAACACCTTCTCTCAAAAGCCTTCTTGGGGCACACATTGGACGTGTGAGGTCCACCACAATGGAAACACTTGGGTTTCCAAGGTTGTTGCTGCTGAAGCTGGGATGACGCTGCTCCCGCCCGACGTGGTGGAGGTCTCGTATAAGGCTTGTCTTGTGGGTGCTGCACCTTAGCCTTCCCACTGGAAGAGAACTCCCTGGGTGTGACCTGATCACCCGAGAATCACCCTTTTCCAGGGTCTCAACCATCTTCGCCTTCTCTACCAAGGCGTGAAATTCCCTGATGCACATCGGGGCTATGGTCCTCTTCAGCCCATGCTTCAGTCCCTCTTCAAACTTCCTACACCTCCAAGCCTCAGAGGTCGCCTGGGTGTAGAATCGGGCGAGATACTCAAACCGAGCAGCATAGGCGTTCACAGACATTATCCCCCTGCTCCAACTTTAGGAATTCAGCTTCCCTCGCAAACCTTGCGCTGTCTGGGAAGTATTTCTCCAGGAACTTCACCCTGAAGCTCTCCCAGTCCAACACATCCTCTCGGGCCTCCATCATCTGCTGAGCTCCCATCCACCAGAACTCAGCTTCCCCAGATAGCAAAAAGGTTGCGAACACCAATTTCTTCTCTTCAGGGCAGGAGGTCGCCCTGAAGATTTTCTCCAGCTCTCTGACCCACTGATCTGCCTGATCAGGGGTAGCATTCCCACTAAACTTGGGTGGGTTGTGCCCATGAACTCAGTCAGTCCCATCTGTTCTTGAGGCTGACCGCCGTGGGAGTTCGTCTCAGCGACCGAGCAGTTTCCCAGTGGTGCATTGTAGCTTGATGGTTCTGAGCCATCGCTGCATTCTGTTGCTGGATGGCAGTTGCCATCATCTCGATAGCCTTAGCAATCTGGTCATCTCCGAAGAAGATTGGGGAGGGGTAGAAGGTCTACGTGCCATCTCCTTCGTTTTCAGATTTGAAACTATAAGATTCCTATATTCCCTACACTACAAGAATGAGATCGATAAGAAATCAATTCATTCAAGGGGGTAACAGCTAGACCTTACAAAGGTCAGCATCTCAAAATCATTAAGAATTTGAGCTCATCAACAGAATCATAATGCTTATACATCAAGCATACACCAGACAAAACTACTGGTATGCAGTCATCAATCCAATCCACCATTTTCAATCAATTACAAAGACACTCAAGAGAATGAGATAGCTCATTCCAGAATTCAATATATGTTAAACATCAAAACTTTTGGAATTAAGATTGAGACTCATCTCGATCCAGTATGAGTGTGCACCCTCACTACTTTATCAAGACCTCTTCCATTCTTAATACTAAGATTTTCAGTTAGAACATATATTCACCAAAGCACACACAAATTTCAATACAAAAACGTTTGAAAACCTTTCACTATAGTTATTATTTTAAACTCAAATAACTTCATGAGCAGAAGAAACACAATGGATCCACAGCCCGCAGGTCATCTAAGGACGAACTGCTCTGATACCATTAATGTAACATCCCGCCAAATTACTTTGAAATAAATATAAAACGAAAATAAAGGTGACAAATAGATTGAAGTGAGCAAAATCTTTATATAAATAAATAAGTTTCTCCTCACAGGGAGTTTAATACAAATGATCACTTCTCCATTAAAAACGTAAACGAAATACAATACAAAAAAAAACAGATAGGCGATCTCCTGGCAGAAAGGGCGATCTCCTATAACAAGGGCGATCTCCTTTCATAAAGGCGATCTCCTATTATAAGGCAGCAAGAGGGGCGATCACCCAACAGAAAAGAAAGAAAACAGGCGATCTCCTTCCAGCGACATTTTCTAAAGAGCTCTACTTCCTGACAACATCACTGCTTCCGTGTAAATTATACACGATCATACAGGTTTAAGAAAAGGCAACACAACACAAAGAAAACACAGGGTAAGCTAGAATTAAAAAGAGTTTAAATAAGGATACTTAAATAAAATCAAGGTAAACAATTTCAAGATATTCACGAAAGTTATCAAGTTTCTCATACTCTTCACCTGATCATCCAGAAATCACACTCTTCACAATATTTTCCAGAGTCATTCTATTTCACAAACTGTACCAAGTGTCTATCAATTTCAAGTTCCTCATTTCACATGTCAGACCACCACTGACTCAGCACACAAGACACTTGACACTTACTCCGGATTTACTCGTGCGTTGACTCAGGCCCAGAGATTTGCACCTGTCATACCATACCACTGTGAAATCCACACAGGGTCGCTGTGAATCCACCACAGCTATGCGCATAAAGTCTCAATGTCATTAAACCTCCCGGTATGACAAGGTTAATTCATACATAACAGGCCGAGCTCGTTCCCTTTTGAACACTCACCCATACATATGAACCTCCTTCGACTCTCCACAACTGAATAACTTCATCTACGTGATTCCATTATATCAGCAGAGTCAGGATATCTCCTTCTTAGACAAGCCCCAGGTCAATACACATTACATACGATCTTACACGGTATTTCCTTTCCTGAAAAATACTATGCCTCGGTCTCACATTCACAGCATTCAAGACATCATCCCACTCAAATAAATGATTTAATCACAGCAACAATCATTCCAAAGGTTCAGATTTTCGAAT